>CM073127.1:60025039-60620039 GCA_037039145.1 Fundulus diaphanus
TCGCACAGTGCTGAAGTATCAGTTTGTTCAGCTTGAATCAACAGGTTAGGGTAGCAAGTCGACCGCCCCAAGATGGCGCCCGTAATTCCTGCGCCGCGACAGTCAATGCGGGGTCTATTCTTTATATTATGTCTATGCCTACAGCCACAGACATATATTATGTCTATGCCTACAGCGGTCTCAAAACAAGGTTTTACTAGTTCGCCAGTCTGACAGAAATAAACCAGTGATTTGTAAAACTTGCAAGGAGCCGGTAAAAACAAAGTCTGGTAACGCAACCAACTTGTTTCATCACGTAAGCCGCTCATTCCCGCAGCAGCGCCAGCTGTGCAGCCCCTCCCAGCAGCAAAGCAAAACGGGGCTGACACAGCTCGCGCTTGTCAGCCCCGCGTTACTGCTGCGTGTCTTTGTTAGAATCTTATGGAACTTCTTCCAAAACAAAGCAGGTATAGTAGCTAAACTAGGCTCCCTTCTTTGTGATAGAAAAAGTCCTTACCCGTCACAACGTCGGACCTCTGCTATTCTTCTTCTTCTTCTTTTGTTATTTATTGGCGGCTGGCAACCAACTCAAGGTGCATTTACCGCCACCTACCAGTCTGGAGTGTGGTCTCCAATGGACCTTACCAGAGGGGCCGCTTTTCATTGGCTGATGCCCATTCTACGTCATAGAGTGGCTACAACGTGCAAGAAGTCTCACAAACACAAGCTAATGTAGTGCTAGACTACTACTGTACTAGCATACCGGCATAAAGTTTTCGAATCAACAATCGAAAAATAAGGGTTCTCCATTGCCAGTGGGGTATCTGTACTGGTGATGTCAGATATCCTGATCGTATTTGTGGTCGGAAAATTCACAGATTTCCAAAATCAGGAGCAGAATGCCGGGGTTGGATCAAAGCTTGTGCACGACCACATGAGCAGCTCAACCTTCGTAGGTTTAACAAGAACAAGGGAGTGTGTGCTGGTGTAAGTATTATTGCTTTGCTTTAAGTATTAAAGCAAAGCAATAATACTTATTGCTTTTTATTTATTTATTTATTAGCATTTTGTCGGCGGGGATGGGCCAACAGCGTCCCATCCTTATCCGACACCAGCAGACGGAGCGCGAGTGCATACAGCTAGGCGCGCACGAAAAAGAGCATCGGAATGTGTCCAACGTGTACTGTATCTGACATACACTAAATATTTTATTTTAGCAGAAAAGGCTTTGGACGAAACTGTTCCTCGTGTTAGCCACTCTAGCACCAAGTACAGCGTATCAGGCTAGCCACACAAACATTTGCCAACAAACCACAGGAATTATCCACTGATTTCAAAAGTAACAGACAAAACGATGAATGCACAACTTACCCAGCCTTGCAAGAACAATAGGCATCAGTTATCTTGTCCACATCTATATTAATGCTGAGGGTGTGAGCATCTGCCGTTTTCCTCATCGACCGAAAGCATTTTGCTGTGACGTGCACAACTTTGGAGGCATCGCGTGGCTCAAATACCTTTAACTCATCCAAAAATGTTGACATGAACTTGTTAGTTCCTCTGTCCATTGTTGTAGATGATATTTGTTCAAAATCAGGCAGAAACGACGCACTAATCGAGTCGGGAATACTCCGCAAAGAATCAGTCCAAGTGGAAGACGCCGTGTTTACATAGAAACTTCCATAGCCGCGAGGCTTTGTTTGTGAGACTTCAGATTTTTAAAGTCAGTTGTGGGCGGAGCTTGGTAAGGTCCATGATCCCAGAGGGAAATTAATAATACATGCCTCAATGGTATGCTAAAATGCACAAATTAACATGCATACACACACATACACACTCTAAATACGATTAAATAACCCAGTGTTTTTAAAAAATCTAATAAATTGAATTCTAACAAAATTTGATTTATTTCCAAAAAGATTTATCATCGAAAATCCTATTTCCTTTCTATTTAGTACAGACTTTAAGTGCTGACGTTCCTCTGAATACTTATTACATTCAATTAATACATGTTCCACTATTTACATATGATTACAGTAATTACAAGTGCCTGTTTCATGTTTTCCTATTCTGAAAAGAGAACTATTAAGTCCAGTGTGACCAATTCTTAAATCGAGACATGACTACCTCTTCCCTCCTCCTTCCATTAATAAAACCCCCACATTCTTTTGAATTTTATATAAATCTCTACCATTGTCATAACTATCCCATTGCTCCTGCAGAACCTTACTGATTCTATTTTGAATAATAGATTTACCCTCAACTTTGCTTAAAGTAATATTTAAGTTAATAACATCAAATTTCAGGACCTGTTTAGCTAATATATCTACTTCTTCATTTTCTTCTATACCTACATGAGAGGGAATCCAGACAAAACAAACAAAACATTTCTTATTATAAAGTTGAACTAATACTTGATATATTCCTTATAATAAATCTAATCTACAAGATTTGCCAGATTTTATACTTAATAATGCAGCTTGACTATCTGATGCAATTATATATTTACTTCCTTCCCTAATATTATCATCAACCAAACATTCTACAGCTAACATAATGGCAATTAATTCAACTGTAAAAACTGCTAGATGTTCTGTTGTTCTCTTTTTAATCATGACTTTATGGTGTGGGATATTCACAGCTTCTCCTGTTCTGCCACTATTAGGATCTTTAGATACATCTGTATATATAATTATACTATTTTTAAATATTGCAAAATTATTAACTACAACCCATTCTGGAGTCTTTCCCTTTTTAAGAAGTTTCCCCAACTGTAGATCAACTTCTGGTGTGATAAATAGCCATGGTGGAATTGGTGACTGTGGAACTGTAAGACTGTACTTGAACTGAGTCAACCCCAAATTGTGAGCTTTGATGTCCCCAATCCACCCAAAGCTGTTAGAATTAGATTTATGATGCTCCCAACAGTCCTGTAGCACCGTCTTAGTTGGATGATCATTATTATGTCCCACAACATACGCATCCATCGTATTTCTCTTTTACGAAAACCACTTTGAAAAGGACAGATAAAATTTTTACTTTCAAGAAAATATGATAGTCTATTTGTTACAATTCTCTCCATTGTTGTCCCTAATTGAGATGTAAGCGCTATAGGCCTATAGTTTGAAGGGTCGGTTGAATTTTTACCTGGCTTCAACACAGGAATTATAACAGACTGTTTCCATGGTGCAGGAATAACACCCGTCTCCCAAATCAGATTAAACAGTTTTAAAATAACAGTAAGAGATATATCATTTAAATGTTTAAGCATTATATAACAAACTCAATCTTTTCCTGGTGTTGACTGTTTAACATTAAAAATAGCTTTTTTCAGCTCATACAAATTAAAAGGTGTATCTAAATCTTGATTTGTAACCATTCTGTTGTTAGTGACTCCTGGATTTTCAGCTAAAATCTTCTCTTTATAACTCGTTATATCTTCAGATAAATTTTCTGAAGATATAAAATGTAATGTTTCCGCTAATAACTCAGCTTTTTCTTTATTACTAACAGCTATTTTCCCATTAAATTCTAGAACAGGTAAGAAAAAGTTCTTAACACCATTCATTTTCTTAAGCACATTTTTTCCTACCACACTTGAAAGTAATTCTAAACAAAATCAAATACAACATAATGTAATTCAAAATGTTTTATTAACATTCAAATGAGAGGTATGAATCACCTTGCTGCAACTCAACTGCTACACCACAAAATATCCCTTTTTTTATATGTATATAAAAGTCTTAATATAAAAATGCCAGGAGCCTATGTACAATTGAACACAGAGACACTTAAAAAAACAGCAAATGGAACACAGTCTTGGGGTCAGAACACAGGACCTTTAGAGCATCAGTCATTATCTACAAATACAGTAGGCCTCTACAACTACTCCACATTCCAGCCCTGAAGATTGCAGGGAAAGATGAAGAGTTGTTCTCTATGCGTGGTCCCTCCACGCCTCTAAGGTTGAGGCAGCTTCTTCACCACATCTGCTTTTGGGAACATGTGCCACATCTTTTTCTTTAATAGCAAATGTGGGTCTCTCCCACACTTTTGGTATTCCCTGAATTTTTCTAAGGAATTGGGTAAGAATTTCATCAACTTCAACTTTTTCAACCATGCCAATATACCAGAGGTTCCTGTGTTTGGTTGTAAAGTTAATCATGACAAAGTCACCCACAGACAGATCTTTTTTTCCTGGATCACTTCTTTCATCCTCAGAGCTCTCTTCTTCATTATCAAATGGGACAGGGACATCACTCTCCTCAGAGCTGCTAACTACGATTTTCCTTTTGGTTGCTTTCTTTTTCTGTTTTCCCTTTTTTTGCTATTTTGCTTTTTCCCCGCCAGTTTCTTTTGTCTTTTTTTATAAGCCTCTTCAATTGCCTGCTTCTCAGGAGTATCAGTTATGATGGCTGTCTTCACACGCTTTCGTTTGGTTTGTGTTCTGGAGGGACATTTGGGAAGTGGTAGTATTTCACGAGGAGACACATATCCAGTTCGGCTGGGAACACGTGGCACATCTGAATCAGCTGGCGAGGCACATCCATGTGGGCCATGCGCAGTGAACGGATAAGCATCAGCGGGTGATTTATCTGCAGCTGGTGGTTCGTCTGCAGGTGGATCATCTGCAGGGGGTGGACCATCAAGATCATCTGCAGGGGTGGACCATCCAGATCATCTGCATTGGCAGGCTGCAGCTCAGGGTTTGGCCGGTCTAACACCATGGATGGTGCAAACGCTTCATCAGGGAAAATGTCTTGGTTATATGGGAAAATCCCAGTGGACCTAAATCCAGAAGTGATGTTACGTGGTGTCACTGCTGACATGAAAGCCTCATTCACAAGTCCTGCAGTCTGGTAGATGGAGACTGTTTTGCCGGGGTTAGACCTCATCCACCCATCAAGAGCACGGCTGTATTGGGTCTTGAACGGGCCATACACGGTCACGTCGAGAGGCTGCATGCGATGGGATGTGTGGGGTGGGAGGGTGAGCAGAACAATTCCGTTGCTCTTGGACATTTCTATTGCCTTGAGTGAGATGTGAGCTTTTAGATTATCCGGGATTAGCAGCATGGGACGATCAGGGGTGCAGTTAGTGTGCTGTATCAGGTGATCAAGGAACTCAGGCCAGATGTCTTCATTCATCCATCCCGTTCTGGTGGCGGTACCTTTGGCTCCTGGAGGTGCTCCTGTCATGAAGCAATCCTTAAACTTGACTCTGGGGAAGACAAACATGGGAGGTATGGCATTCCCAGCAGCATTCACTGCACACACCACAGTCACCAGTTCTCCTCTTTCAGCCGATGTGACAGAACCAACTTGCTTTTTTCCTGTCTCCGTCATAACCTGATCAAATAGAAAGTTTAGAATCAATGGCATGTGCAACCAGTATTCTACTACTGGTAATATGCCCTCTAGTGTACCTGCTGTGGCTTTCGTACTGTAAAGACACCTGTTTCATCCACATTGTAAATCATGTGTGGAGGGAAGGCATGCCTGTTAAAGATGAGAGGCAAAGTAAGAACCTTATCAGAATCAAAGCCAAATCTTACAGGTAATGCCTCCGTAAAGCATTTGCGACTAAATAATTAATTCTGTCACCTGTCCATAACTACAGCCAGATTGTCAAATAACTCCCTGACTGTAGTTTTATTGAAGGCTGTAGCTCTTCCCAGGGATGTTGCCTCTGGAGTTCAGATAGAGAGAGCTGCAAAACCAATCTTCACCTAGAGTAGACAATTCATTATTATAAGATTTAGCTGTGTGCCAAGATCAGTTGGCCTTAATTTACCTACAGAATCATGTGATCTCTTGCACACCGTAGCCTACCTGCACATTGTGTCTTTGTCCAATTGTCAGGGACAGGGATATTGTTTCTTTCTGCATATTCAAAGGCCAGTTGATGGGACGTAACTGGAGGAAGGCCAATGAAACTAGTTGTTTCAAGTGTTTGGCACGCTCCTCCTCCATCTCATCTGTAATAATTCTCTTTGCCTCAGCTACTGCACCCCAGGCTACCGATTTTACTTCCCCTTTCTCTTTTTTCTTTATGAATCTTAAAAGGCTTGACTTGTCAATATTTCTATCCCTTGCAGCTGCTCTTAGAGACTTCTTTCCTTCCTTGACTTTAGCGGCTGCACTCTCCATCTCCTCGAGGGGTGTTTTGCCCCAGGTTGTCTTCCTGGTGTATTTCCTTGGCATGATGGCTTTTCTACAATGTTTATGACATTTAAAATAAAAATGTAACATTACATATTAATTAATATGTAATTAATAGTAATATTACATTACATATGCAGTGTAATATTACATTAAAATATGTTTACAACCAAACTTAACCTGTGCCTCATGGTGGGGGTAAAGTAAGACACTGTATCACTTTACCCCACAGCATTTGTCTCAATTTACCCCACCTCCACCATTTTTAAAAAAATGACCTTTCTTAGCAATTCAGGCTAACCTTCAGCTAGCACTTAGACTTAGACTTAGACTTAGACTTAGACTTTCTTTATTGTCATTTTGTATACACAGAGTGCATACAGAACGAAATTTCGTTTTCACACAGCTCAGAAAGATTGCAGTAACTCTACAGGATACCTTGCGGTGAATTACAGTACAGGATAAAGTGCAGTGATCAATCGCAGTCACTTACAGGATAAGTTTCAATTGACTTCCGGATAAAGTGCAGCAGTGAACACCATCACATGGTTTTATATGTTGGTAGTTCATCAACAGGTATGATATAAGTTTTTCTACTAGAATCAATTTGCTTTGGCACAACAGTTGATTAAGTTGACAGCAAGAAATTTTACTTTTACATGCAAAAAACACATTTTGTTGGAAAAAACATGCTTACCTGAGCAAAATGAGCTTCTCTCCTTTATGGCAAAGGGGAAATGGGAGGAGCTTGGAAACAAAATGGTCACATGGGCACAAATGTGTTCTGTTGCCTAGATACAGGGGTTGTCTCACATTACCCAGTGTCTCACTTTACCTCACTCTCCCCTACGTGCTGCGTACTCACGTTCTCGTCAAGTCCGATCTTCCTGTGTTCTTACCGAGAGTACGGACTCGCGTTCTCGTGAATTGAGAAACGGCTATCGTCACAGGGCTGCAACAATGCAGTTATTCTCTCAGAAAGCAATGGTTGTAAGTGTTGCTCATTGTTTACAGATTCAATAAGATATATGTCAAGCTCCATCATATATCAGAGCTCTGATTACCCCGTATGTTCCTAACAGAGCACTTTGCTCTCAGACTGCAGGTCTGCTGGTGGTTCCTAGAGTCTCTAAAAGTAGAATGGGAGGCAGATCCTTTAGCTATCAGGCTCCTCTCCTGTGGAACCAACTCCCAGTTTTGGTCCGTGAGGCAGACACCCCGTCTACTTTTAAGACTAATCTTAAAACTTTCCTTTTTGACAAAGCTTATAACTAGAGCGGCTCATGTTACTCTGAGCTACCTTTATAGTTTTACTGCTATAGGCTTAGGCTACTAGAGGACATCAGGATCTAATTTTCTCACTCTATAGAGTTCTACTGTTCTTCAATTATGCATTACATGTTGTCATTTCTGCTTTAACTTTCTGTTCTCTGGCTTTTATCTTCATAGTAGGTACACCTGGTCTGGCGTTCTGTTAACTGTGACATCATCCAGAGAAGACAGATCACCCACTATTACCATCTAATGTAGAACAGATTACTGGATCAATGTGTGCTTCTGTGCTTTTATGTCTCTGTTGTTGTGTCTCTGCTCTGTCTTCTCTAACCCCCAGTCGGTCGATGACCGTTCATACTGAGCCCGGTTCTGCCGGAGGTTTTCCTTCCTGTTAATGGGGCAGTTTTTCTTCCCACTGTCGCTTCATGCTTGCTCAGTATGAGGGATTGCAGCAAAGCCATGTACAATGCAGACGACTCTCCCTGTAGCTCTACGCTTCTCCAGGAGTGAATGCTGCTTGTCGGGACTTTGATGCAATCAACTGGTTTCCTTATATAGGAACATTTTTGACCAATCTGTATAATCTGACCCAATCTGTATAATCTGACCCAATCTGTATAATATGATTGAACTTGACTTTGTAAAGTGCCTTGAGATTACAGGTTTCATGATTTGGCGCTATATAAATAAAATTGAATTGAATTGAAAATTAATATGTTAATATCTTTAATGGGTATTTTGTGTATGAAGGAACGGTAAAATGTTGTGGTCTGTGTGACAGCAGTGTGTGTGTGTTTACTTGCTAATTTGCAGCTTTTCTAGCCGGCTATGAAAATGCCTGTTGAGTTAATATTATGCATCTGATACGTTAATATTGATATTTACATGGCTGTTTATTAAGACATTTTTTTGTATCTTTCTTTTCTAGCTTTACACCGAATTCAAAGCAGTCAGAAATGCTGACTAAATGTGTAAGACGATAATAAAGGAGCAAGCCGATCATTTCCTGGCTCTTTAATAAGGAGTTTGGCTGGCTGTTAATCTGTGTTCACGCTAGAGCAAACCACATAGAGAGAACAGTACAATGTTGATTTATATAACTTCAGTTGTACTTCTTGATTTTTTTGTTTTAAATGTAAAACTCCATTTGTAAGACCATTGTTCAATCTTATGAATTGCTTTTTGGACTTTCCCTACAATAAATTTAACATTCCTTCCACGTTTCCAAATAGCTCCGTCATCAGCATACGATGAAGGCTGTTTTATGCGAGCAGAGGCTGTTTTGTGCGAGCAGAGACCATTTTGTACTGGAGGAAAACTTATAAATGATATTTTGAGTGCAAGGTTGGCGGACAGTTTGCAAAACAATTTTTGTGTGTGAAACATATCTTTTTGTGTGCAAAACAAGTTTTATTTGTGTGCAACACCTTTGTTGTGTACAACCTTTTGGCAGGAACTATCTCCATAACTCCTGCTGCAGCATTTTGGATCAGCTGAAGACTTTGAACTGCATTTCAACCAGTAAACTAAAATTTAAACCAGGGGTGTCAAACGTACGGCCCGCCGAACGATTTAGTCCGGCCCGGTGGCCAAATGGAATATCATTATTCAACGGCTGTATCTCCTCACTGCATCGACCGATCGGCACCTGATTTTTTGTGAGTAGTGGGGGAGCGCTGCCGAACGGGTTCGTGTGAATCGCCCGGTGTACGGGCGCGGAAAATGCGTGACAGCTTCTGCGGTGGCTGGCGGCAGGCGGTGCGCGTACCCCAGCGGTGCTTGGCTGCGAGGGCCGCTCATCGCCGCTTGCGGCTTTAATTGATATTGGTGTTGTTTGAGTAATTTCTAAATCATTCATTTTAAATTCAATTGCCCATCCAAAACTCCTGATTTCTTTCTTTTCTTTTTCCCAACATGGATTTAAAATTTCCCAAGTTGGATGATCTAAATTATTACCTTTTAAATTCAACCAATAATTTATTTCTAGTTTTGTTCTTCTTAAATCTAACGGCATTTCTCCCATTTCTATTGCTGCTGTTGGTGTGGTTTTAAATGCTCCAGTACATAATCTTAATGCCTCATGTTGGATAATGTCTAATTTAGAACCGTAAACTATACAACCAAAGTCTATGTTAGACCTTACCATACCTGTATAAATCTCTTTTAGCGATTGCCTATCTGCTCCCCAGTCACTGCCAGCCAAGCATCTCAAAATATTTAAGATTTTCTTACATTTATCAACAACTTTTTGAATATGTATATTCCATTTTAGTTTTTCATCAAACCATATTCCTAAAAATTGTATACACTTTACTTGCTCTAATTCTTGGTTATATAATTTTAATTTTATATCATTGTTTATTTTTTTCTGATTGAATATCATTACTTTTGTTTTTTCAACTGAAAACTTAAATCCCCATTGCAACGCCCATTTTCTATTTCAATAATAACCTCTTGTAATTTCTTTACAATAACATCTACATTTTTCCCTCTTTTCCAATCAGCTCCATCATCTGCAAAAAGTGAACATCCCATTCCTTTTCCAATATCTTTAAAAACATAATTTATCATAATTGAGAACAATAACGGACTTATAATACTCCCCTCACTCTCTTCACCAATTCTAACTTGTATTCTCCTATTTGTTAAAAAGTCTTTAATCCATTTAAATATTTTCCCTTTAATACCCAACATCCATCCATCCATCCAACCATTTTCTGACCCGCTTAATCCCTCATGGGGTCACGGGGGTTGCTGGTGCCTATCTCCAGCGTAATACCCAACATGTATAATTTAATTAATAATCCCTCAACCCACATCATATCATATGCTTTTTCTATATCAAAAAATACTGCCACTACACTTTCTTTATTTACTTGTGCTCTTCTGATTTCATGCTCTACACATAGCGTTGGATCATTAGTACTCCTCCCTTTTCGAAAACCACTTTTTGACATATATCCTTTATTATTTAAATAATATACTAGTCTATTATTAATATTTTTTTCCATTATTTTACATAGATTTGATGTTAAAGCTATTTCTTTTCTCAACATGAGCTCTTCAAAATAAAACGAAATATGTGGCAAAATTTTCTCTTGTAACAAAATCTATTGTAACACAAGTTTCAAATGCCATATTGTTTTTAGCTCACAGACCATTTTAATTTAACTTATTTAAAATGGTTAACATTTTTTATTTATTACAATACTTTTAACATAGAATACTGTTTTTAGATCAACTTTAGATGAATTAGATTAATTTATGCAAATCACCAGTTTCAGACTGGGTTGCACAAGGTTTCCCCTTGTCACACTTCGATGTGCCCCTGGGCAAGGCATTTAACCCCAAGTTGCCTACCGAGCTGCGTATCGGTGTATAAATGTGTGGGCGTGAGTGAGTGCGATTGGGTGAATTTGGCTCTAGTGCACAGCGCTTTGAGTGGTCAGTATGACTGGAAAAGCGCTATATAAGTTCAGTCCATTTACCATTTACATTCTTTGCTCTCTCTCGCTCTCTCTCTCTCCAGTTCGGGTTTCCGCGTTTTGTAGAAGCCTTTGTCTCAACTGGTTACCACCCTTAGTTCACAGACTTAGTCTGTGATCTTAGAGCCGCCATCATATGCACGGCACACAAGGTCGAAGGTCATAGGTCATCAGGACCGCCATTTTACGCACAGCATGTAAGGTCGGAGGTAATTTGTCGTCATAGTCACCATCTTGTGCGGGACACCGAGTAGCCCAAAGGCTGTTAGCTGCAGGCTGTTGTGAAGTCACACTAACTGATTAGCTATTGTTAGACGAGCCCCACCTTGAAGCCGACCTAGAACGAGTTACAAGCTAACAGTGCATAAACTAACATTGCTAGCGCTTAGATTTGCCAGAACCGTTCCCCATCTTAGCCTCAGGCCTGTTTTGGTATACCAGCTTTGCTAACTGGCGTTATGTGAGCACATCAGAATGATTAGCGTGTCAAATCCAACAATACATGGTTGTCCTCTTAAACTAACAAGTGGGGCAAGAAGAGGATCAATCAAGGAAGCTGCCAAGAGTTCCGAACAAGATTCTGTCAACATGTCAACCTTTAGTTGTGTACTAAATCTAGCCTTTATGGAAAAGAGACCAAAGAAAGCCATAGGAGGTCTGTTACCTCAAAGTGCTGACATGTTAAATGTGATATTCAATGTTGATGTCAATAATATTCCTAATCAACTATGAATTGATTAGTTATTGCTACCTCTCAATTAATCTATTTTTGAATTACTTTTATTTTCATTTGTTTTCTTTTCCATGTTCTATTTAGTAGTGAATAGTGTTTTCTAGTATTTTATTAAGCAGAATAATTACTATAACAGGGAACTATCAGTTTAATAAATAACAACTAGCGAAATCGTAGGCGTGATTATTTTAAGTCAGAAACTGAATGGTCTCTAAGAGTTACCAAATGATCTCCTTTTGAATTAATAACTCAGAATCAGAATCAAGTTTATTGCAAAGTAGGTTTGCACTTACAAGGAATTTGACTTGGTGTTGATGGTGCAGACAAACAAAAATAGATATATATACATATATAGTGAATAACTGAATAAACTGAGACATTTTCATTGACTTGTGATGGAGTAATGATCAAAACTCCAATTGCAATTATAATTAAAGTTGTCAAAGTTTGCTGGACAAGTCTAGCCCAGTCAACAACTGGTTAGATAACCCTTTTCCGGTATAAATAAGTTAATAATTGCTGATTAATAAACCAATTGTTAGTACTAATCATTAGAGGCGTATAGCCCTTGATCGCAACCATTTGAAAGAATTTTCGTTATAGCTATCCTTTGATTTTGAATGATATATAATTAAATTATAATTGCCAATTATAATTAATAATAATCTTCTTAATCAAACAGGTGTAATTACATAACACCGGGGACGTGTGGTGCTATAGGGCGGGACTGCCCCAATTCATAGAGTAAACACTGCAGGTGAGCGGAATTAGTATGTCTGAATGCTTAAACCACCAGAGTTGAATTGCAGGACTGCACGACTCCAGTTCTACAGATATGTGAGACATTTCCATTTCTCCAACCTAAACACCCCAATCTAAATCATACCCAATCACAGTACAGCAGTCGGACACCCCTTGAGAAAATGTTTATCCCGATGTTGTGTCAAGAACAAGCAGGGACACCCTCTAAGAGAGGGCTGGGAGAAAACAACATGATGTCATTCGCTGAAGGAGCGAGGCAAATTGTCTCGGTTTTCTTGGAGTATGTAGCGTCCATTAGTCTGACCAAGGAGAAAGTTCCAGTGTTGTGGAAGACCTCTTGCATTGTTCCGGTACCAAAGAAAACTCACCCATCCATCCTCAATGACATTAGACCGGTTGCCCCGACATCCCATATTACGAAGGTTCTAGAGAGACTCCTGTTGACCCACTTGAGTAAGCAAACAAGAAGCTATCAGGACCCCCTACCATTTGCTTATTGCTATTACTATTTCTGACAAAATGTCCCATTTCAGCGAAATAAACCACAAAAGCTTAGAGCAGATCATTCAGCAGCTAAGTTCCTCTTCATGCAACCTTGATGTTCTCCCCACAGCTTTCTTTAAAAAAGTTTTACCTGGCATAGCGTCTGATTTGACCCAGATAATAAACACGTCCCTTCTGTCAGGTGTTTTCCCCCAGTCCCTAAAAACAGCAATTATCAAACCACTGCTGAAAAAGAACAATTTAGACAAACTACTACTCCAGAACTACAGGCCCATCTCAAACCTCCCCTTTATCAGTAAGATTATTGAAAAAGCTGTGTTTCAACAATTAAACACCTTCTTAACAACGACCGGCCGCTTCGACGTTTTCCAGTCAGGCTTCCGTGCTCACCACAGTACAGAGACCGCCCTTATCAAGGTGTTTAATGACATCCATATAAATACAGACTGTGGAAGAACCACCGTGCTGGTTCTGTTGGACCTCAGTGCAGCATTTGATACAATCGATCAGTCTATTCTGTTAGAGTGCCTGGAAATCTGGGTCGGCCTTTCTGGTACAGCTCTTAACTGGTTTAAATCCTACTTAAAGGACTTTTTTGTGTCAGTAGGTAACTTTACATCCCAGACGACAAAAATCACATGTGGGGTTTCCCAAGGGTCCATTCTGGGTCCCCTCCTCTTCAATATCTACATGCTCCCCCTAGCTCAGATAATAAAAAATAACAACATCAGCTACCATAACTATGCAGACGACACACAGCTCTACATCACCATGTCACCAGGTGACTATGAACCTATTAAAGTGTTGAGTAAATGCCTAGAAGAAATCAATGCATGGATGTGCCAAAATTTTCTTCAGTTGAATAAAAACAAAACAGAAGTAATAATTTTTGGACCAATAGAGGAGAGATCAAAAGTTAGCACACAGCTTCAGCTGCTTCAGTTAGGAACCACTGATCAAGCTGGGTGTAGTGATGGACTCAGACCTGAACCTTCAAAAGCATCTAAAGACAATTACAAGGTCGGCTTTTTATCACCTGAAGAACATTTCCAGGATTAAAGGACTGATGTCTCAGCAGGATCTGGAGAAACTAATCCATGTTTATCTTTAGTAGAACTGATCACTGCAACGGTGTTTTCACAGGTCTGCCTAAAAAGTGGACCAGACAGCTGCAGCTGATCCAGAACGCTGCTGCCCGCGTCCTCACTAAGACTAAGAAAGGAGAGCACATAACCCCAGTTCTAAAGTCATTACACTGGCTCCCTGTATCTCAGAGAATAGACTTTAAAATACTTCTGTTAGTCTATAAATCCCTAAATGGCTTAGCACCTAAATACATCGCAGACTTGTTATCAGTGTATAAACCCTCCAGACCACTCAGGTCTTCTGGCTCCAGCCTACTCTGCATATCCAGAACACGAACCAAACACGGAGAAGCAGCATTTAGTTCCTATGCTCCACTTATCTGGAACAAACTTCCAGAAAACTGTAAAAGTGCTGAAAGCCTGAGTTCCTTTAAATCGAGATTAAAAACACATTTGTTTAAAATTGCCTTTGAATGTTCAAGTTAAACTGTTTTAAAATGTTCAATGTTCAAGTTAAACTGTTTTAAAATTACTTTTTTTTCCTACATTCTATCCCTACTTGCTTTTATTCCTATATTTTAATCATGTAAAGCACTTTGCATTGTCTTTGTACTGAATTGTGCTATATAAATAAATTTGCCTTGCCTTGCCATGCCTATGGAGTTGAATTTAAAAATTTCATCATACACCTGTTTCAAGAAACCCACTGTCATTTAGACAAGGCAGAGCGCTCTGTGAAGATCATGTTCTTTAATTTCTCCAGTGTATTTAATACCGTTCAGCCTGATTTGCTTTGTCAGAAACTCCAGAACGCTCAGGTGGGGGCTTCAACAATCACCTGGATCAGAGACTACCTAACAACCAGACCACAGTTTGTGAGATTGAAGGCTTGTGTGTCTAACCAGGTAGTCAGCAGCACAGTAGCACTACAAGGGATTGCACTCTCACCATTCTTTTCACTCTTTACACCTCAGACTTCTGTCATCTGCAAAAATACTGAGATAATTCTGCAGTCGTTGGATGCATTAGAGATGGACAGGAAGCTGACAACAGGGAGTTGGTGGACTACTTTGTGGCATGGTGCGTAAACAATTGTCTCATTTTGAATGTGGATACAACAAAGGAGATAATTGTAGATTTCAGGAGAGACAGGAATAGATCTAACACTATTGCCATCCTAGGAGAAGAAATGGAGGTGGTGGAGGTGGTGTTCACCTAGACAACAAACTGGACTAGAGACACAACTGTGAAGCTGTCTACAAGAAGGGACAGAGCAGACTGTACTTCTTGAGGAAGCTTAGGTCATTCAGGGTTTGCAGCAAGATGCTGCAGATCTTCTATAAGTCTGTTGTGGAGTGTGATCTCCTCTGGCATCATATGTTGGGGTAGCAACATCAGAGCAACTGACTTAAAGAAGCTCAACAAGCTTATAAAGAAGGCCAGTCTGTTCTAGGGGACTCTTCTAAAACCACTGGAAATGACATTGCCAAAATGGATTCTTCATAAAATGAAGAACAATGGACAATCTTAAGTATCCTCTTCATTGGACTGTTGTACAATAACAGAATGTCTTCAGTCAGAGGCTTCTCTAGATCAGCTGTAAGACAGAAATGCTACAGGAAATCCTTGCTGCCTGCGATCAGCATCTACAATTACTTGTTGAAGAAACTCCTGTAACATGAGTTACAGCAGCATTTAATTTCCCTTTGAGATACATACATTTTTTAATTGAATTGAGTCCAAGGGGGGCTCCTAATGACCTTCTTTAACTCTGTGGTGGCATCATTGTGGTTTTGTTGGAACAGTAGCTTATCTGTAGCTGAGAGGGCAAGGCTGGACAAACTGATTAAGAAGACCAGCTCTGTCCTGGGACACTCTCTGGACCCTGTGCAGGAGGTGGGAGACAAAAGGACTATAAGAAAAATAGCATAATTGACTGACAGTGTCTCCTTCCCAAAACATGGAACTGTTGCAGAGCGTGAGAGCTCTTTCAGTGACAGACTGCTGCATCCTAAGGAACGCTTTTTCTGTCAATTTGGGTCAGGTTAAAGGTGCTCCTCATCCAGTCTAAGCATATACTGGATTTACTGACTGAAGATACCTGTGGTTTGTGTCACGGAGGGATCAGTCAGTCCCCAAGCGCAGGGGAGCAACTCCTCATACTGGGAAATATGGCTGGAAGCAACCGTCATCTAGTCGCAGCTACAGGTGGTGGTATTCGCCAAACCAGGTGTGTCTTTGAAAGAAGTGGATAGACACTTTTCTTATTTAATGATGCAGTGAAGAGACCTGGAGATGAAATGGCTGAGTTGTCAGCGTGGATTGTTCGTTAGAGAAATGTCTACCGACCAACAGCAGGCAATGGAGTCCAAAAATTCACCTTGATCGTATTCGGTGTGAATGTACCTTTAGAATTCATAATCTCTGCAGATCACAACAGACTCAGTGGTTGCAACATGTTAATGGTTGCACAGGCTCTTATCATAAATATTTTATGCTGTCTCTCAGATGTAAGGTACGCTTGCACATGCCTAATTTACTTTAAAATGCTGCTGTACCACCATGCGTATTGCAAATTATCTGATATTGTTCTGTAAATAGGCTGGTGTTTCTGTTCCACACCGCTGTAACTTAAATATTTTATCTATTTTTACCCGAGTATGCCATATTATAAATAATTGTGCAATATTTACTCTGATATTTATTTAAAATTTTATTTTTGGTGTTTCTGATAAAGTTTTCTGTTGCTTTAGAACTAAATTTAAATTAGATTGGCTTGTTTTTCTTTCATTGCAAAACTGTGTGTTACCTTTGTCCGTTTCTTTGCCACTGTCGTGCCCATTGTAAGACAGTAAAGGAATTTTTTATCGTCTTATCTCCAAGACAGATATTTTTTCATAGCCATAGATATATTTGGGTCATTCCATGAAAACTGTTAAGTTTGGGTCCATAACATTCAAAGAGTAATAGGAGGCGTAATAAAACTGTCAGTAATACTAAAAGTGTCTGAATCCATTGATTCAAGTTTAGTTGCTAGCATGAGGTAAAATAAAATTAAATAATAAATATACATTTTGCACATTTATAACTTTTTGTGTTAAATTGCAATCATTTTCTCATGTCCGCTCTGACCATTTTTCTCATTCATGTAATGTAAAACTTAAAAAATATCAAATAAATCTCAAACATTTATTGTTGTTATGGTTAGAAACACTTTCTTCTTACTAGGAAATGTGTTAATTATATTAAAATGTCATATTTTTTTATTAAAATAGCATGATTTTTCAGTGTCCATCAATGTCATATTCCACCCCGTCACACTAATGTAATTTTGTGCCAAAATGCAATACACTTCCTGGAAGTGACATCATTCAAGAGTTTGAAGAAGAAGAGTTCAAACAATGGTGAGTTCTGATTTTTCTTTAAGAACATTTTTGGTACATTTTTCCTTCAAAATCCTTTCTGTAAAGCATAGCATATCCACCCCGTCACACACAAAAAGTGGGGAAAACAATTTGTTAATCAAATTTTGAAATTATGTTTGTATTAATCATTAATTTTTCATTGTGCTTTCATGTTAACTGCATTGTTAGCTTTTAGCATATCCAGAAATCCAGCCATATTGCTTTAGATTTTCCACCCCGTCACACTAAAGCTTGTGACGGGGTGGAATCATTGTGATGGGTGGCACTGATCTTCATATTGAATTATTATAAAATAGTTCAATATCTTTCACACTTCCCTCCCCCAGCATCAAATTGAACAAATTTTTCTGTCTTATCAGGATGATATTTGAGGATAAAAATTAGTCCACTAAGTGCAGCAGAAAGACAGAGGCGTTGTCGAGCACGCCGTAATGCTGATCCTGAAAGGAGGCAAACGTATTTAGAATGTGAGCAAGAGAGATGGAGAAGGGATATAGAGAAAGGCACAAAGACGAGGATACAAGATTTAAGTGAGAGAGCCAAGCGTCAGCAACGGAAAAAGTGGAGGGAGCATAAAAGGAGAAGGAAAGAGAGAACAGAGGCCTTGAAAAACTTCACCCCACCACAAAGTCCAGACTTTGATCCACAGAGACAGCAGCAGTCAAGGTCAGATTAGAAGAACTCACAGACACATTTGTCACTGATGATTGAAGGTACAGAGTGTAGGATTTATGGGGATATATGGACAGAAATGGAATGTAATCTTTTGCTAGTTATTTAGTAAGTATAATTACTAGAAACTAATAATGGCTGTGGCTTTTAGATTTTAGGTTAGGGTGAAACCTTCGTAGGGTTAGGTTCCTCCATGGAGGCTGCCATGTTACTGCAGTGGGTGTTTCCTATATGCTTGAAAATGGAGGGGTGAAGGGAGGAATATCAAGTGTGAGAGAACCTGCAGACTCCACTTTAGATGCCACATAATCCTATACAGTGGCCCTTTAAAATAGAGCAATATAGTGATTACATATATCTTCTTTGAAATTCTAATTGTTCATTTTGTTCTTACAGGCAACAAGAAGCAGGGAAGAGATTGGTCAGAAAAAACAAAGACAGACTACATAAAGAAATTGAGAGGCTACAAAAACAGCTGAAAAAGGAAAGAAAACGAGCAGACAAATACCGTAAAAGATTTAAGCGCGCAACTCAGGGCACCTCTCCTCAGTCAAAAGTGAAAAATTTAACCAGAACAGGCAGAGTAAACCCCATGTTAACAAAAACATTACTTCTCCATGAAGCCTTGGTTGCAGACATTAAAATTAAATACCAAAACACAAGAAGACAGAAGGAGACACAAATCATATCAAAAATTGCAGTAGGAAAAATTATCAGAAAGTATAGGCTACAGGGCTTTGCAGAGAAAAAACTTGGATTCTCACAGAGGCACTGCAGAATTCCAGAGAGCAGAAACGTTTTTGAAATATGCAGACGCCCTGCAAACACCTTTGCAACAACATTGAAATCTAAGGTCAAAGACTTCTTCACACGGGATGATGTGAGTCGGGTCACGACAGGAAGGAAACAAACACTCACCAGGAATAAAGTGAAGAAGCAGAAACGATTTCTGGTTGATTCAATGAAAAACCTACATCAAAAATTTCTTGCTGAGAACAGCTGTAAACTATCCTACTCCCTATTCTGTCAGATGAGACCATTTTGGGTGGTCCATCCTACTGTGTCTGATCGCAACACCTGCCTCTGCAAGATTCATGAAAATCTTAAATTTGTAGCTGAGAAACTACACTATTTGAAGCTGATTGAAACATCAGATCTGGAGACCCTGACAAAAACAATATCATGCAACATCTTGAGCAAGGCATGCATGTATGAAGAGTGTAGCGAGTGCAAAGACAAGACTGTTCAGCTTGCAACTTATGAAGGCACAGCAAAGGTGGCATTTACACAGTGGGTGATAGCAGAGAAGGAGAGAGAGAACAAAAGCGAGGGTCCAGCTACAGTTAAGATCACAGTAAAGAAAACAATGGAAAATACACAAAGCAACATGGTGGAGTTATTTCACACCCTTTTACACAAGTACAAAAGACACACATTCAACATTTGTCACCAGTATGCATACTGCAGAGAGTTAAAAAGGAGCATGTCAGAAAATGAAGCATTGATCCACATCGACTTCTCTGAGAACTATACATGTAAATACAGCACAGAAGTCCAGGCTGTTCACTTTGGTTCCTCCCATCAACAAGCCACACTGCATACTGGTGTTTTTTACATTGGTGGCAAGGAGGAGCCTGTTTGTTTCTCTACTGTGTCTCCATCCAAGCACAAAGGCCCCCCAGCAATATGGGAACACCTAAATCCAGCGCTCGACTATCTCCAGGCAACTTATCCAGGAGTGTCTACCCTCCATTTTTTAAGTGATGGCCCTTGCACTCAATATAAGCAGAAAGGCAATTTCTATCTCTTCAGTACGGAGTTGGCAAGGTGTGGTCTGGCAGGAGGCACGTGGAACTACTTTGAAGCAGGCCATGGGAAGGGGGCACCTGATGGTGTTGGGGGCACTTTGAAGAGAACAGCAGATAACTTGGTGAGCAAAGGCCGTGACATACCCAATGCGCAAGAGCTCTACAAGGCCCTCAGAGAAACGTCTACGAGTGTGAAGTTATTTTATGTCAACAATGAAGCAGTGGAGAAGGCAATAGAAAGGATGCCAGGCCAGATTCCGACAGTGCCAGCCACAATGAAAATTCATCAAGTGGTCACTGTTACCCCTGGAGAGATCCTGTATCGTGAAGTAAGCTGCATGTGTTCCACACAAAAGCAGCTAGAATGTCAATGTTTTACCACTCAGCACTTTAGCTTCAACAAGAAAGCATCAAGTGTGCCAGCAGACATTTCTTGGGATCGTAATGAAATGATTGGCAAATGGTGTGTCCTAAAATATGACAGCGAACTGTATCCAGGCATAATCTTAAATAAAGATGAAACACATGTACAAGTCAAGTGCATGCACCGTGTTGGTAAAAACAGTTTCTTCTGGCCCACAAAAGAAGACACTCTTTGGTACCTGTTTGACGACATATTGAAGAGCCACAGCAAGTGACATCGCGCCATGTTAAAATTCAGAAAAGTGTGTGGAAACAACTTTCTCAGTCACTGGAATGATAATGAATATTAATGGTGATTAATTTAATGGTGGCAAATTAATTTGCCTTTAAGGAACAGTTGTAGACATCAATTGTGGTGTTCCTAGTGATTAAAGTTACACAGAACAAGTAAAGTAGGCATACTGCTATTTTTTATTTTCTATTGAATTAACTGGTGGCAGTGTTTATGATGTTGTTTTTTTTTTGTTATGAAGACAATGAAATGTCATGATGTTATAAAAATTTTTATTGACAGCATAGACTAATTATTAAAGGAGAGAGAACAAAGCTGAACTTTACTCAGATCAAATGCACAAGATGTGCATATGATGTTTTGTCATTTCTAAGGGTTAATCTGATATTTGATATATGTTGTTACAGTTGTAACAGGTGTCACTGGTATGTATGTTGCACCAGCAGTGTTGTTTTACAGAATAGTTGGGCTATATTCATGAATTTTCTACGATGGCCATGCTACCGTCTACTATTGAGTGTTGGCAAAGTAAGCTGTAATTATTATATTTTGTCTGAGGAACTGTTCTGAAAATAAAACTGTGGTTATTTCTGTCAGTGTCTGTCATTAATTGTGGCCTGAATGTCTACCAAATTTGAGCAACTTTGAAATTGAAATTCTTAAATTTGTCCATTCCACCCCGTCACAGTGTTCCACTCCGTCACACTATATTCCACCCTGTCACAGTGTGATTTTTTTTTATTTTTTTAAAGACAAAGAGTAATTTAGTGGTCAAAGCAATTATACACATAGTTTGTAATTGCAATAATTTACATAATATGTAAGTTTCACTGTAGATTTTGAAGTCAGACTGTACATTTTAGCAAAGAAAGTATGATCACTTGCATATTAAATGTATTTATTAATACTGTACATAAAATAAAAACATAAAAAAACCCACTTTAAACTAACAATTGGTATTTTTGAACAAAAAGACACTTTCTGTAGTGAATAACATTTTGTTTGTCTTAACTTTATCTAAATTTACTGTCGAATTTGTTCACCTTTGTCCTGTGACGGGGTGGAAAAAGAAACTCTGATCTCTGGATATAATGTACTAAAATACTTTCAGAAAATGGTGTCTGAGCTTGAAAAATATCTTTTATTGCAAGTGTTACATGTTCTATAGGCTATAAAACAAAAAAAGGTTATGATCAAAAACCTCAAAATTCAAAGGTCCAATCTTAACACTTTCCATGGAATGACTCATTTATTAATATATTTTAGATATAATTTTAAGATAGAGATTTTAGATTTATATAATAAATTGCCCACAAAATGTGAGAAAAATGCACACAATTATAAGAAAGTGCGCTAAATTGAAATGTGACTGACATTTATTTCGCTATATTTTTACATTCGGCATCCCAAAGGTTTCGCCTAGGGGAAACCATCCTTATTTCAGTAGATGGCGCTGTTTCCCTGTAAAATACCCTACTCCATCTTGGAAGAAAGCTAATAGGAAGTAAAGCTTGTTTTCCAGTTTAACTCAGTAGTGTCTGCGGTGGGCTCAAACATACACACTTTGGATGTAATTGGTAAGTTGAATTTTTATCTCCTTTGTATGGGTCTCGTGTGTGTGCGCATCGCAAAGGATTTGTAAACAGAATAACCCAGGTGCTGAGTGCCGCTTCATAAGGTTTTTCGTGTTTCTGCGGTCACAATTTCTACTTCTCTTCGTATTAGCTACAGACTGACCAACTGGTGTCAAGAAGAGTACTGTGTGGATGTCTCATCGACGTGTTATAAAGCATTTTTCTACAGTCATACAGAGATATTTAGCGTAAAACGTATTGTTAAACCAGACTTCTGTTTTACATTTGAACAGAAGTAGGTTAACGTAGAGCAGACCAGTAACAGATAAGCATAACATTAATTCATAAATAATTATTTCTTTACAACACCATAGCAACGCCTAAAAGCTACCATGTGAAATAATAACCTCAATTAAAACCTTTCATAAATTTTTAGAAATGTAAAACAAGGTACTTCACTTCCAGAGAGTTTAGTTGCAAAGTAGAAAGAAAAAATGCGGTTGGGGAATAGCCTATTTATCTCATCAGGTATTGTTGTATAGGGCTATTTTAATAAAGGAGACAAGGGTACAAAAACACACTTCATTTATCAAGTTGGAAAAACATCTTTGAGGAAAATGTAAATACGTAATACAATAACTAAACAAGTAAGAAACAACAATTTTTGTTCATATGCATAAATACACACATGCATATACATATACATACACTGCCAAAAGGGAACTAAAAGTAAGTGAACATTTCTTGAAATTATCCTTGATTTTAGCAGGTAAATTAGAATGTCAATGGAATAAGATTTTTGCACTTAAAATAGGAACAACTTATCTCCATCATCTTATTTCAAGTGCAGTATAACTAATTATCTTAGCTCAAGTGCAAGCCACCAGATTTGACAAAGGATAGGTGTAGAAACGTTTTCAGAAAGAACTGAGCGAATGTCCTGTTGCCTCTGATTTAAGTCTGTTTGCTGTTGTGATGACCCGGATAACAGAATTTGCACAGGCATTCTGCAGTACTGCCGGTAGATACCAGCACGTCTGTTTGTGCATATGTGCTCATCGTGACCGTTGTTGGGCTATATTCAGGCACAAAAAGGACTAACAATACACTATCAGGATGGACGATTGGTGTATATAACGTTATTTTATCCTGAACAAACGGTTTTTGGTCTTTTTTTTTATAAGGATATGAGGTGGCTATATTCCTTTAAATCAAAACTGAAAACCCACCTGTTTAGAGTTGTTTTTGGCCCATAATAACAAGAACATCGACCAACATATTTAATGCGTATTGATCTTTTCACTTGATACATTTTGTCATTTGTTACTGGTCTCATAACCAGTGACTGTTTCAATGGGTTTTTGATGTTTTTATGTTTTCAGGCCTTGCTGCTGAAATGTGCTATACAAATAAACTTGACTTGACTTCTTTACCAGAGATTTTGTTTCTTGTGCCCAAGTTAAAGAATGTGGGATTTGTTATATGCCCTGCTACATGGCCATCTATTACCAATACAAGCTGATAACAACACATTTACCTGGAAATTATGGAGGTTCAGCATCTTCCTTTAAGATATTTTAAACTGTCAAAAGGCGGTGAAGGAACAACCTATTCCTTGAAACATATAAACTAACTCATGGCAAATTGAGTGTTTAATCTTTGTCCTGTGTGTCCACCACAGAAACCTCCAAGAAATGCCACTGTCAAGATTGTTGATGGTGGTCACAGGAGATGACTTTGGCTACTGCCCGAGAAGGAACCAGGGTATTGTGGATTGCTTCTTGGCTGGAGGCATTTCCAATGTATCCCTGCTTGTTAATGCCTCGGCTGCCAGAGAGGCAGCTGGTCTGGCTGGCAGGTAGTGTCATATTCCACTGCATTTAAATTTTTTTTTATTTCTAACACAATCATTGTTAAGCAAACGTTAAAAGATACAGTTCAAGGAGATCTCACTGAACATGACCTATTTTACTAATGTAAGCTTTTTTTTTTAGATCTATACAGTTTTGAAATTAACTGAAAAATGGAATTAAAAATTATTGGATTTAGTTTACTGGGCAAAAACGTTAACTGTATTGTGAGCGTTATATACGCCAGCATGTTGAGTGAGCATCCGTATTTGGTTGCAGTACTGATTTTGCATTGTGCAAATATTTCTTATTCTAATCCTGCATGTGCAGGAAATTTTATCAATAACATAAACAACAACACATGTGACAACACCTAAAAACAACAACACATGACAACCATTTGCTAAAATTCATATCAACTCATTTAAGAATCTAAGAGCTGCAGAAACAAATTAGTTTTTCAATCTAATAGTCCTACATCTTGACAGCAGATATCTGTGCTCTGATGAAAGTAGCTTGAACTCATGGTAGTGTGGTTGATCTGGATTTGCCAGAATGGCTTTGGTTTTTTTGATTGGCCTAACCTTGTTCAGTTTAGTCAGGTTATTTAATTAAGGCTGCACCAGCAATTTTGCAGCACACTTGGGCAGTTCCCAACAACTTAAAAGCCTGATCCAGTAGATGAAGTTAAAATTCAATACAGGCTTATTAAAACAAGGATAAAACCTTAGCAAAAAAATACAGTTCACATTAAAACCACAATGGTTATGATTAAAAACATTGTTTCCTGGTGAGACTTCTTACAGAGTGAGTCTACATAGGCTTCAAAGGTCAGTCTGTCTTCAAGGATAGTTCTCTGGTAGACCCATGCTAGTTCATATCTCAACATTTTCCCCTGCAATAATCACAGGTAAGACAACAGTGCTGTTTTTTCTAAAATCAATGTTCAATAAACTTAAATGAACCTTTTTACGCATAAGCGACTATAGGTAATGTATTGATAATTTAATTAAAACTTAAAAAGTGCACCAGCAGAGTGAAGATTTAACAGTTAATGTTAAATTAAGTTAACATTTACCTATTAAATTAAGTAATGCTCTTTACTGATGTAAATTGCACAATAACTCATAAAGTGGCTTTCACTCTAAAAATAAAAAATAAAAAAGTTTTAGTAGCTGCTGAAGAGGTCAATCAATGAATCTTACACTGGTTCAAAATATTTAATCCTCAATAACAAAGCTACAAAGAATGTCCAAATGACAAAAAGTAGCATGTTGGCGGTGGTCAGAGGGCCCGGTGGCGCCGATTTATGGCAGCCTCGCCTCTGTCAGTCTGCCCCAGGACAGCTGTAGCTACTAACATAGCTCACCACCGTCAGGGTGTGAATGTGTGTGTGAATGGGTGAATGACTAAGACTGTAGTGTAAAGCGCTTTGGAGGTCGTCAACACTAGTTAAAAGCGCTATACAAGTACAAGCCATTTACCATGTTCTAATGTTTTGTCAGACTGCCTATAGTTTCGATTACGACACATTCATTGTGACCTTGTTTTAACAAGCTTCTGCAATGTAATTTATTTACTTCTAGAGTCGCTTTAATTTTTTGCCAAGAAATAATGGAGAGAAATGGACTGCTGTGCAAATTCTTCCCCAGCCCATCCTAAAATGGGATTAATGTAAACGCACATTGGTGGCTAGTCCATGTGTGACGACGATGTCTCAATCTACTTGAGACCCTCTTTTAAAATATGAACTTAATGAACCCTGGCTTTGTCGTCTTGGGATATGCCCTTGCAATCAGGGAAGAAGAAATTCCCTGATGGAATAACCTGATTATTCAGTATATTCTATATATTTCATTATTGACTATACCCATTAAGAGACTTTTGTTTCCCTACTATTTGTTTTCACCAAACCTGTGCAGCGAATGCTGATCACAATCATTCAAGGTTAGTAGTTTCAGCAAATTGCAATCTCCTTAGATGTTTTCTATGCTCGATCTATGCCAACAATTTAACATCTAAAAAATTTTTTTTTTTAAATTCCACGAGACAGAATGCTTTTTCTGACATGGTTGTTGAAATAATGAGAAGCTACTCATGGCATCATTTAAGGTTAAGTAACTTGTTGCCAGGTTAAAGATAATCATTCATGCTGTAAATATTCTTAAACAGACTACACCCTATTTCCTTTGTATAATCCAGGTGGTGACTGTTTTTGGACAGATAGTGTAACTAGCATTACTAATGCATAGGTTACAATGCTATTATATATAACTGCAAAGCGTAATATGAACAGAGATGACCTGGGGCCTCATGTACAAAGGGTGCATACGCATCAAAAACTGATTATGGAACTGGGTGCTGCTTCACGGGAGCTTCATGACGTGTATACACACATTTTAAAAGCTATTGGTCCGTTTGGGGCCACCTAGCAGGTGTGGTGCAAAACTGTTGATGATATGAAAACAATAGTACATTCCAGAGACATGCCGTTATTACAGCGCTTTGAGTGGTCATTATGACTGGAAAAGCACTATATAAATTCAGTCCATTTACCATTTTACAGACAGTAAAGATATCCCTCCGCTTACACACATATCTCTCTGTTCATCTCTCTCCCTCTCAGGGAGAGAGATGAAATACCACCATATTTCAGGTGGTAGGGTATTCGGGTGGGGTGGCATCCAAGTCCAGTACCCCAACCGCTTACTTGCTTTCAACCCAGGTTCCTGTCCCAGGGGAAAAGACATTAGGTATAGTAAATGCGGTGAGTCACCGCGGGGGTATTTATCCCCATGTTCGTGTATGTGTGCATGTCATTATGGGCCCATGACTCTCCATGCACCCCCTCCAGCCATAGTCTTAGATGGTATAAATATATGAGCGGGTTCGGGCGGGGTTAGAGTGTCTTGTTTGCAAAACATCCAGGAGAATTTGAGATAGCCAGCTCTAAGGCTAGCCATCAGGGCACCAGATTCAATAACAAGGAGATTGTTTTGTTTCAGGCTGACCGTGGAATTTGTGTCAGCCTTCAAGTCTCTGCTGGTCCGCCTTCATGGCAAGCCCAAACAAAGGAATTTGTTGGACTTTCTGCCGTAAATCGAGCTAGAAACTTACACGCGATACTGTGCAAGTATAGCATCCAGCTTGCAGTGTTGTTCACTAAGCAAATGAGTCTGGGTGATCCCGGCCCGGTTTAACCCCTCACAAACTCCCGGCAGCCTTTCCATGGCCAAAACTGCTGCCAAGATCTTCTGTATTTCTCGATATATCAGGTAACTGGCAGCTCCTATAAGCAGAAATCCTGTTATCCTAAATCCAATTATGTACACATCTTCCACGTTGCTCGATAGACAATATAGACCATCTTCCGAGCTCCCCAGGAATCCATGATGTATCCGGCAGTATGTGTCCCTGCTGAAGACCTAGGCTCCCCCGCGCCTGGTCTTCTCGTTGAGAAAATTTTATCAATTCCGTTGAGCGACCAGTTGATCAGATCCGTAGTTTTGGATTCTGATGCTTTGCAGAAAAAGGCTCTGAGAGAGTTACACAACATGCAAACTGGAGAGGCAAGCAGGAGAGGTCCGGGGAGGAGAGGTGCAGAAAAGCGTTCGCCTTCACTGAGATCAGGAAGAGATACATATATAGTATGTTTTATGTCAGAGTAGAAGTCCTGCTAAGAAAGAACTGAGAGACATGTACATCTTCCAGAGTTCAAATTTTATTGCAATTAAATTATTTACATTTTGTACAATGGTATTTATCACTAGCATGTGGTACTGTGCAGTCTCGCTTCTGTCGGTCTGGCCCAGGGCATCTGTGGCTGCTAACATTACTAACCACCGTCAATGTGTGAATGTGTGTGTGAATGGGTGAATGATTGTAGTGTAACGCGCTTTGGGGTTGTCGGACTTGATAAAGCGCTATACAAGTACAAGCCATAACAAGCATTTGTACATATTGCTGTAGTCCACAGGCATGTGCGCATAAAATATGAAATGTATAAACAGAGCTGATTTTCATAAATGAAGGTAGAACAAGAAGGTTGGTCAGAAACCGTACACTGGAAAGGACCCAGCAGAGCAACAGCGCTCCAGAAAACAACAGCAGGGGTAGTGCTCAAAAACCAACCAAATTGGATAAAAAACGATTTCACGTAAGCAGATCCAAAAAACACAGCGGATGCGTGCTGCATTGAGGGAACAGTGGCCACGGGTCTTATTTGATAAAAATAGTGTATTCAATGCACTGGTCAATATAACATGCCTATTATGGCTTATAATAAAGTTTTGCATGTAAAGCAAACCAAACAGGAGTAGTATTACTACCGGTTTTGAAGTTCTTTCAGTTGTTTTCTGCATGCTAACGTGGGAATGCTAGACCTTGTCTCCCAGCATCAACAAAGCATGGATATCACTGTTTTCAGGATTTACTCCTTGGTCAATGACAAATAAGCCTTCAAAAAGTATATATTTTTAAAAATCTGTAAAAATGGACAGAATACATTTATTTGAAGTTGGAAGAGTGTGTTTAAACAAGTCTTAATGGTTGCACAACATTTACAAGGTTTAAATAGAGTTTTAGACTGTATTTGCAATTTCACCAGGAAAAAAATGTCAGGTGGTACAACCGAAAGTTTCTTGAAAAAAAAACTCACTTCCTTTTTTTTTTCCTAAGTAAATATTTTAGTAAGTATACCTGAAAGTGTCTACAGTGCCCAACACATTATTATTTTGTAGTTGAGCTGGGTATTACAAGTAACTTATGGATTCTTTATTGTAGGGGGCAGGTATTTTGGGTTTCCAACATCAAACTTTAGATTTAAAATGTGAATAAATACTCTATAAATTTTAAAAGTATATTGTTGCATAGAATGATTATTTACATCACAATTTCCAAACATTTGTTCACTTCAATCTCCCATTTCTTGGTTCAAATTAGTATTTTACCTGGTTGCACCACCTGACGATGCGGTTGCGCCGTCTGACAAGATTCATAATAACAACACATATGTTGAATAATTTCATTTTTATTTCACAGAATAAAACAATCTCAGGTGTCTTGGGTCTATTCAAGTATTAATTGGTAAAGATAACAACTTGTTATCATTCTATTTAAAGAAACTAAACAGATCAGAAACAACATTACATGGCAAAATATCACTTCATATTCATTAGAAACTGAATAGGCTTGAATGAAGCACTAATTGGTACAGATAAAAACAGGTTATTCCATTTAAGTAAACTGTACTAAACTGATCAGAAAGAACATTGTGTGAGCAACATTACATGACAAAATATCACTTTATATTCATTAGAAACTGAATAGGCTTGAATGAAGCACTAATTGGTACAGATAAAAACAGGTTATTCCATTTAAGTAAACTGTACTAAACTGATCAGAAAGAACACTGTTTGAGCAACATTACATAACAAAATGACACATCATATTAATTATAAAGTGAACAGGCTCCAATGAATGGAATTGATTCATGTTAGGCGGGCCTACTAAAGCAGTCCCAGTCGGCATTGGTAAGACGCGTGTGCCTTGAATTAAGTGGATCTGGTTCGGATATTACCTTTATAACATCAGTGTGGTAATATAAGGTAACATCTGCAGGATGGGGCCAAGTGAAAGCATTCTTGGAGCCAAACTGCTGCATGCAGCTGACCTCTAGCTCTTCATCAAACACCTGAAGAACCTGCCCCACAAATGGCTGTTCCTCATACCTTACCAAGACAAATTTTCCGTTAAGACCCTGTTGAACATTTACACTTGCCTCGGCACTGCTCGCTGGAAAGCTTATCATGGTGGGTTTGTAGCATTGGCAGATGTCAAGCCTGCTACAGAAACAGGACAGCTCTCGATGTAGAATTGTCCCTGGTTCAGTTGAAAGGATCTGGTGTATGCCCATAGTTCCCTTTACCAGGGGCACAACTTCAGGGACAGACTCATCATACTTCCTGATGTCCTCCTCACACACCCAGAAAAACTTAATTGCACTTGATTCCTGTCTCTCCTTCAAAAATTGGTAGAACTCCTCTGGGGTTTGAATGTCTACTCCCATGTTGACAGAAAGTCAGCCATCCTTTTAACAGCACCCCCAACCCCGTCTGGTGCTAACCTGACTCCGCCAGATGTATTTTGCTCCGCCTAGCTTCACTCACATACATCTGGGACACCGCCATAGGAATTGCCTTTATTGAAGGCTGGGCCTTATCAAAAATTCTTGCATATCATTGGATAAGCCACTTGTCTGTCATCTTTATCGACGTGCTATTTCAACCACTCACACTGAAGCCAACCCGTGACGCTGATGAGAGCGACGCAGGGAAAAAAAACCTTTTTTTTTTTTTATGTGTTTGCGGCTCTAGTGACACGCGTTTTATTGACAGTGAGCTGATAGGAAGAGGGGGGAAAACAGGCGGCAAAGCGACTAAAGGCCTCCTAACATGGTTCGCGCTAACCGCTCCGCTGCGGACGCGCCCCGGAAAACAAAACTTGCCAAATCCGGTCGGAGAAGGGCGAAAACATGGTTTCCATCAACAAAAGCCTTCAGAGCCGTTCTCTGATGTTCTTTTAATGAAACAATATTAGGTAGATTGGACAACACGGAAGAAATAGCAGCATCAATGTTAACGCTTGCTTCCTCGACGAGCCGCCATTGCTATCAAACAGTCTCACGTCATGGTCGCGTCTCCACTACGTCACATCTATGAAACTCCAGCCCTGCGTCCTGATTGGCCAGACCATAAAATTGGTTGGAGAAATCACTTTCTATGGGCGATGTCCCAGATGGATGTGAGTGAAGCTAGGCGGAGCGAAATACATCTGGCGGAGTCAGGTTAGTCTGGTGCACCTTTTCCATGAGACTTCTCAGAAAAGTTCCAAGTGACCTGCTTGAATCCTGATAGGAAGGGGATGTGCTCAGCAGGTAAAAGTTCTTTTTATTACGGTACTGGGTGACCGGTCCATCGCTCATCACATGGAGAGTAGTAGGATGTGGGTTGCGATTGTCCATAATATCTTTAATCACAAGCTCAAGGTGGGCCCACACAGCTCTCTCATCGTGCCGGAGGGACCCAGAGATAGTGGCAAAGGATTGCACTCCACCTGAGGAGTAGGCAACACAGGAGTGTACAGTGGCCTGCCTTCTGTTTCCTCCAAAGTGGAAAGCCTGTTGAGTTTGCAGCCGAAATTTTCAGCAAAATCAACACGCACAACTATCTCATCATCTCTAAGGCTGTCTTTTAATGCCCTGCACTCTTTGGCCTGGTGGAGCCAATTAAAATGGTGCTTTGCAAGACCATCAAGCTTTCGGTTGAAAAGCTCCAACATTTCAGATGATGTACCATGTTGTGTCTCTTTCACAAAGTTCATGAATGTGCTTTGCTCCTCTGTGACCGGTTTTCTCACCCACTGAGACCACACCATCATCTCCTCTGTCTGGGGTTGTGAAACTTCAACCTCAGTATAGCAGCATTTTGCACAGATTCTGTACATACAGGCCTTGTTGTCTGGATCACATACAATTGCAGACAACAGCTCAGAAACACTAGATGTTTTCAAAAGACCTTTCTTTTTTTTTTTCTTTTTTTTCCCAGTGTCCTGTCTAGCAATGTGGCAATAGGAATTGATGTCTCAATGCCAGATAGAGCTCGACAGATTTTGCTTTTACAAGTGGAGCGAACAGCTTTCGCTATAGTGCTCCACTTGATTTATGCTTGTAAATAGCTTTATTGTGATTCCTGCAAGGAGAATTTCAAATTATATGGACATGACAATGGGAGAGTAAAGGAAGAACAAGAAGTGAAAGAGAAAGAAAGAAGAAAAAAAAAAAAAAGAGTAGAGGTGAAAGAAAGAGGAGATAAAAGGGAGAGAATGATAAAACCTTCTCCGTCTGCTCCGTCACCTGGAAAGAGAGATGCAAAAAGAACAGCACAACCAACAAACATAAAGCAACAAATACAATCGAATAACACCTAGATGCCATTGCTAAATCATATATATTATTATGTAAGCTGACATGTGTAATGTGATACTTGAAAAAAGAAAGTGAAAGAACATAAATAAATAAATAAATAAATTATAAGATTACTGTATATAAGTGAACACTTAATACCTGGGACCCAGCACCTGTGGGAGTTTGTGAGAGTGCAGAGTGAGAGTTTAGGTGAAAATTTTCCAAAAGGAAATAGCTTGATAGTGGTTGTGGAGAACCAAAGGCCTGCCTTCCCCGAGCACAGAGGCAGGAGTCAGGGGACCCATAACCCCGGACTCCCAAAGGGGCCCCTAAAGCAGGACGCCCAGGAGGGGCCATCACAGGATATCCGCAACCCCCCCCTCAAGGAAGGAGCAGAGACGACCCCGAGGAAATCCCCCAGCCACCGCAATGCCGATGCCCTCAAGAGCCGCGGGGACGAGCCTGTGGGCTCCGCCGGCAGCCAGCCCCGCTGGAGTGGTCCCGGCCATGGGCCCTGGGGGCCAGAGGCCCCAGGGGCGCCCCGCCCCCGCGACGGGGGCCCCGGCCGCCCCCCGGGGGGCCAGGCCCCGCGAAGAGGCCGCCGGGAGTGGGCCGGCGCACGCCCGGGAGCCCGCCCCAAACCCGAAGCCAACCAATGCGCCAGAGGGCCAAGGCGCCTGCCAACGAAGTGGAGGAGGGCAGGACATGGGGGGATGGGCTTCGCACCTAGCGGAGACTTGAGATGTTTTTGGGAGAGGGAGCGGACCACACCCATACCTGGGGGAAAAAAAAAAAAAGGAAAACTCATTCACACCATCCCTCCCTTGTGCCCCACTCACCTTACACAGATTAAAAAAAAAAAAAAAAAAGGACGCTGTACACACATTCCCACATAACACTCGCATCCAACACTGACCAAAGGGGGAGGGGGTCACCCCAAATCGACTATACGACTGCTTGTGCCCGACCCCCGGCCCCGGACCAGACGCCCCCCGGACCGGGCCCCCCAAAGAGGGCGGGCCAACACGACCCGCACGAGCCACCCAGCCAGAGCCCCCCTCACCCCCTAAATACCTAATAAACCCCCTCCCTCCCCCACCTTACCCTTGCCATCCCTGCCCCCCGCCGCTCCTGGGGGGAGCGGAGGCATCAGCCCCAGACCTGGCAAGCCGCTGACTACGCACCGCAGCCCCCCGCCAAGACCCGGACACAGTGGCCCGCACCTCCACCAGGCCCCAGACTCCTTGCCGCCATCGGAGAACGGGGGTGTGCAGAAGACCCCGATCCTCCCTACGCCCGCTCAGATGTTGTGTTGTTGCATGTTGTTCTCAGGTGCGTTTAAAAACTGGGAGCGCCGAAGGGGATGCACGGCACAGCCCACCCCCCTTCCGGAAGGAAGCTGTTGCCAGCGCACCCCCTCCGGGCGACTGCCCAGAACCCTCAATGTCTAAGTGGGAGCGGAGGTGAAGGGAGCCGTCCGAGGTGAGGCTCACACAACATAAGCTCCCCCCCAGACGTCTTCCCCCCACCCCCCCCCTACCAGGGCCTACATGAGTGTGCGATGTGAAAATGTTTGAAGTGAAGGTGTCTAAGATGCATGATAAAATTGGGGAGAGGGGCGTCACCAGAAAGTGGCAACCTCCAGTAACGCCCCCTCCCCCAGGACCTACATGTATGGAGGCGTGATGGAGCAGGCAGAGGGAGGAGTCCGGGGATGGGGAGCAAATGACTGGGAAGCTATCCCAGGGAGCCAGCTCCCCTACTGACTCCAATAGGCACCCCCGTTCCCCGAACGCCCCACCCAGAGAAGGGGGCCTCGCCAGCGGCACCACCGTAGCCCGGGGGCCAGGGAGAGACCGCAGGGCCCGCCAGCCAACCACCCACCAGGACCAACACCTCAACCCCCCCCAGCCCACCCACCAAGCCTACTGGCTTTCCCCCCCCCCCAAAAAAAAAACTAAATAAATAATAATAATAATAATAACAATAATAATAATAATAATAATAAATAAATAAATAAGAGGGGGGGACCCTGGCCAGACGGCCCGCACGAGCCACCCCAAACCCCACCCCCCAAGCGAAACCCGCACCGGAAGACGACACGGACCAGGACCGGGACAGGGGGCCGGACACAAGCCCACCAGAACGTCCACCCCCCCTCCCCCCCCCCCACCCGTAGATTTAATCCCTCCCCAACACTAACGTTCAAACAACTCACCATACATTCGACAGTAGACATCCAGGCTGGATAGGTCCCTACTCCCCCTCCTTCCCCCTCCCCCCAATGGCAGAGTGCCTATCCAATGAAGGAGAAGAGCATCTGCCCAGAGATGTTAATGACCATACCCCCCTACCGGCCCAACGGGCCCCGAGGCCCCCCAGCGCACCCGAGGCCCCGTGCAGGGGCGGACACCCGGGCGCGCGCCGCCCCACACCAAAAGCGGCACACCCCCCGGAACCGGAACCCCCGAGGCCCCGCCGGGGCCCCCGCCCGAGGGCGGCGCGCCCCAGGGACCCCAGACCCACCCCGGCCCCACCCAGCGGCAGCACAGCTACCAGGTCAGTAACCCACGTCCGTCAACACGCGGCTCCCAAAGAGCGCCGCAAGCGGCTGCTGTAGGCCACCCGTAGGCCTCCCAAGCTCCTCCCAGATGGGGGCAACAGACCCCGGAGCCGGATCCACCAGGCGCCCTACTCCAAGCGCCCCCAGGGCCCCAGGAACCCCTCCATCCAGCCACTGCGCCCTGCAGGAAGCAACCCACCGCCCCCTATACCACTAAGTGATGGTGTTGTTCAGAGGAGCCCAAAGAGACCAATCAGATGTGGAAGCAGATGCTGTCTCTAGATTAATATGATCCAACAAAATATCTCTATACTGATTGATACTGAGATTTTGTTTACTTTTCCAATTCATGAGGATAGTTTTCTTTGCGATACATAAAGCAGTGAAAACCGTGTAAACTATTTCTTTTTTCAGAGGACTTTCCTCAAAATTACCGAGCAAGCAAACTGATGGGGAAGGTGTAATTTTATAGCTCAAGCACTTTGATAAGTCCTTACATATCTGTGTCCAGAACCTCTGGACTGGTGTGCATAACCATAACGCATGAAAATAATTATCAGGATGATTTCCTATACAGTGTGGGCAGATATTAGATTGTGCCAACCCCATCTTGAATAATCTTTGTCCTGTGTAGTGTACTCTGTGAAGGATTTTGTATTGTATTAGTTGTAAGTTGGTGTTTCTAGTCAATTTGAAAGTTCTTAGACATGTCTGAGCCCAGAAATTTTGTTCAAAGGTGCCTGATAAATCATTTTCCCACTTCATTATAGGAAGAGATATCGAATCATCTATTTTAGTCAGTGTCCTGTATGATTTAGACAGTAGTTTGGGGGGGTTAAATCTAGGAACTCTAATATATTAGTTGGGATTTGTAAACCACCATTAATATGCTTATATTTATTTTTAATTATAGATTTAAGTTGTTCATATTCCAAGAATTTATTTTTACTAATGCCATATTGCATATTTAGTTTCGCAAAATGGATGAACTCGGTTCCGTCAAGTAGATGTTCCAGATATTTAATACCTTTATTCTTCCAGTATGTAAAGTTTATCATTTTATTATTTTGTAGGATATCAGGGTTATTCCAGATAGGTGTACGACTGCATGGGATAAGGGATGACTTTGTCATTTTAAGGAACTCCCACCATGCTGTCAGAGTAGAACTAATGTTGATATTTTTCAAGCATGTATGCCGTTTTATATTTGAGCTAATAAACGGCAGATCTGAAATCATGATATTATTGCACATTTCCTGTTCTATATCTAACCAAGGCTCATCTAAAAGACTATTTTTTATCCATTTAGAGATGTATTGTAGCCTATTTGCTAAGTAATAGTTATGGAAGTTAGGCAGATCTAATCCTCCCCTGTCTTTAGTCTTCTGTATTGTCTTTAAGCTAATACGTGGGGGTTTATCTTTCCAAAGAAATTTAGAAATGGCAGAGTCTAGAGATTTAAACCAGTCAGATGATGGTTTATTGGGGACCATTGAAAATAAATAATTAATTCTAGGTAGGACCATCATTTTTATTGAAGCTACCCTACCCATAAGTGTGATTGGAAGCGATTTCCATCTTTCAAGGTCCTCTTCTATCCTGTTTAAAAGTGGGGCATGGTTAAGTTTAAGTAAATCCGTTAATGTATTCGACACAGTAATACCTAAATATTTAATATTTCCTGATTGCATTTGTAAATCTAGGGAGTTTTCGAGAGAGCAATTAATTGACAGTACCGTAGATTTAGACCAGTTTAACGAGTAATCTGATACTTTAGAGAAAGATTCTAGTATTCTAATTACTTGTAAAAGAGAATTATTTGAATGCTGGAGATAAAGTAATACATCATCCGCGTACAGACTAATCTTATGCTCTATTTTCATGCATTTTATACCTTTTACAGCTTTTGTTTGTCTGATTGTTGCTGCTAGAGGTTCTATAAAGATGGCAAAAAGTGATGGAGAAAGAGGGCATCCTTGCCTGGTGCCCCTCTGTAAACAAAAACTGGAAGATATTTGATTATTTTGTTGGAGAATTGTATAGAATTTTTAACCAATTTATGAATAAATCGCCAAAACCGAATTTATGAAGAGTAGCGAATAAAAATTTCCAATTTACTCTATCAAAAGCTTTTTCTGCGTCTAAAGACAATATATTGGTTTTAATGTTTTTACTGTAGGAATACACAGGATCTTTGTCTGGCTTGAGCAGAAGGCTGATGGTGGCAGAATTCATATTAGCTGGAAATCTACCTTTTTCCTGTATTTCCTGCAACATTCTGTGGAACGTTGGGGCTAGAATATTCCAGAACTCTTTATAAAACTCAGTGGGGAATCCATCTGGACCTGGAGCCTTTTTATTAGGCATGCTTTTAAGAGCTTCCTGGGTTTCAGCTGTTGTCAGCGGGGAATCCAGTGTCATTCTTTGGTTATCTGATAATTTAGGAAGTGTAATTTTATCCAGAAATTGCTTAATATCCTTCTCTGATGGATTTATCTGTGGTGTGTATAAAGATTTGTAGAAATCGCGGAAGGTATTATTTATACACTCCGGTTCACTTACTGTATTACCAGTTGAATCTGTAACTGCAAATATAGTAGTTTTCTCCTTATTTATTTTAAGCTGATTAGCTAGAAAGCTTCCTGACTTATTGCCATGTTCAAAATTTTCTATTCGGAGTCTTTGTATTAGAAATCTATTTTGCTTTTCAATATAGTGGTTTAGTTCTAATTTTACTTCAAGGATTTTACCTAACTTTCCTTCTTCTTGAGAGGATTCTAGTAACTTAAGTTTTTCTTCTAATTCCTGAATCTTTTTGTTTTCTTTTTTCTTTTTATGAGATGAGAAAGAAATTATTTTACCTCTCATCACTGCTTTTCCAGCTTCCCACAATATCGATGCCGATGTACCTGGTTGATCATTGTATTCTAAGTATGAGGCCCACTGTTCTTTAATGAATTTTATAAATTCTTCATCTTTAAGCAGTGATGTATTAAATCTCCAGCTTTTGTTTTGTGTGGTTATTTTTTTATTAATTAAGGTGAGAGTAACAGGAGCGTGATCACTGATAGCAATAGGATGAATTACCGTCTCTGAAACAACCGACAGCAGTGAGCTACTTATTAGAAAGTAGTCCAGACGAGAGTACGAATGGTGAACATTTGAGAAAAAAGTGTATTCTTTACTATTAGGATGAAGATGCACTGCATTCTGCATTTGGCTGACGTCACTTCCTGTTTGCAGTAAGGCGTATTGTATCACTTCCTGTTTTCACTGCGTGAGCAACGGTTTGTTGCTCCAGATTCTCTCGCTTTTATCTTTAATCTCTTTGCTGTAACATCTGTTTCTAACACATAAGCACTTTTAAAACATTTTCTGTTGCTGCACATCACGCTTGGGAACTCCTCGTGTTTCACGGTTTGCTCTCTTGGCGTGGTACAAGGGCGCTAGCCTAGCTTTAGCCTAGCCTAGCTTTAGCTCCACAATGGCTTCCTCTCCTACTATTACTTCAGCTTCTCCGTCTCTGACTAAGTCTCCTATCTGCTGCTCTCTGTGTCAGATGTTCAGTTATTCCTCTGCCTCCTTTAGTGATAATGGTACTTGTAATAAATGTAGTGTTTTTGTAGCTTTGGAGGCGAGGGTGTCAGAATTAGAGACCCGGCTCCGTGCTATGGAAAGACCAGCTGATAGCCGCCCCTTTGCTAGCGCGGAGCCACATAGACCTAGCGTTACTTCACTTAGTGGTCCTCCAGAAGCACCCGAGCAGCCGGGTAAGCAGGCCGGCTGGGTGACAGTTCGTAGGAAGCATAGCTCTAGATTTCAGCCCCCAGTTCACCACCAACCCGTATGCGTTTCTAACAAATTTTCCCCACTCAGCGACACACCCGCTGAGAAGCCGACCCTGATTATTGGGAGCTCAATAGTCAGAAACGTGGCACTAGAGACACCAGGGACCATAGTTAAATGCCTGCCAGGGGCCAGAACGGGCGACATAGAATCTTACCTAAAACTGCTGGCTAAGGATAAGCGTAAATACAGTAAGATTTTTATTCACGCTGGCGGTAATGACACCCGGTCACGCCGATCGGAGGTCACTAAAGTTGGTGTTGCTTCGGTGTGTGAGTTTGCTAAAACAATGTCGGACTCCGTAATTTTCTCTGGTCCCCTGCCTGATCTGACCAGTGATGACAAGTTTAGCCGCATGTCCTCATTCAACCGCTGGTTGTCTAGGTGGTGTCCTGAAAACGACGTGGGCTACATTGATAACTGGCGAACTTTCTGGGGAAAACCTGGTCTGATCCGGAGAGACGGCATCCATCCCACTTTGGATGGTGCAGCTCTTCTTTCTAGAAATCTGGCCGGATTTATTAGTTCTCCTAAATGCTGACAACCCAGTGTCCAGACCAGGAAGCAGAGCCGTAGTTTAACACACCTCTCTGCAGCTTCTGTACTGTTACCCACCCATTATCCTATTGAGACGGTGTCTTTCCCACGGCCAAAACTTAACAGATCAAAAACTGATCTAAAAGGAACAAATCATAAAAACCTAATAAAAATCAATACGGTTCACCTTGAACCTAAAAATAAAACAATTAAATGTGGTCTATTAAATATAAGGTCTCTCCCTCCAAAGACTTTGTTAGTTAATGAATTGATTTCTGATAATCAGATTGATTTATTTTGTCTCACAGAAACCTGGCTACAAGAGAACTACGTTAGTATAAATGAGTCAACTCCATCCAATTATTTAAATTTCCACATTCCCAGATCTGTGGGAAGAGGAGGAGGAGTGGCAACTATCTTTCAGTCTGATTTATTAATTAGTCCCAGGCCAATTAATAACTACAGTTCTTTTGAACATTTAACCCTCAGTTTCCCTCATCCAAACTGCAAAGCAATAAAACCTCTTCTGTTTGTTGTTTTGTATCGTCCACCAGGCCCTTATACTCAGTTTTTGGATGAGTTGTCAGATTTCTTATCTGATTTGGTGTTAAATACTGATAAGGTTATTATAGTGGGTGATTTTAACATCCATGTTGACACAGAATGTGATAACCTTAGTGTAGCCTTTAAAACTATCCTAGATTCAATTGGTTTTGCTCAAAATGTGCATAAACCGACACACTCTTGGCTCCATACTTTAGACCTTGTGCTGACATATGGCATTGATTGTGAAGAACTAACAGTATTTCCTCACAACCCTGTCCTATCTGATAATTTTTTAATAACATTTGAGTTTAATCTAACGGAGTTCTCCACCCCCAAAAGAGGGTTCCATTATAGTAGATCTTTATCGGATAATGCTGTATCAAAACTTAAAGAGTCTGTCCCCTTTTTAATATCCTCCGTATTGCAGAAATGCCCTGTAGATGGCAGCAATGTTGTTTCTTCCAATTCACAAATAGATGTCTTTGTAAACGGTATGACTTTGTCATTGCGTTCTGCATTAGACAATGTAGCTCCCTTGAAAAAGAAGGTGATTATTCACAGAAAGCTGGCTCCTTGGTTTAATTCAGAGCTGCATTCCTTGAAGCACAATGTTAGGAAATTGGAGAGAAAATGGCGCTCTACACACCAAGAGGAATCCTACCTAATCTGGAGGGACAGTCTATTGTTGTATAACAAGACCATTCGCAGAGTTAGAGCAGCATATTTTTCATCATTAATTGAGGAGAATAAGAATAATCCTAGATTTCTCTTCAATACAGTTGCCAAACTTACCCAGAGCCACAGCTCTGTTGATCCAGCCATCCCCTTAGCTCTTAGCAGTAATGATTTTATGGGATTCTTCATAAATAAAATTGATTCCATTAAAAATAAAATAATTGGCATCCTCCCAAACATGATTACCTCATCCCCAGTAAGTAAGGCAGCATTGGAGGAATCCTTAGAACCTGCGCAGTGTCTGAACTGTTTAAAAGCAGTAGAGCTTTCTGAGCTATCTAAAATTTTAGCTTCATCTAAACCTTCTACCTGTATGTTAGACCCAATCCCAACCAAGTTGTTTAAGGAGGTATTCCCTCTGATCAGTGGTCCTATTTTAGACATGATTAATCTATCCTTAGTAAATGGATATGTACCACAGGCTTTTAAAGTAGCTGTTATTAAACCTTTACTTAAGAAACCTTCTCTTGATCAAGATGAGCTAGTAAACTACAGACCTATATCTAATCTTCTTTTCTTATCTAAAATTCTTGAGAAAGTAGTTGCTAATCAACTTTGTGAACATTTACAAAGTAATGACCTACTTGAGGAGTTTCAGTCAGGCTTTAGAGCTCATCATAGCACTGAAACAGCTCTGGTGAAGGTCACCAATGATATTCTCATGGCCTCAGATAATGGACTTGTGTCTATACTTGTCCTGTTAGATCTCAGTGCTGCATTTGACACAGTTGATCACAATATTCTCCTACAAAGACTTGAGCATACTGTAGGGATTAAGGGAAAAGCATTAGGCTGGTTTAAATCTTATCTGTCGGACAGATTCCAGTTTGTTCATGTTAATAATAAATCTTCTTCAAACTCTAGGGTCACCTGTGGAGTACCACAGGGTTCAGTCCTTGGACCAATTCTATTTACTATATATATGCTTCCGGTTGGCAAAATTATCAGACAGCATGGGATTAATTTCCACTGTTATGCTGATGACACTCAGCTATATTTATCCATAAATCCTGATGAATCCAATCAGTTACTTCGACTGCAGTCATGTCTTGATGACATCAAAAGCTGGATGACTTTAAATTTCCTGCATTTAAATTCTGACAAGACAGAAGTTGTAATCTTTGGGCCAGAGTCCTCAAAAAATAAACTTCTTAATCAATCACTTAATCTGGATGGCATTAACTTGGCCTCTGGTAATAAAGTTAAAAATCTTGGTGTTGTTTTCGACCAAGACATGTCATTTAAATCCCATATTAAACAGGTTTCCAGAGTTTCCTTTTTTCACCTCCGGAATATCGCCAAAATTAGAAACATTCTGTCCAGGGGTGATGCTGAAAAACTAGTCCATGCATTTGTTACTTCAAGGCTGGACTATTGTAATTCTTTACTATCAGGAAGTCCACAAAATGCAGTTCGAAGTCTTCAGCTGATCCAAAATGCTGCGGCAAGAGTTCTGATGAAAATCAACAAGAGGGATCATATTTCTCCAATTTTAGCTTCCCTTCATTGGCTTCCTGTTAAATCAAGAATAGAATTTAAAATTCTTCTTCTAACGTATAAAGCCCTTAATAACCAAGCTCCATCATATATCAGAGCTCTGATTACCCCGTATGTTCCTAACAGAGCACTTCGCTCTCAGACTGCAGGTCTGCTGGTGGTTCCTAGAGTCTCTAAAAGTAGAATGGGAGGCAGATCCTTTAGCTATCAGGCTCCTCTCCTGTGGAACCAACTCCTAGTTTTGGTCCGTGAGGCAGACGCCCTATCTATTTTTAAGACTAATCTTAAAACTTTCCTTTTTGACAAAGCTTATAGTTAGAGTGGCTCATGTTACCCTGAGCTATCTCTATAGTTGTGCTGTGATAGGGCTAGGCTGCTGGAGGACATCAGGGTCTAATTTCTCACTCTACTGATTTCTACTGTTCTTCATTCTACGGTTCTCCAGTTTTGCATTGTATTACATTGAAATGACTGTCGTCATTTCAGCTTTTAACTTTTTGCTCTCTCTCTTTTTCTTCATAGTAGGTACACCTGGTCTGGCGTTCTGTTAACTTTGACATCATCCAGAGAAGACGGCTCACCCGTTACTACCATCTAATGTAGAACAGATTACTAGATCAATGTGTGCTTCTGTGCTTTTTTGTCTCTCTTGTTGTGTCTCTGCTCTGTCTTCTGTAACCCCAGTCGGTCGAGGCAGATGACCGTTCATACTGAGCCCGGTTCTGCCGGAGGTTTTTTTTTCCCGTTAATGGGTGGTTTTTCTTCCCACTGTCGCTTCATGCTTGCTCAGTATGAGGGATTGCAGCAAAGCCATGTACAATGCAGACGACTCTCCCTGTGGCTCTACGGTTCCCCAGGAGTGAATGCTGCTTGTCGGGACTTTGATGCAATCAACTGGTTTCCTTATATAGGACATTTTGACCAATCTGTATAATCTGACCCAATCTGTATAATATGATTGAACTTGATTTTGTAAAGTGCCTTGAGATGACATGTTTCATGATTTGGCGCTATATAAATAAAATTGAATTGAATTGAATTGAACGCCATGCATCGCAAAGACCAAAATCACTCATGTATTGTTTGACTACACTTACTGACTGCCAACTACGCTGAGCCCCTGTTTTATTCAACCTGTCTATATCGTTATTTAAACCAAAGTTGAAGTCACCTCCTATAATTAGTGAACAATCCCAGTGTTTTGAAAGTGCAAGGAAGAATTGGTGGAAAAAAGAGGGGTCATCAACATTTGGACCATATATACTGACAATACATAACTTCTGGTTATGGATAGCTATTTTAATTATTATGTATCTACCTTCAGGATCTATAGTTTTATCTAATATTTTAAAACCAACGTTTTTGTGGATTAAGATTGCTACACCTCTCTGTCTAGAGTTATAGCAGGCCGCAAACACATTAGGGAACTCAGGTGAATTAAGCTCACTTGCATTTGTAGCTGATTTGTGGGTTTCTTGCAATAAGACAACATCTGCCTTTAATCTAGTAAGCTGGTTAATGATCTTCATTTTTTTCTCTCTGGTGCCAGCCCCATGCACATTCCATGTCACAAACTTTACATTCGCCATAGATGTGAGTGAGAAGACCTTTCTGCTGCAGTTTTCCAGACAACAGTTTCACATTTTCATGGTCCATGCAGGCACATGTATTCCTGTCAGATGCTTTTGGCTGAGTCACATAGAAAGGACAATATCTGACGAATTGTCTGTAAGAGAGCATGCGGGACTTCTCCATTTCAGAATTATAAGAGATATGGAGTTCCGCTAGGGGTTTAACAAGAACACGGCGTTGCTGTTTGTTTTTGTTCTTTGTCACTGTATCATTTTTCCCTGGCAGCAAATGACTGTTCTCATCACGACAGAAGAACTCCACAACTGTTTCTTTCCTTTGTAGAGCCAGTTTTTTTGCACCCCTTTTTGTAGATTTAACATTTTCCTGACTCCTAGCTCTGTTCTGTCTTAATCTTTCTAGGCGTTTTCTAAATTTTTCTGTTTCTTGTCTGGCAGCCTCCATTTCCCTTTTCATCTTGTTCATATCACGGCGCAACTTTGCTCTCTCTCTTTTCCATCTAAAGCTGCTTGCTCTCATTGGTGTGGAAGATGCTCTTGGTTGCTGATCATCTAAACTGTTCTCTGCATGAATGTTAGGGGGGTCAGGCTGAAGTTGTGCTATTGGTGGGGGATCCACTGACTCAGGTGTTACTGCTATGGGAGTTGTATCCAGTGACTCTGGTGTAAAATTCAAGATTTCCTCCATAGCCCTTTTCCTTTCCCTGTTCTTTCTCTGATCTTCCTTCCACTGTTTCCTCACTTTATCCTGTTCTGCTCTAGACAGCTGGCTGATTGGAGGCTTCACACATTTTCCCTCTCTCTTCCTCTTTTGATAACTATAAAAACAAATACTAAGGTTAACTGAAATGTTCTAATGTTAAGTCTGACTGACTGCTGTACAAAATAACAACTACACAAAAACTGGCTTATCTACATGTATTACCCTTCTTTCCTTCTTGCAAGATATCTTTCTCTTGCAGCTGGATCATTTTTAATGCGCTGCCTGTAGCGTGCTGCTTTTTCTTTGCTTGATAGTGGCATCTAAAATCATTGAAAAGGATATTTAAAAAATGTAATAATATAAATATATTTAATGTATATAGTTACTATTAATGTACATTTAATTAATATTTTTAAAAATATTCAATAGTATATATCAGGTTAACATGTTTATTTCATCAAGAAAGGACATTTCTTCTGGTTGTGCCACCTGACTTACTGGTTGCGCTGCCTGACATTTGCTACTAATTCCCAATTATTCAGGCATCTACTTGGACACCTATATAACCTTTTGACTTTGCTAGCTAGTTCATTCATTCATTTTTACAAAACAATAAAGAGTTTTAGATTAAAATAACTTTTTCACAGCTTTACATTGGTTGTACCACCTGACATGTGAAGTCTAACTATGAAGAAAAAACAGCTATTTTTATCAATATTTGAGAGAGATTTACAAACCTTTCACTCATCAGTAAAGGTCACTTGGGGTCCTTTTGATGATGCAATATCCTGTTAACTCATCTCTCTCTTCAATTCAAAATAAAAGTTGTATGAATGTGGTTGCGCCGCCCTGACATTTCAGATATGCACATTTCCGGACAAAGTTGCTTTCAATATTCCAAACAATTTAAGAACAATGTAACTATTAAACTGTGATTATTTGAAAGGTTTTCAATATAAAATTATGTCACCATATTAATATTATATTAATTGATATTTAAAATTACATATATAATGCATTTTACATAGTGTTAACTTGCTCGGACGGTTGCGCCACCTGACGTTTTGAGGGTTTGAGATGGCAAAACATAAAATAGGTATAATTTTTATGACAAACTGGAAATATGTTCAAATTAAACAGGTTTTATAGAATAAAATAATGCTTATTATAAATCATTAAAAAATATTTTAAACCAAAGTAGTGCACTCGGACACGAAAATCTGCATGTCACGTCATTGACCCTCTATATTTCCGCTAAGCTAACAGGATACATAAACACTGGAACTGTTCATGTCATGCAAGCGGAAACTAACAAGGAACATACACATGCACTATTGTTTAATTGAGCATCAGAATGATTGGCATGTGGGACAACCAATAGAAAAGGCGATACCCACGGGACTTGAGGGACAGAGGTGAGTGACAGCAGGAACACAACTATAGGCCCGTTTACACTACACTTTTTTAACCGAGCCGAGACCAGTCCGAGCTCGGTATCCGAGATAACTCTCGTGTGTAAATGGTCAGCAGACTGAACTGAACCTCGCTAGACATAACCGGACCGCGCTAAATGCAGACCAGTTCCTGGGGAGGTCTCGGACTGTTTTTTTTTATCCCGGTTATCTGATAACGAAGAGCGCATGAGCAGACCGCGTCATCCCCTTACAGTCAGCTGACTGTCCGCGGTTTTTCCGGCGTGTCTAGCTGCACGTCCCGATTCACACTCAGACAAATTTCAGACATTCATAATAATACTAGCTTCCTTACCATGCCACACGATTTCCAGAGATGATTCTGCTTAGCAGTGTGATGAACCTCAGCGTCTGTCATTGTTTCCTGCGTCTGTAAATCCTTATTAGACATTCGTTTGTCTTATCCACGTCCCAAAAGCCGACTCTATCCAACCATAACATCCTGAATGTTACGGGCGCCGCCATTTTGATTTGCTTTGTCCCGCCTTCAATCCCAGAGAGCAGCAGTACCGCAGATCGTCACTAGGAGGCGAGGAGCAACCAAGGAACCGGGATAGCGTGGTGTGTAAACGGTCGTCTCGGCTTGGTTAACTGATCCAAGCTCGAACTGGTCTCGGCTCGGTTCTGTTTAACAAGGGTAGTGTAAATGGGGCTTATGACAAATCCCTGCCCTTCAGTGCAAAGAGCAGTGATTGGTTAGAGTTTTTACAGGCCTGCAGCTTCCACAGAGATCTATTTTTTTATGCATACTGTATTAACTACTTTCAGGATGGAAGGACGGTTTTACCCAGTATAACAAAAAGTATTTCTGAACAGGATTATCAACTATAGCTTTAATCATTTTCTGTGGCGGACATAATTATTGTGTATGTAATTTTTTTAACTTTCAATTCAACGGAGTACTACATGTATGCATAACCCTGTTGATTGTGCGTATTTTATTGTAGTAATTCTTTAAAATGCTAATTTAAGTAAAACAGTTTCTGGTTAAAACCATACTAGGTGATACAATAAACGTGTCAATTGTTCAAAAACAAATAACCAAACATTTGATTATACAATGCCTTTTATTATACAAAGCACAGACCTGAGGTGAAAAAACTGAGGGAGGAATTAGAAAGCCAAAAAGATCACATTAAAAAACATAGAAGGAGAAATGGTAAAAATGGTAAATGGCTTGTACCTGTGTAGCGATTTGTCAAGTCTGACAACCCCAAAGTGTTTTACACTACAGTCAGTAATTCATGCACACATTTACACCCATGCTTCTTCAGGACATGAGTCTTCTTCTCCATGACATCAGAAACCAGCAAAGACGACTGCAACACATTAAGCTGGAATCAGATGTCTTAATTCTGGACATTTTTGTGATAGATAAGCTGTGTATGTGCTTTAATGTTTTCTGCTGAAAAGTCTCCACAGTCTCTGGAGCTGCTCTGCTTGCTGGCTGTTAACTGTGGAAGGGATTTCCTGAACCTTTCAAAATGACTGTATTTATGAAATCCCAGAACTAAGTTCCTCCGGCACTCATGATGAGTGAGTACATTTCACGTAAATGCTCGTCCATCCGATGGAGCAACTACGTTATTTTTATTAATGAGAACCATTTCACAGTCTCCACGATTTCTCCGAACGTCAGTGGACAAGCTCTCTGTCGTTCACCGTCAAAATACGGGACAAGTCTATTTTCTGCACCGTTCCGGTCTGTCGGACTCCAGCCAGAGAGATATACACTACCATTCAAAAGTTCGGGGTCACATTGAAATGTCCTTATTTTTGAAGGAAAAGCACTGTACTTTTCAATGAAGATAACTTTAAACTAGTCTTAACTTTAAAGAAATACACTCTATACATTGCTAATGTGGTAAATGACTATTCTAGCTGCAAATGTCTGGTTTTTGGTGCAATATCTACATAGGTGTATAGAGGCCCATTTCCAGCAACTATCACTCCAGTGTTCTAATGGTGCAATGTGTTTGCTCATTGGCTCAGAAGGCTAATTGATGATTAGAAAACCCTTGTGCAATCATGTTCACACATCTGAAAACAGTTTAGCTCGTTACAGAAGCTACAAAACTGACCTTCCTTTGAGCAGATTGAGTTTCTGGAGCATCACATTTGTGGGGTCAATTAAACGCTCAAAATGGCCAGAAAAAGAGAACTTTCATCTGAAACTCGACAGTCTATTCTTGTTCTTAGAAATGAAGGCTATTCCATGCGAGAAATTGCTAAGAAATTGAAGATTTCCTACAACGGTGTGTACTACTCCCTTCAGAGGACAGCACAAACAGGCTCTAACCAGAGTAGAAAAAGAAGTGGGAGGCCGCGTTGCACAACTGAGCAAGAAGATAAGTACATTAGAGTCTCTAGTTTGAGAAACAGACGCCTCACAGGTCCCCAACTGGCATCTTCAATAAATAGTACCCGCAAAACACCAGTGTCAACATCTACAGTGAAGAGGCGGCTGCGGGATTCTGGGCTTCACGGCATAGTGGCAAAGAAAAAGCCATATCTGAGACTGGCCAATAAAAGAAAAAGATTAAGATGGGCAAAAGAACACAGACATTGGACAGAGGAAGACTGGAAAAAAGTGTTGTGGACGGATGAATCCAAGTTTGAGGTGTTTGGATCACAAAGAAGAACGCTTGTGAGACGTAGAACAAATGAAAAGATGCTGGAAGAATGCCTGACGCCATCTGTTAAGCATGGTGGAGGTAATGTGATGGTCTGGGGTTGCTTTGGTGCTGGTAAGGTGGGAGATTTGTACAGGGTAAAAGGGATTCTGAATAAGGAAGGCTATCACTCCTTTTTGCACGCCATGCCATACCCAGTGGACAGCGCTTGATTGGAGCCAATTTCATCCTACAACAGGACAATGACCCTAAACACACCTCCAAATTGTGCAAGAACTATTTAGAGCAGAAGCAGGCAGCTGGTATTCTATCGGTAATGGAGTGGCCAGCGCAGTCACCAGATCTGAACCCCATTGAGCTGTTGTGGGAGCAGCTTGACCGTATGGTACGCAAGAAGTGCCCATCCAACCAATCCAACTTGTGGGAGCTGCTTCTGGAAGCGTGGGGTGCAATTTCTCCAGATTACCTCAACAAATTAACAGCTAGAATGCCAAAGGTCTGCAATGCTGTAATTGCTGCAAATGGAGGATTCTTTGACGAAAGCAAAGTTTGATGAAAAAAAAATCTTATTTCAAATACAAATCATTATTTCTAACCTTGTCAATGTCTTGACTCTATTTTTTATTCATTTCACAACGTATGGTGGTGAATAAGTGTGACTTTTCATGAAAACACAAAATTGTTTGGGTGACCCCAAACTTTTGAACGGTAGTGTAGCCCACTATTTTCTGCTGAAATTCCTATAAAGCAATGGTGAAGTGTGGATTGAAATGTCTATTAATGTAAGCTAAAACACAATTCAATTATTCTAATACAAAAACATAATAGTTTTTGGTGGCCAATATACTCACCCATTCATACATTTCCAACACTTTCTGCTAAAATGAATAGGGTAAAAAAATAAATAAAGTAGAATTTTAAAAAATAGAAGTGATTAATATAAATATAAATATAGTATTAAAGTCCTGATCAGCAGGGAAGTTTACCCTTTATGGAAATTTCTCTGGGATTTCATAAATACAGTCATTTTGAAACCCACACAGTTGCACATTTGAACACTGTTCTCTGACTTTATCCCAAGTTGTATTTTGGGATACATGCTTACATTCATACATATCATACTTGCCGGTAGAAAGGAGTTTATAACTATGTTAAAAAATGAGGAGAATAACATTAAAGCAAAAAGAGCTCTGGTATCGGAAAAGTATCAGTATCGGCAGCTGCCTAAATTCTGGTATTGGAATCGGAACAGAAGTGAAAAAATGTGGATCGGTGCATCCCTACACACGAGGGCCTCAGTCTGATCCAGAAAACCGAGAAGCTTTTCTCAACAAGGTCTGATGCATCCTTTAGTGAGCTCTCAAATGCCAGGGATTCTCTCAAGAAAGTAAGTAGGCAAGTAGGGATAGAATGTAGGAAAAAAAAAGTAATTTTAAAACAGTTTAACTTGAACATTGAACATTTTAAAACAGTTTAACTTGAACATTCAAAGGCAATTTTAAACAAATGTGTTTTTAATCTCGATTTAAAGGAACTCAGGCTTTCAGCACTTTTACAGTTTTCTGGAAGTTTGTTCCAGATAAGTGGAGCGTAGGAACTAAATGCTGCTTCTCCGTGTTTGGTTCGTGTTCTAGGTATGCAGAGAAGGCTGGAGCCAGAAGACCTGAGTGGTCTGGAGGGTTTATACCAGGGGTCACTAATTAAAAATCAGCGGGGTCCGAATAAAGAAAATCAACAACCAGTAAAGGTCCGGACACATTTTTTATTACAATCCGTTACTTTAAACAGTATTTAACACTGAAATAAAATGTTTATGCATCCACCTTATACATTGACTTTTTAAACAAAAAAATAACAAAAAATAGAACGTTTTTCTATTTTAAAATCCAAAGTGCTTTTTGAAATAGAGAACCACAATCTTTCACAGTTTGGTATATAGACAATTTCTTGACTTTCACATCTTTTATAAAACAACTGAACTTTTTTTAATTTCTTTTTTATGGCTTAATGATAGAAGTGAGCTTTAGGCTGCCCTGCAAGGATTTTACACCGGGGTTTGATTGGCAACAAAGCCAACCTCAAGCACATATCAAGGTGCTCATTCGTTCTGCGCCTTTAAATCAGCTATTTTCTCCGTATGTATGAGCAAGCGGATATGTTTGGGAACGCTCCGGAGGGCTTTGCCATATTAACAAGAGAAGCGGCGCAAGTGAAGTTAGCACAGGGGTTGAAGCAAAAATAATGTTTGACTGAAAACATTTTCTCGCAAGCCCATATATTCCCGGGCCGTGGACATCATGCTGAATTAGTTGGCTCACTTGCTTAGTGTGCAAAGTCAACTAAATCTGATACTTTTAAAATATCCATTGAAAATTCCTGTATCTCTGCCACCTTTCAGCTTTAAAGCCTTTGCGTCATCCTGGACAACCTCTCCATCACTTTCCACATCCACATCATCATCTGGGTTACTTTCATCTCTGCAGCATCAAGTTCTTCCTTCACACTGTTGACAAACTGGTCCACAGTCCACTTTACAATTCCAGCTCCCTTTCCTCCAGAAACCTCCATAAACTCCAGCTAGTACAAAGACAGCAGCTTCATCATTACATCATCTACTTCACACCTGTACATCAACTCCACTGGCTCCCTGTCACATTCAATATAAAGCAATTTTATGATCATACAAGGCCAAACACATCACCAACACTATCATGACATAATACATTTTAATTTGACACAGATTGCACATGACAATAATCAATCTCTGCTTTGCCCGTTATTGTTCACCAATTAATCATTACAGTTTATAAAAAGGCATGATTTAACTTTTTTGAAGTTTAATAAAATGGTTATATTTTAGCCCAGTGACTGGAGACCTGTCCAGGATGAACCCTGTGTCCGCGCTCCACTTTAACATCATAAAAAACTCTCTGAGAATCGCCTTTCTCTGGCCTCACCCAGTTAGAACCCGTTCTCCAGTCCATGTTGTAGCTGCAGTTTATTTATTTTATCTTTTTGATGTAGTTTTCTTAACAATCTGTAAGCATCAAAATCCTTGTCATTTTATTTAGTGTCCTGGAGCGCAGCTGCTCATCAGGTGAACACTGCTGCACACCGACAGCAGATACAGCTCTGCCTTCTTTGCTTCAGAACAGCGCAGGTTTTTTTTTTTTTTTTTTTTTTTTTTTTTACTTTTTCCCGAATCGAACACAGTCAAATGCGCCACATTGTTTCACAGTCCGACTCTTGTTCTTCAAGGGTCAAGCTAAATTAGCCTGAGCTAGCGCGTTACTCTTCTTTGTGTTTAAATAAAACATAATAGCGAATCACGAGGAGATCCCTGGTTGGTCGCCGCGTTTATCAGCGAGGGAATAAACGCTGACAGACGACTTGGCCACAGGTGGAAATAATTCATTAATTAACTGCTGGAGCAGATTGACGCTTACCGAGGGAAGTTGTTGTCAGCTGCTGAACTTTCTGACCTGCTGGTTTGCATAACTCCATAGAAACCTTTGACCACCGCTACTTTCATTCATACCATCTGTGGCCAGTTTAAAATGTTCTCCCAAAGGTTAAAATGATGTATACCAATAAACCTCAGACTGGCCATGTCCGCTTTGGAAAGACCCGCCCTGCTCTCATTCCGATTGGCTAATTTCCCGGCTCTGCCAGGTTTGATTGGTTGAGAGCAGCTTGTGTTTAAAACCTTGAATGAAAAGTCTAGACGGAACTTTTTGCGCTCAATTTCCAAATGATGGAAATCCGTCGCAGCGACGGAGAACTTTAACCCCTGAGTAAGACACTGTCGTTGGACAACATGCAGTAATTTATAAATGTTTTAAATGAGGTTGGGTCCGGATTAGGTAGCACCTGGGTCCGGATCCGGACCGTGGTCCGCTAATCCGTGACCTCTGGTTTATACGCTGATAACAAGTCTGTGATGTATTTAGGTGCTAAGCCATTTAGGGATTTATAGACTAACAGAAGTATTTTAAAGTCTATTCTCTGAGATACAGGGAGCCAGTGTAATGACTTTAGAACTGGGGTTATGTGCTCTACTTTCTTAGTCTTAGTGAGGACGCGGGCAGCAGCATTCTGGATCAGCTGCAGCTGTCTGATCCACTTTTTAGGCAGACCTGTGAAAACACCGTTGCAGTAATCAATTCTACTAAAAATAAACGCATGGATTAGTTTTTTTAGTCCTTTAATCCTGGAAATGTTCCTCAGGTGATAAAAAGCCGACCTTGTAATTGTCTTTAGATGCTTTTTAAGGTTCAGGTCTGAGTCCATCACTACACCCAGGTTTCGGGCCTGATTAGTGGTTTTTAGCTGAAGCGACTGAAGCTGTGTGCTAACTTTTGATCTCTCCTCTATTGGTCCAAAAATTATTACTTCTGTTTTGTTTTTATTCAACTGAAGAAAATTTTGGCACATCCAGGCATTGATTTCTTCTAGGCATTTACTCAGTGCTTGAACTGGTTTATAGTCACCTGGTGACATGGTGATGTAAAGCTGTGTGTCGTCTGCATAGTTATGGTAGCTGATGTTGTTATTTTTTATTATCTGAGCAAGAGGGAGCATGTAGATATTGAAGAGGAGGGGACCCAGGATGGACCCTTGGGGAACCCCACATGTGATTTTTGTCGTCTGGGATGTAAAGTTACCTACTGACACAAAAAAGTCCCTGTCCTTTAAGTAGGATTTAAACCAGTGGAGTGCTGTACCAGAGAGGCCGACCCAGTTCTCCAGGCGCTCTAACAGAATGGAGTGATCGACAGTATCAAATGCTGCACTAAGGTCCAATAGTACCAGCAGGGTGGTTCTTCCACAGTCTGTATTTATATGGATGTCATTAAACACCTTAATAAGGGCTGTCTCTGTACTGTGGTGAGCACGGAAGCCAGACTGGAATACGTCAAAGCGGCTGGTCGTTGTTAAGAAGGTGTTTAATTGTTGAAATACAGCTTTTTCAATAATCTTACTGATAAAGGGGAGGTTTGAGATGGGCCTGTACTTCTGGAGTAGTATTTTGTCTAAATTGTTCTTTTTTAACAGTGGTTTGATAATTGCTGTTTTTAGGGACTGAGGGAAAACACGTGACAGAAGGGACGTGTTTATTATCTGGGTCAAATCAGACGCTAAGACAGGCAAAACTTTCTTAAGGAAAACTGTGGGTAGAACATCAAGGCAGCATGAAGAGGAACTTAACTGCTGAATGATCTGCTCTAAGCTTTTGTGGTTGATTTAGGGTTCATCTAATTAAAGTAAGGCCTGTTTTAGGTCCTATGCACACATTATGTTGTTATATTAGACTAGGTAAGCTAAACCTGTATACTAATTAAAGTCAAATCCGTCTACTTTCACCCCGCCCTGAATACCCCCCTACTCCTTTCTCCACTTACCCCTCCGATGGACAACAATCCACCACTCCAAACTTACAACACCAGGAGCAAAGGCAGGAGAGGTTCAGTGCGGGCAGGGGAACTCCAGAAAACGCTACCCACAGGGGTAGTAAAAACTGGTACTAACCCTAACCCCCCCCACTAACCTAACCCTAACCCCCCCCCCCCAGGGAGATCTGCTCTTGGCCATTCTGAGCCCGAAAACCCTGTATTGAATCTAAGTGTTAACATTTCCTGCTAATATTGAAGGATCTTTAGAGCCAATCAGATCCTAGGTCCTCCTAAGGGAAAAATCAATGGTTACATAAATCAGTGATCTTTAGTGTGAGAAAACATTCCCTTCTCTTTCCACAAACAGTGAGAACAACTAAGAATCATATTGGGTAAAACATTCGAAACTCCAATATCAAAAAAGTAATTAAGCATAACCGAGGTAACACATCAAAACTTAAATCTATGCCTAAATCAAAGTTGACAATGAACAAAACCAATGAAAAGGAAAAGAGGGAAAAACCCATCTCACATTATGACTGTGGAATAGCCCACGATAAAAGGGATTGAATCATTGTCATTGTCAAGAACATTTTAAAAGCTTTTCAAGGTACAGTCAATAAGAAGAAAAAGTAACTCATGTTAACAGGTAGTATCATCAACATCACAATCATTATTATCATAATCATCATCGTCATAATCACTCAGATCAGAAATATCATCATTACTCAGATCAGAAATTTCAACTTCTTGGGCATGGTTCTCGGGGAAAACACCAGTTTCTGCATCCTGTTGACCCGTAAAGAAGCTAACTGATACTACAGAAGTTAACATCCATTTCACCAGAGGGATTAGCAGCCTGACAAAACAACCAGCAGGGCAATGACCACTAGGACTGGGGTGAAAATACGAACCAAGATCGACTGCCATCCACTCCCTGTAAGCCACGCCCATCCGTCATATTCAGCTGGGGAAGAATCAGCTTTAACCATGGAATTAAATAAATTATGCAGGTGTTGCTGGACAGAGGTTATGTTTGATGAAGAGTCTGGGATATAAGTACAGCACTCTGAGTCAATGACTTTACAGACACCCCCTTGTGTTGCCAGTAACATGTCCAGAGCCATACGGTTATGTAAGGAAGTTAATCTTAGAGCCTTCAATTCCGGGGTGTAGCTTTGAAATCCCTCATCCACTAAAGCTGTCAAGTTCTCTAAATCTGCAGCTAATCTGTTAATGGCTTCAGCATTACTAACAGCACCATACCCAGGAAAGATTGCTGAGGCTATCTCGCGTCCCATTGATATCCTGGTTCCCCTCTTCCTGCGATTCTGGGCACCCACTGGTATGGACGCAACAATCCTAACAGAAAGAATGAGATAAGCCAAATAACAGGAACCACATCAATTACTTGGGAGATACAGGTAGGAACGATGACCACAAACCCATACCATATTAGTAGGACACAGATAACCATCAGGAGATGGAGTATACACCTGGAGGGAAGAAAAGGCGCCACCCCTTAAACCCCATTTGGTCAAATTAAAAAGACTTAGCCATGATTTCAACGGGTCGTCTGCACATAAAGGTCTATTATCCGTAAGCGCACAAGAAGCTGGCACAGTATTGTCACAGTTAACTGCATTCCCCAAATTGAAGCTGGATCCGACGCATGGAAGAACAAAACACAGGGGTGCTGACCGCATATGTGATGACACTGAATGGGTCATAACAGAACCTGCAACACTAACATTCGTAGCATTTGAGAAACCATAAGGGAAGCGCACAGAATGATGAGAAAAATTAATTGCCCAGGGAAAATGTTTCAGGAGTTTAGAAGCCCCCAGGATATGGGACCTGTTACGGGGCGCTGCTGTACAGGCAGAAAAAAATGATAACACAGTGGTGATGTTAACTGGCCGTGGTTGGAGTAAAGATGTCCCCTGAGTTGCATGCGGCAAGCGGGTGCAAACATAACAACTACTATTTGTAACCTTTCGAGCAGTAGTAGCTGCCAATTGCCACCAGAGATTGTCAGTCACGCCATGATGAGCAATAACATGTCGTTTTACCCCTCTTTGCAAATGCGGTGTCTTAAGAGCCTGAGTGATAGTTGGATCAGCTGAGTTTAACACAGTAACAGTAGAAACATTCTTAATGACATTAGAATCATTTTGATCACAAAACCATGTAATTAATATAAAAAGAAATGCAACCATAAGGCAACCTATTGCCAGCTTTTCAGCAGTCCTGAAGAAGGTCATGTTGTTGCGCCGTGCAGAATGATGAGGAAGAAAAAAAGGAATAAAAAAAAGAAAATGAATAAAACGATGGCAACGCGTCGTCCTCCTCTCGCCTCCTCTTCTCTCCCCTTTTTTAAATCAGTCAGTTCTCTGATATGAAGGGAGCATAAGCAAATGAGCAAACAGGCTGATTATTTTTTTTCCCCCAGCATCCTGTCTAGCAATGTGGCAATAAGAATTGATGTCTTAACGCCAAATAGAGCTCGACAGATTTTGCTTTCACAAGTGGAGCAATCAGCTTTCGCCATAGTGCTCCGCTTGATTTATGCATGTAAATTGTTTTATTGTGATTCCTGTGGGGAGAATTACAAATTATGTGGACACTTCAGTGGGAAAGTAGGAGAGTAAAGGAAGAAAGTAGGAGAGTAAAGGAAGAACAAGAAGAGAAAAAAAAGAAAGGGGAGATGAAAGAAAGAAGAGATAAAAGGGAAAGAATGATGAAACATCTTCTGTCTGCTTCATCACCCAGAAAGATATTGTAACAGATACAATAGAGTAACACCTTGATACCATTACTAAATCATATGTATTATTATTTAAGCTGACATGAGTAAAGTGATACCTGAAGCCGGGCGTACACTGTACGAGTTTTTCAGTCGTGGTACTTATATACATCTCAAACTGTGCGACGGAACCGCGGGGTTTAAAAAGTTCACCGCTCACGATCTGCGCGACGCTTGGACGCGACCGGACTGCTCACACTGTACGTCGTGCCCCCTCTGGGACCGCTCGCTGTGGTGGCAGAGGCAGGCGAGCGACGGTAGGTGACAGGGACCCAGAGCAGGGGTTCGAGCCCAGCTCTGGCGAGGTCCGCAGGAGGCACCGGGCGTTGGGGGAACGGAGGGGAGAGAGGAGGGATGAGACGCACCGGCGGCCGCGCGGCACGGCAGGTCGCCCGGTCCGCACCCCCCCCCCGCGAGCGGAGGAGTGCCGAAATAGGCGGCCAGCGCGGACCGCGGAGGAGTGCCGAAACAGGCGGCCAGCGCGGACCGCGGAAGAGTGCCGAAACAGGCGGCCAGCGCGTTGCCGCCCCCCCCAACGCCCCCGGGAGCGGGCCGGGCGGAGGTTGCTTCAGGGACGCCCGCTCCCCTCCCTCCGCTGGTGGGGACGGAGAGGAGGGGAGGGCGCCCCCTCGTAGCTCTGCTTGAACAACAGGTTGCGCTCACGAAAACCTCACGACAGCCGACTGAATTTCAAACATGTTTGATTTTCACGGACCGTCCGATTCCTGATCGGGAGGTAGTCGTGAGAAGCCATTCCCCCCTCCTGCCCCCCTCTACGATCAAGCTGAAATTCGGCCCGATTCAAAAAATGCCCGCACGACTGAAGAATCGGCCCGAATAGGGCAAAAACTCGTACAGTGTACGCCCGGCTTAAGAAAAGAAAGTGAAAAAATAGATAAATAAATAAATACATAAATTGCTGGCTTTCTGTATATAAGTGGACACTTAGAACCTGGAACCCAGCACCTGTGGGTGTATGTGAGAGTGCACTTGAGTATGTGAAATTTATCCAGAAGGAAATTGCTCAATAGTGATTGTGAAGAACCAAAGGCCCGCCTTCCCCGAGCACCGAGGCAGGCGCCAGGGGACCCGCCGGCAGCCAGCTACGCTGAAGTGGTCCCGGCCATGGGCCCCGAGGCCCCAGGGGTGCCCCGCCCCCGCGGCGGGGGCCCCGGCCAAACCCCGGGGGGCCAAGCCCCGGGGGGCCAAGCCCCGGGAAACAGCCACCGGGAATGGGCTGTCACCCACCCGGGAACCCGCCCCAAACCCGAGGGCTGCCAATGCGCCAGCGGGCCCAGGGCCAGGCGCCAGCCAGCGGAGGGGGGCAGGACGTGGGGGGATGGGCTTAGCACCTAGCGGGGACTTGAGATGTTCTTGGGAGAGGGAGCGGACCGGACCCGAACCTGGAAAAAACAAAAAAAAACTCATTCATACCATCCCACCCTAGTGCCCCACTCACCACACATATACTTACAAGAAAACAACCACACACTACCACATAGCTCTCACAACCAGCAATCCCAAGTGGTGGGGGGGGGCACCACAATCCAACTATCTGCCTGCCTGTGCCCGACCCCCAGTCCCGCCCCCGGACCAGACGCCCCCTGGACCAGGCCCCCCAAGGAGGGGGCCCAACATGACCCGTAGGGGCCGCCCAACCAGAGTCCCCCTCACCCCCTAAATACCTAATAAACCCACTCACTCCCCAACCTTACCGTAGCCACCCCTCCCCCCCCCCCACCCCTTTCTGGGGAGAGCAGAGGCGTCAGCAGGCTGATTCTTGGAACTGCTGTGCTCCACAGATCAGCTGTGTAAAAAAAAACTCTGTTGTATCCCTCTCTGGAGACAAGCAACTCAAATCACTGCCCGGAATGTTATTTTGATTCCGTCGGAGCAGTGTTCTTCACCCACCTCTTCTTTGCTAAAAACAAAGCTCGTGGCGGGCCGCTGTCCTCACAGCCAGCTCGGTGGCTCAGGTGGATGATGACGATCCCAGCGTTTGATCCTTCTTGTCCTGCGATTGGTCGGTCCCCGGCGGCGGCGGCACCTTCCTGCAGTGCGATGTGTGGATCCAAGGAACTCGCTGTTCAACCTTCAATGCCGTGTACGTCGTGAGGAGCACCTGGAATGGACCCAGCCAGCGTTTGGATCTCCAATGCTTCCTGCGGAAGTCCCGAATCAGAACCCAGTCTCCTGGACGGAACGAATGGAGGGCTCTGTCGGCCGCCACAGGCAATGCTTCCTTCACTGTCTGAGATATTTCAGAAAGCACCTTTGAGAGCCTAACACAATATGATAACATGTCATCATCACACAAAGAAGTGGAAAGCAAGTGACGGTTTGTAGGTCCAAAGCCCAAGTTTGAAGGCCTACCAAAGAGAATTTCAAATGGACTGAGGTTAACCTTTGCCCTTTTCCTCATCCTCATATAAGTGAGGACAATAGGCAAAGCTTTGGGCCAGGAAAGACCTATTTCTTCACAGCATTTTGCCAGCTTCAACTTCAGAGTTCCATTCTCACATTCAACCGCACCGGAGCTCTGAGGGTGATACGCGCAGTGTGTCTTTAAGTCACAGCCCAAGAACTTACCCACCTCAGTCACGGCCTCGTTGACAAAGTGGGATCCATTGTCACTTGAAATCCTAGCCGGAATCCCCCAACGAGGAATAATCTCAGTCAAAAGGGCTTTTGTGACAGCATGGCTGTCAGCCTTTTTAGAAGCGAAAGCCTCAGTCCATTTACTGAACATATCCACGATGACAAGGACAAACTTCTTACCTTCAGAAGGAGTCAGTTCAATGAAGTCCATCATTATGTGGTCAAATGGCTTACCAGGAGGAGGGTGTGCGCCTAGAGTCCTCTGAGGGGCACACCCTGCATTGAATGAACAGCAGATCATGCATGATTGACAACTTTTTTGCATAAGAGCTGAAGCCTTTAATGAACCACTGAGATGTTAAAGCAGCAGTCATGCTGGTGTATGAGGAATGGTCTAAGCCATGAGTTAGCTTTGCAAAGTGTGGGAAAAAGTGTTTTGGCAAGCATGGTGAATCATTTGGTCCATACCAAATGTTATTTCTGCACTTCGCTCCAGAAGAAGCCCACTTTGCATCGCACTCAAGTCTGTGAGTGAAGAAGAACACGGGGGAGTATGATCCCCCTCGCCCTCAGAAGAGGAGAAGGCAGTGAACAGAGGAGCTTTCCCAGCCGCACATTTCGCAGCTGCATCGGCCCTGCTGTTTCCCTGCGAGATAACATCACAAGACGAGGAGTGAGCTGCGCACCGGCACACAGAAATGACCTTGAGCAACAAGATGGCCTCTAACAAGTGTGCAACCTGCTTAGAGCTCAGAATAAGCTTTCCATCTGATTTCAAAAACTTCCTATGTTTCCATAGGGCACCAAAGTCATGAACCACACCAAATCCGTACCGGGAATCCGTAAAGATGTTTACCGTCTTCCCCTTTGCCAACTTGGAGGCCTCCGTCAGCACCACCAGTTCAGCCGCTTGCGCTGAAAAGTGTTTTGGAAGAGAACCAGAAAACAGGGTCTCATGCGATGAGCAAACAGCGAATCCCACACGATTCACACCAGTGGTGGGATCCCTGTAAGCCGAACCATCAACAAACAACTGCAAATCTGGGTTCTCCACTGGAACATCAGAAAGATCAGGTCGGGGTGTGCAAACTTCCTCCAGCACCGACACACAGTTATGCGGTTCCCCATCCTCAGGAGTGGGAAGAAGTGTAGCTGGATTCAACACGTTGCACCTCTTCACGGTGATGTTTGGCAAATCCAGCAAGATGGAAGTGTACCTCAGCCAGCGCGCTGCAGAAAGATGTGAAGTCTTTTGTTCTAGAAGAATGATGGCAACGTTGTGAGGCACAAGCACTGTTAGTTCAGAATAGCCCACGATATCACGTGATGCTAAAACAGCCCGCTCAGCTGCAGCCACTGCCCTAAGACAGCCAGGCAGTCCTGCCGCAACTGGATCCAGTTTCCCAGAATAATAGGCTACTGGTCTCAACTTCCCACCATGGTCCTGCATGAGGACAGAGGTCATGCATCCATGTTTCTCATCAACAGCCTGAACAAAAGGTTTTCTGGGGTCCGGAAGACCCAAGGTAGGGGCCTGCTGTAAAGCTAATTTAAGCTGAGAAAAAGCAGACTTGGCTTCAGATGTCCAAGCAAGCTTATCAGCAGGCTGAAAACCTTTACCATGCATGATGGCACTCAGAGGACCTTCCAGCAATGAGTAGTTTGGAACAAAGTTTCTGCAGTAAGATGTTATTCCCAAGAAAGACAGAAGCTGCTTCTTTGTGACAGGCTTAGGGATGTTTTGAACTGCAGCCACACGTTTAGGTGATAGGGTCTTGCCCTCTGAAGAGATGTGGTGACCCAAAAAGGTCACTTGAGGCTGCACAAACTGCAGCTTAGATAGAGAAGCTTTGTGTCCCTCAGAATGGAGGTGTTTCAAAAGAGTAACTCTGTCCTCCTCACATTGCTGTTTTGTGGGACTACAGAGAAGAATGTTGTCAACATACTGGACCAGCGTTGAACCTGGACACAGTTGCAGAGAGTCCAGACTAGCTTTCAAAGCTGCATTAAAGATAGTCGGACTTTCTGTGTAGCCTTGGACCAGACGTGTGAATGTGTAAAGTTTCCCTTCGAATTGGAAACCAAACCAGTACTGCGGACTGTACTTGTGGACTGGCACACTGAAAAAAGCGTTGGACAAGTCAACAACAGAGAAAAATGCAGCATCCAAAGGAATCTGCGACAAGATCGTGGTAGGGTTCGGTAGTACGGGCGTTCGTCCAATTATAGCTGAATTCACCCTTTGCAAATCTAGGATGAATCTCCACTCAACAGGCTTGCCCTGGTCTCTCACCTTTTTCACAGGGAATAAAGGCGAGCTCACGGGTGAATTTGGACATTCGACGATCACCCCTTCTTTTAAAAGGGTTTCGAAAACAGGTCTGATGCCCTCTACTGCTTCCTGCTTTAGAGGGTACTGTTTCTGACAGGGTCTGTAATCTGATTTAGGGGTCACGATGACAGGTTCACACCCTTTGATGAGACCAACATCATATTTACTTTTTGCCCACAGTTCAGAAGGAACCTGGGACAGCAGGGGATGTGAACTGTCAACTTCTGGAAACAGACCATGAGAAAGAAATGTTTAATTTTCTGGAACCAAATGAACTGTTCTTTGACAGTGAACAGTACCGGTGAAAGGCCTTTTGTAAGCAGATAGTCTCTGTGAAAACAGAATGTTAGGATGTTGTGGTACCATAGTCCAATCACAAATTGTTTGACATTGTGAGACAAAATTTGTCAAATCACTCCATTTCCCTTTAACGGGCTTTGACAATGGAATGTGTGGAATTCCATTTTCTCTGAAGAATGCTAGCTGTTGAGGTAACAAATTGATCGTAAGCGCAGCGTATTGGGAACTCCAATACAGTGTGGAAAAGGTTAGTTTCTCAGATGACACCCGGAACCACGCCTCCTCAAAGTCCGCGTCCGAGCCCCGTGACGTGTGTGCTGTGCAGCTCAAATCAGTGGAGCTTTTAGTCTCTGAAAGAGGATTTACAAGCTGTTTGACTTCCTCCATCAGCTGCCCGCTAAACAGAGAGTTCTGAAATTTCCACTCGTAAGAATAAAGCAAGTTCTGCGGGCTGTATTTCCCAGCACTGACCACTGTCCGATCTCCAGTGCTTACCAGAACACCTTCTGGTGTGGAGATCAGCACGATTCCCAATTCAATCATCAAATCTCTTCCCAGCAGATTCACAGGGCACAGAGACGATAGCAGAAAACTGTGTTTGAAAGAACTCCCCTTTCGGAGTTACGCAGGTCAGGGGTTTTGTAAACTGCTCTTTCGTCACCTGCCCCAAAGCAGACAATGAGAAAACATGGTTTCCACTGAGCCGTGGAGGAATTTCAAACTCCTCTGCTCTGATCACTGATGATGTCGCTCCAGAATCAACCATAAAAGATATTCTGTGTCCATCAACCACAAGTTCCAGAGTTGGAAAAGCCCCATATGCTTCAGATCTTAAGTGAGCATAAGTCGGAACCACCTCCTCAAACCTTTTCTCCAAACATGAAATTGCTTCAGTCAAAATGTTCCTGTCCACACACCCATTTTCTGCACTTTCAAGATTCCACACATCCGCCAAAGATTTCAAAGCAGGTACTTCATTGTGAAAAGCAGAAGATTCCAAATGTGTGTGCGTGTTGACATTGTCAAGCGAGTTCGCTCTGTATCAGGCAGAGAGGCAACACTCCCAGCTGTGTTTGTGTCTGCGAGTGCTTGCAGCTTGTTATCTGCATGTGTGTGTGTGTGCTCTCAGTGTTGCTATGTGTGGAGTCAGTGTGAGAGAAAAGAGGAGAGGGAAAAGAAAGATCATTTTCAGATCCCCTATGGGGTACATTACCAATCTGTTGACCCCACAAGCGTGACGGCTCGCCCCCCTCCGGCTTACAGCGTCAATCTGCTTCCTGACGCCGCGAAGGGCGACCCTTATGAAGCCGACAGTCCTTCCGCCAATGGCCTCTTTTCCCACAGCGATGACAGACATCCTCTTGCCCCGGGCTCCCCTGTTCTGGCCAGGATCTTTCTCGGTCTCTCCCTCCTCTGCTTCTCCCTCTTTGGCCTCTTCCCCCTCTGCCAATATATTGATACGTGGAGATGGCAGCCAGATGCAGTTCTTTATCAGTCTTGTCCTTTTTTGTTCTTCTTTGTTCATCCACCAGACTGGCTGCATGTCTGGCGTGCTTCCGGACATCAGACAGTTTTGGTTCCTCAGCCCACCCCACGTAGGCTGCTTTGAATGCCTCGGCAACTTGTGGGAGAAGTCCTTTAATGACAGAATCACAGACCAGAGTTTCCCAAACTGTGATATTACCATCCACCCCCAGTGTGGAAGGTTTTGGCTGTCCACTGTGACGTGTGACACACTCTATCACTCTTTCGATGAAGTCGTCTGTGGACTCGTCAGCCCTCTGCTTGCAGGTGTAAATGCTTGTCATGTGGATTTTTGTGGGGAAAGTCTTCTTAATTTCTTCGGCCAGGCTGCTAACTGCATTCACGAACCCATGATTGTCCGCATGATCCCAATCTGAGTTAAGAACTCGCAGTCCCATTTCAGGCAGTTTGTTATAAATCTTTGCCAGTTCAGTCGCTCTTAGTTTGCGTGCGAGAACCCTGCGAATCTCAACACCTGTTGGACGCAGTTCCTTGCAGAAGTCAGTGAAAGCAGTGGCAAATTTCTCACCACACAGGGTGGGATCAGGAAGAGACTTAGCATTCTCTTCAATGTCCTGTGGTGTCCAGGCCCTGAAAACCAGATCTTGTCCACTCGGGCCCATAACTTCAACCATCGGGGCACTGATGTCCGTGTAGCAGTCAGGAGGTTTGATGTCTTGTCTCAGTTCGCAGGAGCGACCCGACCCAACAGCCCCTCTTGGTATATCGGCCTCAGTCTTTAAGGCTGCCTGCTGCGTGGGGGCAGATGCTGATGCAGATCCCCCCGGCTCAGAAGATGTGTTGTCTGGGTGGCTGCTGCTGCTCACATGCTGGTTTTGTGGTTTGGCTTGTGGTTGCCGTGAGCCAAAGGCGTACGAGTCGAGGTCGTGGTCCATCACGCTTGTGAGGGCGCTCAGCTCAGGATACATGGAAGTAGAAGAGAAAGGAGGGTTATTAGACAAATCCTGTTTTCCAGAAGGTTTGTATGGAGGAGGTGTTTTTTTCTCTAGTGTGTGTGCATGTGTGTTGCAGAAACGCCAGAGTCGGTCTGGACATTAGGGACAGAAGCGTAGGGGACAGAGCAATTGTCTTCACGACCACACACACTTCCCGTCACATCCAGTCTCCCAGCCAACCGTTTACTATGTTGTTTTCTTTGTCGTCTCTCTGCTTCATCTTTCCAACATTTAAGGCACGCCCGTTGTCTCCGTATCCCCAATAGTTTTTTGTCTTTTTTGTTTCTAATTTATTTTCTTGTTCTTTTATTTTGTCTTCAATCCTTTTTAGTGCTGCAGTATTAAATGAACCCCCTTGTGGGAAATCTGCATGTTTAATCCAATCATTTATGCATGTCATGCTTTCGGGCCCATACTTTTTCAGCATGAAATTGAACGTCTCACCCTGGGGCAAGGCTTGACCCTGGGAACTCTTCCTTTGATCCATTATACGGACTACTCTGCTTCCAGACCTTTTTTTTTTTTTTAATTTATTCTTACTTGTCCTTAGCACCACCAACCAACCAAAATGAAAGACCTCACATCTGATGGTCGCTTTTGGTATAATGGTCGGGATCCCACTCGTCAAATCTGCGTACGTCTACGCGAAAGTCAGGGAAATTAAGCATTCCCTGCCGCTTTCATCCACAACACAAGTGGACAGCCTCTTGTGCAAACCAAGACAAGAGGACTTTAATTGACCAGCGGCAAACCGCTTAGCCCGGTCACCCGTTCTCCAGGTAAAAATCGTTCTGCCCCTCCTCCTCCCAGCGGGAGAGTCCGTACTTCAGCTGAAAACGTATTTTAATTAAATTTTAAATTTTAGTTTAATGTTAAAACCTTAAACTGGTCTGTATTGTGAGTCCTATTTTATTTGCCCTAAAGATTAAATATTATTCATTATTTCTATAGGTTTTCTTTATACCTATTTTGTATGTTAAAGTTTTGCAGTATTTGCACTGTTATCAAAAAATAAAAAATTCAGTATTTTTTAACAACAATGGGTTTTAAATTTTAAGCTACCAAGCATTTTTCCCTTAAGCAATTGCATTTAAAGAAAGTGCTGGAAAATAATTCTCTTACCGTCTCATGAAAAGAAAGGTTCGAATCTGAGCCCGCGCCGACGCTCCAGAGCCGCCCCGAGACCAGGAGCCCCTCTTCGTCCCTTGAAAATCCGTTCAGGGTAACAGAGGCCGGATAACCTTCTCCGGGCCGGCCAAAGCTGCTCATGTCCCCGGACCTCCCTGGCCCGCCGGTCGGAGATCTTGTTCGTTGACACCAAAATGTAATGGGAATTCTGAACAGATAACTGACTTCCCTGAGTTGCTCAAGAAGGAGACGGTGGAGTGAAAAGTTCCAGCACTTTATTGAGAAACAGAGCAGAGATTACATGGACGGAGCATTCGCACCCCGCGGCTGCAGCCTAGCGTCTGCCCCTGTCTCTGCCCGACCCTGCTTTCGGCTCTCCCTAATACTGCACAGTGGCCTTGGCAGGAGACAAAACAAAAACAGTCTATCCTAGACAATCGTCAGCCGTACAGTGTTTACGCAGCATTCGGCCTTGTACTCAGTAACAGTGGATTACATACACAGACATCTTGTCTCCTGGCCCCGTGTCCGATAGGCAACCGGTCACTTTGACTGTAGGGCAAACATTAATACAACATTCAGCGGCACTCCCTGCGGACTAGAACACTTTAAAGAAACAGAAAAAACTTTCCCTAACCGTTTCACCTGAAGCAGAGACAGAATGAACATAACGGCCACTGAGCTTTGGCTGCTCCTTGATACATTTAGCAGACAAACAGAATGAGTTGCACCTGAGTCAACAACAAAAGAAATGTATTAACCCATCAACATCATAGAAAACATAGCCATTTTTTAAGGCAGAGGTCTCTGTGTGGAGATAGGTGCTTGATGTAACAGTTGTGGCACAATCTAAGTGTGAGATGGCCTCTGTGAGCAAACTGTGGATCAATAGAAGAAGGTACCATTTCAGCATTCAAATACAGGTGTGGCGGTGTGTGTGTGTGTGTGTGAAACCTCACGGCCCTTGGCAGGTCCATATTCGACGAGGTTGGCCTCCGGATCCAGGGTTCGATCCCCCACCTGTCAGTTGGCGGCATCAGGCTGTTGCAGTTCCTGCGGGCAGTTGCTTTTCCAATGTCTCAATTGTCCACAGTTGTGACATGCATCAGAACGGAACCACTGTCCATGCCCACAGCCTCTGCCCGACATTCACGGTCATATCCATGACGGTTAGATCTTCCTCGCTGAGATCCACCAGAAAAAAAGAGTTAGGGCAAACTTGGGCAGGTCAGTGTCTCTTTTGTCAATTTTCTTTTTCTTTCCTTCACTGATGACATCACCGCTTTGCAGAGCATGCCTCTTTAAATCAGCCAGATGCACGCCATGGCTCCAGTCCACATGCAAAGTTTAATTTCTGTAGCTAATTTTTCTCCGCCCTCTCTGGGATTAGGGAGAAGGGCAGCGCTGGCCTGGATTTCAGCTGCAGTACATGGTCTAAACACCAGCTGGGGTTCATTTGTTCTGGCCACCTCCAGCATGGGAAATTGATGAATCTGTCCTACCCCCGTTTCTTGCCGTTTCCCATTTCTTAGCCATGTGAAATCTGGAGAGGCGTGAATAAAAGGAATTCTGTTTCTGGCTTTGGATGACTCTTGTGGCTGCTCTGTCTTGGGAGTGACTGAGTCTAAAGAGAGGGGGATCTTCTCATAGTTGTCCACCCACTGCTCCATCGGAGCCGCCCTGCTTGCCTAGCTCGTCTCGATCCCCAGGCTTGCCTTGGTCCGCATGCTGTTTAGTGAGTTGACATCTTCGCGGAGGGGGACAAGAGTCCAGCCATCTGGAGGGCCTGCAACTCCGCCTGTAGTGGAGCATATGGACAGGAGGGTGAAGCACCACTAAATCTGTATGGAGGTGGGAACATGGGGTCAGCAGCAGCACGACCAGCATTGTCACGTCTGTTACCCACGTCCCCACATAAATATTGTCCCTGCCATCTTTTTCAGTTCAGACTTTACTTGTAGCTTCTGTAAGCTATTCATACCAACATTTTACTCATCTTTCCCTCTAATCTAAATTCTCTTTGTTAATCTTTCTTCTACTTTACTTTTTCTCCCAGTCTCCATCCATCAGCTCAATCACCTTATTTAACTGATTTATAATCAAAGTGCCACCCCATAGAAAACCAAACTTTTCCCAGGAAACGGAGCGAGAGGAATAGGGCACACCAAACCTTTATAGATTCTGGGTTAACATAGGAAGTGGGAGTAGCCTTTATCTGAGAAAATACGAGCCCGGCACACACTGGTACGATCCTGTTCTCATCTAACACAACTCCTCTCTGAGTCCAGACAGATTGGTCAAACATTTTCCAATCTAAGGAAACCCAGTAGATTGCATCAAGTCTTGACAAGCAGCATTCACTCCTCATGAAAGAGCGTAGAGCCACAGACACAGTCGTCTGCATTGTTGATTTGCAGCAATTCCTTATACTGAGCAAGTATGAAGCGACGGTGGAGAGGAAAACTCCCCTTTAACAGGAATGAAAACCTCCATCAGAACCAGAACCAGGCTCAGTGTGAACGGTCATCTGCCTTGACCGACTGGGGGTTAGAGAAGACAGAGCAGAGACACAGAAAGCACAGAAGCACACATTGATCCAGGATTACTTTCTATGTTAGATGGTAATAGTGGATGATCTGCCTCCTCTGGATGATGTCACAGCTAACAGAATGCCAGACCAGGTGTACCTAATATGAAGAAAAAAAAGACAGAACAAAAGGTTAAAAGCTGAAATAACAACAAACAATGCATATTGGAGGACAGTAGGGGAACTCAGCAGAGTGAGAAAAATAGACCCTGATGTCCTCCAGCAGCCTATAGCCTATAGCAGCATAACTACAGAGATAGCCCAGGGTTACCTAAGCCACTCTAACTATAAGCTTTGTCAAAAAGGAAGGTTTTAAGCCTAGTTGTCAGGTTCAAACACCTAAAACATTCATTAAACAACAAGGGGAAGAAAAGACAACATACGTTAGTTTATTTGCGAGGAGAACAGCAGAGATGTGCGCTTCCTCTCTCTTTATTGTGTATAGGCAAGGCAAGGCAAATTTATTTGTATAGCACAATTCAGTACAGAGACAATGCAAAGTGCTTTACATGATTAAAATATAGGAGAATAAAACAGAATAAAAGCAAGTACGGAGGTCCCTAGTTACAAAAACCCATTATAATGTGACTTTCAAGATAATACAACGCCGTTCACACAGTTCAGTTCAGTTGTTGGAAAAAGAGTCATATCTCTGCAGTCCTTCTGCAATGATAAGAGAGACAGACACAAACACATAGTATAAGGTACGGTAAAGCTTGGTATATACTCCAGTAAATAAATGACAATACTAATAAGCACAAACAAAATAATGCATAAGAGAGATATGTCATCTGAAAAACACTTTAATATCTGAATAAACTCAAACCGTAACACCTATTTAATAGTAATGAGTAAATACGTGATAAATGCAATGAACATGGTAAATAAAGTAAAACATATAGAGAATAGTAAAAATAATGCCAACATTTCCCCCCTGTTTATCATGTATTTATTCTTTTTTTCACATCACTTCACAGATGGATGTAACCTGTTAGGAGTAGTCTAATCAAAGCAAGCCAGAATACCACAGAAATAATGCAACACACAACCAAAATCCTGATTTGTTGTAATCAAAATCCTAGGAATATTGAACTTATAAGACCAATTCATTGATTACAAATTTCCTTTTTCTACAACATGTTCAATTGTTCATGATGTCTTCTTTTCCTTAAACAATTGTAGCTTATTGAGCTACTTGGTGTTACAGCGGTAAATCTTCCGGATAAATCTTCAAAACACAGGGTAGACTGTCTGTGTTGTCAAGAACCAGAGGGTTTTATTCTGACCCTTCACCTGGTTCTGCTTGCAGCTGACTGAGCCCAATCAGCTGACCTGCTCCATTAGGCCCTCCTGCTCCTCCTTCAGCGACCTCTGGGGTTCCGTTGCTGGCATGCACTGGCTCTGATGAAACCACGTCTCCACTTTTCCTTTCAACCTGACAACATGCGAGGACAACCACCTGGTAGTCTGTAACTGAGAAAGATAATCTTTATGTGTCAAATTTTGCAAGTTACTTGTGGATCTCGGTGGTTGATGTTTGGGTCCCGAAAATCTCCTTCGAGTCTCCGAGTCATAGGAGTATATCCTGTAGTGGAATTAACTGAAAATCCTGATTGACATCACAGCAAGACATCAAAACATAAAACCATAATAATTTAGTCTGTGCACAGATTTTAGCCAATTGTTTTTTTTTAGGTTTTAATGAATCATTTCCACCTTCCCCTGTGACTGGGGATGATGCACCGTACCAAACTTGTTTGAGTCCTAAACTAGACTCCACTCGGTGCAGGTCCTGATTTCCCTAAAGTAGGTTCCATTGTTCGTCATCTTTTCAGGGAACCTATGCCTAGGAATGTAATAGTTAGTGAGACATTTTATCACAGTTTGGCTGTCCTCTCTTTCCGCAGGCCTCTGGTCATCCTGTAAAAGCATCCACACACACAAGCGAATACTTAAAACCTCTGACAGACAACCATGTCTGTGGAATCAAAGTACATTTTTCTTTGGATAAAAGTGACCACACATCGTACCACTTTTCACAAAATATTTCACAATATCCAACATAATTGGATGCACACAACTCCTTCATCCTTTCTGTAATCAATTCCTCTCTCAGCTCCTCTTCCATAGGCACCATCATTATGTCAAAAATCCTGCACTCACCCTTTAACATTATTTGACATGCACTGCTTTTTCCGCACATGCTGAATCCATATACTCTTTCCGTCAACTTGTTACAAATCCCGATCCTGTTAGTTCCAACACGGTGTATGTGGCTTTCAATAACCATCTTTGTAAACTACTGTCTCACCTGGGGGCCTTCAATAGAACTGGCTTTCAAATCTGGTCTCACCTTTTACATCAAGCTATCTGTCATGTTTATGCCTTCATGTATGAATGTGATGTTGGGTGACTCCAAGGTTTTGCACAGCCTGTGCACTCTGAATACAGTCATAGTGAAACTTTGTGAATTTACATAAGGCACCACACTATGAGTTGTCAAAACATAAAATATATCCCATGAATACATGAGCTGTTTTTTGAATCAATCTATATTATCCAACATTACTAATATGTACATTAACACCCTTCTCACTCCCCCCTGTTCTGAAACAAACTCCATTTACTGCTAGTTTTGTTACAGAAACATCAACGATAAATAGTAAGAGTAGTCAGCGAGAGTCAACTCAGCTGCAAATGCTAATCTTTCTTAAAGTTAGACAAATGCTTCCTCAGCTTCCTGAGTCCAAATCAAAACATTATTCAATTTTATCATACCTTGCATCATCACGAGGTCTCTCAAAGGTTGCGTGAGATCAGTGTACCCGGAATGTAGTTGTAACTGTAGTCAGTTAATCCCAAAAAGACAATATGTCTTTCACACGCTGTAGTTTGGGTTTGTTAGTTAAAGTAACTCATTTAAACCTCTTTGACCCTGCCTCTTAAAAGAATCGGAATCGAGAATCGATAGGAACTGGAATCGAAAAGAGGAATCTGAATCTGAATCAGAATCGTTCAAATTCAGACGATGCCCAACCCTAGTCATTTGCCCTTTATAAAGGATTCCAAGCCATCTTAGGTATTCTTGAGACTATTTCTCATCAACTTCGCTTACTCGTTTCCATGTTTGCAGGTTGCTGTTCTTTTTCAAATCTAAAATAAAAACCAAATGCTGTGCTCTGTTTTGGCAACCATGAGAACTCTCATCGTAGTGAGAACTCTGTGCCCGTAACACGGGCTAAGCACTACACTGAAGTAGTTCTACACTGTACCTCTTGGTTTGAAAGCAGAAAAACCTAACTAAGACATTGTTAATGGAGAGGACCAATTGTTTATAGAGAATTTTATTTCCATCCCAGGTGACAAATGAGAACGATTTTGGTTAATTTTATAGGACATTTCTTACTTTTTGCTCCTTATAATTGTAAGATACTAACAAAGTTGACCTTAACTTAATAGAGGTGTTTATTTTTTTATTGTTTCTTTTGATTATTGTGGCTTAAAGCTAAAAGAAGTAAGATTTTCAGAAATTCGAACATTACTAATAAAGTATTATGGAAAATTGAAGAATATGCACAATTTTAGTCAGCTTCACAAGATGTGAAGTATTTTTTTCCGAAATATTAATGTTTTGATTTGATCTTTGATCTCTGATTAGATACAAAATCCCAATTGGCCTCCATGCCAACCTGTCTGAGGGCACCCCTGTGTGTCAGAACCTCCAGCAGATTTCCACTCTCATTAACCCTCAAGGCTTCTTCCATGGAAAGATGGGTTTTCGTCAGGCCTTGGAGAGAGGCCAGCTCAGCATGAAGCAGGTACAAATGAAAAGCCCTATTTTTTAATAATTTTGTTATTCAGAATATTATTGTTTTTTATTTTATTTTACTTTGCACAGATTTTTTCCCCCTTTCCTTTTATAGTCCCACACAGGGGAGACTTGTCTCTTTGTCTAAACTATCCGTTATGGAGCGGTGTGCTGCTGACACTGGGTGGTACACGAGGAACAATCTGTGGTCACGGCTCAAGGGCCGAGAGTGACAGACCCAGTTTCGCCTCTCCATTCCTCAGCAAGTAAAGTCGCTATTGGCTGTCCGCTAGATGACATCTTCGCCTTATTTGCATATTTATTCATTGTGTTCAAGGTTTTAAGAAAGAGAAGCTTTTCGCCAGAGAAAAAGGTTATTAAAAAATTAAATATTTTTGCAACTACAAGTGATATAATTTATGAATTTTAATACATTGACTGAATCCACACTGCATAAAACAAAGCTGACCAAAAAGACAGTGATCAGAGGCACACAGTAAAGTGAATAATTTGAATTAAGTGAACCTGTGTGTATATGAATTTCAGGGGATTATTTAATGCACCAGTTTCAGACTACTTTAAAAACATATTTTCGTCATATTTATAAAAGCTGAAGCTAGGTTTGGGGTTGGATCTCGGGCCTTGCCGCTTATCTCTGGCCCCGCAGACTATGGTGGTGCGGCTAGTGGTGCCTCCCTCTCCGGGTGGGTTTTTGGAGAATGGGGTTGCTTATTGGAGTCAGCGGCTCCCCAGTCATTCTTCCCCATCCCCGGACGCCTCGCTCTGCCTGCTCCATCACGCTGCCACAAATGTAGGACCTTGAGGGGTGGGGATGGCGCTGGCGTCTGCTGCCTTCTGGAGGGTGGAGTGGGTTGTGCCGGGCAACCCCCTTTTTGCCCTCAGTTTTAAATGCACTTAACAACAACATGTAACAACAAGAAAATTTGAGCAGGCAGAGGCAGGTTTGAGTTCTTTCTCACACCCCTGTTCTCCGATTGCCAACAGACTTTGAGGCCAGGAAGAGGAGCAGACCACCTGGTCCGGGGACTTGACTCGGGATAGGTGTTGGGTTCCGGGCGTCGGCTAGGGCTGTCACTTCTGTCCTCCCCCAGAATATGGGGGTAGGGCAAGTATGGAGGGCAGGGTGAAGGGGAGGCAGCACATCAGGGTTTGTGGGGCGAATCCTGGTTGGCTGGCCCATTCGGTTCATGTTGGCCCCATCTCAGGGTGCATGGGGTAATGGGTCGTCTGGGCTGGGATTGGGGTGGGGTGTTAAGGCCGGAGTATGGACCAGGTAGGTCAGGTTGTGGTGGCCCCCCCATCCTGATGATGGTGTTCACCTCCAGCGTCTGGGGACTGGATACCTCTCTGGTATGTCAGTGCCTGGACCTGAGAGTATAGGATGTGTGTGATCAGTGAGAGTGTGTGCACTGCGTCCCTTTTATGGGTAAGAGTGTTTGCATGTGGGGGCACTAGGGTGGGAACGTGTGAATGTGACTGTGTACCTAGTTTTCTGTTTGTCTTTTTGTCAGGTTGGGTTTTGGACTGTCCCCTCTCCTGTATGGAGGACCAGCTCTACCATATTTAAAAATAAATACAGAAATAAGTAAATGCTCAATAAATAAATAAGCATACAATTAGTTGCCACCAAAAATACAATAAACAAATAAATGTAGGTAGAAATTAAATTATACAGTGAGACATAAATGTATATATCTCTTTTAATTGGCTTCTTTATTTATTCGCCTTTGTAATAATTACCTTATTTATAGTCCGTTATAATCTTCAACTTTATTTATTAATTACTTATTTAAGTATTTATTTATGTGCATATATTTGTCTGTTTTATTCTTCCTTTGTATTTTTTTAGCCTATTTATTTCTTCAATGCTATTTATTTCTGCCTGTCGTTTTTACATTTCTGTCTGTCCTTTTTACACTTCTGTATGCATTTCTGCCTCATTATGCAAATGAGGAGGGGCTGTGTCTTAAGGGGTCAACTTCTGCCCATTGGTTGGTTAGCATTTTACCGCATCGGTCGAATCTACATGGCTTTTCCCCGCCATAAAGCATTGTTTAGTAATGTCAAACTCAGCAGGCAGACGTTCAGTGTCCGACCTCTTAACTTCGGTAAAATTAGAAAGATATTCACAAATTCGGCTTTTCCAGATCAATGACTCATCGGCAGATGATTTATTCTACAAAACAGACACCTCTCCGCAACCACAGCAAAGCAAACAGTGAGTTACAACCGCAGTTTCCTCAAAACGAGTCTCCCATCACGCTGGGAGAATTACATTGGACCCTATGCAGAGCTCGCTCGTCCGCAAATGCTTAGGGAACGTCTGCAAGTTGCAACACCAGAATTCAATTCAATTCAATTTATATAGCGCCAATTCATGAAACATGTCATCTCAAGGCACTTTACAAAGTATAACCATAGAGAAATATTCAACAGCGTCACCAAGGGGAGGTGGATTATTATCAAATTCATTTCATCTGTATCTCATCTCATGTCTGTCATACCACATTTAGTTGATTGGAAAATAATACTTTTTTTTGAAGAATTTCCCAAAGCCTAAATGCCAAAAATATTCATTAAAGTCCCTTTTGCTAGGTTTAGGATACAAAAGAAATCCATTAAACATAACTGTTTGCTCTATAAATCAAATAGCTTTGGATAAAGGGCTTTAACTTTAATCTGATTTTATCATTTGGATAAGTAAGACCTACACTTTCTCCTATTTTATTATTAGAATAAGTATAAAATGAGCAATTACTACACTATAGATCATTGTAGTGCCACCAAACTCATGTGACACATAGATAACCTCATCTGGATCATACTGCAACTCTTACTTTGGGAAAATCTGCATTAGTCTATTTTGTGAGATTTTTTGTTATTATAAGCATATAATAGTCAATAATTACACTGTAGATCATTGTAGTGCCACCAAACTTAGGATACATAGATATCCTCACCTGGATCATACTACAACTCTTACTTTGGGAAAATGTGCGTACTCGTGACGTCACCACACGCACAGTTCTTTAGCATTTCTTTAATATTCAAAACTATTTATACACTACACCATCATATCTTATTGAAAACATTTTTAAAACAATATTTTTAATTTCTAAAAAGCCTAAAAAATTACAGAACTGTGGGTCCAAAACCAGTAACAGCGTGAATTTATTAGTTGGAAGTTCTACTGGTCGTAGTTGTAGAGGCAATTAAATCTTTTTAAAAAATCTGTCAAGAAACGGGGACAGAGGGACCCAGTATTCAGCCAACAACAAGCGAGGTACGTGGAATAACCAGGTTTTAATAAACAGAACTGGTTAGTGCAGGAACAGACAGTCTCAATGGTCAAAACGGGAATCCAAAAACCGGTACACAGAGAGGCAGTCCAAAAACAGGGCAGGAAAATCAGGATCAGGACTCAGGCTGACTCAGAAGTAAAAAAGGCAGCATTTGGGTAACGTCAACAGGATTTCAGACAAAGGAATGCTAGACAAAACTCACCAAACAGCTCATTTAAGACAATGATCTGGCTGAGTGCAGGAGACAGAAGCAGGTATAAGTAGGGGAGTGAGCAGGTGAACTGAGTGAAACTAATTACCAGAATGGGTGGAGCTGATCAGGAGGAGGAAAGTGGCTAGAAGTAAACTGAAGCTGATTGGATGGTGACTGGTGAAGGGGAGTGACAGGCAAACAGACAGGATGTTTACTGTGATGTGAAACTGATTGACTGGCAGGTGAAAAACAGATAAACTAAAACAGTTTCAGGATAAATCAAGACAAACCCAACCTAAAAACAGAAACTAAACCTATGACAGAAATGGTTAAATGAAGAGAATCACTAAACCAAAACAGAAACTTAAACTAGACTAATCAGAACACAAGCAAATAATAAAAACCAGACCTAATACTAAAGACAGGAGAGAGAATCAAATAACAAACAAACTATAACAAAAACCCAAATCATGACAGAGCCCCTCCCTCAAGGGTGGATTCCAGACGCCCTAAAGAAAAAAAAATCAGAAACAAAAAATAACCCAGACCGGGCGGGTGGAGGAAGGTACAGGTACCTTAAGGTACTCTTAAGTTTTTGCTCAGAACTGGGAATGACCATGAGCAGTTGGTCAGGAGACGTGAATGAGCAAGCACAGGAGTAAAGGTGAAGGAGAAGTTCATTTAATTAAGGTGGGCAAATGTGTTTAAAACCTTAAAAACAAACAGAAGTTCTTCAAACTGAACATAAACATCACATTTTTTTTCTTCTTCTTCTTCAATCCCACCGTTATGTTTAATAATTTCTACCAAAAGCTGCAGCATTTTGATTTAATCAGTATTTGCAAGTCATACTCTGATTGGATGGAAAGAAACCTGTCTTTGATTGGCTGGTGGAGTGGACAGTTTTTGAAGTCACAAGCGCAGAGACAGAGTCGAATGAGCGGAGAAACAGCCGAACGAGCACACAGCTGGTGTTGAGCGTGGAAGGAGCAAGTCGAGCTCGCGAGCAGAGTGGCGCGTGAGCAGACACGGAACCGAGCTCAAAGATAGTGGGTTGAGAAGAGTTTATCAGATTTGAGTGCGTGCCAGACAGGTTTTGAGCGTGTGCGTGTGATGTTTAACGCTGAAAACCTGTCTCACTGCGCGCTTGGATTGGGTTCTGCGCGCTCAAACAAAAGGCACAAATATTGCTCCATAGAGCTAGAGGCCAAAACAACACGTTGTGTTAACCAGAACATTAGGTGTGATTGTACTTACACTGTTCTGGAGTTAAATACAATTGCAAAGAGAGGAGCCCTTGTCGTGCATCTCACTGAACCTGTGCACAACACCGCATTATTCAGGCAAGGAACTTGCGAAGACCGCAACTGGAGGCGTTATGTAACTTTCACCACAAGTTTGTCCCAATTTTCGCAGAGCAGTCAAGCCCCCTTCATAATCTTCTCAAAAAGGGATGGTGTTCCTATGGGCTGACAAGCACCAATCTGTTTTCATCAAACTCAAGGAGAGACTAACCATTGCACCCATGCTGGGGTTTCCCCGTGCTGAAGGCAAGTTCGTCCTGGATACAGACGCCTCAAGCAACAGTATTGGAGCAATCTTATCACAAATTCAGTGTGTATAAGAGCGAGTTCTGACTTACACCAGCTCTACAAAGGTACTGTGTCACTCGTTGTGAGTTTCTGGCTGTTCATTTCACTCACCAGTTCCACCACTATCTACTTGGCAGACGGTTTCTACTTCGGACTAAACATGGCGGCTTTACTTGGCTTTTCCAGTTTAAATGTCCTGAGGGACAGCTAGCTCGCTGGCTTGAAGAGTTGAGTCAATATGCCTTCCCCATTGAGCCAGTAAGAAACATGCTAATGGAGATGCCATGTCAAGGCTGCCAGGAGCAAATAAGGAAACATTTGATTGTTACCAGGCCGGGGTAGAACTGGCGGACCTGCCGTGCAAGGGCTGCAGATACTACCAGAGAATCCATGAGCAATGAGTTAAGTTTGAAGAGGATGTTGATGCCGCTAGCAGTAAGAAGCCTTAAGCCCCAAAGTGACGTATGGAAATGCCACTGAAGTTCAGCCCTCTTCTACCTTGCCAGAGAGCCCTGAAGTCAACTGGCTCGAGTCTTTTAGTCCTGAGCAACTGGCAACTTTTCAGAAAGCAGATCCTGTCCTTGCCACCCTTCACACATGGAAGAAAACAGGGACACTCCCTACCAAAGATGAAGTAATGCTTGAGAGCCCTGCCCTGAGAAAATTTTGGCTCAGTTGGCCCCAAGTCACATTGAGACAGGGAGTCCTCTACTAGTCCTGTGAGACAATTGGAGACCAGCACCCAACCCTTCTGTTATTAGTTCCAGCATCCATGCAGAAGGATGTCCTACAGGCAAGCCATAACCCTCCACATACTGGTCATCTGGTGAAGCCAAGTGCCTGGAGCGCATTTGCCAAAACTACCTTTGGTATGGCATGGGTGGAGATGTTCACCTGTGTTTTTAAGAGATGCCCACAATGCAGTACATGTAAAACTACAGGACCAACAAAAAGCAAAACTGCAGAGTTACCAGGTTGGAGCACCCCTGGACCGATTGCACCTTTACATTCTTGGGCTATTTCTTGTGTCCAGCTCTGGTAACAAATACATTCTAGTCAATTAATTCACGAGATGGGTTGAAGCATTTCCTGTCCCTGACCAAGGTGCTGTACTGCAGAAAAGCTTGTCTATGACTTTATTGCCAGGTTTGGAGCCCCCCTGGAATTACATTCTGATCAAGGCTGTAATTTCGGGAGTTTTTGAGATGTGTGTAAGCTCCTGCATATCACCAAAACCAGGACTACCCGTATCAACCGTCCTCCAATGGGCAGGTAGAACAGTTTAATAGAACGTTTTTGCAGATGCTTAGATGTAATGTGAACCAGGACCAAAAGAATTGGGATGAGCATTAGCCACTGCTTACTGCAGCCTACCGCAGTTCACTACATGCAGTGACAGCGTTTACGCCTAACCGACTTATAATTGGCAGGGAGGTCCAACAGCCACATGACATCCAGTGCGGTACTGCAAAACTCAAAGGTTATGCAATGGAAGCTGCAGATTTTTCTACAATCTGGAGAAAAGTTTAAAAGAAGTACATGGCATGGAAACGGAGCACCTCCGCACAGCACAAGAGTGTCAGAAAAGGTTGCATGATCTTCAAGCATGAGAACACTCCTACAGTGTTGGGGACCTGGTGTTCGTCAAGGATGACACAAAAAGAAAAGACTAAATCCAAAGCAACAAGCATTGTGGAACGGCCCTCTGATTGATGCTGCATGCAGTGGTCCAGGACTGTATGAAGTTAAAGGTCCTAAAACACAGCACAGTAATGCATCATGACAGACTCAAACCCTATGACAGTGAAGTGATACCAGTTTGGGTTTGTCGTCAGAGAAGGAAATTGCTGCAGCAGTCCCATAACCCAGACCTTCACCCAGCAGAAGAAGAAGTTCCCTTGGTACCAAGGGTGGAAGACGAGGTGATGAAGAACCCTCGGAAAGGACTGTTAAAACTGCTAGTGGTCGTATAGTCAATAGACCAGAGAGGTTCAGGCATTAGTTACATTATGCTAAGAGTTACAGGCTAATTCAATGTTTACTTTTAACACTAGAAATCCCAGAGAGACGAGAATTTTCGTCAGCCTCCAGTCCCCCCGACGGTCCTTCACAACTCATGAATCTCTTTTCAGATGTAAATGCCCCATTAGCGCTGTTGTTGGAGAACCCTTCAGTTTCGGTTTCAGCTCAAGCCTCTCTGTTGACGAGTGTTTTACCTGAGAGCAGGGGGATAAAATCATATTTGTAATTAAATATAACTAGGTCTACGTCATCAGTGTCGGCAATACCGGAATGATTTCAGACAGCGGAGCCACCCGCGCACCGATCAGCTGATAACTGATCTGTACAATGAGAGTAGCTGTAGAGGGGGAAAGCATGAATATTTATACAATAATGACCATCTGCCCTATTTACAAGGGGGCAAATATAACTCAAGTCACTTCAGCGCGATCTCTCAGCACGGCTTTGCCGGCGCTGCAGCAGATCGCGCACACACACGCACGTATATATATATATATACTGGAGGGCCCGACTGAGTTTGCACTGGAAATAGGTTTCCAGCTCAAAACCGTTTTGGCGGGGGGGGATGTAAATGTTGTGGGTGTGGGTGTGAAGTCTAGCTCTCAGAATAAATAGGCCCAACAGATCGACTCAGAGTTATTGAGATTTCAAGCTAGATCAATATGGCTTGGCGTACCAAACGGAGACTGAGCGCTTTGGAAGCTTTGGCTATGTTACAAGACATGCCAGACTGTGATTCTGATGGCGAAAACGTTGACTTCACATTTGAAGAGGAAGACTCCACAGATGCAGAATCTTCATCTGATGAGGATGTGACCGCTCCTCCTGCAACAGATAATCCTCCACCTCCAAGAAAAAGCAGGAAAGTTTGTGTTGTTATTGAGGAGGACAGCACAGACGAGGAGGCTACATCAGATGAGGACGACAACTCTCCTGGTAGCAAGAAACGCAAGGTTTCCGGTATGGACACAGCACCAGAACACACAGAGAAAGCAAAAGATGGCAGTGTGTGGGTCCAGCAAAAAGTTGAGGACTTCACCTCTCAGCAAAGCACGCAGATGAAATTCAGCGGGAGTGGAGGGCCAACTGAGTTTTCAAGACGGAAAACTACAAGTCGCCTCCAAAGCTTCCTCTGTATGGTGGATATTGGTATGCTGATGAACATCAGAGACTGCACAGTCCAGCAGGGTCGCAGAACAGAACAGGGCTGGAAAATGAGTGTGTATGAGCTGATGCTTTCATTGCAATTCTGTTTATAAAGGCAGCACAGGGGAGTGTTGGCGCCATGCGGGATTTGTGGTCCAAAGACTTTGGGAATTCACACATCAAAGCAACAATACCTCGAAACCGGTTTCAAGATACACTCCTGATCAAAATCTTAAGACCAGTCAAAAAATTGCAAGAATTTGCATTTTGCACTATTGGATCTTAAGAAGGTTCTAAGTAGAGCTTCACAATGTTAAAAGGACAAATCAGTGCAAGAGACAAGAACATTTGAGCAGGGAATTGTCTGAAAACTGCATTTACACTCAAACATGATTTTTTCAGCTGATCAAAAGTTTAAGACCATAGTCTTTAAAAGCCAAAAGCTGTGCAAACATCTGGATTCCATGTCATTTTCTGTGAAGTCTTTACACTGTCAAGACCTCCTGATGGCAAAAGCAAAAAAGCTCACTGACTTTGAACGTGGTAGGATTGTTGAGCTGCATAAGCAAGGCCTCTCACAACGTGCCATCGCTGCTGAGGTTGGACGCAGTAAGACAGTCATTTTGCATTTTTTAAATGATCCTGAGGGTTATGGAACAAAAAAGTCAAGTGGTAGACCCCAAAAAATTTCACCAGCTCTGAGCCGCAGGATCCGATTGGCTGTCCGTCAAGACACGGGACGATCCTCTACCCAAATTAAGGCCATTACTGGTGCTGACTGCAGCCCAATAACCATCAGACGGCATCTGCGAGAGAAGGGCTTCAGAAACAAAAAACGTCTTCAAAGGCCACGTCTTCTTCAACGCCACAGAATTGCCCGTTTGGACTTTGCAAGGATGCACCAAACATGGGACATTGAAAGGTGGAAGAAAGTTGTCTTCTCTGATGAGAAAAAATGTAACCTTGATGGTCCTGATGGCTTCCAACGTTACTGGCATGACAGGGAGATCCCACCTGAGATGTTTTCTACACGGCACAGTGGTGGGGGCGCATCATGATTTGGGGTGCGTTTTCCTTCAATGGAACAATGGAGCTTCAGGTTGTGCAGGGGCGTCAAACAGCAGCTGGCTATGTGGAGATGTTGCAGCGGGCATCCCTCATGACTGAGGGCCCTCGTCTGTGTGGTAATGATTGGGTTTTTCAACAGGACAATTCTGCAGTTCTCAATGCCTGCCTGACAAAGGAGTTCTTCCAAGAGAATAACATCACTCTTTTGGACCATCGAGCATGTTCCCCGGATCTAAACCCAATTGAGAACATTTGGGGATGGATGGCAAGGGAAGTTTACAAAAATGGACATCAGTTCCAGACAATGGATGCCCTTCGTGAAGCCATCTTCAACACTTGGAGCAACGTTCCCACTAGCCTCCTGGAAACACTGGCATCGAGCATGCCTAAACGATTGTTTGAAGTCATCAACAAGAATGGTGGAGCTACTCATTACTGAGTCCTTTTTTTTGACATTTTGATTTCTGTTTTGGGGGGGTTTTCAGGTTTTTTTGAGCTATGGTCTTAAACTTTTGATCAGCTGAAAAAATCATGTTTGAGTATAAATGCAGTTTTCAGACAATTCCCTGCTCAAATGTTCTTGTCTCTTGCACTGATTTGTCCTTTTAACATTGTGAAGCTCTACTTAGAACCTTCTTAAGATCCAATAGTGCAAAATGCAAATTCTTGCAATTTTTTGACTGGTCTTAAGATTTTGATCAGGAGTGTATAATGAAATATCTGCGCTTCGACAACAAAGACACTCGTTTGGAACGTGTGAAAACGGACAAATTTGCTGCAATTTCAAACATCTGGCAACAGTTTGTACAGAACTTTGTGTTGTCCTACAGTCCAGGGCAACATATTACTGTTGATGAGCAGTTATTTCCATCAAAGGTTCGTTGTCCCTTTCTGCAATACATTGCATCCAAGCCTGATAAATTTGGAATTAAGTTTTGGATTGCAGTGGATCTGGACACAAAATACATGTGTAATGCTATCCCCTATTTGGGAAAAGATCCCTCCCGCACAACAGGAGAAAGGCTGTCTGAGAACGTTGTTGTGAAACTGATGGAGCCATTTATGGACCAGGGCATGACTGTAACTATGGACAATTTCTTCACGTCTCTGTCTCTGGCCAACAGGCTCCTTCAGCGGAACACAACTCTGCTTGGCACCATGAGCAGAATTCGGCGGGAGCTACCAGCAACAGCAAAAGAAACTTCAGGACGCCAGCTGTACTCTACACAGCTGTTCACATCTGGAAGTGCCTTACTGACAGTGTATGCAACAAAAAAGAAGAAATCTGTTTGTCTGCTGAGCACCATGCATCAGAAAGTGGAGATTGGGGAGACTCAAAAACAGAAACCAAACACTGTTATTGACTATAACCACTTGAAATGCGGTGTGGACATTATGGACCAGAAATTACGGACTTACTCAGTGCATGCAGGAACACGGAGATGGCTCGTAGCTGTGTTTTACAACCTACTTGACATGGCTGCAACAAACGCGCATGTTTTGTACAAGGAATGCACAGGGTCTAAAGACAGTCGGCGAAAGTTCATTCTGCGACTTGCAGATGAACTTCGTTACAGGTTTATGCAGGAAAAGGAAATACAAGAAGAAAAGATGAGACAACATAGTGAGATGAAGAGACATTCTCATGGTAAAACAACACAGTGCCAGGTGCACAATCTCTGCAACAGGAACCACAGCACTGAGCGTTGTGTGCACTGCACAAAGTATACCTGTCGCAAATGCAGGAAGGACTCACCTTGGGTTTGTGGGGGGGCTTGCAAGAAAACTGAAATTCTCCGGGACTACTAGTGTTAAAACTTGATTTGTACTTTAGTGCCCTCATTTCAATGTTTCAGTAGTCTGGGCCATGTTCACTGTAATTCTGTGGTCGTTAATCAGTTTCCCCTACATTATCTGTACTGAAGGGACTCTTATAAGGGGAGGGTGGGGGGTGTACAGAAGTTTATCTATCTATCTATCTATCTATCTATCTATATATATATATATATATATATATATCTATATATATATATATATATATATATATATATATATATATATAGCGTTTCCCTACCCTTCTATAAGGGAGGTGACCCGCCAACAAAACGTCATATAGTCATATAGTACATTATTATATGACTATAGGTATTCCCAGTTAATTTTATTAAAATCTTCCTTTCTTTTTTTAATATTGTCCTGTCTGGCAATGTGGCAATAGCAATTGTTGTCTAAATGCCAAAAAGAGCCCAACAGATTTTACTTTTACGTGGAGCCGTACCGCTTTCGCCATAGTGCTCCGCTTGATTTATAAATGCCAGTAGCTTTATTATAACTTATGCAGGGAATATTTCATGTTATATGGACACTAAAACAAGAAGATAGAAGAGAAAAAAAAGGAGAGATCACCTTTCCTCTCCAAAGAGGAGAGAAAAGGGAGAGAACGATACATGCTCAGTCTGCTTCTTTACCTGCAAAGAGAGATGTAAAAAGAAAAGCACAGCCAGCCGATTCAGACACAATCAAGTAACGCCTTGATACCATCACTGAAGTTTATACAGTATTAATTAATAGGACATGTATAAAGTGACAGCTAAAGATAATAATAAGGGTTTTCTGTATGGAAGTGAGTCTGTAAGTACCTGGATCCAAGCACCTGTAGGTGTTTGTGTATGTAAGGTTTATCCATGAGAAAAATGCTCAATAGCGGTTGTGAAGAGCCAAAGGGTTGCCCCCCAGAGCAACGAGGTAGACGCCAGGGGAACCAAAACCCCAGATACCCAAAGGGAATTTCAGAGTAAAGGTGCCCAAGATGGGCCAACACAGGAAATCTGCCTCCCCCACCCAAGGGAAGAGGAGAGACGGCACCAAGGAAACCCCCAACAGCCACAATGCCGAAGTCCCCAGGAGCCGCGGGGACGAGCCCGTGGACTTCGCCGGCAGCCAGCTACGATGGAGCGGATCTGGCCATGGGCCCCAGGGACACAAGATCCCAGGGGCGTCCCATTCCCCGGCAGGGCAAGGCCCCGCGAAGCAGCCGCCGGGAGCAAGCCGGCATCCGCCCACATACCCATTCCCAGACACCGAGTACCACCAACGCACCAGCGGGCCAAGGCGCCAGCCAGCCATCGGAGGGGAGCAGGACGGACACTTAGTGGAGACCTGAGATGTCCAGGGAGAGGGGGCAGTACAAACCCAACCTGACAAATAAACAGAAAACTACATACACAGTCTCATTCACTCTTTCCCACCCTAGTGCCCCCACACACAAACACTCTTAAAACACTCGCATTTACCACACACATCCTATATTCCCCCTCCGGAAGGTAGCTGGTGCCATCACCCCTCCTCAAGCAACCTACCCAGAACCCTCAATGTCTAAATGTGAGTGTGGGCAGAGGGAGCCATCAGGGGTGAGGCCTACACAGTAGCCCCCCCCCCCCTCAATTAATGCCCTACATATATGTGTGTTCTGAGAATGTTATGAATGAAAGTGTCTAAGATGCATGATAAAATTGGGGTCAAGGACGTCACCAGAAAGTGGGACCCTCTCCCTGGCGACGCCCCCACCCCACCAAGGTCCTACATGTGTGGCAGCGTGAAGGAGCAGGCAGAGGGAGGTGTCGGGGATGGGAAGGAAAGGACTGAGGAGCATCATGCTCTCCCAGGAAGCCAGCTTCCCTGCTGACTCCAATAGGCACCCCTGTTCTCCGAAAACCCAGCCACCATAGCCCGGGGGACCGAGACAGGCGCAAGGCCCGTGAGCCAACTGCAAACCAGGACCAACACAACCATCCCCCAACCCTCCCACCCTAACTCCAGGCTGTCCCAGAGGGAAAAATAAATAAATGAACAAAAAAACACTGGTTAGCCAGCCCGCCCGAACCATGCAGACCCCTGTTCCCTGGTTAGAATCAGCACCGGGAGATAGCATGGACGAGGACCAAGATGAGGAGCCAGACATGGAGCCCTCTAAACATCCACCCACCCCCCATCCCTACACCGAGGAAAGAAAATGTAATCCCACTCCAACACTAACATTCAAACAACTCCTGACATACATACAACAATAGACACCAAGGCTGGGTTCATCCCCACTCCCTCCCCTCCCCCCACTAGTTGAATGCAAACCCTTAAAGGGGAGAGCATTTGCCATGAGACGTTAATGTCCATACCTCCCTCCCAGTTCAACATGCCCCAAGGCCCCCCAGCACACCAGAGGCCTCGATAGGGCCAGATACCCGGGTATACACCGGCCCATACCCCATGCGACATCCTCCACTGTACCCAAACCCTGAGTTCCCGCCAGGACACCCGCCCGAGGCTGACACACCCCAGGAACCCAGAGCCCCGGACCCACCCTAGACCCATCCAGCGGCAGCACAGCTACCAGGCAAGTAACCCACGTCCGTCAAAGTGGAATCCCCCAAGAGCATCGCAAGCAGCCGGCGTAGGCCGACCTGAGGTCCCCCAGCCCCGCCCAGGTGGGGGCCACCAGACACCCCACTCCGGGCACCCCCCAGAGCCCCAAGACCCAGGCACCCCCTGAATCAGCTTCCATGCCCTACTGGACACATCCCACAGTCTTAGTTGTAAATTTGAGTTTCTAGTCATTTTGAAAGTTGCTAGACATACCTCAGCCCAGATGTTTTGTTCAATGCTGACTAATAAATCCTCTTCCGATTTCATAATAGGAAGAGTAATTGAATCATCTAGTTTAGACAGTGTCCTCTCTGATTTAGACAGTAGTTTGGGGGGTTTAGATCCAGCAACTCCAATATATTTATTGCCATTTGTAAACCACCTTTAATATGCTTACATTTATTTTTATTATTGATTTAATAATAATTTAGATATTCTAAGAATTTATATGTATTAATACCATATTGTATTTTTAATCTATCAAATGTGATAAACTAATTTCCTTCAAGTATATGTTCCAGGTATTCAATACCTTTAATCTTCCAGTATGGAAAGTTTATCATATTTTTTTTGTAGGATGTCAGGATTATTCCAGATGGGTGTACGACTGCATGGGATAAGTGATGACTCTAATCTGACATTTTAAGAAACTCCCACCATGCTGTCAGAAAAGAGCTGATGTTACTATTTTTAAAGCAGGTATGCCATTTTATATTAGAGCTAATAAATGGCAAATCCGAAATCTTGATATTATTCCATATTTTCTGTTCTGTGTCTAGCCAGGGCTTATCTACGGGATTATGTTTTATCCATTTAGAGATATATTGTAGCCTATTTGCTAAGTAGTAGTGATGGAAGTTAGGCAGAGCTAGTCCCCCTCTATCTTTAGTCTTCTATAGCGTCTTTAAACTGATACAGGGGGGTTTATCTTTCCAAAGAAATTTAGAGATGGAGGAGTCCAGAGATTTAAACCAGTTGAATGGTGGTTTATTGGGGATCATTGAGAATAAGTAATTAATTCTAGATAAAACCATCATCTTAATTGAAGCAACCCTTAACCCATAAGTGAAATTGGTAGCGGTTTCCATCTTTTAAGGTCCTCTTCTATCTTTTTTTAAAAGAGGGATGTGGTTAAGTTCGGGTAAATCCACCAATTTAGACGACACAATAATACAGTTATTATTGTTAATTAATTGGTTAGTTAATTGGCAGTACTGTTCATTTAGACCAATTTATAGAGTAATCTGAGATTTTTGAGAAAACTTCTAGTAATCTAATTACAGAGATAAAATAATACATCATCTGCATAAATACTAATTTTATGCTCTATTTTCATGCATTTTATACCTTTAACAACATTATTTTGTCTAATTGTTGCTGCTAGTGGTTCAATAAAAATAGCAAACAGTGAGGGGAAAAGCGGGCATTCTTGCCTAGTGCCCCTCTGGAGACAAAATCTCGAAGATGTTTGGGTATTTGTCCTGACACACGCTGTTGGGCAGCTGTATAAAATTTTTAACCAATTTATAAAAAAAGTTCCAAAACCAAATTTATGTAGAGTAGCAAATAAAAATTTCCAATTAACTCTTATCAAATGCTTTTTCTGGATCTAAAGACAATATATTGGATTCAATATTTTTACAATAGGGAAAATCTATTAAATTAAGTAATTTGCGTGCATTTGTGTATGACTGCCTTCCTTTAATGAAACCAGTTTGATCAGGGTTTATTATGAGAGGAGTGACTTTATCTAATGGTTTATGGAAAGTAATTGTTAATGTTTAAACCTTACTCAGTTTAATTTTCAATTAATGGCTTGTTCTTACTTGGGTGGATCTTATTGAAACTACATGTGACCTTAGGTACGGTTTCTACAAAGAAAGGTTGCAAGGATTAACAGAAACACAGGTTCCAATTGAATATGGTTTATTCGTTTTACCAGACAATGGGAGCAATTAACATGTTTTACCGTTCAGGGAAAAATAATCACCTTAACACAGGTACCTATGCTGGCCTGGAATCCTGATAGCTAATAGTTAAAAACCCCAATTGAATTAACTAGACCATTTGGAGGAGAACTACTAAAGAAAACAAACGAAATACACCTTAGTGTCTCCCAACAAAAACACACTAACGCCACAAACCCTAGTGCATACAACACAAAAGAACTCTCCTCCCACTAGTCCCCCTCAATCCAATCTAAATAAAACCGGCACAGCACCCAGGGACAGCATAGGACCTCAGGTGAGATAAAACCACCCCGGGGAGCTAAACAATAAAAACTCTCCCCTGCATTTGCTTAAAACTAGGAATAAATAGCTAAAATAGGGTCTAAGCAGTGATTAAAACAGTAAATAAAAACACAACTGAAACAGTAACAGGTCAGCCTCTAAGGAATCCCCAGCCTCGAATGTCCTTTCCTCAGCTATCTGCCCCCTTTTAAATGGAACAGCTGATTACCTGCCTCATCAAGTACCAGCTGTGCGCTGTCAAGCGTCCTCCATATATGGGCAGGAGGAAGGGTGTGCAGCACCATGCTTCAGGGCCATAGTGTCCCAGCTACAATCTACCCCCACTTTTTGTATTGGCGGCCCGGCAATATACCAATGCACTACTAGCACCATGGTTGGAAAATATCTGCCGCACTACTACCGGCACCAGTAATCTGAGACACTAGCCAAGCCATACCCATTTTAGGGCAAGCTTTTTTTCCTTTTTAATAGCAGAACACTTTGCTAATACCGGAAGGCCATGCACCAGGTTGTTTAGAGGGCCCATGATGGCATTCTCTAATAACCTCCATTCCCAAGGCCCCTAGCACTGTAACTACCAGGAATGTCCCAGGGGTCTCTCACCACCAGAACACCACGTCTGGGTACCCCCTTGCCCAACACCTCTACACCAGCTTCCAGATAGCCAACCTAAGGGATGCTACGCCCATTGCTGCGTGAAGCTCCAGACCACAACAGGCCTACAAAGGGCCCCTCCCATATTGGGTAAGGAAACGGTGTAACTGTTGTCACCAGTGTCCTAAAGACACTGCCATGGAACATCCCCTAGTCGCACCAGTACCATGGGACCTAGCTGGCCAATAGTTAAGCTAAGCGTTTGTTTTCATGACCACTAGAACCCTGACCTCTCCCTTCTGAATTGTGACTTGGCAAAACAGAAGGAGCTTATTTCCCGCGTGCTGATAGACAGCTGCAGCCTCTCCCTATAACGGAGTTGGGTGCTGCGGGACACGGTCTCCCCCTCATTAACCACAGTATCAGCACCTGCAATAATAGGGGTGGTTCTGGCCGGACGTGAAGTCCCTAAAGTGGATTGTAACAACACCACATTTTGGGACAGCAGGTTAATCTGTTCCTGTTGCTTTAACAACATTTCCTTTATCTCCGCCAAATCAGAAGCCCCTGACGCAGCTTCCAGATCTGGTCTTCGGCCTTGTGATCTATGTAATGCACAATATGATGGTACTGAATAGCTCCTTTTCCTCACCTCAGCTAGTTGTCCCTCTTGTTCTCACCTAATTGCTTCCTTCCTAATATCCAGCAAAGTAAATTCTGGGTTTTCTCTAATGAGCTTTTTCAACTCCCTGCGCAAGGTAGGATCAAGGACATGTTCAGCAAACTGGTCTCTTAGAAGCATGGCATCATTAGCAACCGCATTAGGTGCATTGGCAATAATCTTTTCCATTAACCAAAACAATGCATGAGAGAACTCCTGTAATGATTCACCCTCTTCTTGTCTTCTTGAAAAAAAATCTTCCTGCAAGGTTACATAGGATTTAGAGCAGCCATACAGTTCTAGTAAAATTGCAAAAATACGTTCGGGATCCTCCCGGTCAGCCCGGGGTCTATAACGTATTTCTTCCTTGGCGTCACCTTCCAGGTGATCAAACACAAAGTAGGCTTGGTCTAGAGGAGACAGATGTCTAGTCCGTACACTGGAACGGACCTCCTCTATCCAGTCTATACCCCCAATCCCAACATTACCTCTAAAAACAGGACATTTACGTTCCCTTGGGATGTAAAACAACCGCTCCATTACTGGCACTTCTGCCGCAGAGGCGGGTTGGGGACCCCTCCCGATCGGTCCACTGGAGGTAGATGGTGCAATGTCTTGATCAGTCATAAACTTCTCTTTCAGTTTCTGGTTCTCTGCCTGAAGGTGATGTATCCTCTCCTTCAGTTCCTGAAATTCTTCCTCCATGGTTCCTCTGCGTCAAGTTCCTCTGTAACCGATCTGCCGGCCCCCGTCGAACCTGCTACTGTTTCAGTGGAATAAAAAAAAAGGAAAAAAAAAACAAAAAAAACACGACAACGACACCTCTATTTGGTCCTGTTTCGTTCCTTAAAACAAACCCCTGTTCACCAATGCCACTGCCTTGCAAAATCCTGTCAACAACGCCAGATTGTGACCTTAGGTACGGTTTCTACAAAGAAAGGTTGCAAGGATTAACAGAAACACAGGTTCCAATTGAATATGGTTTATTCGTTTTACCAGACAATGGGAGCAATTAAAATGTTTTACCGTTCAGGGAAAAATAATCACCTTAACACAGGTACCTATGCTGGCCTGGAATCCTGATAGCTAATAGTTAAAAACCCCAATTGAATTAACTAGACCATTTGGAGGAGAACTACTAAAGAAAACAAACGAAATACACCTTAGTGTCTCCCAACAAAAACACACTCACGCCACAAACCCTAGTGCATACAACACAAAAGAACTCTCCTCCCACTAGTCCCCCTCAATCCAATCTAAATAAAACCGGCACAGCACCCAGGGACAGCATAGGACCTCAGGTGAGATAAAACCACCCCGGGGAGCTAAACAATAAAAACTCTCCCCTGCATTTGCTTAAAACTAGGAATAAATAGCTAAAATAGGGTCTAAGCAGTGATTAAAACAGTAAATAAAAACACAACTGAAACAGTAACAGGTCAGCCTCTAAGGAATCCCCAGCCTCGAATGTCCTTTCCTCAGCTATCTGCCCCCTTTTAAATGGAACAGCTGATTACCTGCCTCATCAAGTACCAGCTGTGCGCTGTCAAGCGTCCTCCATATATGGGCAGGAGGAAGGGTGTGCAGCACCATGCTTCAGGGCCATAGTGCCCCGGCTACATACATGTATACAGCCCCTCATCTCCCTTTCAAGCCTTTCTAAAATCTGCCTTTCTAAATAGTGCCAGAGCGAGAGGGGATCTGAGCTTTCAGAGATGTTACTTTTTCCACATAAAATTTTTTAAGTTTTCACAAGTTTCCTGAAAGGGCTGAACACAGTTTGTGGAGCAAGAAGAACCAGCTCAATAGTTTTAAATAAAACATGAGGGTTGTGACAATTTTCCTGAATAATTTCAGAAAAGTGTTTTCTTCTAGCATGCGTCTAGCGTAGCTAACGGTTTTCTGGTAAGAACTCCAGATGTATATCAAGAAGGTTATCCTTCTTTCACTTACGCTCAGTTCTTCTAAACTCTATTCTGACAGTACGGGTGATTTCATTAACCCGGGTTCAGGATTGGCTTTTACTCGCCTGACCTTAAAGGGGCCACAGAATCTAAAACATTTTGGCAGGCTGAGGAAAACTATGAGCTGAGTTCTTCACAGCTTCCATATGTGGATTCAGTCCTGATTAAAAACATCAGAAAATTGACCAGCAGTGAAAGAGTTAAAAACACGATAAAAAGTCCATTACCATTGGCTTTTCGGGACAACACACATGAATATTGCAATACACCACAATAAGAACAGGATCATATTTGGCCTAATTTCAACCAACAGACCAGAAACATTATTCTAGAAGTCCTTATTGTATTTGGGAGCACAGAGCTGTTGGTCGCTTTCAAACACACTGACTATATTTGAGAGCGACCCAGCTCAAACACAGTCGGTTCAAAACTACTAGATGATGTTGATAAAGATAGTGGTTTACATTTATAGCTGTTTTTAAAAACAGACGCTAGTATGCTTCCTCGACCCGACATATGCGGGGACTTTAAAATGCAGCAAATGCAGCAATGGTTGCAGGCTGGACTCACCAGCCTGCAACCATGTCTCAGTTACACAGGGTTAGGGTTAGTCTAGAAAGTCTAGACTTGAATAAATCTTGTAAAAAAAGTTTTATTCATCTGCCGTTTACTAGTCCAAACCTGGCGGAGATTGGCTCATCCACGTCCATGGCTTTCTGCAATGAGAGAATGCCAGAAGAGGTATACCTACTATGAAGAGAAAACAGACAGAGAGAACAAAAAGTTAAAATTTGAATTAACAACAAACACTGCAAAATTGGGGAACAGTAAGAGAACTCAACAGAGTTCAGATCTTGATGTCCTCCAGCTGCCTAATTATTAGCTGAAGGCTTTGAACTGCATTTTGTGGACTTTCCTGATAATAAACAGTTACAATAGCCCAGCCTTTGAGTAACAAATGCATAGACTAGTTTATTAGCATCACTCCTGGACAGAATATTTCAAATTTTTGTCAATATTCCAGAGGTGAAAAAGGAAACCCAGAAAACCTGTTTAATATGGAATTTAAATGCCATGTCTTGGTCAAAAAGGCTTTTCACTTTAAATGATAAAATGGTAAATGGTTTGTACTTGTATAGCGCTTTAACTAGTCCAATGACCCCAAGCACTTTAATTCAATTCAATTTTATTTATATAGAGCCAGTTCACGATATATGTCATCTCAAGGCAATCAAATCATACAAATTGGTCAAAAACTTTCCTATGTAAGCAAACTCAGAAGGTTGCATCAAGTCTTGATAAGAAGCATTCACTCTTCATGAAAGAGTGTAAAGCCACAGGGGACAGTCGTTTGCATTGTCGATGGCTTTTCAGCAATCCCTCATACTGAGCAAGAATGAAGTGGAGAGGAAAACTCCCCTTTAACAGGGAGGAAAACCTCCAGCAGAACCAGGCTCAGCGTGAACGGTCATCTGCCTCGACTGACTGGGGGTAAGAGAAGATAGAGCAGAGACACAAAAGCACAGAAGCACACACTGATCCAGGAATCCTTTCTTTTTTTTTGTGTTAATATTTTTATTAGGAGCAAGAGAGACATTACAAACATAATTTAAACTGTAAATGACAAGGAATGCCATATCGAACATACATATATATGAATAGTAAAATAGTAAAAGGCATACAATTTAGCTCCTGTGTTTTTTTGTTGTTTTTTTTTTCCTTAGTTACAAAACTGAACAGGATACAATGTGTACAAAACTTAATAAGGACATAAAAAAGGGGGAAAAGAAATAAAATAAAGTAAAATAAGTAAATAAACAAAATTAAAATTAAGGGTGGGCGTGGGGTAGGGTGCATCACCTAATCTAGGAGAGGGGACTGAAGAGAATGAAAGAGTGTCATGAAAGGGCGCCATAAGTTATAGAATTTAGCAGAGTTGCCTTTCAATGAATATCTTATCTTTTCCAATTTTAGAAAAGACATGGTGTCTTTAAGCCACTGGCCGCAAGAGGGTGGAACTGTTAACTTCCAATGAAAAAGAAGACGCCGTCTCGCCAGTAAGGAAGTAAATGCTAAAATATCCAACTGGTTAGAAGTAAACTGTTTGTAGTCTTCCAGGAATCCTTTCTATGTTATATGCAGAGCCATAGAGAGAAAGAGTCGCAACACTCTTTGATGTCACCGCCAGGGCAGTCACGTGGTTCGTGTAAACCGCTATAGTTCCAAAACATACGCTGGCTGTCATGTTCTTCTATGAGACAGACAGCAGCGATTGCGTTGTTTAACGGTAAATATATATATATAAACATACACCCTACTACTTTTTCAGCTGTTATTGCATGATTACATATTTGTTAATGTCAGTTTTCCATTTTGAGAGGCAGGGTGACAACGAAAAGCTGTATATTACTTAGATACGTTTTACATTTTTGGAGGGAAAAGCTTATGTTCATGTTCGTATGGACAGGAGTACAGGCTAGAACAGCTCTAACTTAAGTTCTTTTCCATATCATTCATGTGATGACAGATGTCTCATGATTTTCATTTTATGGCGACTGGGCTGTATTATTGATTACCGTGATTTTGCTTATAAATTCCCATTCAGCCATTAGCTTACCTTCGTGGTAGCGTTAGGTCTGCCGTGGTCCATTCAGCATTCGCCTAGCAGCTAGCTCACTTCTGATAAGTGGTCACCCCCAGACCACAACGTGAAACATGATCATGTTAAGACTAAGAATATAATTTTAAGATTAAGCTATTCAAATATTATCAAAAGCATTATGCTTATATGTTTGGGTCTATAGGTAAGTGCAGAGCTATTAAGATTTTTCTCTACGTCTCTGGGTTAATGCACAGAGTAAGAGTAAGATTAGCTGCAGAGAGAGTGATAGAGAACAGTGACAGGCAACACTCCCATTGGACGTTGTTGCTTTTTGCTTTTTTGAGAAAGAACAGTTCATTCAGCATTTACACCCACTTTTTCTGATGAGGCAGGAGTTGACCACACAACAATGATAATTTTAATACTAAGCCATGCACAAAGAATCAAATATATTAAAGAATAACAACTCATTAAGCTTGGATGAATGAATCAAATATTGTTTAATAAAAAATACTGAGTGAGACAACAAGATGTGTGTGTGTGTGTGTGTAAATGTGTGTATCTAACTGGAAAAACAAGAACAAAGTGAAGGAACAGGGAGGAATATTATAAGTGATTAATACATTTAAAAAAAAAATCCTCCACATACATCAGGCTTCAGAGTGCATCAGGGCTGAAAGGAAGGACAACATTAATAATAAAGGTACCTGGCATAAGATAAAAATGAACAGTGTGGAACAAAAAAAATGGGAACAAGCATGAACAAGGAACAAGCGTGAATAATATCAACAAACATACGTACAGTATGTGTGAACAAGAACAACAAATGTGTAAACAGGCGTTAAGAACAGGTATCCTAACCATTTTTTTTGGGGGGGGGGGCTCCACTGAAACCTGTGATGGCCACAACAATCAAAAGATGTCGGAGATTCACTAATGAACTTCGGAATTTCTGGTGTAGCGATACCTTCTTCACAGCTGGCAAAATCGAGATAACTAAGTAGCAGGCAATGACTGAAAATCGGTTGTCTACCAAGTTAAGAATATATATATATATATATAAATTGCACTGTGCGCATACAAATAAATATAAGCATATGCACCATAAAGGGCCTATTTATATAATATACAGAGTTGACAATTCAAAAGAGGTAGCTATTTAATGAATTTACGCCTGGATATAACGTTAGTGCTACCTTTACAGAGGGCGAAGTCAAGCTAACAAACTAGCAGGCAATCGGTGGTCACCAAGATAAAACATATATAATTACGCTGTGTACATACAAATAAAGATCAGTATATGCATCATAAAAGGACCTCTGATAAAATATAGACAGTTGACAGTTCAAAATAGGTAGCTATTTAATCAATTTACCCCTGGATATAACGTTACCTTCTTAGAAGGCAAGTCAAGCTAACAAACTAGCAGGCAATCGGTCGTCTACCAAGATAAAAAAAAAATAAATAAATAAATAAAAAATAAATATATATATATATATATATATATATATATATTATATAATTACGCTGTGTACATACAACAAAAGATCAGTATATGCATCATAAATGGCCTATGATACAATATAGACAGTTGACAATTCAAAACAGGTAGCTATTTAATCTCTGTTGCTCTGGGCTGCCTTTATAGTTTTGCTGCTATAGGCTTAGGCTACTGGAGGACATCAGGGCCTATTTTTCTCACTCTACTGATTTCTACTGTTCTCCAGATTTGCATTGCATTACATTGAAATGACTGTTGTCATTTCAGCTTTTAACTTTTTGTTCTCTCTTTTTTCTTCATAGTAGGTACACCTGGTCTGACGTTCTGTTGACTGTGAAATCATCCAGGGAGGACAGATCACCGACTATTACCATCTAATGTAGAACAGATTACTAGATCAATGTGTGCTTCTGTGCTTTTTTGTCTCTCTTGTTGTGTCTCTGCTCTGTCTTCTGTAACCCCAGTCGGTCGAGGCAGATGACCGTTCATACTGAGCCCGGTTCTGCCGGAGGTTTTTTTTCCCGTTAATGGGTGGTTTTTCTTCCCACTGTCGCTTCATGCTTGCTCAGTATGAGGGATTGCAGCAAAGCCATGTACAATGCAGACGACTCTCCCTGTGGCTCTACGGTTCCCCAGGAGTGAATGCTGCTTGTCGGGACTTTGATGCAATCAACTGGTTTCCTTATATAGGACATTTTGACCAATCTGTATAATCTGACCCAATCTGTATAATATGATTGAACTTGATTTTGTAAAGTGCCTTGAGATGACATGTTTCATGATTTGGCGCTATATAAATAAAATTGAATTGAACTTACCTCAGAAGTTACTCGACAGTTAGCAATGGAAGTGAATGATGTCTAACGCCATAGAATGGCTTTTTGGAACTACGCGAGGCTGCATACCCCGGAAGTAGGCGGCAAAAAGCGTACAACGGAGTCCAATGGGAGTGTCACGACTTTTTCTCTCTATGGCTCTGGTTATATGGTAATACCAGATGATCTCTCTCCCCAGGTTGATGTCACAGCTAACAGAACGCTTGACCAGGTGTACCTACTATGTAGAAAAAAATTACAAGAGAACAAAAAGTTAAAACCCTGATGTCTTCCAAAAGCCTAAGCCTATAACAGCATAACTACAGAGATAGCTCATGGTAACCTAAGCCACTCTACTATAAGCTTTGTGTCATGGTTTGTTTACTGTAGAACTCAGGAAGCGCACACAGGACTAAAGTTTAAGAGTTTTTAATAAAGGAAGTGAGCTGGATGGCGGATGATGAAGACCGGAGGTTCAGGACAGCAGAAGGTCAGGGATGTAGGTGATGGCAGGAGCTGACGGCCTGGAGTGAAAGTCCATAAAGCCTGATGGCCCGGAAAGCAAAGTGCTGCTTGGTTAGCAGGCCTCGTAGCAACACCAGGGCACCGAACGGAGCTTCTCCAGGGCGGCTAGGCAGGTTAGCAGTTTTCAGGAGACACCAGGACACAGAGCAGAGCTTCCTCGGAGCGGCTAGTCAGGTTAGCAGCTCTCTGGAGACACCAGGACACAGAGCAGAACTTCTCCAGGAACAAGAGCAGGGGACAAAGTCTTACAAAGCAACTGGTAGGACTAACCTTAAATGAGGAAACAGAAACAGATCTTCCAAGGCAAACCGAGGACTGGCATGGAGTGGTGGATAACAGAAGACGGCCCAGTGCTGAACTGAAGACAGAGGGAGGTTTAAATAGAGCACTAACAGGTGAAACAAGGGTCTGGCTAATTAACAAGTAAATGATTCTCAGGTGTGACTGACTGCTGAGGAGGTGAAGTGAAAATTGACAGAAAATAACTGATGACTGAAAACTAACAATAAATAAAGTCAAACCTAACCCAAAAGAGATGAAAAAATGAAAATAACAGAAAAACAAAGCCAAATCAAAACTCAACCATGACACTTTGTCAAAAAGGAAGGTTTTAAGCCTAGTATTAAAAGTAGACGGCGTCTGCCTCACGGAACAAAACTGGGAGTTGGTTCCACATGAGAGGCGCCTGATAACTAAAGGGTCTGCCTCCCATTCTACTCTTAGAGACTCTAGGAACCACCAGTAGACCTGCAGTCTTAGAGTGAAGTACTCTATTAGGAACATATGGGGTAATCAGATCTCTGATATGTGATGGAGCTTGATTATTAAGAGCTTTATACATGAAAAAAAGAATTTGAAATGCTATTCTTGATTTAACACGATGCCAAGGAACTCTTGCTTCTGCATTTTGGATCAGCTGAAGGCTTTGAACTGCATTTTGGGGACTTCCTGACAGTAAAGAATTATAATAGTCCAGCTTTGAAATAACAAATGCATAGACTAGTCTTTCAGTGTCACTCCTGGACAGAATATTTCTAATTTTGGCAATATTCTGGAGGTTACAAAAGGAAACCCTGGGAATATTTAATATTGGATTTAAATGACATGTTAGTCAAAAATAACACCAAGGTGTTTTACTTTATTACCAGAGGCCAACTTAATGCCATTCAGATTAAGTGATTGATTAAGAACTTTATTTTTTGAAGATTACAAAACCTTTAGACATTACAAAAAGTCTTGTCAGAATTTAAAAGCAGGAAATTAAAAGTCATCCAGGTTTTGATGTCATGAAGACATGCCTGTAGTCATGATAAGGATTTATGGATAAATGCAGCTGAGTGTCATAAGCATAACGGTGAAAATTAATCCCAAGCTGTCTCATAATTTTACCAATTGGAAGCATATATAGTAAAGAGAACTGGTTCAAGGACTGAACCCTCCACAAAAGACCCTAGAAGATTTATTAACCTGAACAAACTGTAATCTGTCAGACAGATAAGATTTAAAGCAGCCTAATGCTTTCCCCTTAAAGGAGAAGTCCGGTCAAAATCAGAATTCAAACTGCTGAAAGTACTTTAAATATAAAACTACTACATACTGTGCAAAAAATTATACGTTTTTTTAATTAAGAATAATTCTCATTTAATCATGTTTATGTGGAGGAATCCATCTTGGTCAAGAATAGTACTGTCACCTCCCATTTTTTGACGTCACTCGGCGGACCCGCTGTTGAGCAAGTTTCAACGCTCTGTTTGTCACGGCGCACTATTTTCCAAGATGGCGACGACTGGTGCTCTGTACGAAGCAGAGAGTGATGAAGTACTTAGTGACAGTGATGAGAGTTCCGTGGAGTCATCATCATCTGATAGCGATATGGATGTTTTAGAAGAGTTTCTTGACAGAAACCGGACTTTTGACGGAATCCAGCGTACCTATTTCCATTGCAAACTCAGTCGGGTCCTACAGTATATATATACACGCGTGTGTGTGCGCGCACGCTCCGCGCAGCACGGCTTTGCCGGCGCTGCAGCGGAGCGCGCGCACACACACACACAGCGGAGGAGAGATCGCGCTGAAGTGACTTAAGTTATATATTTGCCCCCTAGTAAATAGGGCAGGTGGTCATTATTGTATAAATAATAAAATATAAAAGCATTCCAGCACATGCTGGGCGGAGCACGGCTTTGCCGGCGCTGCAGCGGAGCGCACACACACATACACACACACACACACACACACACAGCGGAGGAGAGATCGCGCTGAAGTGACTTAAGTTATATATTTGCCCCCTAGCAAATAGGGCAGGTGGTCATTATTGTATAAGTATTAAAATATAAAAGCATTCCAGCACATGCTGGGGCTGAGGGATACCATGTGGTATCCCTCCGCCCCTCTGGTCAGTAACCATCCCCGTAACTTCTAAATTAAAAATTAAAAATTTAAAAATAACTTACCGAACATCCTCGCCCTCATGTCATGTTCAAAACATTCTTCTTCGAAATGGTTGCTGCATATGACGTGTTTTCTCTCTGGCCAGAAGTTAGATGGCAAATCCGCTCTCTTCAAGTTGGCAATCCAGCGACGAGCCCGTGGTGGCTCATGAATCGGGAAGTTGAAATAAGCAATGTTTTTTCCACTTTTACCAGTTGTGTTGGAACCTCCGATGGCCATGCACGTGGGCATTGTTGCTTCAGCAATAGCTCTTGGGAATGTCAGCGGTGATGTCATGTTTTGACTTCTGAACCCGAACACAACCACAACAGAGTAAGTTTTATAGAGTTTATTGAAGGTAATGAATAGTGGAGGATGATGAGCAGAGTCCAGACCAGGCTGGAGCAGGAGGCTGTTAGTGTAGGGTGACCACCTGCTAATAAGCCCAAGGGGGGACAAGGGGTATGTTTCTGAGGGACAAAGTGGGACACTGCTTGGCGCAGTGTAAACCACTGATAGTGGTTTACACATTTCTAGCACATACCACCTTACCACCTTACATGGTATATTAATAATGCCCTATTCCCATAAACATGTGTAATTGCTGATGTATGCTCAGGAATAGGCCAACCAATGTGTATTTCTTTCTAAATAAAGATTCATAATACGTTGAACATTCAATGAACAGATGCACTTCCAATTCCGATTTACTTTAGCTATTTAATTTTATTTATTTTTCATTACAATTTATTCACTTTAAATAAATTATAATTTAAAATTAAAGGATTAACAGGAATTGTAGTTGCTCTACACCACAGGAACTGTAAAAAAGTCTTAACTCACGACTCCAGAGGTTCACAGAACGAGAAGGGGGAGGAAGGATGGTGAACTTGGATGTTGGTAAAGGCAGGCGCAGGAAAAAAAAAACTGTTCAACATTCTGGGGACACCTTTAGGACTTTGGGGTCACCTTTAGGACTCAAACCTTTTCATGCCAAAACATGAAGTGGGCAGAATGTTTAGATGTCCACTTATAACATCAGTTTAATCCAAAACATTACAAAATTAACTGACCAGCAATCTAATCACAACGAGCCAACAGCCAGGATGTTTCTGAATCAGACCATTCATTAGCCTACCTTCCATAAGGTCGCCGCTGCATCACTGAAGGCTTCCCCTGGAGCCGCAGCACCAGAGCGCTTCGGCCGTCTCGGTAGAGCCGGTTGATGCAGTCAGGATCCAGCAGAGTGAACGTCGGACTAGTTTTGACTTGAACGGCCAACAGCCTCCATGAATACCAGGTTATCCTTGTTGATATTTATTAACACCGATTCAACTTTTTCACTGCGGAGGTTCGCCTCGGTAAAGTCGCACTGCCCGCACCAAGTGACGACACGAAACAGGTTAAAATGTCCTCGTACGTTATATGAGGCACTTCTTCATGTCATCCTCTCAGTCATGAATAGTTTGAAGCTGTGGCCATAGTTACTTCGTCGTTCGAAAATAAGGTGGATAGAGCGACCAACTTTTTTTTGAGAAAGCATTGATTATGCGTGACACGTTCTCAATTTGCGGGACGCATGAATTGGGCTTCAAACGCTGTGCGCGCACGCGCTACGCGGGACAGGTGGTCACCCTATGTTAGTGGTTGGAGCTGGCAAGCAGGTAGGAACCAGAGCACGGAGGCAGCAGAACCAGAAGCACAGCAGACAGGAGACTTGGAACCAGGCTTGACCAGCAGTACGACAGAATGGAGACTTGGAACAGACTTTGACCAGCAGTACGACAGAATGGAGACTTGGAACCAGGTTAGACCAGCAGCATGGCAGAGTTGAGACTTGGAACCAGAACCACAACAGGATTAACAGTACGACTGGTGAATACTTGCAGGACCAGAACCACAGCAGGCGAGCAGAGATGAAGGGAACTCGGGCTGGACAAGAACAGGTGAGGTGAGCAGTTATGAGCAGAAACCAACAGAACGAACCGACGACGAAGGACTGAATGCAGGCAGCTTAAATAGAGAGGATGACAGGTGAGATGAGTTCTGGCTTGATTAGAGGCTGACAGGTGTAGATCATTACTGAGGTGGAGAGGAGACTGGGATGTATGGAGGGTGAATAGTGCCCTGAAATGTCCATGGTGCAGCAAGCAAGGCTGCAGCATGACAGGTGAAGTCCTCTGGAAATCCGAAATAACGGCTCCTATTGACTTTGCATGGAAAGCGGAGAGAAATGCTGTCGCCGCTTCCGCTTTTCTACGTCGCAGGATGTGATGTCAAATGCCCCTTACTGCCCAAATATGGGCAGTAATGTCAGCCCCCATACACAGTGATTCAGACGACAATTTCTACCTAACAGGTTCTACCTTCCGGCGGCGCCCCTGGCGGCAGCAGCCGAACACAGCTCCTGTACCAACTCGCGGACCTTTTGCTTAAAAATGCATAAAAATGCCGCCAAACTCGCTGGAAAACAACCATTTACCCAGCCGATCAGTACTTGACCGCGAGCGCCTGTTGGAGTTACGATCAAGTTGTGTTTCTGGACTTTTAAATACCACGCTCGACTGCTTACGTGACTGTGGCGTCCTACGGAGACCAGCCCCGGAGGCCTGTGAAGCGGCGGCCTCGACGAGCAGCTCACACCGGAGGAGAGCGACGCGGAAGCGGTGTAGCCGGCCGAAGAAGCGCGGGTGCCGAGGAGGCTTAGCAGCGAGGCTAAAGGCTAACCCGTTCAGACCGCCGCTACCATCCATCTGGCTTTCCAACGTTCGCTCACTGGACAACAAAATGGACCATTTACAACTCGAGCTCTCTGCAAAGAGGGAGCTCAGGGACTGCTGCGCTCTCATTCTGACCGAAACATGGCTCACCTCAACAATACCAGACAACGCCGTTAGCCTGGAGGGGCTCGCTACTTTCCGCGCCGACAGACAAACAGAACTCTGCGGTAAGTCCCGAGGTGGAGGACTCTGCGTTTACACCAATAACTCCTGGTGTAAAAATGCTAGATTAGTCACAAGTCTCTGCTCTCCGGACATTGAGCTTATGATTATTAGCTGCAGACCATTTTATCTGCCTAGAGAGTTCACTGTTGTTATCATCGCAGCGGTTTACGTCCCTCCCAGCGCTAATACTAAAGATGCTATGGGTGTTCTCTATCGGACTATCTCTGAGCTGCAATCTACACACACAGAGGGGGTTTTCATCATTGCTGGGGATTTTAACCAGGCAAATATGAAAACTGTTCTCCCTCATTTTTACCAACACGTGGATTTTGCAACTCGGGGAGAGAACACTCTAGACTTAGTCTACACAAATATAAAAGGAGCATTCAGAGCAGCCCCCCGCCCCCACCTGGGCTCTTCAGATCACCGTTCCGTAATGCTATTCCCAGCATACAGGCCCCTGCTGATCAGAGCAAAACCAACAGCGAGGCAGGTGAGGGTGTGGACTGTGGGAGCAATGGAGGCGCTCCAGGACTGTTTTGAGTGCTCTGACTGGAACATGTTCAAAGCTGCTGCAACTTATGAGGACAAGATCAACATTGATGAGTACGCCATGACTGTGTCAGCCTACATCAACAAATGCATTGAGGACGTCAGCACCACCAAGATCATCATCACCCGAGCCAACCAACGACCCTGGATTAATGCGGAGGTCCGTCAAGCGCTAAAAGCACGGAACTCAGCCTTCAAGTCTGGAGACAAGGAGGCACTGAGGACAGCGAGAGCCAACTTGAACCGTGCCATCAGGCTAGCAAAGCGGAACCACAGTCAAAAAATCCAGGAGCTTTTCCATGACGCCAGCAACACCAGGAGCATGTGGAAAGGCATCCGGGCGATCACTGAATACAACACGCCCTCCCCCCCGGTGGGTGAAGTTGATGCTGACTTCCTCAATGGACTAAATAACTTCTTTGGGAGGTTTGAGGCACTAAACAGCACTCCAGCAGTGAAAGCTGTTCCCCATCAGGAAGAGGAGGTCCTCTGCCTTGACACCGCCGACGTGTGGAAGACTCTAAGGAGAGTCAACCCGCGGAAGGCCCCAGGCCCCGACAACATACCTGGGCGGGTGCTCAAGGAGTGTGCAGGTCAGCTGGCTGGTGTCCTCACAGACATTTTTAACACCTCGCTGGACCAAGCCATAGTGCCAGCATGCTTCAAGTCTGCCTCCATCATTCCGGTGCCAAAGAAACCTCAAGTCACCTGTTTCAACGACTACCGGCCTGTTGCACTGACTCCCATCATGATGAAGTGCTTTGAAAGGCTGGTAAAGGAACACATCGTCTCCAGTCTCCCATCAACACTCGACCCGTTCCAGTTTGCCTACCAACGGAACCGCTCCACTGAGGACGCCATCTCCTCTGCTCTTCACCTTAGCCTGGCACACCTGGAGGAGAAGAACACGCACGTGCGGATGCTGTTCCTGGACTTCAGTTCAGCGTTCAACACCATCATCCCACAACATCTGGTGGGAAAACTGGAGCATCTGGGCTTCAACACACCCCTACGAAACTGGCTGCTAGACTTCCTCACCAACAGACCTCAGTCAGTCCGGGTCGGACAGAACACCTCTGATGTCATCACCCTCAGCACGGGCTCCCCTCAGGGCTGCGTCCTGAGCCCCCTGCTGTTCACCCTGATGACACACAACTGCGTCCCCAGGTTCACCACCAATCACATCGTGAAGTTTGCAGACGACACAACGGTGGTGGGCCTGATCAGAGACGACAACGACCAGGACTACAGAGAGGAGGTGGAGCAGCTGGTGGGCTGGTGCAGAGACAACAGCCTGATCCTGAACGTGGAGAAGACGAAGGAGATCATCGTCGACTTCAGGAAAAACCGGCCTCACCATGCTCCACTGCTCATCAACAACTCAGCGGTGGAGGTGGTCAGCAGTACCAAGTTCCTCGGGGTGCACATCACGGACAACCTCACCTGGACTGTGAACACCACGTCACTGGTGAAGAGGGCACAGAAGCGTTGGTACTTTATGCGGAGGATGAGGAGAGCCCGCCTGCCCCCGCCCATCCTCACGACCTTCTACAGAAGCACCATAGAGAGTATTCTGACCAGCTGTCTCTCTGTGTGGTGTGGAGGCTGCAGTGCCTCCGACTGGAAGAACGTGAGGAGAGTGGTGAGGACAGCAGAAGGGATCATCGGGGCTCCTCTTCCCTCCATTAAAGACATTTCATCGCAGCGCTGTGTGTCTTGAGCCCGTAACATCATCAGGGACCCCTCACACCCCCACCATAGACTATTCTCCCTGCTGCCCTCTGGAAAGAGGTTCCGCAGCATCCGCTGCAGGTCCACTAGGTTCTGCAAAAGCTTTTTCCCTGCTGCCATCAGACTGTTGAACTGCTGAACTGCTGAAGTATAAAAACGGACTGTGTACCACACTAGATTCGCTGATTTGCACATTTGCACATTGTATCGTATCCTGCAAAATTGCTGCTGCACCTTAACCGGAAACGTCCCAAAAAACTGTGTACAATGCAACTGTCTACTTTTAAATCACTGCTGCACCTTACTGCATATTTGTTTACATTTGGTTTACAGTGTTTACATTTCAACTGCCTACTATTCACTGCTGCACTTTATCCGGAAGTCAATTGAAATTTATCCTGTAAGTGACTGCGATTGATCACTGCACTTTATCCTGTACTGTAATTCACTGCAAGGTATCCTGTAGAGTTACTGCAATATTTCTGAGCTGTGTGAAAAACGAAATTTCGTTCTGTATGCACTCTGTGTATACAAAATGACAATAAAGAATGTCTAAGTCTAAGTCTAAGTCTAAATTTATGTTTTTATTTTCTTATTGATTAAAGATAAGTTCATTAAATAACCACGAACGTATTAGTTTTAGTTATAGCTAATGCTCCCCTGATTTTTCCTTGTTGACCGGACTTCCCCTTTAATTCCTACAGTATGTTCAAGTCTTTCTAGGAGAATATTGGGATCAACTGTATCTAATGGAGCACTGAGTCCATTATATCAGGGCATGAGAATATCATTAGTGACCTTCACCAGAGCTGTTTCAGTGCTATGATGAGCTCTGAAGGCTGACTGAAACTCTTCAAATGGGTCATTAATTTGTAAATGTTCACATACTTGCCTACTTTCTCAAGAATTTGAGATAGGAAAAAAAGATTAGATATAGGTCTATAATTTATTAAGTCATCTTGATCAAGAGATGGTTTCTTAAGTAGAGGTTTAATAACAGCTACTTTAAAAGCCTGTGGTACATATCCATTTATTAAGGATAGATTAATCATGTCTAAAATGGGGGCATCAATCAAAGGGAACACCTCCTTAGATAACTTGATTGGGATTGGGTCTAGCATACGAGTTGAAGGTTTAGATGAAGCTAAAATTTTAGATAACTCAGAAAGCTCTACTGCGTCTAAACAATTCAAGAACCAATCAAGTTCTAAAGATTCTTCCAACGCTGCTTCACTTACTGAGGATAAGGTAATCATATTTGGGAGGATGCCAATTATTTTATTTTTAACGGAATCTATTCTATATATCATGAAGAATCCCATAAAGTCATTACTGCTGAGAGCTAAGGGAATGGGTGGATTAACAGAGCTATCACTCTGGATAAGTTTGGCAACTGTACTAAAGAGAAACCTAGAATCATTTTTATTCTCCTCTATTAATGATGAAAAATATGCTGCTCTAACTCTGTGAAGGGTCTTTTTATACAACAGTAGTAGTGTTTTTCTTGATAAGGTAGGATTCCTCTAAATTTGTAGCGCGCCATTTTCTCTCTCATTTCCTAATGTTGTGCTTCAAAGAATGCAGCTCTAAATTCAACCAGGGAGCCAGCTACCTGTGAATATTCACCATCTTTTTCAAAGGTGCTACATTGTCTAATGCAAAATGCAATGAGTAAGTGACACTTTCAACACATTAAAAGGGGGACAGACTCTTTAAAGTTTGATACAGCATTATCTGATAAAGTTCTACTATAATGAAACCTTATTTTGGGGGTGGAGAACTCAGTTAGATTGCACTCAAAGGATATTAAAAATGGTCTGATGGTTGTCAGGAAGAATTGATAATTTTTGAATTTACTGTTAATTTTTCAAAATCAATGTAACTGCCCTATGTGACCTGTCTTTTCCTCTATGTGAGATTTTATCTATGTTGTACTTCTGTTTGTATTTTAACTGGTGTGCCGTCTTGGCCAGGTCTCCCTCGAAAAAGAGATCTCAATCTCAAGGGACTTCCTGGTTAAATAAAGGTTAAATAAAAAAAAAAATGCCATGTGTCAGCACAAGGTCCAAAGTATGAAGGCAAGACTCGGTTTATGCATATTTTTAGCAAAACCAATAGAATCTAGGTTAGTTTTAAAGGCTACATTAAGGTTATCACATTCAGTGTCCACATGAATGTTAAAATTACCCACTATAATTACCTTGTCAGCGATTAACACTAAATCAGATAAGAAGTCTGAGAACTGATCTAAAAACTGAGAGTAAGGGCCTGGTGGATGATACAAAACAACACACAGAAGAGGTTTTATTGCTTTGCAGTTTGGATGAAGGAAACTACGGGATACATGTTCACAAGAATTGTAGTTATTGATTAACCAGGGACTAATTAATAAATCAGACTGAAAGATGGTTGCTAGTCTTCCTCCTCTTCCCATGGGTTTGGGAATGTGGAAATTTAAATAATTAGAGGGAGTTGACTCCCTCTAATTAAGGTAGTCAGTCCTCTTGCAGCCAGGTATATGTGAGACAAAATAAATCAATCTGAATATCAGAGATCAATTCATTAACTAACAAAGTCTGGGAGGGAGAAACTTTATATTTAATAAACCACATTTAATTGTTTTATTTTTTGGTTCTAGTTTAGTTGTATTGAGATTTTTATGATTTGCTTCTTTTAGAAACATTTTTAATCTGTTTAGTTTTGGCTGTGGGGAAGACACTGTCCTATTGGATAAATGGGCCGGTAACAGTACAGAAGCTGCAGAGAGGTGTGTTAAACTACGGCTCTGCTTCCTGGTCTGGACCCTGGGTTGTCAGCATTTTGGAGAACTAATAAATCTGGCCAGATTCCTACAAAGAGCTACACCATCCAAAGTGGGATGGATGCCATCTCTCCAGATCAGACCAGGTTTTCCCCAGAAAGTTTGCATGACAACCAGCAGTTGAATGATGACATGCGGCTAAACTTGTCATCACTGGTCAGATTGTGGGAGAATTACTTAACTATTAACCTTTTAAAAAGAAAGAAAGACTCAGAGAAAATGGCGTTCCTTTTGTCTTAACAACGAGGACTCACTTTTATTCCATTACATCATCTCACGTACGCACGGGTGAGAAGCGTGAGTTCTAAAAAATGCAGATACAGAACTTGCCTTTTTAAAGCCTACAAATGTGTGTGCGTTAAACACAAGAGTCTGTGTGTCTCCATTGGTGTGTGTGTGTTACAAGCTAATGACGTCCAGTTGGCAACTGGACGAAAGTTCTGGGAAGTGTTTATCACAAAAGTACAAAAACAGAGCTATTAATTCCACTCTTTGACATATCTTGGAACAGTCCTAGTATAACCCGACTCCAGATGCTTCCTTTTAATACCATCGACGAAAAACAGGAAAAAGGTCAACCTGACCCTACTCCCATAAATCCTCCCTTGGCACGTTACAGCGTGACATATCTAGAAGACCTCTACATTGCAAATCTGACTCCACACTGTTCAAGTCTAGCTGTGATAATAACAAACATGTAAGAAAGATCTAATTGCTTACACAACCAATGGATAACACACTAATGTAATCAAGGTGTCTACACAAGTGCCGACATAAAATGACATGTAATAAGTGCAGATTACAATCAATAACATATTTCCAATAATAGAGAGAGAGAAAGAGAGAGAGAGAGAGTCAGAGAGAGACAGAGAGAGACAGAGAGAGAGAGAGAGTATGCAAAACAGTCATTGCTTTCGCAGTAACATCCGTCCAATCAGATATGAAAGTGAAAAAACCCCGACAACTGACACTTATTTATGTGTATTCCTCGGGGAAAAAGTCTTTCATGGACCTCTATTCCTCAGAGCATCCGCCGTTATCATCGGTCACCTGACCGAACCGGCATCAATTGGAAGTCAGCCATGCTACTCGCAATGACATCCAGCACTTGTCATATAAAAAGAGTACATAAGCATAATACACTAACAAAACATCATAAGACAAACAAAAACAACAACATATCAACTACATGGATTATATATATATGTAACTTATCTTGCTAATAATACTGATACGCAGGATTAAAAATGAAATGGATGTTAGAATCTAATGTTATGATAGTGTAAACTAACCTAACCGGCCGCCTGTGCTAACTTATCTATTAAAGCTTCATTGTATTGTATTTTACTTATTTTATTTATTGAGTAACTCAAACAAGGTTAATAGGGTTAGTCATCTTCAGTTTGTGTGCTTGGCTTGAATGAGTCCATGGACACGTAGCAAAACAAAAAGAGTCCGTCCCGTTCCCGGGGCTCCTTTCCATCTGGCATGGCTCTGTAGCACACGCATGAGTCCATGGACGTGTCCAGGCGGCCGGGGATCAGCCCTTCGGATGGCTGCTGCCTGATGTCATCCATCTATACATTGTCCCCACAATCCACCTTTTCAAAATAGGCACAACACAACACACAATTAGAAAGAATACAATCAGCGTTATCACCAAAATTATTCCTGTTTTGGCGGCTAAAGCGCCCCATTCCCCTAAGATTTCTTCCAGACTTTTCCACGACCAGTTGTTTCTTCCAGCGTTCGCTTTTACTTCTTCTCTAAGTTTCATAAGTTTAGCCATTACTACCCTAAACGAACCTTTAGGAGCAGTGTTCATTGGAATATATGTACAGCACTCATTACCAAACATGTGACATACACCTCCCTTGCTTGCTAGAAGCCAATCTAAAGCTTGCCTATTTTGAATTGCCATTCTACTCGTTTCATGTAATTGGTCTCCCAATGCCATAAATCCTTCTATCGTGAAATTTATCATCCTCTGCTGATTATAGTAAATGTAATTTATCCATTCAACATTTTTATTAATCGTAATTTGAGGCAAAATAGACTCAAAACCTGCTTTAACTTCATGTTGTGCTTTAAATTCATCTGGAATTCCTCTTGGTTGCCCAATAAGATCTAAATACACTTTTTCATTTAGTCCGTAATCTCCTAGACTCCGACGAGACCTAGTTTTACCTGTTTCAATATGAGCTAATTCTTTTACCCCTTCATACACTAAGGTTATCGGTACTTTCATTCGTACTAATGCACAAAGTCCTATCCACTTCAGCGGTAAGGTGTTCATTAGCATGTCATCACCACACATCCAGTAACTGTCTGCCACTGGATACGTTTGATCTCCTAAAAAGAAAAGTTTGGGAATAGTCATAGTTATATTTTTACAGTCCTCTTCTATAAAATCTGGGTTTTCAAACCAAACGGGCTTTGTAGCAAACACTGGTGTTACATTTGCATGCTTAAACCAAGATAATACCCAGGTTACATTACATTTCACAGTGGTGTTTCCTACATTAATTCCTTCATTGTCCTCAAAACCTCCACTAACGAAACATTCGTAGTCTGCATCATAATCTATGTCATAATCAGTAGGTGGAACATTATCTGTAGTACTAATGTTAAATTCTGCACACAATGATTCTAATTTATGCCCTTTCCATTTCTCTAAGTATTGATGAGAGTTTCTTGAACCATATAAGAGTCTGCAACTCAAACCACACATAGGTAATTTAAAGAATGACACTGCGTCTTCTCTTGAAGTGAACTCACCATTGCTACATCTTTCACGTTGTACAACTGCACATTCTTTTGACGTGTATTTTTCTGGAATTACCATAGGTACTGCTCCGGGAGCAACAGTACAGATTAAGCAATCATTTTTAGTTAACTCCCTGACAGTATACCATGATGTTGTATACCATGTATTATGTAAGGCTCTTTGCCATAAAGGATCTCCCCTTGGTCTGGTTCCATGCCATTTAATATCCTGTAATTTATTTATTACTCTTGGTGTTGCTACTTTTGGATGACGTTCTTCATAAAATTGATCTAAACCTTTTGAGAAATCCTCACATCCTTCCTTTTCAGAGCATCCATACTTCTTTGGATCCGGTTGTGTGAATTCTAATATTAGCTTGTTGTCCTGGTTTGATGTGACCTCAATCTGAGAAGGCACTGTTGTAATCATTTTTACTCGTGAGGGTTTAGTAGTTTCTAAAACTTCCTTCGTGGATTTAATTGTATTTGAAACTACTGTTCGCGGATTTGTTTTAGTTGTGACGGTTGTTGGAAGTTCAGTTATGCTATTTTCAGGTAGAGGCACCGTAGGCTTTGCATTTTCTAAATTGCTATCAACCTCTATAGGTTGCACTTCCTTTTTATTTGTATTTATCTTTGTAGTTTTATCGTTATTGGTTGAAATTTGTATTGTGCTAGTTAAGATTGTAGATGCTGATGTGACTGCTACTGTCTTAACCGTAAAGCTTGTCGGTTTATTTGGTCCTGATTTGGTGACTGAAGTAGGTAAAGTCACATGTCCACTAGGGACGGTAATTTTCTTCACTTCCACAGTAGCTCTAGTAGCCATAGTTGTTGGGGGGAAACAATTGATTTCCTCTGGTAAAGCCTCTTTTTTTGGTAGGTTCCATAATATAGATGAATCTACTTTTCCACTCAAAGTGATGTCTTCAAACTTCAACTCGTATGTTTTGTCAATACGGAAGGCTATTACATCTGCTTCAATAATCCATCCACAATCTGCAATCTTAACAGTCATTTTACAATTAATGTTTTCTTGATTTATACTAGATCCGTCCGTTTGCTCCATTTCTTTGAAATCTTTTGAATTTTTGACGCAATTTCGGGGTTCTTTAATCCTATGACAACAATTGGAATGTTTGCCATTTTATTCTGTATTAGTTTCGTTAGGCCAAGTTCTGAGGAGCGGGAGGTGGGGGCTTCTTGGCTCGGGACAGCTGTGTGTGTGCGGTTCTCCTTGCCTGCGTAGAACTGTATGTGTGTTTCCTGCTCTGCCTGCTGAGCTGTGTGTGAAACACAGTGTGTGTGCTCCCTCCTTTGTGTGTAAGATTTTCCTTCGGTGGGGGCTGAGGAATTTGGCACTGGTCACTGGTCACTGAGGGCTAAAAATAACTCAGCCTGCTGTTTTCCTCTCTCTACTGACAGGCAAAAAGGAAAAACCAAAGAAGTTTGCAGATCTTATTGCCAATTGTCAATCTTGCACAATTATCCAACTTTCAAGCACAAAGTACAAAGTTTAAGTATCTGCACCCACACAGCAGCTTAGGTAAGTATAAACTTTGGTCCACCACGATATTTTACAACAAGAAAAATAGAAGTTTCCAAGCACTGTTTACCTTATCAATGGAACTTTGAATTAAAGAAAAAAAACAGAGCAAAGCCACCATCCGCTTTCATACATTTTAGTCAGACAATAGAGCTCTCATCTTTTATAATCACACATAGACGTCTGACACACAACAACACAATCAGTCATTCTTACTCATAACTTCTCATCATTCCCACATTCTCACGTTTTACTTTCACTCTCACTCTCCCGGGAAACTTATTGTTTGTTTTCTTAATGGTCCAAATGTTCAATGTTCCTGGATTTTAACTGTGCGCACAGACAATTTAAATCAGGTTTTTATGGGACCCAGAGCAAAAAAAAAAAGTTAAAAATAAACATTTATACTTCACGTGCACCAGCAAGGCCTCTTTGCTTCAAATTTGATAGGAGGCTTTTACCTCGTTTGCCTAAACCTGGAGTACTCAACCAAAAACAGACTGCAGTCAACTCTGTTAAGGCCACATTTTCATCGGAGTTCCACGCATGGAATGATCCGAGAACTGCCTTATTCCTTTTTCAAGCGCTTACATTAACAGGGCCGCGCCCTAAAGACTCCGACCAACCGAACATTTATAAGATCAATTCTTTCAGAATGATCTCTTTGATTCTAAAAAGTTATGTATATTAGAAAAACTTCAGCAAAGACCTGTACTGGTCCGATTCATTTCTTATACGCCGTCGCTTCTAACGTCATATTTGACGGGACATCCGATAAAAGCGGCTGGGAGTAACCAATCACTTCTTTAAGTTGTCATGTGTGCCCAACTGTGGAGGAAGCCAATATCATTCCAAATCTTTTGATGTTTAAGACAACTTATTTTTCTACGTAGAAAAAATACCAAATAGATGTCAAGCCAAAGGAACGACCACTCCCGTCTGTCAATCAATCACAAACAACGCTCTTCCCAATTCAAATTACACAGGCGGCAGATTCATCGCTAACAAGCAGAGAGAGCAGAAGACAGAGCAGTAAAAAATGTATTTTCACTCACCTCTGTCCTCTCTCCTCCACCCCAGCGCGGAGGGGCCAGTTCCGTGCGGGGGAAACCCAAGCCGTCTGTCCGGGAAGGCAAAACTCCCTTTTTCCTATCACGTCGGGGTCACCAATTTTGTGGGAGAATTACTTAACTATTAACCTTTTAAAAAGAAAGAAAGACTCAGAGAAAATGGCGTTCCTTTTGTCTTAACAACGAGGACTCACTTTTATTCCATTACATCATCTCACGTACGCACGGGTGAGAAGCGTGAGTTCTAAAAAATGCAGATACAGAACTTGCCTTTTTAAAGCCTACAAATGTGTGTGCGTTAAACACAAGAGTCTGTGTGTCTCCATTGGTGTGTGTGTGTTACAAGCTAATGACGTCCAGTTGGCAACTGGACGAAAGTTCTGGGAAGTGTTTATCACAAAAGTACAAAAACAGAGCTATTAATTCCACTCTTTGACATATCTTGGAACAGTCCTAGTATAACCCGACTCCAGATGCTTCCTTTTAATACCATCGACGAAAAACAGGAAAAAGGTCAACCTGACCCTACTCCCATAAGATCAGGCAGGGGACCAGAGAAAATTAACGTAGTCCGACGTTGTTTTAGCAAACTTACACACCGAAGCAACACTAACTTTAGTGACCCCCAATTGGCATATCCGGGTGTCATTACCGCCAGTGTGAATAACAATCTTACTGTATTTACCCTTATCCTTAGCCAGTTGTTTCAGGTAGGATTTGATGTTGCCTGTTCTGGACCCATGCAGGCATTTGACTATGATCCCTGATGTCTCTAATGGCACATTTCTGACTATGGGGCTGCCAATTACCAGAGTTGACTTCTCAGTGGGTGTGTCACTGAGTGGGGAAAATCTGTTAGAAATGCAGATGATTGGTGGTGACCTGGGGGTTGGAATCTAAAGCTATGCTTCCTGCGTATAGTCACTCAGCTGGCCTGGTTACCCGGCTGCTCGGGTACTGCTGGGGGACCGCTACATGAAGCTAATCTCTGTGACTTCGCACTATCTGCTGGTTTTTCAACAGCACAGTGCCGGGCGTCCAATTCTGACACCCTTGCCTCCAAAGCTACAAAAACACTATATTTTATCCATGTACTATTATCACTAAAGGGGGCAGAGGAATAACTAAAGATCAGACACAGAGAGAAGGGGAGACTTAGACAGAGATGGAGAAGCCAATGGAAGGATAAGGGAGGAAGCCATAGTAAAGCTAGGCTAGGAACCTCTTACCACGGCAAGAACTTCTTGCCAAACGTGAGGTGCAGCAACAGAGAATGTGTTTTAAGTGTGCTTATTTGTTAGACACAGAGAGATATCACAGTAAAAAGACTTAAGATAAAATCAAGAGAGTCTGGAAAACCAAACCACAATCCAAACTGCAGCAACAGAAAACAGGTAGTGATACAATACGCCTTACTGCAAAGAAGGCTATATAGGTTATATAGATAAAATTAGAACATATTTTTAATTAAATTGCAATAACGTTACACACAACATCTACAACAGAAGCCAGAGAAAGATTGGTCGAACCTCCACAACCTGAAACGTCTCTGAAGCAGAGACCAGGTGGATTCACGGACTAAACTCTGATGATCTACCTGTGTTTGTTCTCACTTTATTTATTTCATGTACCAGCTTCTAAATCTGAGTCTGACTTACAATTTACGGCGCAAAATACAAACACAAAGAAGTTTCGTTTGATTTGTGTCCGAAGACGAGCGAGTCAGCGAGCGAGCCAGAGAGAGAACTGGTAAAGCGGCACAGAGTAACAATAACAGAGCGATGGTAACCTGTACAAAATAATCACCTTGAATTTTATTTTGGCGGGTCAAACAAGCAGCACACACTATAAGTTCCAGGTTAGAGGTCAACTTGAGATCTCCTCCATTGGTGTTGCTACTGTTCTCTGTGGCTAGCTGCTCGTGTTGGCATCCTCCTGAACTCACGGGAGTATATTGCTAAACCTACTGAGAAAGGATTCCAACAAGTGTTTCCTGGCACTCATTCAACGGTGAGTCATTTATTTTATGCTGTTTGCTTTGTGGCATTAGTAGAAACTCACCTGCTCAACAGTTATGTGTTGACATTTTTAGAAATGGTCTTGTAGTTGAAAGATCATACTCTTTTTGTTTAATTTTGTGGCCGAATGGAGGTTATGTCTTCAAAGTATTAACTTAGCCTTTTGATTTTCCTTTTCATTAAATTTGTTCACGGCCAATGGAACTTTGGATTGGGATAATGTTTTTGGAGTTGCGCAACAAATGAAATAAAACCCAAGCCATTGTTTGTTGGAAATATGTTAACACTTTAATTGAAACTTTACCAGTAACTTATTGAGGTTACTTTACTTGTACATTTATTTCAATTTGTACTATTTATGTAATTTTTAACTTGGAACTCATTGTGAGAAATTCCTTATAAGTACTTTATGGAATATAGTTGGTTCTTTTTCAATGTTTAATTGGTTGGACAGCATTTAATCCTGTTAAATGCTAATTGTTGTTTTCTATGACCTTGTTTAGGTCAGTTTTTTTTTCATACCTGTTTCAATCCGTGATGGCGAGCTACCAGATCTTGGAAACAGTGCGGTAGGACCAAACTATTTCTTCCTCTTTTCCCTTGGCCCTACTGCCTGGATTTTGGAAAAGGCTGGACTATGGTTTACTGGATCATCTGCCGCAGAAGGAGCGAACTTGAAAAAAAAGAACTCTTGGGTGTTATCTGGGTTTATTTGTTTCTATGTTCATTTGTTTTTGTTATTAGTGTGTTTCTTTTTTTTGTATTATTGGTTATCGATTTTGTTTTTCTGAATATATGTGAAACAAATATAATTTTCAATACAGTAACTTAAAACTTGCTACTTGTTGTTTTGTAAATTATTCACCCACAGGCTCCATAGTCGAACCTATCTGATGTCCGTTTTGATATCTATGGCCGTAGTCAGGCACCTAGCCGTATATGGGTTACACGCTCCATAAAGATGTTAATAGACAGAGAAATTGTTTCACAGCGGTTACCTTCAGCAGATAAACACGCCCAGGGTAACACACCTCAACTCCCCGCAGCTTCCGGTTTCCCTGTTTCTATCCGCATCTTTAAAATGAACTGCACCTGTCTGAATCACAGCTCTGTGCGTGAGTAGAGTCAAAAAACTGCGTCTAGCCCCAATTTTACCAGCAGCATCAACGGTAACGACAGCGGTGTGGGCGTGACATGCGCATCAGTGGTTGTAGCGGTTCAGAGTCACGGCACCATGAGCAGCGCTGTTTATAGGTGCTGCGCCATCGATACAGAGACCCGGTCACTCAATTTAATCTCATAAATGAAACTTTCGGCCCGAATTAAAATTTTCCTATGCTGACATAAACGACGTAAAGTCAGGAGAGAGAAAGAGAGACATTTTCTGATTCTCGCTCGTTTTCTTCTCCCGGATCCGTTGCAATTCTCTCCTCTGTTTCCTCTGATTTCCCTTTCTCTTGGTTCCTCTCCTCCTTCATCACTAACTTTGACCTTAGATGTCTCATGAAAGTTTCCCTGGTTTCAGCCAAATAAGCATATTTGCGAGAATGATTGAAGCAGAGGCCACAAGCCAGGTGTGCATTTCATTTTACAAATGAAATGTTTATTTGTGTGGGGGAAAAAACAATGTCACATGGGCAGAAAAGAGCTGTCCAGCTACCATCAGAAATATCATTGCTGACAGTGTTTATATCCTGCAAAGGTATATTCTTTTTAATTATAGTGGCGACCCCTCAAGCTATACCAAACCTTAAGCGAGACTGCTCTGTCTCTTTTCTGTAAGTTTTCTGTAAAAATACTCAGAGTATAAAGAAAAATGCTTTCTTGTGTGTATTTATTTTAAAACCAAAACAAAAGCTCATATAACTTATTAGGACTGAAATATGACGGCAAATGGTAGTAAATGACAGTCAACACAAAAGTTTACAGCAATTACTCACCCAACACCCTGCCGGCCATGTCAGCATCAGTTATTTGTCAAGTGCGCATGCGCGAAAGCAGCATGCTGCAGTTACAGCGCTCCGGTTTGCTTTTTAACTTTCTTACTTTTATCTCTTTTTGATTGCTCTTGGTTTTTCATGGTAACTCTGTGAAGTATTGTCCTCTCTAACGAGGTCGTTCTCAGAGAGTTTTCATGATTTTTCGTGTTGTTTTTATCATGCCGTGCTCATCGGGACACGCTGCCTTTGTTTACTCCGGAGAAAAGCTGATCGCACTAATGCCGACAGGCGTTGTAGCCAGACCAGCTGGAATACCACCCGAACTCTGGAGAAAACACGCCGAGGTTGCAGAGGAGGAAAGCAACATCGGGGGATGAAAGGAGGGTTGAGACGGGACGGGCTTATTGAAAGGAGAAGATTTAAGCAGTGTCTCCCCTCTGTTGTTATGGGAAATGTGCGGTCCCTTGGCAACCAGATGGACGAGCTAACGGTGCTAACGCGGAGCCAACCGGAGTACCGGGAGTGCAGTCTGATGTGTTTCAGCGAGACATGGCTGCACAAGGACATTACGGACCAGATTGTCTCCGTGGATGGCTTTCACACCATCCGGGCCGACTGGGACACTAAGAGCGGTAAGCGGAAAGGAGGGGGGCTTGCCATTCTAGTAAACAGCAGATGGTGTTACCCGGGTCATATCACCATTAAAGAACAGCTCTGTAGCCCGGATGTTTAATTGCTAGCCGTTGGACTCCGTCCTTACCAGTTGCCTAGAGAGATCCCACATGTCATCGCTGCTGTCCTGTACATCCCTCCCTCTGCAAACCCAACATCTGCCTGCAGCATCATACACACCACCATCTCCAAACTACAGAACCAACTTCCTAATGCCCTCATCATCATGTCGGGAGACTTTAACCATGTCACCATGAACAAAGTTCTGCCGACCTTCAAACAGTATGTGTGCTGCCCTACCATAGATGAGAGGACCCTGGACCTGATGTATGCTAACATTAAAGATGCATACATCTCCTCTTCTCTCCCCCCTCTGGGCAGATCAGATCACAACCTGGTTCACCTCAAACCCTGTTATGTGCCTCTGGTGAAGAGGAAGCCTACGACCACAAGGACTGTGAGGAGGTGGTCGGAGGAGGCTTATGAGGCACTGCAGGCCTGCTTTGAGGTGACTGACTGGCCTGCACTCTGTGAGCCCCACGGGGAGGACATCGATGGGCTCACAGAGTGCATCACGGACTACATCAACTTCTGTGTGGACTGCAATGTTCCAGCTCGGACTGTCACCTGTTACGCTAACAATAAACCGTGGATCACCAAGGACATAAAGACCATTCTGAATGAGAAGAAGAGGGCGTTCAGAGATGGCAACCGTGAGGAGAGTGCAGGGGGTACGCAAACGTAAAATCAAGGAGGCTAAGGACAAATACAAGAGAAAGCTGGAGAATACTCCAGACCAACAACTTGAGGGATGTGTGGAGTGGGATGAGAGCCATCACAGGGTTCCAGAAGTCCACTGGCATGGGGTTGGAAGGTCGCGTGGACCGGGCCAATGAACTGAACCTATTTTTCAATAGGTTTGATACTGCGGCCCATCCCCCACAACTCTCTGCTGCTGGCTTCCCTACAACGACCACTCCACCTTCCCCCACTCCTCCTTCTTACAGACCCCCTGTCTGCTCCTCACCACCTCAATCCACATCCACCGACTCCACCCCTCCCCCCTGCTTCACATCATGTCCTCCACAACCTGAGGACCTCACCCCTCCCCCTACTGTTACCTCTACAGTGTCCTTCACTCCTGACCTGGTGAGAAGACAGCTGACCAGACTCCACTCCGGCAAAGCTGCAGGCCCCGATGGTGTATTCCCCAGGGTGCTCAAAGCTTGTGCCTACCAGCTGTGTGGAGTACCTAGCCTAGTCTTCAGCCTGAGCCTGCACCTCCAGAGAGTCCCCGTGCTGTGGAAGACGTCGTGCCTCGTTCCTGTACCAAAGACGCCGCGTCCTGGCGGCCCTCAGGACTACAGACCGGTGGCACTGACGTCCCATATCATGAAGACCTTTGAGAGGCTAGTCCTGGAGCAGTTAAGGCCCATGGTCAGGCCCTTCAACGATCCACTACAGTTTGCCTACCAGCCCCGCCTGGGAGTTGAGGACAGCATCATCTTCCTGCTGAACAGAGTCTACACTCATCTGGACAAGCCGGCGAGCACTGTGAGAATCATGTTCTTTGATTTCTCCAGTGCTTTCAACACCATCCGTCTGGCTCTACTGGGTGAGAAGATGACTGCGATGCAGGTGGAGGCCCCCATCGTGTCCTGGATTGTTGATTACCTGACGGGCAGACCACAGTATGTACGCCTACAGAACTGTGTGTCTGACAGGGTGGTCAGCAACACTGGGGCCCCTCAGGGGACTGTCCTCCTCCCCTTCCTCTTCACCCTTTTCACCTCAGACTGCAACTATTGCAGTCTCAGGTGCAGTCCTGCCACCTTCAGAAGTTTTCAGATGACTCAGCAATAGTTGGCTGCATTGAAAAGGGTGATGAGATTGAATTTAGGACTGTGGTGGGCAACTTTGTCACTTGGAGTGAGCTGAACCATCTGCAGCTCAACGTGACAAAGACTAAGGAGCTAATAGTGGATCTGAGGAGGACAAAAACACCTGTGACCCCTGTTTCCATCCAGGGGGTCCCTGTTGACACTGTGGAGGAGTATAAGTACCTGGGAGTGTACTTTAACAATAAGCTGGACTGGACTAGAAACACCGAGGCGGTCTACAAAAAGGGTCAAAGCCGACTCTTTTTCCTGAGGAGGCTGAGGTCCTTTAACATCCGTGGGACGATGCTGAGGATGTTTTATGAGTCTGTTGTTGCCAGTACGATCTTCTTTGCTGTCACATGCTGGGGCAGCGGGCTGAGGGTCGCTGACAACAACAGACTGAACAAACTGATCAGGAGGGCCGGTGATGTTGTGGGGGAGCAGCTGGACACTCTGACGACCGTGGCAGAGAGGAGGAGGATGTCCAGGCTCCGGTCCATCTTAGACATTGTCTCACACCCTCTCCATGACACACTGGCCCAGCAGAGGAGCTCCTTCAGCAGAAGACTCCTCTGACCCAGATGCACCACAGGGCGCCACAGGAAATCATTTCTGCCTGTGGTCATCAATCTCTACAACGCCTCCCTCATTGATTCAGACCCCCCCCACACACACACACACACTGTAACTGACATTTATTCATTCTTTGCACTGTTCTTGCACAAGTCACTATCACTTTACTTGGATTTATAAACATATGTATATATATATATACACGTGTGTGTGTGTGTGTGTGTATGTATGTATGTATGTATGTATGTGTGTGTGTGTGTGTGTGTATATATATATATATATATATATATATATATATATATATATATATATATATATATATATATATATATATATATATATATATATATATATATATATATATATATATATATATATATATATACCTGGAGCATGTAACAAAAGTAATTTACCTCTGGGATTATTAAAGTATGTCTGATTCTGATTAAATTCAAAAATACTTTATTTATCTCAAAGTGAAATTAAATGTTGCTCACTTTGTCAAGGAGTTATTATAGATGGTCATGGCTATGGACAGGAAAGATCTCCTCTAGCGGTATGTTTTACAACCAATCTGAAGAAGCCTTTGACTGAAGAGACTGTTGTCCAATGACAATGTCATGAAGAGGATGTTCAGGATTGTTCATAATTTTCTTGATTTTATGCAAAATCCTTCGTTGAATCATCACCTCCAAAGATTCCACAGTCATCCCCAGAACAGAACCAGCCTTCATTATCAGATTGAGTCTTTTTAGGTCGCTAGCTCTGATGCTGCTGCCCCAACATATGATGACAGAGGAGATGATGCGCTCAACAACAGACGTATAGAAGATATTCAGCATCTTGCTGCAAACGTTGAAGGACCTAAGCTTCCTCAAAAAGTACAGTCTGCTCTGTCCTTTCTTGTAGATGGCTTCACTGTTGCATCTCTAATCCAGTCTGTTGTCCAGATGAAATGTATCTTTTTATATTTTATTTATATTCCTTAACCACCTCCACTTCTTCTCCCATGATGGAAACAGGTTTGATCTAATCCTGTTTCTCCTGAAATCTACAATCATCTCCTTTGTTTTGTTCACATTCAAGAGGAGATGATTGCTTCCACACCATGCCACAAATCAGTCCACCAGCTCTATGTACTCATCTTCTTGTCCATCTCTGACACACCCAACAACTGCAGAGTCATCTAAGCTGGAAGCCTTAAGTGTACAGAGTGAAAAGGAACAGTGAGAGTGCAGTCCCCTGTGGTGCTCTTGTGCTGCTGACCACCTAGTTAAACACACAATATTTCAGTCTCACAATCTGTGGTCTGTCTGTCAGGTAGTCATTAATCCAGGTGATTGTTGAGGCCTCCACCTTCTTCTGGAGTTTCAGACGAAGTAGATCAGGCTGAATTGTATTAAATGCACCGGAGAAATCAAAGAACATGATCCCCACAGTGCTGCCTCTTTTGTCCAGGTGACAGTGGGTTTGTTGAAGCAGGTGTGTGATGTCGTCTTAACCTCCAACTCCACGACAATAAGCAAACTGCAGGGGTCCTGATATGCGCTGGTTTGCTTACACAGGTGGGCCAACAGGAGTCTCTTGAGGACCTTCATAATGTGGGATGTCAGGGCAACGGGTCTGTAGTCGTCATTGATGACTGATTGGTGTGTTTTCTTTGGTACCAGAACCAGAAAGGGTGTCTTCCACAACAGCTGTACCTTCTCTTGGGTCAAGCTTAGATTGAATAGGTGCTGCAGAATCCCACAGAGCTGTTCTGCACTGACCTCTGGGACTGACACCATCTGGACCTGCAGCCTTGTTCTGGTTTAGTCTCTCCAGATGCCTCTTCACCTGACTTCCAGAAACAGAAAAATGGGAGGGGGAGTGAGCAGCAGCATCTCCAGATTTGGTTGAAAACAAACAAGTGGAAGCAGAAGAGTCCATGCCTGAGGTAGAGGATAAAACATGAGATGTGACAGGAAAGCTGGGGATCAAAGGAGGATGGGAGGTCTGTTTGGCTGGGGGCAAGAGAGGAGGATCGGGAGCCTGGCTCCCTGTTGCCAATCTGTTGCTATAGTTATGTATGAAGTTAATAGCCCATAGGTTAAAAGAACGTCACTTTAATGTAATAGCGGCAATTGAATTTGTCAAATGTTCTCCGTCTCCTGTAAAAGACAAACTTTATTCATGTGTCTATTCAGGAATCCAGTATTTGTCGTGATCCAAAGATGACAAACATCTGACCCTTTTTGTCCTGAATGGTCTCCATAATGTTTCCAGTTATCCAGGAATTCCAAGGTGCTAAATCATCAATGATGATCACAATGTCTTCTGGCTTGACTCGCATGAGTAAATGTTCGGATATGAGGCTCTTAAAGTTGCTGTTTGATCATTTTATTTAATTAATAATGGCTAATATTCGATCACGCTGAGCTGCCACTTTATTGTGAGTCATTTCAGATGGTCAGGCTCTGTCCAGCATTATTTAATTTTGAGTTATTAATTAAGCAGTCCGGCATGATGATAGTTCTGCGATACTGTTACTAGGCAAGGCAAGGCAAATTTATTTGTATAGCACAGTTCAGTACAGAGACAATGCAAAGTGCTTTACATGATTAAAATACAGGAAAATAAAACAATATAAGCAAGTAGAAACAAAATAGAACATTAGATGGCACCACGTTTGGTTACAAATGAACACTGAGGCTGCTATACACCACGCCATCTAAATAGTAATTGGAGGATTTAACCCTTTAAGCCCAGAGTGTTTTAGGACCACTTTAAGCCTGAAATTAAATAAACACTGAAATAAATCAAGTACAGCTCCAACGTAATAAAGTGTAAATGTAAAATTTAGTATTTGTGTGACACTAAGGCATCAAAGAACATTTTTCAGATGGAACCACTACTGCAAATGTCACCATGCCTAATTTCTGGATGATTAAGCCAAGAAAAAAAATTTGAGCCTTGTCTAAATATTTTCCAAAATAAACTTTGCAAAACATCATGAAAACCCCTTTGAAATAATAGGAGAAGCCTTAGATTGTATAGATCTTCATCTTGACTATAAATGAAACAAATCTGGACTGAATCAGTTGACGCATGTTTGTTCCACAAAGGTTTTAGTGGGCAGTGTGCCAGGCCGAGCTGTGATTTTGGCACAGTTGTGCCAAATGTGTTTTACACCTTATAAAAGGGAATTTGGTCAGATAAAGTGCTGATTTCCATCTGCATACGACAGTATTTGTTCAGACCCCGTTTCATCAAAATGTACCAATCACAGCATAATATCAATAAAACAAGAATATGAAAAACTGCAGAAGCAGGGGGAGAGGGGTAGTAACTAAACTTTGGCAGGCAGTGCATCTCTCTCTCTCTCTCTCGCTCTCTCTCTCGACGGGTGGGCGTGGTGCGCACCTGCGGCTCGTTGAGGCTACTCTAGCTGGACCTTAAAAGGAATGCTATGCCAGTCGTGGTATGCCATGGCCTCTGACCTGAATCCTGAACTCCGTATTTTGTGAGTCGTTTTTGGACTATTGGACTAATGTTTTTGTCTCCTGTTGTTCTCAGTTTTTGTGTTTGAATTTACTCACCTTCCTTGACGTTGTGTTCGAAGAAGCAGACCCACAGAATCCCTGCCGCTCAGATTTTGCTCTGGCATCTCCACTCCTATCCTCTTGGTGTTACCAAGCCGGGCTCGAGACCCCCTTCCCTGGATTCTTCTGGTTCACCTGCAAACTCTCCGGTTACTCCATCTGCTCCTCCTGTCTGCCGTCCGCATTGGTGCTGTTCGGGCCCCCGCCCGCGTTCCATCCGCCAGCCTACCTGTCACGGGTCACCTGGTTACCACATTGAAGAGAGCCCTGCTGAGTTGCACTTGCTCCACTCCCCCCGGCCCGGTTCGCATGCTCCGTGGTAAGCTCTTCCCCCATTTGCACATCTCCCCTTCTTTTGAAGGTGCTAATCACTCTCCTCTCATCCTCAGATAAGGCGAGTCCTGGCCTTGTGTCTCTCATTGGCGCTGCCACGTCGAGATTTGTCCCCTCGTTCTCTGTTGTCTGAGTGTCCTAAATAAACATCTTAAAACTGCTCTCTGCCTCCCGACTGAGTTCTGCATGTGGGCCAAACACTCTAAAAACCATGACAAGATGTTGCCTAATGATGTTACTTCTTGCTGTGGCCGAAGGGCAAAAAACAATCGGAACAAAGTTAATTATTACAATCTTTATTGTTACACAAATCATAATTTCCCTCTGGGATTATTAAAGTATTTTTGATAACTTCCTCCATTCATTGCTAATCCGAGAATATTCAACCCGAATTAAGACACCACTTCAGGCGGACAAACCCGCATAAATGTTACAACCGATCAATTCATACAAAATTCACTGCAAACCTAAGATACACTTGATTCACTGCAAGATAACCACATGCAATTCACACCCAAGATCACACCAAACAGGATCGGGTTGCAAATATTTAAGATCAGCAGGAATGTAAGTATGCAGGAAGTGACCCAGGGACAAACAAAAGACAAACAAAATGAATATAAGATTGTTAGTCTGCCCTCACAAGTCCTAAGAGGAGACCAACAATCCAAACTGAACGGACTAACAAAAAAAGAGAGCCAACTCTACAAGGACAAAACACAATAACTGGCAAGTTGTTAGCCTGCCTTCCCAAGTCCGAAGAGGAATCCCATAATCCGACTGAGCGGACTAACAACAAAACCCAAGCTACAAACAACCTAACAGGACAAAAGGCTAAAAAGGACAGTATACAAAAAATCTACAAAGAACACCCTAAAAGGACAACAGGAAGCAGTGACAACCCTGCGTCACATAAAACAGCACATGTAAAAGCCTACCTGTAGCGTCGAATAACCACACGCCCAGGTAGTGCTACCACCAGAACATCATTAATACTGTGGCCCTGCAATGTCGAACAACCACACGCCCAGGTAATGCTACCACCACGGCTCACAGTCAGCAAACAGCGTGGATCCACCCCACACCTGGTCCCAGACACAGGAAGTGAACACTTGGCTACCACCCTTCCAGTTTCCCTTTTATAGAGGCTCAGGCTGTGGAGAGTGCGACACATAGTGGTGCCACCTGTTACACAAGACAAGTTATTTATTACTACTCCAAAAATAGCAAAATAACACAGAACAACATTGGTATACAACAGCAGTTGTATTGTGAAAGTGTAAATGATATAAACAGTTCATGTAAGGCTTTTTAGACCATCTCACTTACAGTAATACTAATTGTGCTGCTGGAGTGGAAGGAGGGGTGAAGCTAATCAAAACACAATAGTTACCTACAGCTCTTGAAAAATAGCAAAATATCATAAAACAGCACAGCTAAGTTGTGTTGGAAAGGTATAAATGATATTAACACTTCATAAACCACTTTGTAGATCATCCAGCTGACAGTAAAGTGAGGTTTCTATTGGGCTGCAAAAGCTGGGGGAGGAAGGAGAGGGAAAGCGAAACTTTTATCACAACACAATAAATTGTTACCATCAGCTCTCCAAAAATAGCAAAATACAATAAAACAACACCCTTGTAAAACTGTAGTTGGTATTGGAAAGGTATAAATGATATTACCACTTCTTAAAACGCTTTTTAGATCATCTTGCCAATATTCAAAGTAACGACAGCTTTATGTTGTAGCAGCGGGGGAGGAAGGGGTGAAGCTAAACTCTCTGATCACGGGACAATATATTATTACGTACAGCTCTCCAGAAAATAGCAAAATACCATAAAACAACACCGTTGTAAAACAGCAGCTGTTTTGGAAAGGTATAAATGATATTGCTACTTCATAAAACGCTTTTTATATCATCCAGCCGGTAGTAAAAGTAATGCCAGCTTTGTGCTGCAGCAGCGGGGGGAGGGAGGGTGGGAAGCTAAACCGTCTGATAACGGGACAATATATTACCTAGAGGTCTCCAAAAATTGCTAAATTACTTAAAATGGCCGTGTTATTCATGACTGTAACTAATTGCAGTCGACAGGTAAGATAAAGATGCTGTAAATAAAAACCATATGACTTACTCATAAATCAGGTCCAAAATCAGCTGCTGCTTGTCATCCTCCTCTTCAAAGTCCATGCAATATGACTTTCCCTCATAATCAAAGAAAATCTTCAACCTTTTATTTGAGCAATTTTGTGTGTGCAAAATTGTCAAAACTGAATTTAACTTTGTTACCAGCAAGGTAAAACGAGGTTCTTGTGTAACTGCAGTGATAAAAAAAATAGAAAATCGATTGCCTTTAAAGTTCTTTTCAATTTTGTTTTTTGTAGGTAGAGCTGGAGTTGAGGGCCCAAGTCAGACGATTTGTAGAACTGACAGGACACCTGCCTTATCACATGGATGGACACCAGCATGTTCATGTACTGCCAGGTATTACATAATGGACCACACACCCAAATAGGGTCAGCCTTTTCACATTTGAGTTGATCTGAGTGACATTGCAACAAATTAATCACTACTTACAAGCAAGTAAAAATTGAATAGACCAATTGTCCTAATTTTGAACTTTTTTTCAGTGAATGAACAGATGACATTGGCAACTTACATACACCTTAAAGGTATACTATGCAACCGGGGTTGATTTTCCAGCGAGGCTCCCCCCAGAGGGCGAAAGTAAAAGTGCACTGTCGTAAATATGCTCAGCTGTTCTCCTGGTTTATCCGTTTAGCCAGGCGCGGTTGTTTTGAGCTTAGCAGACAGGCAAGCGCAACGAATACAAAAGTAAAAAAAAAGGCAGTACAAACAATGACTAACAGTGAAAGTATGAACATGCACAGAGAGAGAGAGAAACCATTCCAATGCAGTGTTTCCCCTAGGAATTTGCTTAGTGGAGCGGAGGGAGAAAAGCTTTGCGCGACCGACGGAGCGGGGGGGGAGACAAGCTTTGCGCGGGGGGGGGGGACAAGCTTTGCGCGACCGGCGCAGCGGGGGGGAGACAAGCTTTGCGCGACCGGCGGAGCGGGGGGAGACAAGCTTTGCGCGCATATGGAGTTATTTATTTATTTTTTTTGGAATGTTGGCGAGGCGGTAGCGTGAGGGAAACCCTACAATGTTACTTACAATCGCATCAGCAGAAACGTGAGGTCCGCGTCAGCCTTGCAGCCTTCTTTTTCTTTTAGCTCTCGCCATTCGGAAAAAGCTTGCCCGATGTTCACCTGTGTACGACTCCTCTCTCTGTCCAGAGCACTTTTCCTCTTTCTTGCCTGCTCCGACATGGGCTTTCGCTGTTTTCTCGCTGGTTCCGCCATGATAACTGCACAAATATCGCCACTGCGCTAGCAACGAACATGCCTTTCACTGGGGGTGTGTAGCAGTTCTCGCCGTAAAGCAAGACCGACTCTCGCGATGCACACGAGACTACTGAGCCTGTGGGTGCGGGCCGAGGGCTCCTGCAATTGCAAGTGCAGTATTTCCCCCACAGACCACCAGGGCGGCCGAGAAAACCTTTGTTCGACCTGAAATGACTCATTTAATCATCCAAAACGGTGTGGAACACATTAATTAACTGAAAAATGTTGCATAGTATGCCTTTAATATCCAAACATTTCTGAAGAATATATTGTGAAGAATTAACCGCACCCTGTTTCAGTCCTCCCAGGTTCTTTACCTTGAAAAAAGCGGTGTTGTTCATTGTAGACTTCTTTAGAAATAAAAAGACTCTTGAAACCGAAACTATACGTTAACATATTTAATCTAACTAGTCAGAAGAAGGGTACAGCTTCAGTACTGGACTCTGATACATAAAAAAATATGGGCATGGTAAGCTCCTCATTCACTCATTTACTCAAAACTTCCTTCAAGCATTTTCACAACCCGTTATTCCTGTTCACAATTACCTACATCTTAGCTTAAAAGTTGTGCACTGTAATCATTACATGCAAGAAATTTTTTATAAATGTATATTCAGCAGTATTTCTTAATCAAATCATCCAAGGTATGTGTTTTACCTTTCAATGCCTAGAAGTTGGAAGTTATTTGTAACATAATTTTATCACCTTATGTATTCTATGTATGTTAATGCTTATCGATATGTAGCTAATGCTCAAATTATTGTTATATATATTTAGTTTAAATAAAACAAATTATACTGAAGGATCTTTATGTGGAAACCTTTGTTTCAACCTTTGCTGCACCTGTTATAAATATGTCAAAGCCGTATTTTTAAAGACCAAAACAGTAAAACTCTAAGTTTTAAAGATGTAGTACTTTGTAGATTTTCAGAATTGTTTTACCTTAATCAGAAGCATTTCTACATATTTTATCTTATTTTGAAAAGCTCAGTTGAGAAAGAAGAAGTGGTTGCATGCCTAAGAACTTTACTGCACAGTCATTGGTTAATATTCAGGATGTGGGCGTAGCCTAGGGCGGAGACAAGAAGTAGTTGTGCGAATGGGTTGAAGCTTGACCGTGTATTCAAACTTTGCAACCTAGAATTGAAAACAGTTGATACTTGTTATTCCTGCAGTGTACTGCAATTTTAACTCCACATGTGCTTGCACATTCTAATAATGCCTTTTGGCTTCAACAGTTTATCTACTCAACCCTTGATACTTGTAACCCCCTGTTTGAATGGATATGAAACATTAAAACCATTAACCATTAAACTTTAAATTCATGCTATGTGACATGTTCGGATTTAACCTTTTGACCCACATGCAGAATCAACAAGTTCTAGTAAAGAATTGGTTTTATTTCTTTCAAAAGAACAAGCAGCAATATACTGGTTTCCTTGCTGTCTCTGGGAGTGGTTAATGTCAGACAATCCTTGGTGCCTGGAATGAGAGTTGGGTTATTGATGGCCTGTGATGAATTGATTGGTTGTAACATGAAAAAAGGCTTACGTTTGAATGGGTTTGGTTAAGCGTGGGAGATTGGCGCTCAGGGGTCCTGTGTGGAGAGCGGTAGATGGTACTTCCTGAGGCGAGTGCGAGACAGGGAGGATACCGAGATCCGGAGGTCTGATGGAGTGGAGATGGGGGGCAGCGGAGCAGGCAGGCAGGCACTTGCAGGTGGGTCCCACAGATGGAGAAGGTGATCGAATTGATCCCTCTAGGAAGATCCAATGACAAAAAACCAGTAGACGATAATCCTCCAGCACTGAGTGAAGGCTCTGCTGCTCCTTTATCCCCAGCACTCTGATGAGGCTAATGAGCTCCACCTGTGAGCGCTGCCCAGGCTCTCCACCAAGATCCTCGCTGGAGGAGATGTATTACTCGCACTCACACACGCACACAGGAACCCTGACACTGTGAACATTATTTCTTTTTATAAACTGTCTCCCCCTATGCATTTCACTGCTTCATACTGTCACGGTCTGCATAGTTATTGGTTTTTGGCCTGTTTTAGCATTTCAGTATCTTTAGATTGTTTTTTTCATTGTTTGATATCTCAGTCTTTTCTTAGTTGTCCTAGTTATTTCCTTTTTCTTATATTTTTTAGATCAGCCTTGTTTCAGGATCCTCTTGTACAGTCTTTAGTTTATTCCCTGTGTCTAGTTATCTTCAGTTACATTTAGATTCTCTTCTTTGTTCCCCTGTTGCTCTCTTTCTCGCCCCCTGTTGCCACTCGCTCCTTCTACTCAGTTTTTCCTCTAGCTCATTCTCCACACCTGCCATCAATTAGTCAATCAGCCCCTGCTATTGTTGCAGCTCTTATCCTTTCAGTATTTAAGCTCCTCTCATTTTTCTGCTTGCCGTAGGTTTCTACTGTCTGCTTCCTGTCACTTTGCACAATCCCTTCCTCGTTTGCTTCCCGGATCTACTATTTGTTTTTGTTCTGGCTCCTGCATTCTCAATCGTTTTTGTGAGTTTAGATTTTAATTAAATCCACCAATAAGTTCTCCCTGTCTTTGCTTCTCTGCATTTGGGTCCAACAACAACCACTACAAGTTATGACAGAAAAAAACAGCCAAATGGACCCAACAGAGCCCCTCCCGGGTGATGGGTTGGAAACCTTCTTTAGGGAATTAAGACAAGTTTTGGGCACCATTGGTATTCTTAGTCCGCCTTGGCTGCGGGTGAGTGCAGTTGCTCAAATGGGGGACATTTGAAAAGATGGACTTCTGTCGCTCCTAGGAATAACTGGTCTTTTTGAGAAAATCGAGTGGAACCAATGTGGATGGAATTCTAAACAATAACTGACTTCCCAGAGTTACTGAATAAGGAGACGGAGGTGATGAAGTTCCAGCACATTTATTGAGAAACAGAGCAGAGGTCACATAGATTGAAAGCAATCGCACCCCATGGTCCCGCTGCAGTCTGCGTCTGCCCTGTCTCTGCCCCTCCTCGCTTTCAGCTCTCCCTAATACTCCATATTGGCCTTGGCATGAGACAAAGCAAAGACAGTCTATCCTAGACAATCAACATCCCGCACAGTAGCTACGCAGCATTTGGCCTCGCAATCAGCGGGCCCGTGCTCACATGTCAGAGTGGCGTGAGGCCATAGCGACTTCAGAATAATACTCCATTAACACTTCACCCTTTTGATCACAGAGGTAACGTTTTATCAGTGTGATCACACACAAAACAAGATGACCCATCAAATGAATATGTGAACAAAACACAAAGGAACCATTTCAGTAAACTCATAATGTGGGACCCCAAAAGGTTCCCGTGTTGGAACAGGGCAGTGCTGGAACTTTTAGTAATGATCAACATGAATGCTTCATAGAGTTTTAACACACAAGATCAAAGGTTTAGCATTTATCTACAATTTGTGTTTCAACTAATTGAGTTAGGCCTGTTTTAGGTTCCTACGAGCACATTATTTTAATTTCACATTAGACTAGGTAAGCTAGACATGTTCAGTAACCAAGGTCGAATCCGTCTACTCTACCCCCACCCCGAAAACCTCCTACTTGGTCCTCCACTCTCCATTTCATGGACAATCATCCATACCTTACAAACCCAGGAGTACCAGTAGGGGCATCACAGGGCAGGCAGGGCCTTTACAAATAGAAAACGCCATGCCTCTAAGGAATGGTAAAAAGTGATTTGGCCCTCAGGTGAAATCCCACTTTCGGCCAATCTGAGCAAGAAGACCCCGTATTGAATCTGAAATTTATCATTACCCAGTATTTAAGGATCTGTGATAACAATCAGATCCTGATTCTTCCTGTATCAAATCAAAAGATTGCATAAACCGTAGGTAGTGGTGTGTGTCCGAAGCACACAGTTTCCATTCTTTATCATAAAACATTGTGCATGTAGCTATGGGATACAAAAATTATCTCTAGTAAAACTGTAACTTAACCTAGTGTTATGCATTATGCTATGAGGTGTACATTGCCCGGTTTCTCTATAATCCTGCTTACACATTATATTCAAGATGTAACTTTACCAGAGATTGTAGCCCATATGGTTGTGATTTTCACTGGTTGCCTGTCACTGTCATTCACATGGGTTGGATTGAAGGGGGCTATCTCCACAAATGAGCCAACTTTGAGAGTCTTTACATCAAATCTGTGAGTGAGATAAAATATTTTTAAAACACTTGCATTCATTAAAAAAGGTATATTATAAAAGGCGTATTCCATTTTTTGTAATGAACCGGAAGCTGGACCCAAGATTCACCACAACAGGTCAATGACGTTCTTACAGAGTTTATTAAAAAACAGGAGACGCAGGCGTCGGCTCTCGGGGTTCGCGACTCAAGCTCACTGGCAGGAACCTCCTGGAGGTAGAGGCAATGGTTAAGACTCAGCACAACAGGTGAATGATGAGAACCTTGCTGAGTAACTAACCTTATAATAAGGAGAGCCGGGCAATTCGGGCAAGCTTCTCTGAAAGCTGGAGCCGTCCGCAGGCGAGTAAGGCTGGAGCCGTTGAGCGGCTGGGAGGCAGTCAGTCCGAACGGGGCTTTCCGAGAGGTGTTTGTCCTGGGGCAATCCAGGTCCGGTAACGGGGAATCCAGCAATCCAAACGAAGCACAGGGAAAGGAGAATCCGAGCGGGGGTCCAGGTCCAAATCCAAATCCGGTACACAAGAAGGCAGTCCAAGGGTAGGGATTCCAGGAGACAGGGGACCAGGCAGACAGACACAGGCTGGGAACAGGCAACAGGTCGGAGTCGGATATCAAACAGGCTTAGTCAAATAACGCTGGAAGGTTCTTACTGTGAAGCTCAAGACAATCTAATCTGGCACTGGAGACTGAAACTGACTGGGCCTTTATGCAGCTGGAAACAGGTGGAGCCAGTAAAGGTTAATTGCTGAGGGGTGAAGAATGAACAGCTGCTGATAGAGAGACGGATCAGCTCCAGTGCCAGGATCATTAAATTTTTTAAGATAAATATCCAAGGGTCTAATACACAAAATGATGCACAGCTTCTGGGAAATGCTATGCAGTATGTTTTGTTGCTGGTACAATTGCTGCTCTGTGCTATCCTTTTATGAATTTGGCTGAAAAAATATTCTGAATTCAGTACATTACTACTGCTATTACACAAATGATAAACATTGATAACATACTTATATTTTTGTGGGGACAGTGTGGCAGTTTGGTGTTTAATGCATCTCTCTGGTTGCCCAGAGAGAGGGCTGTCAAAGATGTTGATGATATGCTTCCCCTTATCCAAACCTTGGGAATAAAAGCAAATTATGTTAATGATGTTCCTATACAAGAAGACAGTTCTTACATTACATTATAATGTATAATTAATATTTATTAATATGTATTTTCCTGTACTGCATTGAGATCAACTACAGGAGTCACACCTTTGTGCCAAGTAAGATCTCTTCCTGTGTCAGGACTCTATCCCCCATTTTCTCCATGAGGTCTGGCTGGCGCATCATTTTTGACACTTTCAGGTGGGATAGCTCTGGCATTTGGGTTCCAAGGTGCAACCCTGTTAAGAAATTAATTACAATAAATAAAATAATTTTACCACCTTTTTTTAGTCATCGTTGATGGAACATCCAAGAATATTTTAATAATACAACTATTTTAGTAATTTATTTTTGTAACAGATTTACCTACCAAGCCCATGTCTTTGATGAAGTTCAGCTGCAGATATCACTGTGGCTGATCCTGATGGCCTGTAAACTGGGGCGTAGCCTGGAAGCCCGGGGACAGATGTATTTTCTGCTGTTTCCTCATTTGGTGTTGACAGTGTGCAAAGGGTATCCAACACAGCAATCCTCTTCACCATTCATTTTTCAATACTGACACCATTTTTATGAGCAATAACTGAAGTACAACAAAAATATCAAGACTGGGCTTCAAACACCTTCAGGAACTAGTATATGAAATGTACTGAAAATGTACCTACCCAGGTTAGTAACAACTCCCCTTCAAAATAAGAGCTCCTTCAAAACAAAGGTCCATTCAGATTCATGCCTGAAAGGCAACACAATTTATGATGCCCATATTTTCCCTTTTTGCCCCCAAATTTTATAATCATAAAACTCCTGTTAAAACAAGATAGCTTGGCCATGCTTTTGAGACAGGCTGCAAAGGGTGTCTTAAGCCATCTTAAGATTTGAATGTCTTAAGACAAAAAAAGATGTCTTAAGACATCTAAAGACACTCAATGTCTTCAAGACACAAAATACTGTCTGAGAGCATCTCATTTCCTGCAATTGCATGTCTTAAGACATGGGTGCATGTCTTCAGATTTTTGTCTTAAGATGTCCTAAGACGTCTTGATGTGCACAAATGTCTTGAGACGTCTTAATTCTTCTTATTCAGACATCTTGAGATGTCTTGAGACACAGTGATGGCTGGGTATGAATCTACACAGAGAAGACAAAATATGTATACCATACTGGTATCTGTTTAAGAATGCCGAGGTTATTAACAACAAGGTAGCAGCAGGAAGATCCCGAGCCGGCATCCAACCAGCCAAATCTTCAGCACTACACACAACTTTATCCAAAATGTATTTCTATCTGGTTTAAGTGTCAATCATAGTAGAGAACAGGAGCCCTTTTGAAAACATTCAAACATTGTTGAACAAACAAAGCTACTTAAGCAAATCAGAATTAGTTCCCAATTAAATCCTAAAAAAAGTAAACCTTACATGTGATTATTTGTATTTTTAACTGTGTCAGGGTTCTGCGGGCTGCCCCGATCTGGGTGCAGTCCTTTTTTCCTCCCTCTCTCCTCACAGGTGGCCTTTGACGAGCAGGAAGGTGCGCAGCGGCAGGTGTTCTGCGTTAAGCGGCGCTCGGGGGGAAGTATATAAACGGATGGCTGCCAGCACTACACTGCCAGAGTGTTATCCCAAAGTGGTTTCCGAAAGCCTCGGATCACTTCACGCAGCTCCTCTGCGCTCAAGACTCCCGACGTCTAGTCAGCCAGGCTCTCTCCTGCTGATCTCCGCTGGCAGCCACCTCAAGATCCAACCGAGCGTCCGCCTGCCTAGACGTGCCCACCCTCCACCCTTCGCTCCTTCTGCCTCAGAGCCGCCCGTCTTAATAAAACAAAGAAAACCCTGACCGATTCTCCTGAGTGCTCCCTGCATGTGGGTCAGAAACCTTAAAACCATGACAAACTGAGGATTAAGAATTTTGATTTAGAAGTTCCTGGACGAACACATCTCTGCGTTCGTATTTGTCTAGGCCTTGGTAATTGGATCTATGTGTTTTGAGCGGGGACCTGGTCAGGACAGGGAAGGTTTTCTCTGCTTTCTCTTTTCGGCAACCCCAAAAAACCAAAACCATTTACAGTCAGTGCTGGGCTTCAGGTAATCCCTGTAGGACCACCTCGTCGTCTCCTGTGTCCAACCTGGTTCCAAGTGCCTTGGCCATCGAAACACTTATGTCCCATTCAAGATGTTCCCTGCACAACAGGAGTTCCAATGTTAGGTGCCATTGCAGAGTTGATGTTCCTCAGACTAAACCTTCATTCAATATCACCCTTAAGCTGTTACCCTTTTATCATCACAGCCGCCCTGCAATCCTGACCAGATCCAAAATTTCCCTTTAATCTAATGGCCCTTATTTCTTTTTTGTATGTAAGTAAGACGATAATCATTAAATTATTGTGGTCTAAAAGACCTCTAGGACCTCTGTCCCAACTTGACTCTTTTCGTGCCGCAACCACCGCAACACCTCTGTCGCCTCTCATGAGACTCCATCTGATGGCACCATGGCTTCTCTGGTGGGTCAGTCCGACTCTCCACAGTCACTCCAGTGACTCGGCCCGACGTCACCACAGCCACACGGCCGACCTTCAGATCTTTTTTTGACGATCCACTTGCCATATGGCTGACCTCCAGATCTTCTTCGTGGGTCCCACTGGCTGCACCTCTAGATCTTTGTTGGTGGTTCTTTTCGACTGCATGGCCGGTCTTCAGAGGTTCCCGGTGGTCTCCAGTAGTCTTCAGAGGTTCCCAGTGGTCTCCAGTCATCTTCAGAGGTTGCCAGTGGTCTTCAGTCGTCTTCAGAGATTGCCAGTGTCTCCAGAGGTTGCCAGTGGTCTTCAGAGGTTGCCAGTGGTCTTCAGAGGTTGCCAGTGGTCTTCAGTCGTCTTCAGAGGTTGCCAGTCGTCTTCAGTTGTCTTCGACCACTTCTCTTCAAGTTTAACAATTTATTAACAGAAATAAAATGAACATCCAGAGAACATCACTATAGAATGCTGTTTATCTGAATTAACACTAAATTTCAATCAACAAATCCTCTCTACTAGGCTAGTGAAACTTAACTAAAACTACTAGGCAAAATGAAGATAAAAAGAAGCCGAGGAACTATGTACACACAAAAGAAACCAAAAACAAAATAAAAGTGGTTGATCATCATCAGAATGATTCAGTGAATCGTGGTTCACTGCAGATCTAAGTCAAATAATCAAAGTTCATGTTAAAGAAAGTGGAATGAGGTTAAATTAGCTTGACTAATTTAGAACAACATTTGATATGTTTCACCCCATTCACACTGCAAACAAAACATTATTTGAGAAAATAACATTTTAAAGAATGAAATGCTCAGTAAGAATCAGTGCCCTTTGGACAGCTGAGTTTATTAATGCAATTATTTCTTCGGGAAATGATTAAGGCTCAAATTGGTAATTTAGGGTTAAACAACCAAGTCAATAACATCGATCGGAAATTAAGTGTCGGGGCAATTCCTGTGGGCAATGTTTACATTAGCTTGAGTTTAATACTAAGGTTACACATGCACCATTAAATCGACATTAATGTTCCATATTAATGCTTTAATAACACTCATAGCACTATCGAACGACGGCAGAGTGGAACGAAACAAACCTTATGTTTGAAACGAACCGTAGTTGCATATCCAGGAAGAACGGATGTTATCTAGAAGCTAATAGCATTATGCTAGCGGACATTCGGAGCTAATTTTAAAACGCTTTGGCTTTATTTTGGTCGTAATGAGCTGACCGGAAAACACAAACATCAATATCCCATCAATGTATAAAACCATTGTGGAGATAACATTTGTTATAACCGTAAAAACACACTCGAATTACATCAGCAACGCTTGGTGTCAAAATGCTAATGGGAGTTAGTTCCACGTGTTTAAAAACACTGTGTAAATGCATTAAAATAACCCCTTCTAAATCCAATTTAACTTTCCCTGTTTATTTCTCTGCCAAACCTGTCGGTGCCTCTGTGTCAGTTCGGTTCACTTTGGGCATCCAGTTGGAAGCAGGGTAAAGGCTTATTCTCTGATCAGCGGCATGCTGTTAGTAGTCTCGGTTGGAACAGGCGATTTGACTCGGTTGCAGCGGGAGATTTCAGCTCACCTTGGGAAAATGGGTCCTGTGCCGGTTGTAGGCGGGAGGCTGCTCCGTTCCGTCTGGAGTCAGCTTCCTGCAACATCTGAGAGAAAGAAAACACAAGGCTGTCAGCATAGACAGATTCTTTTACTCCTGCATCTGGGTACGCAGAAGTTAGACTGCAGACTTAGTTAGACTGCAGATCCAGGCGGCAGTTCTCCAAACCCAGTCGGGTCCTCTGCTCCGCAGAGGACGACAAGAGTTTTCCCCCAATGCTGTTCCAACGAAACAGTGGGAAATGAGGACAATTGTCTGTGGGAAGCTTGGCTTTATGGCAACGACACCCAACTGAGAGGGGCAGTTCCTGGTGCCTGTAAAAAGCCCTGTTTTATTTGTTTCCAATTCAATCTGATTATTCCTCATGGCTTGATGGCACAACAAGAGGTTTCCAGTGGTCTTCAGAGGTTTCCAGTGGTCTTCAGAGGTTCCCAGTCATCTTCAGAGGTTCCCAGTGGTCTCCAGGGTTTTCCAGTGGTCTTCAGAGGTTCCCCAATCGCCGCCGGCCTCCAGAATACTCGGTTGGCTACCTCCAAGGCCCCTGCTGCCCACCCCGATATCGTTGCTTTATCGGGGGTGAATCTGTCTTATGAGACATTACATCTGTTTCATAGACTTAACATTTGTTTCATTAGGCGCCCGCCTATGCATTGAAAATGCATGGCGGAGGCCTTATACTATGCACCTAATAAGGGTTTCTTTATTATTCCTTTTTAATCTTCCGTCACCGTTAATACAGCCCGAACCGTAGGCTGTACCCCCACAAACTATATATCAAAACGTGCGTCTCGACGCCGCAAAGTGTGCTATTTGTACTTGACGCCATTTAAAGTTACTGTGGTGACAAAATTCACCAAAAACCACTTCTTCAACACAGTTGACCTCTCAAACATGCATGGCTGAGCACGGCACTGGTGTTTTGGTCGAGTGGGTTAGGTCTCGGGCTGCCAAGCAGAAGATCCCAGGTTCGAATCCAAGCTGTGCCAATTTCAGAGAATTGCATTTTCACCCAATATTTCATTTCCCTTTTGGCTTTAAAAAACGATTTTTCAATTTAAATCAATACAGTTCACCTCATGCCTTTAACTTTTTATTCACATATTTTATTTTTTCATGCTACATTGAAGTATTTAATCATGTTTTAATAACACCAATTTTCCATGCTGCTTCGATGCAGACCTTCTCCTGTCGGCTGTTGGCTCATTAGCAGGCGCATTTGTTGTGATCTCTTGTCATTCACACAGAACAATAAACCATGCCAGCCGACATGAATTTTAAAAACGGCAAAGCTTTGTCTTAAGCAGAAACGTGCCTCTACTCAGCGCTGCGTTCTCAGACCAGTGTGATGCGTTCGCGAGGGTCAGAAAGCTATGGTGCATTCAGGAGCATGGGACATTTCTAATTTACAAGGAAAGACACATAAAACCAAACAGAGCCCGAACCGTAGGGTCTACCCCCACAAACTATATATCAAAACGTGCGTCTCGATGCCGTGAAGTGTGCTATTTGTACTTCACGCCATTTCCAGTTACCATGGCAACGAAACCACCCCAAAAAAACCCATAGGAATGAATGGAGTCGGATAGAAAGAAAGCCTCAAAAAACCTCCAAATGACCATTTTCAACGCTGTACTGTATCGTCAGGGCTGTCAACTCTCACACATTGACCGAGTGACACACCCATTTCACTAACTTCACACGCTCACACGCAAACATGGCATTTTCAATTTTATTTTCAATTTCATTTCTCACGCATAAAAATCACAAAGCCCCTCTGGGCTGCGGACGACAAAACTCCGCCTTCTGCTGAGCTGTTTCGGCTTCTTTCACAGCTTGTGGCCATCAGTAATTACGGTTTTGCCGCAGGAACAATTTGTTCGGGAGTAGCAAATGTGTCAAATCCTCAAAGAGCATCAGACTTGCTTCCCCCCAAATTATGCACTTTTTTACATCGTCGCTGTTCCTACACCGATTTTTGTACAAACAAAAATGAGCACCATAGTCCTCAAAAGCCTGCTGATATTCACAGTGAAAGAATTATTTTGATATCTCTTATACTTTTTCAGCTACAGCCATTTGTTCGGGACAATGTTTCTGAGATTTTTCAATTTTCCTCAAAATTACCTTTTTTGCATGATTTTTTGTGCCTAAATTAAAATATTTCCAGCAAAAACCAATAGCTTGTCCGGTTCCCCTATCCGTTATGAAATAAACGCTGAAAATATTACGTCTCTAACCTTTATCGTTCCGGAGAAACGAAGTGCTGCTCGCGGGGTAAATCGCAGCTCAAACAGGATCAGAACTCCATGCCCCCAAATTATGCACTTTTTTACATCTTCGCTGTGCCTTAACCGATTTTTGTACAAATTATACATCAAAACGTAGGTCTTTTTGTCTGGATTCAGGAAATGTAACCCTCATTGGTGTAGGACTTATAGATTTTTCGCAAATCACCTCAGACCGGCAACAACCCCAAAGACAAAATTGTCCAAAAAACACCAAACAACTTCAGCCTACTCGCTCAATTTTCACTCTACGTACACAAGTTATACATCAAAATGTAGGTCTTTTTGTCTGGATTCAGGAAATGTAACCCTCATTGGTGTAGGACTTATAGATTTGTCGCAAATCACCTCAGACCGGCAACAACCCCAAACCCTCCCCAAATTCAGCGAGTTGTTTGGGGTTTTTCGTGCTGCAGCCAGCCAGCCAGGGCCGGTCCCAGCCATAGGCGAACTAAGGGGCCGCTTGGGCCCACCGGTGCTATGGGGGGGCCCCCAAATTTTCCTTTTTTTTTTTTTTTACAAGTAACAATTAAATTACTTCAGTTATACGCACCACCAGGCGGGCGCCTTTTTCAATTTCTTCAGAAATTGAACGTTCTAGTTTTAATTATAACTTTGTTTGATTCCGTCCTTTCTTATGCATTTAGTTTAATCCCTTCATATGGAAGAAAAAAATTAACCAGACAGTGTTCAGACAGATTTTAGGCTGCAGTGTTTGTGAAAGTGCATCACCCAAAAAAACTAGTACAACAAAAACTGCTACATGGACCCCTCCCCCTCGGACGTCCGCCAGCTGGCCACCTGACCAACCAGCATGAATTGGTATTCACAGTGTCGCAAAATAAGGCATCAATGTCTGAAAAAGGAAAGAAAGAAAAACAAACACATAAAACTAAATTAAAGCAAACCAAAAGTATATAGTAATAGCTCATATAAAAAAAATACCCACTAATAATACTACATTCGAGAGTATTATTAGTGGGTATTTGCTATATGCTATGAGTTATAATGTCCAGCCGCCTGTGCTAAACCTGTCCAATCAGTCTCAAAAATACGTGATGTAATTAGTGGTTACATAGTTTGTCATCACATTGCATTCACTAGATAAAACAACCAGTCACGTGGCAGCAACAGGACCCTGCCAAACGAGTCCTTTCCAGTCATTTGGCGTCTATCATTTCCGATGTCTACCGTCCAAAAACATCCATTTGGAAACTATCCCCACAGTACACCGCATCATAGGTCACAAAATCAATGGATTTAGCAAAGTTATTAAGAATTATTATTATGGGTTCCCAGCAGCTTCGTAGTGTAGCAGAGTGCTTTTCCTCAGGTCGCTGACACAGTTAGTCGCTTTCCAGATTTATGTTCATTGATTATATTGCACTTCTCACAGCCCTGGTGCAGGGCCCCCAGATACAAACATCATGCCACTGAGTATCTGAGTCCAGCACACAAAGAGGGTCCCAGCCTCTCTGGGTTGTCCTGAGAAGACAGGAAAGACTGACCAGTATCTTATATCACAATAATTTCCCAATGCAGTCTTCATTACTCTCATGATCGTATCCTTCATGCGTCCCCTGGGCTAGAGTCTTATTAATCAATCCACGTGATCCGGGCATAGAGAACTTCAGTGTTTCATATTGTAAATTTTCTTTAACATTGATGTTTGGTGTACATGTTTTATGTCATATCATTGCTACCTCAACTTGCACTCATTTAAATTGTAAACATTTACTGTCAACATTACCTCATTCTGTGTACACCATCAAGATCTTTTGTATCTCTGAAATTAAATTACAGAGTAACTACCAAAACTTAAATACTTTCCAAGATGTCCCACCTGAAAACATAAATCAAAACAAAACAACAAACTCTGCCAGCACAAAAAAAAAAAAAGATTAAGAACAGAGAAAATAACAGTTCAGTCTTGCAGAATATTCAAACATGTGGGCAGTTTGAAGCAGTCATTACAGAAACAGATTGTTCTAGTACATTTATAATAATATCACCTTTTCTCAGTATGTCATCAGTCCATTCGTTAGAGTCTTGTTCGATAACAATTCACCCAGTTGTCCATGAACCATGACTCCACCCCAAGACATAGGAGCAGTGGGAAATAAAATACATGAGCAAAGGTAGAACTTCAAAGTCAACAGCAAAAACCATGACCTCACAGACAAATGTCAGAAAAGATTTAATTATTCAATTATCAAAATGTACAACTCTGAAAAGATATGTACATAAAGCTCACTCCGCCAGTACCCAGATTCAGCCATTCTCCTTGGCAAATCTGCTCTTCTTCTGCTCCTGAAAAATATTTCTGAATAAAATATTCAGCAGAAATGTAATTTGGTTAAATTTTTTTTTTGATGATTAAAATTTATTGACCAGGGTATTCATGCAAGAGAATGAAGCAAAAGAAAAAGCAATTAGAATTCAAGCCCCCTTTTTCTCTCAAGCACTTCTTCTACCCTTCAGCTTTGTTCCAGAGTTTAGAAAAGATAATCTCAATTTAGTCACTGCTCATTGTTCACCCAGAAGCGATACTGCCTGTTCAGATTTGTTCGATAATCTTTAGTTTAAACCACTAAATAATATTTACCTTCATGTGAGTCATTCCTACCACATTGAGCTTAAATCCTTATTTAATGTAAATAATCCTTATTTAATGGCATGATTTTTGCTAAAAAATAATCTATTTAGGTGAAATTGAAAAGTTAAATGTTTTAAATTAGAAATTACTCCATTTCTGCTCAAATAATCCCGCAGTTCAAAATGAAAATTTTACAACTAGTTAAAATTTTGTCTAAAAACCAATTATGTTCTACTGACACCATGTTTCTTTAACATGTAGGTTGACAAATATATTATTGTTGCTGATATAGGCAGAAAAAGGAATTTGCTGACAACACTATAGATCCATGATGAAGAATATTGTTCATCATGGACCAAATAACTTCCTTGCATATATGTTATAATAGGGCTGGACGATAATTCAATAACAATATATATCGATCGATAGACGTGTGGCGCAATAGAAAAAAAAAGGGTCGTTAAAAGTTTCGATATAGAGACAGTTTTCCTGCCTTCCTTTCAGCCTATCATATTAGTTGATGCTGCAGTCACTGCTTCCTCTCAACCAATCGTAATCGCGAACCCAGGCACGCCGTCACAAAGCGCCGCCCTCTCAAACCACAACACACAGCATGTGAATATGTCGCAGCAAGGAGCGGCGGAGGAAATTGTCCCAAAACGAGATTTTACTAGTTTGCCAGTCTGACAGAAATAAACCACAGTGATTTGTAAAATTTGCAAGGAACCGGTAAAAACAAAGTCTGGTAACGCAACCAACTTGTTTCATCACGTAAGCCGCTCACACCCGCAGCAGCGCGAGCTGTGTCAGCCCCGCGCGGCTCCGCGTCGTCGGAGGAATCTTATGGAGCTTCTTCCAAAACAAAGCAGGTATAGCAGCTAAACTGCGCTCCCTTCTTTGTGATAAAATGACAAAGCATCCAAGCAGCATAAGGACATCACGCCTGCAGTAACGTGCTTCATAGTGATGGATATGCTGCTGTTGTCTGCAGTTGAAAAACCTGGCTTCAAACAACTACTTGCCACTCTTGATCCGCGATATAAAGTTCCGGGTCGCAAGTTTTTCTCTAACAGCGCTCCCTAAATTGTGCAACGAGTGCAGGGAATCAGTGCAAAATGAGCTGCAGTCTGTGTCTTCCCACGCCACAACCTCGGACCTCAGCCTTGCATCAGCCTCTCAATTGACTATATAGACAGAGAATGGAACCTGAGGAGTAACTAGTGTACTATTCCCACCTAAATAGGCTATTCTATTTATTTATTTATTTGTTATATTTATTTTGGTCATTTTACTGGTCACTTTAGTTTATTCTTTGTCAGTATTTAATAACATCACCCAGGTCTCTTAAGTTGAGTTATTTTCCTTTAAAAAAATCAGTTATGGGTAAAAATGTTGGTTAAATAAGGATTTTATTGAGATTTAGTGTTTATGTGTTCTTTATTAAAAGTAAGTCATTTAGCAATATCATAAGAGCCAGGTTTTAATTTTTTTTGATAATTATCGATATCGATCAATTTGCATTTTTTTTTATCGATAAGCTTTTTTTCTATATCGTCCAGCCCTATGTTATAATATCAAGTCCTCTAAGCCAGGGATTCCAAAGGTGCGCGAGCTGAAAAATGTAAAGGCAATCTGACAGTGTTTTTCCCCCACACCTTAAAGACGAGTAAATAAACATTTCCTTTGTAAAGATTAAAATCAAAAACTGGAAATTTAATCAATAAATAAAATGTATTGTAATGATCCGTTTTAGACTTTATTGCTAAGTGCTGTTGCACACTTACTGTTTCTTTAAGTTAGATTGCTTTGGGGTCATACCAGAAGAAATGTGTGGCTTCCGGGGGGAGGAGTGGTGGTTCAGGGGACTGGCGGGGTGAAAGCTGTCCTGTTCTGTTCGTCCTAAAATAAAGTGTTAGCAGCAAACATCGGTCTGGTGCTTGGGTGTCGTAACGGAACGTTACAGTATTCACACGAAAAATTATTTATTTAGAAGAAATCTTCTTCTACGCTTCATTTTAAGATGAAATATATGGATTGTGCTGTATATGCGCACCTGGCTTGTGGATCTGCTTCAATGATTCTGGCAAATATGCTCATTTAGCTGAAACTAGGGAAACTGTCAGGCAGCTCTAAGGTCAAAGTTAGGTTAGTGGTGAAGGAGGAGAGGAAGAGAGAGAGAGGAATTGGAGGCAACAGAGGAGAGAATTGCAACGGATCCGGGAGAAGAAAACGAGCGAGCATCCGAAAAAGTCTCTGTGTCCTGACTTTCGTCGTTTATGTCAGCAGAGGAAAATTTTTATTCGGGCCGAAAGTTTTATTTACGAGATTAAATTGAGTGACACTGTCTCTATCGATGGCGCAGCGCCTACACACAGCGCTGCTCATGCTGCCGTGACTCTGAACCGCGACAACCACTGATGCGCATGTCACGCTGCTGGGGAGAGGGGGGGTAGACGTGGTTTCTTGACTATGTTCACGCATAGAGTTACAATACTTTTCATTGTGATTTAGACAGGTGCAGTTCATTTAAAAGATGCGGTTTTAGCGCGTATTCAGATAGAAACAGGGAAACCGGAGGCTGCGGGGAGCTGAGGTGTGTTACCCTGGGCGTGTTTATCTGCTGAAGGTAACCGCTGTGAAACAATCAGAAAATGACTTTTTATTTCTCTGATCAATAACTTTATTGAGCGCTCTGTTATTGTTACTCTCTGCCACTCTACCAGTTCTCTCTGTTACGCCAGTACAGGACGTGACAGACTGCAGTTCCCATGATGCAACATGGCCCAAAATGGCCGCCGACCCTAACAACGAAACATAGATAACGTTACTATGGAGGGTTTTATAAGCGATGGACGCGTTGCGTTCATTATTCTTTTGGCGCCCCGCCAGACCGAGAAGGCACCCACAGCTGTTCACTCCGTGGGATTCAACCCCCACGCGCCACGTGCTCGATTTTCTCGCTGGTCCGAAATTTACCGAAGCAACTTCATCCCTGCACTGCCGATGCAGGAGGTCGACTTAAAAAGTACTTTGAATCCAATTCGATCAAAGACTGGCAGCCGCTTATCTCCCAGTGATCAAGTGACCACGCTTTCGTTTGGTCGAACAAAGCATCTGAAGAGCCCAGAGACTTCGGGGTTTCCCCCTTTCCTTGCTTTTGATGGACCTGCGTTCGCCGAAGCGCTCCAGGATGCCCGCGGATTTGGAGCTGGGACATCCCCGTGAGACAACACAAGTAAACGGGACTTTCCCCTTTTATTTCTCCTTTCACCCATAAGGTGATATATTCTTGTGCCTGGGCAGAACTTTTAGGATTTAGTTTAATGCTTAATTACTCCAAGACGGAGTTTTGTTTAACTGCTGGATATCTCTGATGTATGTGCATGCATTTTGTAAGTGATTTTGGCTGTGTTTTGATTTGTGGTTCATAAGTGACCCCGCCGCGGGTCGATTTTTTCATATTTTCCCCTTTTTTTTCTTTTCTTCTTCTTATCTTCAAATCAATCTTTATGTCTGAAAGCTTGCGGTTTTTCTTTGAATCCCTCGCTCAGTTTAGACCGCTTCCCTAATCAAGGCACACCCCACACTAGCTGTGCGCTAAAGACATCATTAGGACCTCCTCCTCGGGCATCACGCAAGGTCGTAGGTTGTGTGTCGTCATAGTCGCCATCATGGGAAGGTGCAGCGTAGCTAAGCTGTTAGCTAGCTTGTTGGAAAACATTGAAGCGTCCATCTGGATTCTCAAAGCTGTTTTTTCTTTCAATGCTGCTACGTCAAGTGCCGACGTCTTGAATGTGATTTTTAAACAACTGAGTTGAACTAATATTTGCTACCTCTTATTTTAATAAATTTTTGACTTGTTTATTCTCATATATTTTTGCATGTTTATTTTAGTAGTGAGTAGTTTCCTAGGTTGTTGAATTAGAATAATTACTGTAACAGAGAATTGTTTTGGTTCAATAAATAATAACGTGTGAAATAGTAATTGTTTGTGCTCATTTCAATCCAGAGTTTGTACGGTCTTCAGAATACAGAATTATCTCTTTTTGAGTTAACATCTGACATTAATACAGAGACATTTACATTGGATTGGTGATAAAGGAGTAAGATTAAACACTATTTGCAGTTATAATTTGAGTTATCAACGCTTGCTGGATAAATCTCATCGGTCAGAAACTGATCAGATCACCTCGTTCCAGCATAAATTAGTTCATAACAGCTAATTAATCGGTATTAATCATTACAAGCTTATAGCCCTGGGATAACCACCATTTGAACCATATTTTCTTATAGCTACCATTTGAGTTTGAATGACCTATTATTACAATTATAATACTAAATTATAATTACTAATAATAATCATATTTAAACAGTTTTCTGGCATAACATATCTCGCCCGTATTGCAGCTGTAACTGCAATATATATATATTGCAGTTACAGCTCATTGGGAATTTCATGTATTAATCTCTAAAATGTTTTGTTTACCAGTTCATCACTTAAATTAAAACTTAATATGACTATCATCTTTGTAATTGTAAGACGGATAAACTATTTTGTGGTCTGCACATATCTCGTCTTTCGCAATTTGCATGTTGTAAATATGTAGAACTTACATCTATCCTGCTTGGTAATTTACTTTGTTACCCTGCATTGCTTTATAGGTAAGCATATGTATGGTTAGTAGAACTTTTTTAACAGAATACTAGTTTTGTCGCCCGTGTAAACTGTTTGAATAGTTACTCAGTTAAAGATGCATAGTTTCGCCAGATGGTGTGAGGTCTATGTTGACCCCCTTCTTGTCCTACCAACAAATTCATGGATTCATGAGAAGAGAAGGAAAAAAAATTCCAGAGACAAAATGATTACCTGAGATTAACAGTGTTTACCTCACATTTTATGTGACCATATTTAATTATAAAGTTGTGGACCCGTTGTTTTCTTCTTTTTCCTATACTGTTTTTGTCGAGATGTAAGCGTACCCCCTCTCTAGGAACTACTCATTTATCTACTTTTGAATAAGAATTATGCCAGAGATAATGGGAGCGTAAAGCTGACACTACAGGTCTTTTCCAAGTTTAAAGTAATAGTAATAGCAATATTATCTTTATTGTCATTGAAACTGTTATGCCAGAAGCTGTTTGAATGTGCTTATTATTATTATTAATTATAATTTGGTATTATAATTTAAATAATAAGTCATTCAACTCAAAATTTAGCTATAACAAATATAAATCAAATGGTGGTGATGCCAAAGCTGGAAACTTGTAATGTAATTAAGTAGCTGTTATGAACTCAGGTGTGCTGGAATAAACGATCTGATCGGATTTTAACCGAAGAGGTTTATCCGGCAGGCTATGAGAACCCCAATATAACTGCAACTAGAGTTTGAATCCTTATTCCTTATCACCAATCCAATGATAATGTCTCTGTGTTAATATCAGATGTTAACTCCGAGAGGAGGTTAGCTCAGAATTCTGAATAACCATGCAGCTGTGAATTGGAATGAACACAACGATTTCTATTCCACAGTTGCTGTTTTATTAAACCAAAGCAATTCCCTGTTACAGTAATTCTCTAGTTCAACAGCCTTGGAATTCTACTCACTACTAAACATGCAAAATATATGTGGAAATAAAAGTCAAAAAGAAAATGGATTAAAATGAGAGGTAGCAAATCTTAGTTCAACTCACGGTCGTTTAAACACCACATTCAAAACATCGGCATTTGACGTAGCAGCATTGACAGATGGAACAGCTTTGAGAATCCCACTGGACGCTTTAATGTTCTAACAAGCTGTCAGCTAGCTAACAGCTCAGCTACGCTGCCACCCTCCCAAGATGGCGACTATGATGACGTACGATCTACAACCTTGCGTGATGCGTGAGGGGAGGTTGTAATGATGTCACCACGCTTACGCTAATGTGAGGCGGTACCTCACTTCGAGAGGGAGCGGCTACTAGTGCGTTTAAAGAACCACCGCGAACTGAGTTCTAACAAAGAGATTGAATCCACTGATAAGAAGAAGCGAAAAGAGAGGGGGGAAAAACATGGAAAAAGATGAAAAAGAACTGAAGCAGTGACCCACGGCGGGGTTATTGATAAACCACAAATCAACACAGCACAAATCACTTGTAAAAAGCATGCACACACCACAGAAAGATATTCAACAGTTAACACAAACTCCGTCTTGAAGTAAACAGCATTAAACTAATTCTAACACCTGCCCAGGCACTTCTGAAACACCCTGTGGGTGAAAAGAAATAAAAGGGGAGAACCCGTTACTATGAGGTGCCTCGGGGCTGGTCCGGAGCGCTCCGATTAACGCGGCTTCCTGGAGGCGTCTTGACGAACGCAGGTGTCCGCAAGGGGACCGGGATGACAAAGTTCCTTGGTCTCCCTCTCCGGCTTACAATCGCTTTGTTGGCCAAACACAAGCGGGGTCCTCTTCCGATCACTGGGAGATAAGGCGACTCTCAGTCTTTTGATCAGAGGGAATTTAAAAAGTACTTCGACCTCCTGTTCTGTATCAGCAGAACAGGGAATGGAGGTGCGTCGGTAAACTTCGGTCCAGCAAAGAGTTATCGAGCACGTGGCGTGGGGGGGAGGTAATCCACGGAGTAACAGCTGTGTGTCTTCTCGAGATGGCTGGGTGCCAAAAGAAGGCAGATTTCGGTCTTCGGCCGGAATAAATACCTTTCCCCCTAGTAACGTTATCTCTCTGCTTCGTTGTTAGGGGCGGCGGCTATTTTGGACCGTGTTGCATGCTGGGAGTTGGTGGCCATTTTGACCACCTTGCATCATGGGAAATGCAGTCCGTCATGTCCCGAACTAATGCAACTTTGTCACGTCCTGACACGGCATAACAAAACATACATTGAAACATACATTACAATGAAATTTGTTCTCTGCTTTTAACCCATCACCCTTGGGGAGCAGTGGGCTGCCATGTGTGGCACCCGGGGAGCAATCAGGGGTCATTCCTGCACCATGCTGCAGGAATGACCACATTGCATCCATGTGGGCTTAAAGAATATTACATTTAAGTAAAAGACTGTTGCACTAAACTTTTACCAACATAATATCAGAAGAGATCTATTCGAGTCTCTTGAAAATTTTATTACTCTGATGAGTGTTCTGCCATCAGGCCATGGGCAAAAATCAGATTGAATTGGGAACAACATGTAAGCAAAGGAATTTCACACATCCACGCAGAGACAGCCTCTCACAGCAGGGTGCCCTGCTATGAGGCCAGACATGACCTCGCTTTTTTATCTTCTTGCCCGGGACTCTGAAGGAAAGGGTCCACGCTGGGGGGACCATCCAGCCATGCGGGCCTCAAAGACTCACAAGCTGGCTAAAATGTGCTTTCTGTGAAACTCATTTCCTGTTGCTTCAATGGAGCGACAAAGGGGAGAATTCTCGTAGTCCTCCGCGGAGTGGAGTGGTCCCTCATATCACACTTTTTATATTAATAACTAACCCCAATGATGAATGACCAAAAGAAAACTCCTAATAAAATATTCTCATCTGCTGATTCTTATGTAATCACAAATCTCCTTTGCAGTTTTAGCTGTTTTAAATGATTGTTAATTATTCATATATCCCATATGTTTTAAATTCTATGCTCTGTTTTACTCAAACTGACCAGATAGATGTTAAATGTGTTGGGACCTGATTTTCCTAGGATCGCCTGTGCTGCAGCCACAGCTATGGAGTCTCAGCACCCCTTGCCCTGTGGCTTTCCTCTTCCCTCTTCTCTCTGCTCTCAGAGCTGCAGGAGCTGTGCAGCTCCTGGCCTGATGCCCTCATGTGATTTAGAGGCGGAGGCGTAGAGACTGTATCGTTTAACTAACAACAGAACTTGATCCCAATCTTTGCATGACAGTTAAAGGTATACTATGCAACCGGGGTTGATTTTCCAGCGAGGCTCCCCCCAGAGGGTGAAAGTAAAAGTGCACTGTCGTAAAGATGCTCAGCTGTTCTCCTGGTTTCTCCGTCAAGCCAGGCGCGGTTGTTTTGAGCTTAGCAGACAGGCGAACGCAACGAATCACCATCCTGCTGTTCAAGCAGAGCTACGAGGGGGCGCCCTCCCCTCCTCTCCGTCCCCGCCAGTGGAGTGAGGGGAGCGGGCGTCCCCGAAGCGACCTCCACCCGGCCCGGGACCCGCTGGGCCCGGACGTCGGCTCGCGGGGGGGTTGGGGAGGGCGAGGGTCCCGGTCCGCGCGACGCGCTGGCCGTCTGTTTCCGTATGCCGCGCGGCCGCCGGGGTGTCTCGTCTTTCCTCTCTCCCCTCCGTCCCCCCGATGCCCGGTGCCTCCCGAGCCGCGTCCGAGCGTCGCGCGGTACAGTTTGAGAACACAGATCAGCACACAGATGAGCGGTGAACTTTTAAACCCCGCGGTTCCGTCGCACAGTTTGAAAACACAGATCAGCACACAGATGAGCGGTGAACTTTTAAACCTCGCGGTTCCGTCGCACAGTTTGAAAACACAGATCAGCACACAGATCAGCGGTGAACTTTTAAACCCCGCGGTTCCGTCGCACAGTTTGAAAACACAGATCAGCACACAGATGAGCGGTGAACTTTTAAACCCCGCGGTTCCGTCGCACAGTTTGAGATGTATATAAGTACCACGACTGAAAAACTCGTACAGTGTATGCCCGGCTTAACACAGTGAAAGTATGAACATGCACACAGAGAGAGAGTAACCATTCCAATGTTACTTACAATCGCATCAGCAGAAACGCGAGGTCCGCGTCAGCCTTGCAGCCTTCTTTCTCTTTTAGCTCTCGCCATTCGGAAAAAGCTTTCCCAATGTTCACCCGTGTACGACTCTTCTCTCTTTCCAGAGCCCTTTTCCTCTTTCTTGTCTGCTCCGACATGGGCTTTCGCTGTTTTATCGTTGGTTCCGCCATGATAACTGCACAGATATCGCCACTGCGCTAGCACCGAGCATGCGTTTCACTGGGGGCGTGTAGCAGTTCTCGCCGTAAAGCAAGACCGACTCTCGCGATCTTGCACGAGATTCTGAGCCTGTGGGCGCGGGCTGAGGGCTCCTGCAGTTGCAAGTGCGGTATTTCCCCCACAGACCACCAGGGCGGCCAAGAAAACCTTTGTTCAACCTGAAATGACTCATTTAATCATCCAAAACGGTATGGAACACATTAATTAACTTAAAAATGTTGCATAGTGTGCCTTTAAGTTCAATAATATACACACTTTCATACTCAACCCCGTGAACTCAAAAATATTACCTTAAATATACCATCTTCTCTGTTTCTCAATGGGCCTTATTTTGCCACTGACTGTGGGTGCTGTGGAAAGCCTTTTTTTCCCCTCTCCCTTCTTTGCTCATGTATCAAGTCGGGGTCACCAATATGTTAGACAGGATTGAACTGTAAAAAAGACGAGACGAGACAAAGCAGCTTCTTCTTAAAAAAACATCAGTGGGATGTATTCAAAGACTTAAAGTCACATCTTCATTCAGCAGAATCCCAATAGCATCGGGTAACTGTCATCCTTTTATAGGGTGACAGTTACGTAAATGTGAACATGATATCTTACTGTGCACGTGGACCACTCAACCCAAAACAAATGTTTCCTATCATCCCTCGATGGAATGCTTATATAGCCCTTATAACCCTGACAGTGCTTATATATGCACTGTGTCAGGGTTCTGCGGGCTATGCCCGGTCTGGGTGCAGCCGTTTCTCTTGCTCTTTTCTGCAGGTGGTTGCTGATGAGCGGTGAGGCGTGGAGCAGAACGGCCTTCCAGCAAAAACGATTGCTTGATCCCCACCCTAATTACTCTCTCTTGTGCTCCATGACGCTACTTGCAGCCCACCGTGCCCTACGTTTCCTTCCTGGTGGTTCCAGTAAAAAAAAGGAGGCGTCACGTTTGGCGCGAGAGCTTGCCACGGGGAGCAGGGGTCCGCCAACTCTGCCTTCTGTGCCCATCCCGAACTGGGCCACCTCCACTTCCCTGTCCAGACCAGCCCAGGCTTATCAGGGGGCCCGTCTTTCCCCATGAGGCGAGCCGACGTCTCAGTCACTCCGGTGAGTCGGCCTGACGGCACCAGAGCTCCTCCAGCCTCGGTGGGTGAGGCTCCAACCCCAGATGTTCCTGCTCCGTCGCCGGCCGCCAAGGGTCCTTTCTCCTGGCCTCCAGTCGTGTCCTGCGTTCCCTCCTGGCCTCCAGTCGTTTCTTGCGTTTCCGGTGAGGGTGCAGCCGTTTCTCTCCCTCTCTTCCCGCAGATGGTTGCTGATGAGCGGGGAGGCGTGGAGCAGCAGGTGTTCGGCATTAGGTGGCCCTCGTCGGGGGTATTTAAGCAGAAGGCTGCCAGCATAACACTGCCACAGTGTTAACCCAAGTGGTATGACCAGAACGGCCCTCCAGTGAAAACGATTGCTTGATTCACACGCTAATTGCTCTCTCTTGTGCTCCAGGTTAAGACTGCTCCAGATCCCACTCCGCAGGGCTTCTTGGTCCCTAAGCTTCCTACGACTAATCCCGGCGATTCTTCCCCGCCGATCGCCAGCTGGCAGCCAGCTAGCAGCAAATCCCCCAAGCTTTTGTCAGCCGGACCTTGCTCACCCTCCACCATCCGGCCTCCCTGCCTCGCAGCCACCTGCATCCACTGAACTATGACAACCCGCCTCTGGCGCCCCCGTCCTGTAGAACCCGTAAGCCGCCATCCATCTGGCAAATTCCCGTCGTACCACAGTAAGCTTGCACTGGTGGATTTGCTTCCCGAATCCACCACAAAGATCTAACGTTCTTCTCTCGTCCTAGAACCAGACGTCCCATCGTCTCTTGCGTTACCTGACGTCCCGTCGTCTCTATTCGTGCCCTGCGCTCCTTGGATCTTGATGTCCTGTCGTCTCCCTCCGTGTCCAGCGCACCTCAGACCCCGATGTCCCGCCGTCTCTCGGCGGTTCCCCGTCCGACTCTGTTCTCTGAATAAAACCCGCTAAACCTTGGCTTGTTCTCCTGAGTGTTTCTGCATGTGGGCTAAACACCTAAAAACTTTGACACACTGTGTACAACAGAACTCTTGACACAAGGTGGTACATTTGAACTTGCCCTGCCTGGCCATGATGAAAGTGAAAGCTCAGAAAATCCAGGTGTTTTAAGAGGATTGGTGGATGTTGTAGCTTCACCATCAAAACCATCCCAGTCTTCAACCACAGAATTATTGAGCAATTTGCTTCTCTCAAAGATAGAAGGGCAACATTTATGTTTAAAAAGTAGAACACAGTTTATTTTTTTGCTTTCATTCATGTGTATACACTTGTGTGATATCTTGATAAATGTTTTGGTGTATATTGTGAATTTGCACTATATAAATAAACTAAATTGAATTGAAAATGAAAAACAAGTGAAGAGGATGTTTTCTTCTGCAGCTGAATTGGCAAAAATAATTATGTTCTTGATTCACTTTACAGTGTGTTGACACATTTGCAGACCCTAGGGCTGCAACTAAAGATTATTTTAATAATTGATTAATCGGTCAATTACTTTTTTTTTTCATTCAATCGATGAATCAGACAAAAAAGAATCCACCTCTCTATTCCAAAATAGAATATTTGGACTGACAGAGCAAAAAAGCACACACACACAAAACAGGTTGCCACTTAGGTGTTGTGTTACAATAATATTAAACAGCAAATCATTTTGCTTCAAATAAAGAACTTTATGTTCAACAGATAGTTAGTCAATCATTTAATAATCAGGATTGTCTATATGAACTGATTTAACAAAACAAAAGTGAAGCTGTAAAACTGCTGTGACAAATGCGGTTTCGTTACACCTCACTTTTGTGCTGGTGCACGTAGGGAAAGAAATTGGACATAACAGTGCAACCAGAACAGTAACACCCCTGTTTACAATCAAATACACCAACAGTCCATTTGATAGACGGTTTCAGCACAAGCTGCACTTGTACTACTACATGTTACATTTCTATGTGCATATTTTTCTTCCAGTTATATTTATAACTTCTACCAGTGTTTCTAATTATTCTTTGAAGAGTCAAAAAGGAGTGTTTGATATTTGTTTTTCTTTTGAGGGTTTTACATAGTGAGGGTGTCCTCTAAGGATGCTTATTTTAAGTGTGCCAGTGTCATATGTGTGTTCTAAACTGGTGACTCATCAAAATTTCATTATGGTTACATAATGACAATAATGACGACTGATTTTTGAAAGGTTTAGAGCCCTCACTCCTATACAGTGTGTAGTGACTTTTTCAGCAAATTGAAACTTAACCAACAAATTATTACCATCAAATAAACAGAATGAAATTGTATTCTGATTGAGAATATCAGAATACGATTCAGATAGGGGCAAAGGGTACTTACTATGCATGCGGAGGATGGGGCAGTGGCACTGGGCAGCACAGAATTTTGAGGCATGATAATGTCCTACCACTCTCTCATCCTGTAATTTAGGAACAGCATGAGTTGCTGAGCCTGTAGCTGAATAATAGAAAGCAACTAGAAAATTTCTGAAGAAATTTAGCAAGGCGCCTGCCTCGTGATGCGTACCGTACTGTGTAAAATAGCAACAGGAAGTAACACCGCGAATTTCAGGTTCCTACGGTGTTCACAGCCCCAGCAGCAGCCGTCGAAAGGTGCCATGTTAAGTCAATGGACCTCCTAGGAGCCTCTGGCTAGCAGCGTTGTCATGGAGACTCCCTCACAGCTGTAGCCCTCTGTCTTAATTATCATTACCTTTATCATGTGAGGTACTGAGGTGAATTTGTGATTTCAGTGTCTTTGGAGCATTTCTGCAGCAGGTAGCAGAGGCAAAGAGGGGTCAAAAATGGATGTTTGACACCTCATAAAATATACATGCTTTATCTGACATGGACCAAATTTGTTGTAGAGCCTTCTCTCTAAAGGAAGTACAGACACTGTGAAGCAAAAGTTTGTGCGAGCTTCCTAGAGCTACTTCCGGTTAGCAACATGCTAACAATTAGCCGCTAACAAGGTTGTGTTCAGGATGACCAGGTGATGGTACTCTGTTAGTTTGGTCCATAACCTGTGCTGGGAAGTGCCTCAAAGAGGGAGAAAATACGTTGTTTATTACGTCGCCATGGTAACTCAAAATGGCGGGTGGTCTTGGCCCATTGAAAAGCATTGAATATTTGACACCTCCTAACATGGAGATGCTTTATCCGACATGGCCAAAATTTGTTGTGGAGCTTTCTCTCTACAGTAAGAACAGACTCTGTGAAGCAGAAGTTGGTGAGACCTTCCTAGAGCTACTTCCTGTTAGCAACATGCTAACCGTTAGCCGCTAACATGGTTGTGTTCAGTATCACCGGGGGATTGTACTCTGTCAGTTTGGTCCAAATCCTGTACTGGGATGTGCTTCAAATAGGGAGAAAATACGTTTTTTATAACGTTGCCATGGTAACTCAAAATGGCGGGTGGTACAAAAAAATACTTCATAGGATCAGCACACATGTTTTGTTATACATACTGTGGGGATTATAATATAAAACTCTAAGTGTCCCACACCGGGATTCGATCTCATGACCTCTTGGATGCAAAGCCTGCACTTTCCATCTGAGCTATAATGTAGCGCCATATATGGGCATGAAGTATTGGGACCATAAGGGGTTTGATCCCCCATTGAAAAGCATTGGATGTTTGACACCTCATAGCTTGGAGATGCTTTATGTGACGTAGCCCAAATTTCTTGTGGAGCTTTCTCTCTAGAGTAAGAACAGACTCTGTGAAGCAGAAGTTGGTGAGACCTTCCTAGAGCTACTTCCGGTTAGCAACATGCTAACAGTTAGCCACTAACAGGGTTGTGTTCAGTATCACCAAGTGAGTGTACTCTGTCAGTTTGGTCCAAATCCTGTACTGGGAAGTGCCTCAAAAAGGGTGCCAATACTTAATGTCACCAAAGGTCACCAAAGGTCATGAGTCAGATTGGCCTCCTTTAGCAACTCAGCCTGTTGGAAGCAAAGGCCCAATAGGAAAGCATGTGAAATCCAAAATGGGACAGAAAAGTGACACATGTCTGAAAGTCACTTGAAAATTTTAAAATGTTAAGAGGAAGTGACTGTGCGAATTTCAGATTCCTACATTAATCACAGCCGCTGCAGCGGGCGTCGAAAGTTGCCATTGTATCCCAATGGAGCTTCTCCCTCTGGCCCTCAGAGTTCCGTCGTCATGGAAACTCACTCACACCTGCAGCGGGCCAGTCTACCGAAGTGCAGAGACTTTGCTCACAATAAGTCCCATTGGATTATAATGGAGAACTTTGCCCCGAACAACGCTCCATATCTCCTGATCCGTAAATGGTAGAGACGTAATTTTTTCTGCGTTTATTTCGTAACGGATAGGGGAAGAAGACAGGCTATCGGTTTTTGCTGGAAAAAGTTTAATAAAGGCGTGACAAATTATGATATAAAGGTGATTTTTATGGAATTTTAGAAATCCTCTAAAACCGGTCCCGAACAAATCGCTGTAGCTGAAAAAGTATAAGAGATATCAAAATAATTCTTTCACTATGAGTATCAGCAGGCTTTTGAGGACTATGGTGCCCATTTTCATGTTTGTACAAAAATCGGTGTAGGCACAGCGACGATGTAAAAAAGTGGATGATGTGGGAAAATGCAGCTGAAAAGCGTTTTCAGGAATTTGCACATTCACTACTCCCGAACAAATTGTTCCTGCGGTAAAACCATAACAGTTATCCAAACAATTCCTTTTTTATGAGTGCCAGAAGGGTCGAGACATTCATGTGTGAAAGTCTCATGCTTGTACATGAAACGGTTTAGGAGTAGCGACGATGCGAAAACATGTGATGTTTTGGATTTTCAGACGTCATTTTTCAAAACCGCTCCATAGGAAATGAATGGGGAGGATTTCGGGTTTGTGTCGCTCTGAGGTGATTTGCAAAAAATCTATAAATGCTACACCAATGAGGGTTACATTTCCTGAATCCAGACAAAAATACCTAAGTTTTGATGTATAATTTGTCTACGTAGAGTGAAAATTGAGCGAGTAGGCTGAAGTTGTTGGGAGTTTTGAAATCTTTGAAAACGCTAGAGTGGCCCACTCTAGCGGTTGGAGAATTCCGTCATTGACTTTCATTATAAACGATGATTTCGCTGATTTTTGGACATGAGCTTTGAGGAGTAACTGTGAAGAGACGATAAAAGATATCCCCATCCCGTTTTCACTTCTGAGTAGTTCACAGATATGTCTACAAACTGGAAGTTAAACGGTGTCCGTAGGTGAGAGCATGACGACACAGTACAGCTTTGAAAATGGCAATTTTGAGGCTTTTTTGAGGCTGTCTTTTTACCCGACTCCATTGATTACTATGGGTTTTTTGGGGGGTGGTTTTTCGCTAATTGCGTTGCCATGGTAACTCGAAACCCCAATAAAAGTAATAGCACACATCTCGAGATCGAGCCGGACGTTTTGATGTATATATTGTGGGGGTGCACGCTACGGTTCGGGCCGCATTAATCGTGACGGAAGAAGAAGTAAAGAATACTAGAAAATTTCTGAAGAAATTTAGCAAGGCGCCTGCCTCGTGGTGCGTACCGTACCATTGAAAATACTAACGGGAAGTAACACTGCGAATTTCAGGTTCCTACGGTCTTCACAGCCCCTGCAACGGCCATCGAAAGGTGCCATGTTAAGTCAATGGACCTACTAGGAGCCTCTGGCTAGCAGCGTTGTCATGGAGACTCCCTCACAGCTGTAGCCCTCTGTCTTAATTATCATTACCTTTATCATGTGAGGTACTGAGGCGAATGTGTGATTTCAGTGTCTTTGGAGCATTTCTGCAGCATGTAACAGAGGCAAAGAGGGGTCAAAAATGGATGTTTGACACCTCATAAAATAGACATGCTTTATCTGACATGGCCCAAATTTGTTGTAGAGCCTTCTATCTAAAGGAAGTACAGACTCTGTGAAGCAAAAGTTTGTGCGAGCTTCCTAGAGCTACTTCCGGTTAGCAACATGCTAAGCGTTAGCCGCTAACAAGGTTGTGTTCAGTATGACCGGGTGATGGTACTCTGTTAGTTTGGTCCATATCCTGTGCTGGGAAGTGCCTCAAAGAGGGAGAAAATACGTTGTTTATTACGTCGCCATGGTAACTCAAAATGGCGGGTGGTCTTGGCCCATTGAAAAGCATTGAATATTTGACACCTCCTAACATGGAGATGCTTTATCCGACATGGCCAAAATTTGTTGTGGAGCTTTCTCTCTACAGTAAGAACAGACTCTGTGAAGCAGAAGTTGGTGAGACCTTCCTAGAGCTACTTCCTGTTAGCAACATGCTAACCGTTAGCCGCTAACAAGGTTGTGTTCACGATGACCAGGTGATGGTACTCTGTTAGTTTGGTCCATAACCTGTGCTGGGAAGTGCCTCAAAGAGGGAGAAAATACATTGTTTATTACGTCGCCATGGTAACTCAAAATGGCGGGTGGTCTTGGCCCATTGAAAAGCATTGAATATTTGACACCTCCTAACATGGAGATGCTTTATCCGACATGGCCAAAATTTGTTGTGGAGCTTTCTCTCTACAGTAAGAACAGACTCTGTGAAGCAGAAGTTGGTGAGACCTTCCTAGAGCTACTTCCTGTTAGCAACATGCTAACCGTTAGCCGCTAACAAGGTTGTGTTCAGGATGACCAGGTGATGGTACTCTGTTAGTTTGGTCCATAACCTGTGCTGGGAAGTGCCTCAAAGAGGGAGAAAATACGTCGTTTATTACGTCGCCATGGTAACTCAAAATGGCGGGTGGTCTTGGCCCATTGAAAAGCATTGAATATTTGACACCTCCTAACATGGAGATGCTTTATCCGACATGGTCAAGATTTGTTGTGGAGCTTTCTCTCTACAGTAAGAACAGACTCTGTGAAGCAGAAGTTAGTGAGACCTTCCTAGAGCTACTTCCTGTTAGCAACATGCTAACCATTAGCCGCTAACATGGTTGTGTTCAGTATCACCGGGGGATTGTACTCTGTCAGTTTGGTCCAAATCCTGTACTGGGATGTGCTTCAAATAGGGAGAAAATACGTTTTTTATAACGTTGCCATGGTAACTCAAAATGGCGGGTGGTACAAAAAAATACTTCATAGGATCAGCACACATGTTTTGTTATACATACTGTGGGGATTATAATATAAAACTCTAAGTGTGCCACACCGGGATTCGATCCCATGACCTCTTGCATGCAAAGCCTACACTTTCCATCTGAGCTATACTGTAGCGCCATACATGGGCATGCAGTATTGGGACCATAAGGGGTTTGATCCCCCATTGAAAAGCATTGGATGTTTGACACCTCATAGCTTGGAGATGCTTTATGCGACGTAGCCCAAATTTCTTGTGGAGCTTTCTCTCTAGAGTAAGAACAGACTCTGTGAAGCAGAAGTTGGTGAGACCTTCCTAGAGCTACTTCGGGTTAGCAACATGCTAACAGTTAGCCGCTAACAGGGTTGTGCTCAGTATCACCAGGTGAGTGTACTCTGTCAGTTTGGTCCAAATCCTGTACTGGTAAGTGCCTCAAACAGGGTGCCAATACTTAATGTCACCAAAGGTCACCAAAGGTCGTGAGTCAGATTGGCCTCCTTTAGCAACTCAGCCTCACCACATCTGGGCCCAGAACTCAACATTTGACCAAAATGGTCAGTAGCGCCATTTCTCACATGTGGGTGGTGTGGGTCGTCTCTGGGCCTCATGCCAGGTCCTGTTGGAAGCAAAGGCCCAATAGGAAAGCATGTGAAATCCAAAATGGGACAGAAAAGTGACACATGGCTGAAAGTCACTTGAAAATTTTAAAATGTTAAGAGGAAGTGACTGTGCGAATTTCAGATTCCTACATTAATCACAGCAACTGCAGTGAGCGTCGAAAGTTGCCATTCTATCTCAATGGAGCGTCTCCCTCTGGCCCTCAGAGTTCCGTCGTCATGGAAACTCACTCACACCTCTGCTGCAGGCCAGTCTACCGAAGTGCAGACACTTTGCTCACAATAAATCCCATTGGATTATAATGGAGAACTTTGCCCCGAACAACGCTCCATATCTCCTGATCCGTAAATGGTAGAGACGTAATTTCTTCTGCGTTTATTTCGTAACGGATAGGGGAAGAAGACAGGCTATCGGTTTTTGCTGGAAAAAGTTTAATAAAGGCGTGAAAAATTAAATATATAAAGGGGTTTTATATCGACTTTTAGAAATCCTCTAAAAACGGTCCCGAACAAATCGCTGTAGCTGAAAAAGTATAAGAGATATCAAAATAATTCTTTCACTATGAGTATCAGCAGGCTTTTGAGGACTATGGTGCCCATTTTCATGTTTGTACAAAAATCGGTGTAGGCACAGCGACGATGTAAAAAAGTGGATGATGTGGGACAATGCAGCTGAAAAGCGTTTTCAGGAATTTGCACATTCGCTACTCCCGAACAAATTGTTCCTGCGGTAAAACCGTAACAGTTATCCAAACAATTCCTTTTTTATGAGTGCCAGAAGGGTCGGGACATTCATGTGTGAAAGTCTCATGCTTGTACATGAAACGGTTTAGGAGTAGCGACGATGCGAAAACATGTGATGTTTTGGATTTTCAGACGTCATTTTTCAAAACTGCTCCATAGGAAATGAATGGGGGAGGTTTCGGGTTTGTGTCGCTCTGAGGTGATTTGCGAAAGATCTATAAATGCTACACCAATGAGGGTTACATTCCCTGAAGCCTGACAAAAATACCTACGTTTTGATGTATAATTTCTCTACGTAGAGTGAAAATTGAGCGAGTAGGCTGAAGTTGTTCGGAGTTTTGAAATCTTTGAAAACGCTAGAGTGGGCCACTCTAAGAGTCTGAGAATTCCGTCATTGACTTTCATAATAAACGATGATTTCGCTGATTTTTGGACATGAGCTTTGAGGAGTAACTGTGAAGAGATGATAAAAGATATCTCCATCCCGTTTTCACTTCTGAGTAGTTCACAGATATATCTACAAACTGGAAGTTAAACCGTGTTCGTAGGTGAGAGCATGACGACACAGTACAGCGTTGAAAATGGCCATTTGGAGGCTTTTTTGAGGCTTTCTTTCTGCACTTTCCATCTGAGCTATACTGTAGCGCCATATATGGGCATGCAGTATTGGGACCATAAGGGGTTTGATCCCCCATTGAAAAGCATTGGATGTTTGACACCTCATAGCTTGGAGATGCTTTATGCAACGTAGCCCAAATTTCTTGTGGAGCTTTCTCTCTAGAGTAAGAACAGACTCTGTGAAGCAGAAGTTGGTGAGACCTTCCTAGAGCTACTTCCGGTTAGCAACATGCTAACAGTTAGCCGCTAACAGGGTTGTGTTCAGTATCACCAGGTGAGTGTACTCTGTCAGTTTGGTCCAAATCCTGTACTGGGAAGTGCCTCAAAAAGGGTGCCAATACTTAATGTCACCAAAGGTCACCAAAGGTCATGAGTCAGATTGGCCTCCTTTAGCAACTCAGCCTCACCACATGTGGGCCCAGAACTCAACATTTGACCAAAATGGTCAGTAGCGCCATTTCCCACATGTGGGTGGTGCTCTATTGGCCAATTGGGTCGTGTCTGGGCATCATGCCAGGTCCTGTTGGAAGCAAAGGCCCAATAGGAAAGCATGTGAAATCCAAAATGGGACAGAAAAGTGACACATGTCTGAAAGTCACTTGAAAATTTTAAAATGTTAAGAGGAAGTGACTGTGCGAATTTCAGATTCCTACATTAATCACAGCCGCTGCAGCGGGCGTCGAAAGTTGCCATTGTATCCCAATGGAGCTTCTCCCTCTGGCCCTCAGAGTTCCGTCGTCATGGAAACTCACTCACACCTGCAGCGGGCCAGTCTACCGAAGTGCAGAGACTTTGCTCACAATAAGTCCCATTGGATTATAATGGAGAACTTTGCCCCGAACAACGCTCCATATCTCCTGATCCGTAAATGGTAGAGACGTAATTTTTTCTGCGTTTATTTCGTAACGGATAGGGGAAGAAGACAGGCTATCGGTTTTTGCTGGAAAAAGTTTAATAAAGGCGTGACAAATTATGATATAAAGGTGATTTTTATGGAATTTTAGAAATCCTCTAAAACCGGTCCCGAACAAATCGCTGTAGCTGAAAAAGTATAAGAGATATCAAAATAATTCTTTCACTATGAGTATCAGCAGGCTTTTGAGGACTATGGTGCCCATTTTCATGTTTGTACAAAAATCGGTGTAGGCACAGCGACGATGTAAAAAAGTGGATGATGTGGGAAAATGCAGCTGAAAAGCGTTTTCAGGAATTTGCACATTCACTACTCCCGAACAAATTGTTCCTGCGGTAAAACCATAACAGTTATCCAAACAATTCCTTTTTTATGAGTGCCAGAAGGGTCGAGACATTCATGTGTGAAAGTCTCATGCTTGTACATGAAACGGTTTAGGAGTAGCGACGATGCGAAAACATGTGATGTTTTGGATTTTCAGACGTCATTTTTCAAAACCGCTCCATAGGAAATGAATGGGGAGGATTTCGGGTTTGTGTCGCTCTGAGGTGATTTGCAAAAAATCTATAAATGCTACACCAATGAGGGTTACATTTCCTGAATCCAGACAAAAATACCTAAGTTTTGATGTATAATTTGTCTACGTAGAGTGAAAATTGAGCGAGTAGGCTGAAGTTGTTGGGAGTTTTGAAATCTTTGAAAACGCTAGAGTGGCCCACTCTAGCGGTTGGAGAATTCCGTCATTGACTTTCATTATAAACGATGATTTCGCTGATTTTTGGACATGAGCTTTGAGGAGTAACTGTGAAGAGACGATAAAAGATATCCCCATCCCGTTTTCACTTCTGAGTAGTTCACAGATATGTCTACAAACTGGAAGTTAAACGGTGTCCGTAGGTGAGAGCATGACGACACAGTACAGCTTTGAAAATGGCAATTTTGAGGCTTTTTTGAGGCTGTCTTTTTACCCGACTCCATTGATTACTATGGGTTTTTTGGGGGGTGGTTTTTCGCTAATTGCGTTGCCATGGTAACTCGAAACCCCAATAAAAGTAATAGCACACATCTCGAGATCGAGCCGGACGTTTTGATGTATATATTGTGGGGGTGCACGCTACGGTTCGGGCCGCATTAATCGTGACGGAAGAAGAAGTAAAGAATACTAGAAAATTTCTGAAGAAATTTAGCAAGGCGCCTGCCTCGTGGTGCGTACCGTACCATTGAAAATACTAACGGGAAGTAACACTGCGAATTTCAGGTTCCTACGGTCTTCACAGCCCCTGCAACGGCCATCGAAAGGTGCCATGTTAAGTCAATGGACCTACTAGGAGCCTCTGGCTAGCAGCGTTGTCATGGAGACTCCCTCACAGCTGTAGCCCTCTGTCTTAATTATCATTACCTTTATCATGTGAGGTACTGAGGCGAATGTGTGATTTCAGTGTCTTTGGAGCATTTCTGCAGCATGTAACAGAGGCAAAGAGGGGTCAAAAATGGATGTTTGACACCTCATAAAATAGACATGCTTTATCTGACATGGCCCAAATTTGTTGTAGAGCCTTCTATCTAAAGGAAGTACAGACTCTGTGAAGCAAAAGTTTGTGCGAGCTTCCTAGAGCTACTTCCGGTTAGCAACATGCTAAGCGTTAGCCGCTAACAAGGTTGTGTTCAGTATGACCGGGTGATGGTACTCTGTTAGTTTGGTCCATATCCTGTGCTGGGAAGTGCCTCAAAGAGGGAGAAAATACGTTGTTTATTACGTCGCCATGGTAACTCAAAATGGCGGGTGGTCTTGGCCCATTGAAAAGCATTGAATATTTGACACCTCCTAACATGGAGATGCTTTATCCGACATGGCCAAAATTTGTTGTGGAGCTTTCTCTCTACAGTAAGAACAGACTCTGTGAAGCAGAAGTTGGTGAGACCTTCCTAGAGCTACTTCCTGTTAGCAACATGCTAACCGTTAGCCGCTAACAAGGTTGTGTTCACGATGACCAGGTGATGGTACTCTGTTAGTTTGGTCCATAACCTGTGCTGGGAAGTGCCTCAAAGAGGGAGAAAATACATTGTTTATTACGTCGCCATGGTAACTCAAAATGGCGGGTGGTCTTGGCCCATTGAAAAGCATTGAATATTTGACACCTCCTAACATGGAGATGCTTTATCCGACATGGCCAAAATTTGTTGTGGAGCTTTCTCTCTACAGTAAGAACAGACTCTGTGAAGCAGAAGTTGGTGAGACCTTCCTAGAGCTACTTCCTGTTAGCAACATGCTAACCGTTAGCCGCTAACAAGGTTGTGTTCAGGATGACCAGGTGATGGTACTCTGTTAGTTTGGTCCATAACCTGTGCTGGGAAGTGCCTCAAAGAGGGAGAAAATACGTCGTTTATTACGTCGCCATGGTAACTCAAAATGGCGGGTGGTCTTGGCCCATTGAAAAGCATTGAATATTTGACACCTCCTAACATGGAGATGCTTTATCCGACATGGTCAAGATTTGTTGTGGAGCTTTCTCTCTACAGTAAGAACAGACTCTGTGAAGCAGAAGTTAGTGAGACCTTCCTAGAGCTACTTCCTGTTAGCAACATGCTAACCATTAGCCGCTAACATGGTTGTGTTCAGTATCACCGGGGGATTGTACTCTGTCAGTTTGGTCCAAATCCTGTACTGGGATGTGCTTCAAATAGGGAGAAAATACGTTTTTTATAACGTTGCCATGGTAACTCAAAATGGCGGGTGGTACAAAAAAATACTTCATAGGATCAGCACACATGTTTTGTTATACATACTGTGGGGATTATAATATAAAACTCTAAGTGTGCCACACCGGGATTCGATCCCATGACCTCTTGCATGCAAAGCCTACACTTTCCATCTGAGCTATACTGTAGCGCCATACATGGGCATGCAGTATTGGGACCATAAGGGGTTTGATCCCCCATTGAAAAGCATTGGATGTTTGACACCTCATAGCTTGGAGATGCTTTATGCGACGTAGCCCAAATTTCTTGTGGAGCTTTCTCTCTAGAGTAAGAACAGACTCTGTGAAGCAGAAGTTGGTGAGACCTTCCTAGAGCTACTTCGGGTTAGCAACATGCTAACAGTTAGCCGCTAACAGGGTTGTGCTCAGTATCACCAGGTGAGTGTACTCTGTCAGTTTGGTCCAAATCCTGTACTGGTAAGTGCCTCAAACAGGGTGCCAATACTTAATGTCACCAAAGGTCACCAAAGGTCGTGAGTCAGATTGGCCTCCTTTAGCAACTCAGCCTCACCACATCTGGGCCCAGAACTCAACATTTGACCAAAATGGTCAGTAGCGCCATTTCTCACATGTGGGTGGTGTGGGTCGTCTCTGGGCCTCATGCCAGGTCCTGTTGGAAGCAAAGGCCCAATAGGAAAGCATGTGAAATCCAAAATGGGACAGAAAAGTGACACATGGCTGAAAGTCACTTGAAAATTTTAAAATGTTAAGAGGAAGTGACTGTGCGAATTTCAGATTCCTACATTAATCACAGCAACTGCAGTGAGCGTCGAAAGTTGCCATTCTATCTCAATGGAGCGTCTCCCTCTGGCCCTCAGAGTTCCGTCGTCATGGAAACTCACTCACACCTCTGCTGCAGGCCAGTCTACCGAAGTGCAGACACTTTGCTCACAATAAGTCCCATTGGATTATAATGGAGAACTTTGCCCCGAACAACGCTCCATATCTCCTGATCCGTAAATGGTAGAGACGTAATTTTTTCTGCGTTTATTTCGTAACGGATAGGGGAAGAAGACAGGCTATCGGTTTTTGCTGGAAAGAGTTTAATAAAGGCGTGAAAAATTATGATATAAAGGGGATTTTTATCGACTTTTAGAAATCCTTTAAAAACGTTCCCGAACAAATCGCTGTAGCCGAAAAAGTATAAGAGATATCAAAATAATTCTTTCACTATGAGTATCAGCAGGCTTTTGAGGACTATGGTGCCCATTTTCATGTTTGTACAAAAATCGGTGTAGGCACAGCGACGATGTAAAAAAGTGGATGATGTGGGAAAATGCAGCTGAAAAGCGTTTTCAGGAATTTGCACATTCGCTACTCCCGAACAAATTGTTCCTGCGGTAAAACCGTAACAGTTATCCAAACAATTCCTTTTTTATGAGTGCCAGAAGGGTCGGGACATTCATGTGTGAAAGTCTCATGCTTGTACATGAAACGGTTTAGGAGTAGCGACGATGCGAAAACATGTGATGTTTTGGATTTTCAGACGTCATTTTTCAAAACCGCTCCATAGGAAATGAATGGGGAGGATTTCGGGTTTGTGTCGCTCTGAGGTGATTTGAGAAAAATCTATAAATGCTGCACCAATGAGGGTTACATTTCCTGAATCCAGACAAAAATACCTACGTTTTGATGTATAATTTGTCTACGTAGAGTGAAAATTGAGCGAGCAGGCTGAAGTTGTTCGGAGTTTTGAAATCTTTGAAAACGCTAGAGTGGGCCACTCTAAGAGTCTGAATTCCGTCATTGACTTTCATTATAAACGATGATTTCGCTGATTTTCGGACATGAGCTTTGAGGAGCACTTGTGAGGAGACGATAACAGATATCTACATCCCGTTTTCACTTCTGAGTAGTTCACAGATATGTCTACAAACTGGAAGTTAAACGGTGTTCGTAGGTGAAAGCATGACGACACAGTACAGCGTTGAAAATGGCCATTTGGAGGCTTTTTTGAGGCTTTCTTTCTACCCGATTCCATTGATTCCTATGGGATTTTTGGGGGTGGTTTTTCGCTAATTTTGTCGCCATGGTGACTCGAAACCCCATTAAAAGTAATAGCACACATCTCGAGACCGAGCCGGACGTTTTGATGTATATATTGTGGGGGTGCACGCTACGGTTCGGGCCGCATTAATCGTGACGGAAGAAGAAGTAAAGAATATTAATAAAGAGTCCGTTTAGAGGTGAATAGTAATAGGCGCCTCCATGCATTTGCATGGGAGGCAGTGCTGTGCTTCGCACAGCACTGCCTCCTCATTGCAAATGCCATGGCAGGCGCCTAATTATCGCTCAACCACTCAGAATCTGGCAAGGGTTCATTCTATGTGCTCATAACAGTAACGACCAAGACACCTCCACGATTTTTCCCCCAGGATAGGCAGAAGTACAAAAAATCTGCGGTTGTTTTAGAGAAATTTGACAACTCTGAATGTCAGAGAGTGTGTTTTGAATAAACATGGTGTTTGTAAATTGATTTTTAGTCCATATAAACAGTGCATTCAGAATACCTTATTTCCTTTTAATCCAAACACATTTCAATCTGATCAGGGAATTGTAAACATAGGTATTGTCATTAACCATCTATCAAGCACTCAGAAAGAGACTAACTCTCTTGGTTTTACTCCCATAATGGCAGTAAACATTTTAATAGCTGTTATTAGGATTAAATTGGATTTTCTGTACACAGTTCTGACTGGACCGTGTACATAAAATTGACTGGTTTCTCTGAACTAAATATGGATTCTTGAATTATATTCCCCTCAATTACCTTGAGGTGCCACTTGTTGTAATTAGGAGCCATAAAAATAAACTGAAGTTAACTGAATATCAGATGCAAATTGAGTAATTTTTTGTACTATATTTATACTATCCAGATGTTCGTCAAGTGGTTGCACAAGTCCTGTCGGATCTTGCGATTCCATTTACCCGTGTTCCAATGGAGCCAGGTTTGCACAGCTGTCCTTGGGTGCCAGAAAACCTCCACAGTTTTTACATGCAAGTGGAAAAGGATGCCCTGGACTCAATCCCCATCTTCAAACACTATGGAATCAGGTATATTTGTGTTTATGAGCCAATATTAAATCAACTCCTGGGTGGCTGTTTTTTGACCATGGATTCTCCATAGTTGCAGGATGTGGCAATGATGTTATAAAATAAATGTTTATTTGATCTAAACCACTAAAACATACATGGTTACAATTCTGGGAAGAAAATCTGAGAAGAAAAATAAGAAAACCTCACAATAAAGAAGTTGTATTACTATAAACTTGTATTACTATAAAAGTGAACAAGAATAGATTATATTTTTAAATATACTGGTATTGATACTGAACAATTAATTTGCCATATGTGTGAAATTAGTATGTGTATAAATCCAACTGTATATACATGTATAAACCCAGCAATGGAGAGTTGGATATGGATTGGTACAAATGCAGATCTAAAATGGAGGCAGTGATCAAAGGGAACATTTCCTTAAATAATTGGGGATTGGGTCTTAATTACTAAGGTTTAGAATCCTCAACTGAATCAAAAGTAGTCCAAACACAGTTCAGATTCTACAGTTACCTCAACTGCAAGAAATTATAATATTGAATCAATACATAAAGGACATAATTGACATGTTTTTGAGAAGCTTACCTCAGCAGAATCTTGTATTATTAAAGTTAAAAATAATTTCTCCTCTCTAACAAGTAAACAGCCCTCCTTGAAAAAGAGCATCCGGTGTTTACACTGAAAAGTAGATTATTATGTTAATTGAAAGTTGCAAATACAGTTATACCACTAGTGGCCTTGTGGACACTTTTGATGTTCAAGTAATTTACTCTGCTAAATATTAGTTGGCCATTATTTTCAGGTAAAATGGTTGGACTGAAGGATGTTTTTTTATTTTTATAAGGGTTTACTGTTTTAAAGGTGTGGTGTTTTTCAAGTAATTTGCAAGTTCCCACTGTTATGCTAATATAACTTGACGAACTGCAACTCCCAGTATGCAACACAGCTGGGACTACAACATCCTGCACCGCCCAGAGCTCCAGTAACAGCGGATGTGGTGACATCCCCAGATCAAATTACACCTGAGCCTATAACACAGCCTGTGCATGGGTGCTCGTCCTTCTTTTTTGCAGCGTTTGCTGTGTTGAGAAGACTATCAGCTGATTTTTCTGCGTGTACCCAACATGTGGTGGGCCTTTGATCAGAGTCTTGACAGGTCCAACAAAACCACATCACTTGTAGACTTTAATACAAGGGGGAGTGGTGGCCTAGTGGTTAGAATCAGAATCAGACATACTTTAATAATCCCAGAGGGAAATTACTTTAGAGCAGTGCACTATGTGCTCTGAGAAGGTTGCAAGTACCCAGTTCGATCCCCACAGCCTGCACTCTGGGTCCCTGAGTAAGACCCTTAACCCCAGATTGCTCCTCAGGCGCCGCACAGTGGCAGCCCACTGCTCCCCAAAGGGGTGGGTTAAAATGCAGAAGTGAATTTTTCCATTGTGAGATCAATGATGTTTTAGTATTATTATTATTATTATTATTATTATTATTATTAACGTTAATTCATCCGTTTTGCTTTGGCCAAGCAAAATCATTGAATCAGCTGCTCCAGAGAGCCAGGGAGTTCTGCCCTCCAGCGCGATCAGAGAGCACCGCCTTTCTCTCTCTGCCAACACCTAGCAATCTCCCATTTTCGGGAGCAACCAAAGGGAAGGGAAGGGATCTCTTTCTTTTATACACTTAGAATGTGATATTTTGTGCCGGGGCAGAATCTTAATACTCCGAAGGGAGAAGGGTTGAACTTTGGTGAATATTTCTAATATGTGGGACTGAATCTACTTTGTGCTATGTTTGTTTTGTTTTGTAGAACAGAGCCACGCCGATCAGCCTTAGAGCTCTTTTTTATATTTCATTTCTCTCTCTCTCTCTCTCTCTCTCTCTCTCCTTCCTGGTTCAGGTTTTTAAACCTTCCCATGGTTTTTGTTAAAGCTTTTGTGTTGTCAGTTGTTTTATGAAATTTTTATTCAGGTTCGGAAGAGATCGGCAAGGCACAAATAAGGACTCAAACACTGTTTCTGTTAGGATAATAGTGCCCATATTTATTATTCCCCACAGAATACAGCAACACAAAACAGCAAGCACTTCTTAAACACTATTTCTGCTACCCCACAGAATATTGCAAAGTAGCAAGCATTAACAAACACTATTTCTGCTACCCCACAGAATATAGCAACACAAAACAGCAAGCACTTCTTAAACACTATTTCTGCTAGAATAACTATGTCCTTCTTTATTCCCCACAGAATAATGAAGGACATAGTAGCAAGCACTTAAAGCAACATGCTTTCAGACAGGCGTGATGTTCCATCTCTTACCATGGCACAGAACTGGGAAGCCGGTCAGTCCGGTAAGAGCACAATCCACGCGGCCGGGTGTCCACTCGAACCCATGGCAGACTTCAACGACTGAGGGCAGTCTCCCCTTTATATACTTACAAACAAAGGGCCAGGTGTGGAGAAAGAATGGCCATTTCTCCCTCCACAGCCGCCCTGTTTCCCAAAACATGTTTCCAAAACAGAAACCGTTCCCAGCATCTCAGCAGTGGGTGAAATGAAACAACATGAGCGCAATCGATGTGAGAAATAAAATAACATCACGAACTCAGAGCGCAAATCAGTGTGTGAAGCACAATACAATTCTCGTTTCACATGAAATCAGTCTTTCCCACAACACATTGTCATAAGTTCCCACCACAAGTTAAACAAAATAACACATGTTGTTCTTAGTTTTATGTGAACTCAAAAACAAGTACCAGTTCTTCCCATAATATAAGTGAAACAAGTTATATAAGCGATAATAAACAAGCTAAACAAGTTATATAACTGACCAGTTTTTTCCAAATTACATTGTCAAAGAGCAACAATAATTCTTTAATATATCATCAGTAATGGCCCATTGAGCCGAGTCCACCCTCAGCCCTCGGCTAGCGAATTAGCTTGTTTCAGCCGAAGCCATCTTAGAAGTAGGGGCCGGAGCCCATACCTCATAGGAACCATCTTGTGCGTGGCACAGAGTAGCTAAGCTAATCATGTTAATAGTTTATCATCTGGGCCAAAGCTATTTTGAGGCCATTAGCTGCAATCTATTGTGAAGTCACTCGATGCTAACAGGCTAGCCATCGTTAGCCGGCTGCCATCTTGAGGATCCAAGTTAGAACGGTTTAGAAGCTAACTGTTGCATGAACTAGCACTGCTCATGGCTAGCTTTACCAAAACATCCGCCATCTTAGCTTCATTCCTATAGACCCCTTGCAACCACGTGACTCCGTTACCCAGAACCCCTTGCGTGGCGGCCATATTGATCGGAATGCCATTTTCTACACAACGCGCGATATTCAAGAGCCGGGCGTACACTGTACGAGTTTTCCCCCTTTTCGGGCCGATTCTTCAGCCGTGCGAGCATTTTTTGAATCGGGCCGAATTTCAGCTTGATCGTACAGGGGGGGAAAGAGGGGGGACTGGCTTCTCACGACTACCTCCCGATCAGGAATCGGACGGTCGGTGAAAATCAAACATGTTTGAAATTCAGTCGGCTGTCGTGAGGTTTTCGTGAGCGCATCCTGCTGTTCAAGCAGAGCTACGACGGAGCGCCTTCCCCTCCTCTCCGTCCCCGCCAGGGGAGGGAGGTGAGCGGGCGTCCCTGAAGCGACCTCCGCCCGGCCCGCTCGCGGGGGGGTTTGGAAGGGCGAGCGCTCCAGTCCGCGCAACGCGCTGGCTGCTTGTTTCGGCACTCCTCCGCTCGCGAGGGTGGGGGGGGGCGACCTGCTGTGCCGCGCGGTGCGGCCGCCGGTGCGTCTCGTCCCTCCTCTCTCCCCTCCGTTCCCCCGACGCCCGGTGCCCCCTGCGGGCCTCGCCAGAGCTGGGCTCGACCCTCTGCTCTGGGTCCCTGTCACCCACCATCGCTCGCCTGCCTCTGCCACCACAGCGAGCGTCGCGCCGCACAGATCGTGAGCAGTGAACTTTTTAAACCCCGCGGTTCCGTCGCACAGTTTTAGATGTATGTAAGTACCACGACTGAAAAACTAGTACAGTGTATGTATGCCCGGTATTTGCGGACCCTTTGGCTGTTCCTGATAAGGATTTTTCTAGCAATCCCGATGATTGGCCATCAGTTTGCTATGCGGATCTGGTGAACTACCTTGTGTTGTCACCCACCCCAACGTACAGTGGCGATCAGATGAAGGCGTACAAGAGTTTGGAAGCGCACAAACAGTTCACTGCCGGATGGATACGTGAACTGTCTGTTTGTTACCTGAATGATGTAGCAGTTGTCCGTGGAAGGGTGAGTTTAATGTTGTTTATTCTCATAACTTAGCTGCATATAGTCCGATAACATCTGACCCTAAACTGTAAACATTGCTTTGGCAACAGAGATGCAGTCTGTTTGCACCATATTGAACAATCAGTGAATAGTCTTTTGTATACGCTCCGCCGGCCATGCGAGTAATGAGGTAACTGGGCCAGTGCAGTGGTGGGCTGTCACGCTAGCGTGCCCACCAAGATGGAGGCGCGCACCCCGATCACGTGACTGTGACGTCAGATGCAAGGGGTCTATTGTGTATACCAGCTTTTACCTACCTCAAAGCTGTTAGTGACCCCTTTCAATGCTGTTTACATCACAAGTGCTGCTATGTTGGTGATTTTTCAGTGTTGGATCCAGTAGTATTTTAATCAACTGTGCATTAATTACAAATTGCTACCGCTACAATTAATCAATTAATTGTAGAAAGACTGGGCTTTCTTGTGCTCTGATTAGATCCAGTATATTGAACAAACCCACAATGTGCAAACGATATCCCTGTGCGCTATAAGCAAAAACACATTAAGCAGCCGGCTAGCATAACAGATAACAAAATCTGGCTTAGAGCTTTCTGGTTGAAACCAGAAAGTTGGATTATAATACAATAATTTATTTCCTTACCCTGCGATGCAAGACCGTTGCTGTTCCTTTATATGTTTGTTTTGTATGTGAATTATCAAGACGTCGGGTGGCTTGCTATATGAACACTGAGCCTTCACTTCGATTTTTATGTCCTCTTCATCAACATTACTCCTCTGACAAATGATGTTGTGAATATATTTTTCATATGCATATTGCTGTCCTTTCTGTCCAGTTCTCTCCAATATTTTGAGACATTACTCCAAAAATTTGAAACGATTTCGTTTGGAATATCTAAATTGAAATAACTGTGGAATCCATGACAATATGTGGGTGGCTAGCAATGTTTGCCAGACGTAGCAACAGTAACCAAGGGGGCAGGCCTTAGCGAAGGGTGAATTCTCAATACCATCCTCCCCCAACTCATCTATAGTGACCAGATTGGATTTATCCTACAAAAACTAACACAACAATTTAAGACCATAATTACATATACTAAGCCATATTCAAGAACAAACATTACATGTTTTTTAGGTTAGTTTAGATGCAGAGTAAGCATTTGCCTTGGTTAGCTGGGAGATTTTGTACAGGTTCCTTGAAAAAGTTTGCTTCCTAGTACAAAAATAGCTCTCAATATAATAACCCAGTTGCCCAAGTTAAAATAAATGGACACTTATCAAATACTATCAAATTAGAATGCGGCACACATAGTATAAGGAAATAGTACAAATAGATAAACAAAATAAATTACATGGCTGATGTACCAACTTGGTATACACACAACCCAGACTTCAAACGCAATCAGTTAGACTACAGATTCCAAAGTTGGACAGTCAGTGGGACTGCAGCATTCTATTTACCAATATGAGAGTAGTAAAAGACTTCCAAACCCTCAAAGGAGAATTTTCAGTATTAAAATAACTAAGAGGTTATACTTATTTGAATTTGCTAATGATGCCATCTCAAGAATGTACAAATGAAAAAAAACAGCAACCCATAAGCTGGTATTAAACATTGTTTTCATTAAACCCCCATTTCTGCATGAATAAAATCTGCTCTTTTATTGGTCTGGTGCGATATTCATTCCACTTTACAATAAGGCACCCTTTATGGAGGCTTATTAAGGGTTTGTAGATATTTTATTAATCTGTAAACTCTTTATTAATCTTTAATAACTTTTTGTGCATTAATAAAGACGAGAAAGACAAAACTGACTGGTTTCTTGACAAATATTGAGCCAGATCTATGTTTGGCAAAAATGTTTCAAATTCTATATATTTCATCTAGAGTTGCTATAGTATTATTTCTGTGTAATGTATAACCTTGTAACCTCAATAAGCATTTGTAAACATAATTCTGTACCATGTAATATTCTACTTTATCACTGCATTATAAACATAACAATTAAAGGGAGTCTTATTTTAAAGTGTATACCATAACGCCCTATATTAATGATTATTAGATATGTTTAAATCAAGAATCTTTTATTGTACACAACAGACTTACAGCATTATTATTATAACTATATATCTACATATATGATAGATAGATAGATAGATAGATAGATAGATAGATAGATAGATAGATAGATAGATAGATAGATAGATAGATAGATAGATAGATAGATAGATAGATAGATAGATAGATAGATAGATAGATAGATAGATAGAAGCACACAAAATAGTCTTTAGTCATCACTGTGAGAGATGGCAGACCTTATCTCTATAATGGATCTCATGGTTACTGGAAATAAGACCCACCACAGTGGTATCATCTGCAAAAACTCAGCACAATCTTTGTGGGATGGATAGCAGAAAGGTCATGGTTGAAAAGGGTGAAGAGAGCAGGGCTGAAGACACAGCTGAGTGTGCCTCCTCAGTCCAAACCGCAATGGTTTTTATCACAGGTCTGGTTTGTAAATCAGTGGTTTGTAGGGAGGGATCAGGTCCACACAGATGTGATCTGATGATCCAAAATAAGGAGCTGCAGCAGCTTTATATGCTCATGAGATATTGTAGTAAACTTGAACTAAAAACTGTGCCCCCAAATTCCATAAATTCATTAAGTTCCCAACCAGAGACAATAATATATTAGATCAACGTGATTCACTTCTCCAGTAACGATCACAGCTGCCTCTGGATTGCTATTCATTTAATAGGTGATAAAGCTGTAAAGCTCGTCTAGGGCTAGTTTAGTGTTAGGTTTCAGCTAGATCAGGGGTTAAAGTTCTCCGTCGCTGCGACGGATTTCCGTCATTTGGAAAATGAGCGCAAAAAGTTCTGTCTAGACTTTTTATGCAAGGTATTAAACTTAAGCTGCTTTCATCCAATGAAACCTGGCAGTGCCGGGACATTAGCCATTCAGAAAGAGAGTAGGGCGGGTCTTTGTGAAACGGACATCTGCCAATCTGAGTTTTATCGGTGTTTCATCATTTTAACTTTTGGGAGAGCATTTTAAACTGCCCTCAGATGGCATGAATGAAAGTAGCGGTGGTCAAAGGTTTTTTTGGATTTATGCAAACCAGCAGGTCATAAAGTTCACTGGTAAGTGTGTCTGTCGCTGCTCCTGCAGTTAATTAATGAATGATTTCCACCTGTGGCCACGTCACCTGTCAGCATTTATTCCCTCGCTGCCAGTAACTTAGCTGATAAACCAACCAGGGATCTCCTCATGATTCGCTATTACGTTTTATTTAACACTCAAAGAGTTACGCGCTAGCTCAGGCTAATTTAGCATGATGTGCTTTTTCTTTTCTTTTCTTTTTTTTAAGAGCGGTCGGAATGTGAAACAGTGTCCCGCATTTCAATGGGTCTGATTCAGAAAAAGTAAAAAAATTCCACCTGTGCTTTTCTGTAACAAAGAAGGCAGAGCTGCATCGGCTGTCAGTCAATAAGCAGCAGCTCCACCTCAGGAGCAGCTGCTCACCAGGATACTCGTTAAATAAAATCACAAGGATTTTGATGCATGCAGATTATTAAGGAAACTATGTCAATAAATAAAAAAATAAACTGCAGCTACAATATGGACTGGAGAACGGGTTCTAACTGGGTGAGGCCAGAGAAAGGCGATTCTCAGAAAGCTTTTATGAAGTTCTTTTTTATTTTTAAACAGAGTGGAGCGCGATGTGAAGCGACACTGTAGAACCAAGTCGCACTAGAACCAGCTGAGAAAGCCTCCTGTGGTTCTATGGACTCATTTTATTCAACCCAAAATCACCTGCCAGAGAGACAAGCTACAGCAGCCAAGATTACCTACAGCAATATTTAACTTTATGCAAAGTTTAATAACATTTTTCTAATTAAAGTGTTCATCTTAAATTCAATTCAATTTTATTTATATAGCGCCAATTCATGAAACGTGTCATCTCAAGGCACTTTACAAAGTCAAGTTTAATCATATTATACAGATTGGTCAAAAATGTTCCTATATAAGAAAACCAGTTGATTGCATCAAAGTCCCGACAAGCAGCATTCACTCCTGAGGAAGCGTAGAGCTACAGGGAGAGTCGTCTGCATTGTCCATGGCTTTGCTGCAATCCCTCATACTGAGCAAGCATGAAGCGACAGTGGGAAGAAAAACTCCCCATTAACGTGAAGGAAAACCTCCGGCAGAACCGGGCTCAGTATGAACGGTCATCTGCCTCGACCGACTGGGGGTTACAGAAGACAGAGCAGAGACACAACAAGAGAGACAAACAAGCACAGAAGCACACATTGATCCAGTAATCTCTTCTACATTAGATGGTAATAGCGGGTGAGCCGTCTTCACTGGATGATGTCACAGTTAACAGAACGCCAGACCAGGTGTACCTACTATGAATATAAAAGAGAGAGAACAGAAAGTTAAAGCAGAAATGACAACACGTAATGCATAATTGAAGAACAGTAGAACTCTATAGAGTGAGAAAATTAGATCCTGATGTCCTCCAGTAGCCTAAGCCTATATAGGTAGCTCAGAGTAACATGAGCCACTCTAGTTATAAGCTTTGTCAAAAAGGAAGGTTTTAAGATTAGTCTTAAAAGTAGACAGGGTGTCTGCCTCACGGACCAAAACTGGGAGTTGGTTCCACAGGAAAGGAGCCTGATAACTAAAGGATCTGCCTCCCATTCTACTTTTAGAGACTCTAGGAACCACCAGCAGACCTGCAGTCTGAGAGCGAAGTGCTCTGTTAGGAACATACGGGGTAATCAGAGCTCTGATATATGATGGAGCTTGATTATTAAGGGCTTTATACGTTAGAAGAAGAATTTTAAATTCTATTCTTAATTTAACAGGAAGCCAATGAAGGGAAGCTAAAATAGGAGAAATATGATCCCTCTTGTTGATTTTCATCAGAACTCTTGCTGCAGCATTTTGGATCAGCTGAAGACTTTGAACTGTATTTTGTGGACTTCCTGATAGTAAAGAATTACAATAGTCTAGCCTTGAAGTAACAAATGCATGGACTAGTTTTTCAGCATCACTCCTGGACAGAATGTTTCTAATTTTGGCGATATTCCTGAGGTGAAAAAAGGAAACTCTGGAAACCTGTTTAATATGGGATTTAAATGACATGTCTTGGTCAAAAATAACACCAAGATTTTTTACTTTATTACCAGAGGCCAAGTTAATGCCACCCAGATTAAGTGATTGGTTAAGAAGTTTTTTTTTTTGAGGACTCTGGCCCAAAGATTACAACTTCGGTCTTGTCAGAATTTAGATGCAGGAAATTTAAAGTCATCCAGCTTTTGATGTCATCAAGACATGACTGCAGTCGAAGTAATTGATTGGATTCATCAGGATTTATGGATAAATATAGCTGAGTGTCATCAGCATAACAGTGGAAATTAATCCCATGCTGTCTGATAATTTTGCCGATCGGAAGCATATATATAGTAAAGAGAATTGGTCCAAGGACTGAACCCTGTGGTACTCCACAGGTGACCCTAGAGTTTGAGGAAGATTTATTATTAACATGAACAAACTGGAATCTGTCAGACAGCTAAGATTTAAACCAGCCTAATGCTTTCCCCTTAATCCCTACAGTATGTTCAAGTCTTTGTAGGAGAATATTGTGGTCAACTGTATCAAATGCAGCACTGAGATCTAACAGGACAAGTACAGACACAAGTCCATTATCTGAGGCCATGAGAATATCATTAGTGACCTTCACCAGAGCTGTTTCAGTGCTATGATGAGCTCTGAAGCCTGACTGAAACTCCTCAAGTAGGTCATTGCTTTGTAAATGTTCATAAAGTTGATTAGCAACTACTTTCTCAAGAATTTTAGATATGAAAAGAAGATTAGATATAGGTCTGTAGTTTACTAGCTTATCTTGATCAAGAGAAGGTTTCTTAAGTAAAGGTTTAATAACAGCTACTTTAAAAACCTGTGGTACATATCCATTTACTAAGGATAGATTAATCATGTCTAAAATAGGACCACTGATCAAAGGGAATACCTCCTTAAACAACTTGTTTGGGATTGGGTCTAACATACAGGTAGAAGGTTTAGATGAAGCTAAGATTTTAGATAGCTCAGAAAGCTCTACTGCTTTTAAACAGTTCAAACACTGTGCAGGTTCTAAAGATTCCTCCAATGCTGCCTTACTTACTGGGGATGAGGTAATCATGTTTGGGAGGATGCCAATTATTTTATTTTTAATGGCATCAATTTTATTTATGAAGAATCCCATAAAATTATTACTACTAAGAGCTAAGGGAATGGATGGATCAACAGAGCTGCAGCTCTGAGTAAGTTTGGCAACTGTACTAAAGAGAAATCTAGGATTATTCTTATTCTCTTCAATTAATGATGAAAAATATGCTGCTCTAACTCTGCGAAGGGTCTTGTTATACAACAATAGACTATCCTATTGCCACATTGCTAGACAGGACACTGGGGAAAAAAAAAAAAACAATAGACTGTCCCTCCAGATTAAGTAGGATTCCTCTTGGTGTGTAGAGCGCCATTTTCTCTCCAATTTCCTAACATTGTGCTTCAAGGAACGCAGTTCTGAATTAAACCAGGGAGCCAGCTTCCTGTGAATTATCACCTTCTTTTTCAAGGGAGCTACATTGTCTAATGCAGAACGCAATGAGGAAGTCACACTGTTAGCAAAGGTATCGATTTGTGAATGGGAAGAAACAGCATTGCTGCCATCTACAGGGCATTTCTGCAATACTGAGGATATTAAAAGCGGGACAGACTCTTTAAGTTTTGATACAGCATTATCCGATAGAGATCTACTATAATGGAACCCTCTTTTGGGGGTGGAGAACTCAGTTAGATTAAACTCACATGTTATTAAAAAATGATCAGATAGGACAGGGTTGTGAGAGAATACTGTTAATTCTTCACAATCAATGCCATATGTCAGCACAAGGTCCAAAGTATGGAGCCGAGAGTGCATTGACTCCATACTTAAAACCAATTGAATCTAGGATAGTTTTAAAGGCTACACTAAGGTTATCACATTCAGTGTCAACATGGATGTTAAAATTACCCACTATAATAACCTTGTCAGTATTTAACACCAAATCAGATAAGAAATCTGACAACTGATCCAAAAACTGAGAGTAAGGGCCTGGTGGACGATACAAAACAATAAACAGAAGAGGTTTTATTGCTTTGCAGTTTGGATGAGGGAAACTGAGGGTTAAATGTTCAAAAGAACTGTAATTATCAATCGGCCTGGGACTAATTAATAAACCAGACTGAAAGATAGCCGCCACTCCTCCTCCTCTTCCCACAGATCTGGGAATGTGGAAATTTAAATAATTGGATGGAGTTGACTCATTTATACTAACGTAGTTCTCTTGTAGCCAGGTTTCTGTGAGACAAAACAAATCAATCTGATTATCAGAAATCAATTCATTAACTAACAAAGTCTTTGGAGGGAGAGACCTTATATTTAATAGACCACATTTAATTCTTGTATTTTTTGGTTCAAAGTGATCCGTATGGATTTTTATTAGATTTTTATGATTTGTTCCCTTTAGATCAGTTTTTGATCTGTTAAGTTTCGGCCGTGTGAAAGACACCGTCTCAATAGGATAATGGGTGGGTAACAGTACAGAAGCTGCAGAGAGGTGTGTTAAACTACGGCTCTGCTTCTTGGTCTGGACCCTGGGTTGTCAGCATTTAGGAGAACTAATAAATCCGGCCAGATTCCTAGAAAGAAGAGCTGCACCATCCAAAGTGGGATGAATGCCGTCTCTCCTGATCAGACTAGGTTTTCCCCAGAAAGTTCGCCAGTTATCAATGTAGCCCACGTCGTTTTCTGGACACCACCTAGACAACCAGCGGTTGAATGACGACATGCGGCTAAACATGTCATCACTGGTGAGATCAGGCAGGGGACCAGAGAAAATTACAGAGTCCGATATTGTTTTAGCAAACTCACACACCGAAGCAACACCAACTTTGGTGACCTCTGATCGGCGTGACTGGGTGTCATTACCGCCAGCGTGAATAACAATTTTGCGGTATTTACGCTTCTCCTTAGCCAGCAGTTTTAGGTAGGATTCTATGTCGCCCGTTCTGGCCCCTGGTAGGCATTTAACTATAGTCCCTGGTTTCTTTAGTGCCACGTTTCTTAGTAAGGAGCTGCCAATAATTAAGGTCGGCTCCTTGGCGAGACTGTCGCTCAGAGGGGAAAATTTGTTAGAAACGCAGACGGGTTGGTGGTGATCTGGGGGCTGAAATCTAGAGCTATGCTTATTACGAACCGTCACTCAGCCGGCCTGCTAAACCGGTTGTTCGAGTGCGGCTGTTGGTTCGCTACGTGAAGTTACTCTTTGTGGCTCCGCGCTAGCAAAGGAGCGGCTATCAGCTGGTTTTTCAACAGCACGGAGCCGGGTCTCCAGTTCTGACACCCTCGCCTCCAAAGCTACAAAAATACTACATTTATTACATGTACCATTATCACTAAAGGAGGCAGAGGAATAACTGAACATCTGACACAGAGAGCAGCAGATAGGAGACTTAGTCAGAGACGGAGAAGCCATTATGAGGCTAAGGCTTGGCTAACGCTAGGCTAACGCTAGGCTAAAGCTAGGCTAGCGCCCTGTTATCACGCCAAAGAACAAACCGTGTGAAACACGAGGAGTTCCCAAACGTGATGAGCAGCCACAGAAAATGTTTTAAAAGTGCTTATGTTTGGAAACAGATGTTACAGCAAAGAGGTTTAAAGATAAAAAGCGAGAGAGCCTGGAGCAAAAATCCGTCGTTCACACAGCAACAACAGGAAGTGACACAATACGCCTTACCGCAAACAGGAAGTCAGCACTCCAAGTCAAGTTATGTTTTTTTCTGATAAACTTTGAGCAATTTTATTAAACATTTTAAAAATGTAACATCCCATCCATCCATGGATTTTCTATACCCGCTTTTCCGGACAGGTGTGACGTCAAGCCCTATCTGATGGGGAAACATGGTAATGGGGGTGGGGGTGGGGGGCGGCAGGTGGCTCTTCCTAGGCGGGGACACAGATTACATCCTGGACAGGTCGCCAGTCACAGGGCTAAAATATAATTCAATTCAATTTTATTTATATAGCGCCAATTCATGAAACATGTCATCTCGAGGCACTTTACAAATAACGTTTTATTAGACTTCAAAAAAGTTAAACAATGCATTTTTTATAAACTCATGAGTTGTGATAATTAATTGCTGTGCAATATAGGAAAAACAGACTGATTATTGTAATGTGCGATCTGTGTTAAATTAAAATATATGACATCATCATAGTGTTGGTTATGTGTCCTGCATTGTCCATGGTTGTGGTTGGCCTTGTATGATCATAGGATTGGTTTATATTGAATGTGACAGGGAGCCAGTGGAGTTAATGTACAGGAGTGAAGTAGATGATGTAATGATGAATCTGCTGTCTTTGTACTAGCTGCAGTTTATGAAGGTTTTCTGGAGGACAGGGAGGGAAGGGAGCTGAAATTGTAAAGTCAAGAGGTGAGTGGACTGTGAACCAGTTTGGCAAAAGTGTGAAGGAAGAACTTGATGCTGCCGAGATGAAAGTTAACCAGGTGATGATGTGGAAAGTGAAGGAGAGGATGGGAGGCTGTCCAGGATGACGCCAAGGCTCTGAAGCTGAAAGGTGGGAGAGATACAGGAATGGTCACTGGATATTGTAGACCTACCAGATTTGGTTAATGTTGACTTTGCACAATAAGCAAGTGAGGTAACTGATGTGGCATGGCCCGGGAATATATGGGCTGACTTGAAAAAATCTTCAGTCAAACTGATTATTTTTGCTTTAACCCATGAGCTAGATATATGATGCAATGATAACAGAGCTGAATTCTAAGGTTTAAATGGTCTGCACTTAACTGCTAGATATTTCAGATCAGGGAATCAGATGATTCCGATCTCTTTTGCTCCTGTGCACCAGTTGTTGTGGATGTGTATTGCTAACCCTCCACATTTTCTTCTCTCTGGGGCTACCGCTCGGTCTGATCTAAACAGAGAACGGTATTCTAGCTGGGCAAAGGCGTCAGGTACATGGCTAAGGATCTTACATTGGCCAGGAGGAGGCTCAGCAGTGCTGGTGTGTGTGGGTTAGCCTTTACCCTGGAGCGCAGGCTGTCTATCTAATTGCCTGGCTGTGTTTTTGTTTTGTGCTCATGCTGGCGTCTGGGCCTGGGCAAGGAGAGGGGGCTGCTGTTTGTTCGGTGTAGATCAGGTGGAATAAAGTGCAGTTTTGGCAGTCTGTATTATCCGTAGATTCCAGAATTGAGTCTCTGATCAAGCAGTTCTTCTCTCCCATATTGGATTAGAGCTTGGAGAGGTGATAACACAAACAAAAACGTGAAGACAAAAAAAAAGCTCGAGTGCTCACGCAGCTTCAGACGACTGTGCATTTGGTCACATCCCAAATGCTTAGAAGGAGTCTCTTCCTGCTCTCGGTGAAGGCGGATGCTTTTCTTCTCTCCCTCCCGTATCTACCCTGCTTCTGCTCTCCGTCCTGTGTTGCTTTATAAATTTGTTGCCGCCTCTCTTTGCATATCTTCCAAATTGCAAATTATGGGTCTGATCAGCTGGTCAACAAGAGGGATCATATTTCTCCAATTTTAGCTTCCCTTCACTGGCTTCCTGTTAAATCAAGAATAGAATTTAAAATTCTTCTTCTAACGTATAAAGCCCTTAATAATCAAGCTCCATCATATATCAGAGCTCTGATTACCCCGTATGTTCCTAACAGAGCACTTCGCTCTCAGACTGCAGGTCTGCTGGTGGTTCCTAGAGTCTCTAAAAGTAGAATGGGAGGCAGATCCTTTAGCTATCAGGCTCCTCTCCTGTGGAACCAACTCCCAGTTTTGGTCCGTGAGGCAGACACCCTGTCTACTTTTAAGACTAATCTTAAAACTTTCCTTTTTGACAAAGCTTATAACTAGAGTGGCTCATGTTACCCTGAGCTACCTCTATAGTTATGCTGCTATAGGCTTAGGCTGCTGGAGGACATCAGGGCCTATTTTTCTCACTCTACTGATTTCTACTGTTCTCCAGATTTGCATTGCATTACATTGAAATGACTGTTGTCATTTCAGCTTTTAACTTTTTGTTCTCTCTCTTTTTTCTTCATAGTAGGTACACCTTGTCTGATGTTCTGTTGACTGTGAAATCATCCAGGGAGGACAGATCACCGACTATTACCATCTAATGTAGAACAGATTACTAGATCAATGTGTGCTTCTGTGCTTTTTGTCTGTCTTGTTGTGTCTCTGCTCTGTCTTCTGTAACCCCCAGTCGGTCGAGGCAGATGACCGTTCATACTGAGCCCGGTTCTGCTAGAGGTTTTTCCTTCCCGCTAACGGGTGTTTTTTTCTTTCCACTGTCGCTTCATGCTTGCTCAGTATGAGGGAGTGCAGCAAAGCCATGTACAATGCAGACGACTCTCCCTGTAGCTCTACGCTTCCCCAGGAGTGAATGCTGCTTGTCGGGACTTTGATGCAATCAACTGGTTTTCTTATATAGGAACATTTTTGACCAATCTGTATAATCTGACCCAATCTGTATAATATGATTGAATTTAACTTTGTAAAGTGTCTCGAGATGACATGTTTCATGAATTGGCGCTATATAAATAAAATTGAATTGAATTGAATTGGTCTCTCAACACTAGGCAAAGGAAAGCCCTCATGCCCTGATAGTACTTTTGCAGCTGAATACATTTAGACTCTTGGGAGCGATGGAAAATTTGTTTGCCTATTTTGTTGGTTGAGGATATTGAAGATGCATACATAATTAGATTATACCAGGATTTCTGCTTTTTGGAGCTGGCAGGGGGCAGTTCCCCTGGATTGGAGACTGGGGTGGTGGTCCCCCTATTTAAAAAGGGGGACTGGAGGGTGTTACAACTACAGAGGAATCACACTCTTAAGCCTCCCTGGTAAGGTCTATTCCGGGGTTCTGGAAAGGAGGATCTGTCGGATAGTCGAATCTCGGATTCAGGAAGAGCAGTGTGGTTTTCGTTCTGGGTGTGGAACACTGGATCAGCTCTACACCCTCAGCAGGATCCTGGAGGGTGCATGGGAGTTTGCCCAACCAATCTACATGTGTTTTGTGGATCTGGTATCTAAATAATATTTGTAAAATGAGCTTTAAAGTACAAAATATGGAGAGGAAAGGGGAAAAACCAAATAGTTATTTGGAGGCACAAACCTGAAGCAGCTCTGTCTCTTGCTTTCCCCCTTTACATCTGATTAGGGAAGGCCAGGGCAGGCTTGCATTTACCTCCATGCAATGCCATTATCTGAACCAAAGCATGTGACTTGGAATTACTACTGAGGTAAGAGCATGTCACTTATGCGTACTAGGACGTAGTGATGCATACAAAGGCCGGTTTTACCTTGGGTTTCACAAACAATATCAGTATATATTTTTTATCTTTAAAAGTAAGAAAGTAAAAGCCCAAAGCCCAGAAGTGAAATGGAATAGGATGAAATATGAAATAAATCAGCTTTTTTTTTTTAATAATAATAGGTCATTATCTTAAGTAGGCCAATCTGAGGTATGAAACTACAGGGCTGAAAATTAGTCCCACTCTGGCCCTTCTTCGAACAGACGAACATGTGGTAGATCCCCGTCAGTCGCCGTGTTTAGATGTTCATGAGGTCGATTGGCTGCATATCCATCATTTAAATTTTACTAGGCTAGTTTTAGATTTAGAGAAAGGAATAAACACCCTCCAGACGTTTGGGATAAACATGTCAGAATTGCACTTTCCCTATGTTAGAATTAATAAGGGCCTGCTCCTGCTTATTTCTGAAGGCCCGTCTTACCCCGGTTTAAGATTTGGCAGTAAAGGAGAAACAATTATCAGAGGCAAACATTTAAAATATGCATATTTAATTCATTTGGAATTCCAAAGACACAAAACGTACGTTACCATTTCGCCGTATTCAGTATATTTACCTGGCCTCCTACCCCATGGTGCTGTAAGCGATTCTGTCTGCTTTACACTACCCTGAAAATATCTTTTAAAAGACTGACTGCCCCTCCTGGTTAGTTTTTTGGGGGTGGGCCCAGACATGGAGGCGCCAGGTCTGTCTGCTTTCAAAACAAAGAGGCTCTTCTTCTCAAGGTCTTACATGCAATACGGCTGATTTAGTGCTCAAACCGTCCTATCAGGGGTCAAGCCAGATGACCTCCAAAACCATAAACTAGCTCTCAAAACTCAAAGCAAACATCCTGCTAGCTGTGTGCTTTCTGCCTCAAAGGGGAGACACAGTTTAAAGGCCAGAAGTACCTTATTCCTTTCCATACACATGCCTGATTAATATAACAATTAATGTTATTTTCCACAACACCTACTAACAATGTTTAACCATTTTACTGTTTTTAACAAAATCCCTCTGACCACAATATGTTCATAATGTAACCTGCTGGGGTTTTGTCAGGGATAAAAAGGGATGGCTTCTGCAGGTAAGGGGTTTTTCACTTTGGGACAAATTGCCTCTAAGATTGATTGACAGGCGGCATCACGTCAATTTCTTTGATTTTGTGATTTGGTTTGTACTCTAGCATGCACGTTTAAATGTGAGACGAATGTAGGATGAATGGGAAAAGACAGAGTTCCGAGGAATTACTTCCCATGGAGAACTATTTTAAAATATAGGCCTAAACTTGATTTAGGCCTATATTTAGGCCGATTTAAGCTGTTAACTGAAACATCACCTGTTTACGTTTAGTCTAACTTTTCTTTACCTCCCTTTATTATGTATTTTTTCTCTGTTTCTTTTTTCTTATATTCTATTCATATATAGCACTTTGAATTGTCTTGTCACTGAAATATGCAATACAAATAAACTTTCCTTGCCTTCTTGTGCACTGCATTGAATGCTTTCCACATGGCGAATGAGTTGATTTGATTTGACTGGTTCTAGAGTTCGTAGTCTTTATGTTGTTGAGATTTACAATATTATTTAAGATAGAACTTTTTAATGTCCACAGGTGGCCTGACGTGTATTTAGGACTCTCCACCACGGGTCAGCACATGTCAGTCTCCAGCTTGCAGAGGGCTCTCAAGCAAGCTTTGGCAACAAGAACTTCTTCCTCTACCTCCAGAAGAGGGTCAGGTGTTCATCAACCTGTCGTCACAGCAGAGCTTATGGTTCATCCAGGTTATCCAAGTCATCCTGGGGAAGGTGGCTGTGGGGAGGGCCCAGATAACTTCTCTCAGTCCATTGAAAGAGAACATGAGCTGAATGTGCTAAGAAACCCATCTGTCCTGGAGCTTTACTGCCAAGAGGGAATTCAGCTCTGTGGATTTAAAGACCTTTGACAACTGCTGTCTCCACAAAATATATTTTTTTCTTGTGGATAAAGTTGATATACGTACGTTGATCAGGGTTATACTTACTGAGCCTAAAATGTTTAATTATGGCAAATTTAAAAGCCTGTACCCTTCAGGACATATCTGTTTACATATCTGATTATTAATATAGGACATTTTTGATTGGTTCTATTAATCATGAGTGATATAACTGATGTATTGGTTTAACTATTTTGAAGGGCTTTCTTACACAATAAACTATTTTTCATATGTAAGATTCCTCTAAAGTCCTATTTCTTCTCTGTTTTTCTAGACAACTGCTTTAAATGACAGTGTTGAATTAGAGCAGACCGATAACGTAGGGTTAGGGTTGGCTTAGACCAGGGGTGTCAAACTCATTTTGGTCTAGGGGCCGCATTCAGCTTAATCTGATCTCAAGAGGGCCACACATGTAAACTGTGGACTTGTTGATTTTTATATTAAACGAATTTTTTACAAAACATATTATGAATAACCTCAGAGTTTAAGAAAAGTATTTGCAATTTCAACAATACTTTTACTCAGTTGTGCATTATGCATAGGAACTGGTCACAGTGATTGTAAAATGTTGAAAAACATTTATCCACAGTTTTTGGGACTTAAAAAGACTGTCCTGCATGACAAAATACATCAAACAGATAAAAAATTAAGAAATTATTTAAAATCAATGTTCCACATCTGAAGCTCAGTGCTGCTGTTAGTTCCGATTGTAGCGCTTATTAAAGCTTGGCGCCTGACTACGGCCATATATGGTAAGAGGCAGTCAGAGAGGTTCGGCTGAGGAGCCTGTGTGTGAATAACAGACAAGTACTTATTGTATTCAAACTTATATTTTTACATACATTTAGGGAGGTATTCAATAATAGTATTAATATTTTCCTATGAATATAAACAAACACAACAGGAAAACAACAAAAAATAACCCTAATAACACCCAAGAGTTTCTTTCTCTTATTTAAGTCCGTCCTTTTGTTTGCAGGATGATTAATGGTCCATCAATCAATGATCCGGTTTTTTTTTTAGTCTATGATCCACGGTAATAGGTCCGGGAAAATGAAATAGCCCGGTTAAATTAAATCCTACCGCACAGCTGCGGTCATCAGGTAGCTCCCATCCTGGGTCGGAACAGGGGGTGGGAAAAAAACCCTGACCATAAATAAAAGGTAAATAAAAGGTCATAAATAAAAACAAAAATTAGCACTTAAACAGGGTTAAACTGCCATCCATCCAGAGTTCCTTAGGCCATTGACAAATTTAATGAAAAGTAACTTAAAATTATCCTTAAAAGACAAAATTTAGAAAAATCAAAGGGCTTATTTAATGCTTTGAGAACATCTCTTCTATTCTGCCACAAAATCAACAAAAAGAGAATGATCTTTTAAGTAGTGATGTTACGTGATGTGCCGAGACTTCGAGGCGTGTGTCGAGTAATGGAGGGGGCGTTTCCGTAATGCGCGTATCGAAGCTTGCTTCATTTAGGGGAGGAGCCGAAAACGATGACGTCCGAAGCCTCGCTGCCCGGCTGTACCACATGACTGCTTCGGGAAGTGGCTCAGATTTTGGCGCGGGGTTTGACAGCTTTAGAAACCCCACAGGCTCCATTCAAAATGTGGGTTGTTGTAGGCGAGTTTCGGTCAGTTGAGAGAGTGGATAGAGTTTTAATAGTTTGGATAGCAGAGTTTGGATAGTGGTTATTTAGTTTGAGACAGTTAGTTTGGTGTTTGGAGAGTTTAGGAGAGAGATAGATAGATAGGAGATTTAGGAGTGCGAGGACAGGATAGGATGGAGCCGGCGAGAAAGAGGAGATTTCCCCTATGTGGGAACATTTCGATTTGATAAGCCCTAACAAGGTAAGGTGAACTGAACATTTGCATTAGGTTTGCTTATGAGGAACTGTATTTTTCACTGTTTCTTATTTTCTGTAAAGGTGAGGTGTTTTAACCTGACTCTCGCCAGACGTATGTCGCTCCGCCTAGCTTCACTCACATACATCTGGGACCTCTCCCATAGAGAGTGATTTCTCCAACCAATTTTATGGTCTGGCCAATCAGGACGCAGGGATGTGACGTAGTGGAGAAGCGACCGTGAGATTCCAACAACAATGGCGGCTCGCCTCGAGGAAGCAAGCGTTAGCATTGATGCTGCTATTTCTTCCGTGTTGTCCAATCTACCTAATATTGTTTCATTAAAAGAACATCAGAGAACGGCTCTGAAGGCTTTTGTTGGTGGAAACGATGTTTTCGCCCTTCTCCCGACCGGATTTGGCAAGTTTTGTTTCCCCAGAGCGGTTAGCGGTTAGCGGTTAGCGCGAATCATATTAGGAGGCCTTTAGTCCTCAACGCGGTCGGCCCGGGATTGACTCCGACCCGCGGCGCTTTGCCGCCTGCCTTCCCCCCTCTTCCTGTCAGCTCACTGTCAATAAAACGCGTGCCACTAGAGCCGCAAACACATTAAAAAAAAAAAGTTTTGTTTTTTTCCTGCGTCGCTCTCACAGCGTCACGGGTTAGCTTCGATGTGAGTGGTTGAAATAGCACGTCGATAAAGATGACAGACAAGTGGCTTATCCAATCATATGCAAGGATTTTTGATAAGGCCCAGCCTTCAATAAAGGCAATTCCTATGGAGAGGTCCCAGATGTATGTGAGTGAAGCTAGGTGCAGCGACATACTTCTGGCGAGAGTCAGGTTAGAGGTGTTTATTGTGCTCCAAGGAGTTGGGGTACAATAATAACACCTCATCCATGCTAAGGCACTACCGTGCCTTGCATGAGAATAGGGAGGAAACTTGAGCTTCACCCAGCCAAGGTATTTCATTACTATATTACAAACACACTATCACAATTTTTGCATGCTGATGTTTGCTTGTTGTGCAAATAAAGACAGGTAACAGACACTATTATTCCCTTTTAACCAGCCACCAGAAAAGCAGAGCTGGATGAAGCTCTAGTCTCCATGATAGTGAAGGATACCCAGCCTTTCACTATTGTGGATGACGTTGGATTCAGGACATTTGTGTCTAAGCTGGATCCCAATTATGTTCTCCCTACAAGGCAGGTATGTGTGGGTCCATACATGAAACGAATGACTACATTATTGTATGTGTCACAATTCAGCAATATATATATATATTTCTTCCTTTAGGCTCTGAAGGCCATGGTGGAGGCCAAATATGAGTCTGCTAAGGAGCACGCTAAGGCTAAAGTAGAGAAGGTGGCTGCTGTTAGCCTTACATCAGATATGTGGACATCCATCAACATGGATGCCTACCTGGCAGTGACATGCCACTTTGTGGAGGAGAATGAAAAGCTGAGCTCGGTGTTGTTGGGAGTGCAGGCATTCCCCCAGTCTCACACTGCTGAAAATATTGCTTGTGTGAAAGCCTCCCTGATGGAGGAATGGGGAATCTCAGGCAAGGTGACATGCATGGTCACCGATGGTGCTCCTAATATGGTGGCATGCGTGAGAGAGCTGAAGCTTCGCCACCACATTTGTGTTGCTCACACCCTCAATCTTGTTGTGAAGAGGGCGCTTGACCAGCACCCTGTGCTCTCTGGCCTCCGGGCCAAAGCAAGGAAGCTGGTTGGCTACTTTAGAAGCAGCACCACTGCTAAGGTATGCTCTTTTCTTTTATTCCAATATATAATGTTAATAGTTTTTCTGTACTCCTACTGCAGTGACTTAATGGCCTACTCTTCTGTATCTTTAAAGGAGAAGCTTACACAAGTGCAGCTTCAGCTGGGCATGCAAGCAACCAAGCTGATGCAGGAGGTGGAAACAAGATGGAACAGCACCTACTTGATGCTGCAACGTCTGGTGGAGTTGAGGGAGCCAGTAGGAGCGGCATTGGCTGGATTACACACTGACATTCCCTTTTTCACTGCCAGTGAGTTTGACATTGTTGTAGCGTGCCTTTCTTTACTCTCTCCTTTCTATGACGCCACCACGGAGCTCTTTGCAGAAGAACACGTGTCGGAGTCAAAAGTTATCCCCCTCCTGAAGATGATAGAGAAAGCCCTCCAGGAGGAGGACACCAAGTCGGCACCTGCAGAAGCAGTGGAAATAGGAGAGCAGCTCATCAGACAGCTCAGGGTGAAGCTGCACATGCTCCAGTCAATGAGCATCTTGTCCCTGGCTACACTCCTGGACCCACGATTTAAATTTATAGCATTTTTCAGCAACACAAAAGCTGCTGAAGCAGTGAAGCGCTTGACTTCAGAGTGTGCCACCGTCATCCGACGGAACACAGAAGAGAACACTCACGAGATTCCCCAGGCTTCCACCTCTCAAGAATTCACTGGAGGTAATCTTTTATATTACATTTTGAGATTACTTATTCCTATTACAACACTTACTAACATGACCTGTGGTTTCCATTTAGGTAGCAGACTTTGGCAAAGATTGGACACTAGTGTCATGGAGGCAAAGAGGACTCAAAATGTGTCAGCAGATGCCACCGTAGAGGTCCAGCGCTACCTGTCAGAGGCAAACATAAGCAGGCTGGAGAACCCCCTGGAGTACTGGGCTAATCATCGGTCACTGTACCCCAATCTGTACAAACTTGCACTTATTTATTTATGCACCCCGGCATCATCTGTGCCATGTGAGCGTGTCTTTTCAAAGGCTGGAGAAGTAGTATCAAAAAAGAGAAATCGTTTGAAACCAAAAACTGTGGAGAAATTGTTGTTTCTTAATAAAAACGCATGAAATCATCCAAGTTACACAAGCATCAGCCTATTCACTACCCCCTCCCTAGTTCCACAAGCACTTTCACTGTCCTCTGCCTTGATAAGCCCATGCCATTTTTCTAGAGTCACAGAAAAACATTATTACACAACATGCCATATCACATGACTACTATTTTGGGAATAATTACATTCAAACAATATTTTATTATACACATATGTGTATACATAATTTATGTACACAAATGATTTCATCCTACACCTTTTGTGAAGTCATTCCCAAGAGCCATAATAGACAAAAAATCAATGCATCACACGTGGTAAGATACAGCTGGCTGTGATTATACACCTGGCCAGTAGGTGGTTTCGTGTGCACATGAAGCTTCTCGAACCAGTTGGCTCAAGTGGTTCAATGCCTCATGAGGCTTCATCTCACCATCACTACTTTTAAGCTATAAGACCATTTTTAAGATGCCAATACATAGATTTTAAGCAGGCGTGTATCCACCGCATTTATACTATAATATAAAACAAGCGACATAAAATAAACGACTCACCGTCGAGTGGTTGCCAGAAAACACCCAATGGAATCCTTCGTCTGGGTTAATTGGACTTGATTCAACAATATCCTTCAGTAATTTAGGAAAAACGGCAGCACTAGCACTGCTAGCACTAGCAGCAACAAGATGGAGGAGTTCACCTCTGACCCGGAACTCAAAGAGTACTGCTTGTTGTCTGCTCTGAATAAAACACAGCGCCACTCGTGGACAATGTAGGAGCTGCAGGTTTTCAATTGAACGAAGTACGTTTATTTCAGTAATCATTGTTGAATAATGATAATGCATTTGGCCGCCGGGCCGGACTAAATGGTTCCACGGTTCCGGCCCGCGGGCCGTACGTTTGACACCCCTGGCTTAGACAAATTCAATCAAATCATACAGATATGTTAAAATGTTTTCTATCTAAGGAAACCCAACAGATCGCATAGTCTTTACAAGCAGCATTCATGACTCCACCCCAAGACATAGGCCATTTCTCAATTCACGAGAACGCCAGTCCGTACTCGCGTTCTCGTCAAGTCCGGTCTTAGCGAGAACACAGGAAGATCAGACTTGACGAGAACGCGAGCACACAGCACGTATTGTGTATTGGAACAGAAGTATACTCGCGTACTCGTGACGTCATCACACCCACAGTTCTTGAGCATTTCTTTAACATTCAAAACTATTTATACACTACACCATCATATCGTATTGAAAACGTTTTTTTTTTTTTATTAATTTCTAAAAAGTCTAAAAAATATCTAAAAAATTACAGAACTGTGGGTATAAAACCAGCAATAGCGGGAATTTCTTTGTCAGGAGTTGTAATTGTTGCAGAGGCGATTCAATCTTTTTAAAAAATCAGCACTTTGTAGAAGCAAAATTAGCAATATTGCTGTTGCTTCGGTCGTTGGTCAGCTTTACCACCAGGCTGAAGAGGAGGTGGCGCAATTAAGGAGGCAAATCCGAGCAAGTAGAAGATTGATGCTGCAGAGGAGGCTCAGGAGGCAGGCTTTGCTCACCCATCTATTGCCAACTGGTAGGCATTTTAAGATTGACAGCCTATTTCCTACTTTTATCTTTAAAAAAAACATTGAGGATGGTATTAAACATGTGTTTGTGTTTAATGCTCAAGTTGAAATTGTGACTATTTTTCTATAAATAATTAAAATGAAAACCCAATTTTAACATTAGTAACAGTATGACAGTAGGGTTAAGATACTTTATTGCACCTACTGACCTTCACAGCATTGATCATTAAGAAAGGAAAAAAAAACATACTTTTATGTCTGCCCACCTTTACAGTGATTAATCTATAAATTATGAGCAGTTAGTTCAGCCCATTTTTTCAGTGAAATGGTAAAAATACCAGAGAAGGGAAGCCATTTGTTACATTTACTATACTTGACTAGTTTTAAAACACTATACATTTTACCTTTTCTTTATTGAGAACTATAATAATCTGCATGTTAAGCAGGTATAGTTTTATGCTGTGAAAAGGTGACAATTGAAAAAAACAATTATGGTAACATTTGGCATTTTTTATTTACAGGAAGAAACAGAAACAAAATATGTAAGGATAAACACCTCTGTGCCAATCCTCCAAATATTTTTTAATGAAGGGGACCTGAAACCAGCCTTCAGGCTAAACAGGGCCACCATCGTCCTCTTCCTTCAGCTGCTGCCCATCCAGAAGGCCCATGGATGGCCACAGGAGATAGAGGTGCTGGTGACCCTCTACTGGCTGGTCTGCGGTGCATCCTATAGGGAAACAGCTTGCCAGTAAGATCTCTTACCTTCTTGTCCTTAAATAGAGCCAACAATGACACACAATTGATAAATAGATTATATTAATTGGATAGAAGATTAAGACATATCAGCATATTACCTAAATTACAAGTTAATTTTATATTTGGTACAGGTCAAGTGGAGGCACACTACAACAGGCACCACACCAAGGCAAGAAACATCGATGAGCGTGCCTTTGGTGGTCTGAAGACACGGTGGCGTTCCATCTTCTTAAGGGCCCTGGAGGTCCGCCTGACGTTTGTCCCTAAACTAATCGCCGCCTGCTGCATCCTCCACAATATTTGTATAGAGACAGGGGACCAGCTTGACGTGGAGGACGAGGAGGTTGACCCAGAGGAGGACGGCCATCCGGCGGCTGAAGACAGGGAGCTGCTCCAGCTGGCTGCATGTTTAAGTGAACATGACTACATCTGACCTAACCTAGATCAGTTGGAGTCATGTGGTTCATTTCATTTTTTTCACCACCTGTAAAAATACATTAAATAATCAGTAAATTAATTTCCATTCCAACTATTTTTAATTGTAAGTTTATAGGCGTTGTGTATTTGTATAAGATCTTAATAGGAGTTATTTCTTTGTTTTAAACCATGTTAGTAACTGTTAATAATTTGTTGAATATATTACACCAGGGGTCACTAATTAAAAATCAGCGGGGTCCGAATAAAGAAAATCAACAACCAGTAAAGGTCCGGACACATTTTTTATTACAATCCGTTAGTTTAAACAGTATTTAACACCGAAATAAAATGTTTATGCATCCACCTTTTACATTGACTTTTTAAACAAAAAAATAACATAAAAATAGAACGTTTTTCTATTTTAAAATCCAAAGTGCTTTTTGAAATAGAGAACCACAATCTTTCACAGTTTGGTATATAGACAATTTATTGACTTTCACATCTTTTATAAAACACCTGAACTTTTTTTAATTTCTTTTTTATGGCTTAATGATAGAAGTGAGCTTTAGGCTGCCCTGCAAGGATTTTACACCTGGGTTTGATTGGCAACAAAGCCAACCTCAAGCACATATCGAGGTGCTCATTCGTTCTGCGCCTTTAAATCAGCTATTTTCTCCGTATGTATGAGCAAGCGGATATGTTTGGGAACGCTCCGGAGGGCTTTGCCATATTAACAAGTGAGGTTAGCACAGGGGTTGAAGCAAAAATAATGTTTGACTGAAAACATTTTCTCGCAAGCCCATATATTCCCGGGCCGTGGACATCATGCCGCATTAGTTGGCTCACTTGCTTAGTGTGCAAAGTCAACTAAATCTGGTACTTTTAAAATATCCATTGAAAATTCCTGTATCTCTGCCACCTTTCAGCTTTAGAGCCTTTGCGTCATCCTGGACAGCCTCTCCATCACTTTCCACATCCACATCATCATCTGGGTTACTTTCATCTCTGCAGCATCAAGTTCTTCCTTCACACTGTTGACAAACTGGTCCACAGACCACTTTACAATCCCAGCTCCCTTTCCTCTCTGTCCTCCAGAAACCCTCAAGCAGCTTCATCATTACATCATCTACTTCACACCTGTACATCAACTCCACTGGCTCCCTGTCACATTCAATATAAACCAATATTATGATCATACAAGGCAAACACAGCCTTGGAAATGCAGGACACATCACCAACACTATCATGACATAATACATTTTAATTTGACACAGATTGCACATGAAAATAATTCAGTCTCTGCTTTGCCCGTAATTGTTCACCAATTAATCATTACAGTTTATAAAAAGGCATGATTTAACTTTTTTGAAGTTTAATAAAATGGTTATATTTTAGCCCAGTGACTGGAGACCTGTCCAGGATGAACCCTGTGTCCGCGCTCCACTTTAACTTCATTAAAAACTCTCTGAGAATCGCCTTTCTCTGGCCTCACCCAGTTAGAACCCGTTCTCCAGTCCATGTTGTAGCTGCAGTTTATTTGTTTTATCTTTTTGATGTAGTTTTCTTAATCTGTAAGCATCAAAATCCTTGTCATTTTATTTAGTGTCCTGGAGCGCAGCTGCTCATCAGGTGAACACTGCTGCATACCGACAGCAGATACAGCTCTGCCTTCTTTGTTTCAGAACAGCGCAGGTTTTTTTTTTTTTTACTTTTTCCGAATCGAACCCAGTCAAATGCGGCACATTGTTTCACAGTCCGACTCTTGTTCTTCAAGGGTTATGCTAAATTAGCCTGAGCTAGCGTGTTACTCTTCTTTGTGTTTAAATAAAACATAACAGCGAATCACGAGGAGATGCCTGGTTGGTCGCCGCGTTTATCAGCGAGAGAATAAACGCTGACAGACGACATGGCCACAGGTGGAAATAATTCATTGATTAACTGCCGGAGCAGATTGACGCTTACCGAGGGAAGTTGTTGTCAGCTGCTGAAATTTCTGACCTGCTGGTTTGCATTAATCCAAAGAAAACCTTTGACCACCGCTACTTTCATTTAGTTTAAAATGATCTCCCAAAGGTTAAAATGATGAACACCGATAAACCACAGACTGGCCATGTCCGCTTTGGAAAGACCCGCCCTGCTCTCATTCCGATTGGCTAATGTCCCGGCTCTGCCAGGTTTGATTGGTTGAGAGCAGTTTCAGATTATAACCTTGAATAAAAAGTCTAAACGGGACTTTTTGCGCTCAATTCCCAAATGACGGAAATCCGTCGCAGCGACGGAGAACTTTAACCCCTGAGTTAGACACTGTCGTTGGACAACATGCAGTAATATATAAATGTTTTAAATGAGGTTGGGTCCGGATTAGGTAGCAGCTGGGTCCGGATCCGGACCGTGGTCCGCTAATCCTTGACCTCTGTATTACACCTTCATTCTGTTCCAAAGATAAAACATTTGTATAAAATAAATGTCTGTTATTTTCATATACTATTACTATTGTTTTCTTTCCCTCTTTCTCCTCTCAGTTCTTCGTGTCCTGACTCAGAAGAAACTCACTTAGATTGGAAAAACATTTATAGATTTTATTTATTTATTTATTTATTTTATATGCTGCTGTCATCCTTGGGAGACATTTACAATTTATTCCAGCAAGTATTGAGTTAATAAAGCAACACACGTCAGTCAGATAAACACAAAACAAATAAATCATAAGCAGCGGTACTATGCACATTACTTGGCCGACAGAAGTGTACTAAAGACGGACTAACATTAGCCCTGGCTGCGGTTTCCCTCGGAGGTCTGCGGGTCACTCCGTTCCGCTCAACGTCGGACTTTTTTTTTTAATTATGCACCAACTCTGTAAACAAGCCACATAGGGAAGCTTAAAAGTATATTGTTCTCGCCTCAAACGATCAGAAAACGTACTTTTGAAGAACAACAGCAGCAGAAAAGGGAATTTTTTACTTACCACTGTGAGCTCTGTTTGAGCTGTCTCGAATCAAGCTGCGGCCGCGGTGCATTCTGGGCAAGCGGTCAGTCTGAAGAACGCACAAGTCTGCTCTGATGCATGCTCGATAAAGAGGGCGGGGTGAGAATAACATCCGGGGATGTGGTGCGTTCTCGGTTTGGCGTTCTCTGCAATTGGAACAGTACTCGGGCTGAGGCTGATGACGTGTCACGAGCACACGAGAACGCTCAAGAACGCATATTGAGAAACGGCCATAGTAACAGTAGAAAATAAAATATATGTGCAAAACTGGAACTTTCAATTCAACATCAACAATAAAAATAATGACCTTACAAACAAATGTCAGAAAGGATTTAACAAGTGTGAACATTTGTCAAAAATCATGTATCAATATTCACAACTCATAAAGGAGATGTCCATAAGCTCACTTAGTCAATACCCAGATTCAGCCATTCTCCTGGGCAAATATGCTCTTCTTCTGCTCCAGAAAAATATTCCTAACAGAAATATTCAGCAGAAAAGCAATTGGGTTCCATTTTTGATGGTTTATTGACCAGGGTTTTCATGCAAAAGAAAGAAGCAAAAGAAAAAGAAAAAAGTAACTAGAATTCAAGCCCCCTTTTCCTCTGGAAGGCTTCTTCTACCATTCAGCTTTGTTCCAGAGTTTAGAAAATATAATTTCAATATATTCACTGCTCATTATAGCTCATCCAGAAGCGATACTGCCTGTTCAGATTCATTTGTTAATATTTAGTTTAAACCACTAAATAATAATTACCTGCACATGAGTCATTCATACCACACTGAGCTTAAATCCCTATTTAATGGAAATATTCTTTCACGATTCTGAACCAATTATGTCAATAAATTGTGAAATACCCCCCTTATGACCTTAGCTACAGCACTGTGTTCAGGGTATTCATCAGTTTAAATGACCAAACTCCAATAGCTGCATTACTACTACTAGTAGAAATAGTATTTCTGATAAAATAAACACGTTAAAATTTTATTTTTTTTTTATTTTTTTTTTTTATTTTTTCCCCAGTGTCCTGTCTAGCAATGTGGCAATAAAAATTGATATCTTAATGCCAAATAGAGCTCGACAGATTTTACTTTCACAAGTGGAGCAAACAGCTTTCGCCATAATGCTCCGCTTGATTTGTGCGTGTAAATAGCTTTATTGTGATTCCTGCAGGGAGAATTTCAAATTATATGGACACTACAATGGGAAAGTAGGAGAGTAAAAGAAAAACAAGAAGAGAAAAAAAAAAAAAAAAAAAAAGAGAAAGAAGAGGTGAAAGAAAGAAGAGATAAAAGGAAGAGAATGATAAAACTTCCTCTGTCTGCTCCATCACCTGGAAAGAGACACAAAAAGAACAGCACAACCAACAGACATAAAGCAACAGATACAATCGTGTAACACCTTGATACCATTGCTAAATCATATGTATTATTATTTAAGCTGACATGTGTAATGTGATACCTAAAAAAAAAAAAAAGGTAAAAGAAAGTAAATAAATTATAGCCTTTCTGTATATAAGTGAACATTTAATACCTGGGACCCAGCACCTGTGGGAGATTGTGAGAGTGCACTAGTTTAGGTGAAAATTATCCAGAAGGAAATGGCTTGATAGTGATTGTGGAGAACCGAAGACCCACCTTCCCCGAGCACAGAGGCAGGGGTCAAGGGACCCATAACCCCGGACTCCCAAAGGGGCCCCCAAAGCAGTGCGCCCGAGAGGGGCCCTCACAGGAAATGTACAACCCCCCCGAGGAAAGAGGAGAGACGACCCCGAGGAAATCCCCCAGCCACCGCAATGCCGACGCCCCCAAGAGCCGCGGGGACGAGCCCGTGGGCTCCGCCGGCAGCCGGCCCCGCTGAAGTGGTCCCGGCCATGAGCCCCGGGGGCCAGAGGCCCCAGGGGCGCCCCGCCCCCGCGGCAGGGGCCCCGGCCGCCCCCCGGGGGGCCAGGCCCCGCGAAGCCACCGCCGGGAATGGGCCGGCGCCCACCCGGGAACCCGCCCCAAACCCGAGGACCGTCAACGCGCCAGAGGGCCAAGGCGCCCGCCAACGCAGTGGAGGAGGGCAGGACGTGGGGGGATGGGCTCCGCACCTAGCGGAGACTTGAGATGATCTTGGGAGAGGGAGCTGACCGAACCCAAACCTGGGAAAAAAAAAAAAAAAAAAAAAAAAAAAAACTCATTCACACCATCCCTCCCTTGTGCCCCACTCGCCACACACAGACACCAAAAAAATAAATAAATAAATAAATAAAATAAATAAATAAAAAATAAATAAAAAAAGGACGCTTTACACACATTCCCACATAGCATTCACATCCAAAAAACCCAAGTGGGGGGGGGGGGGTCACCACAATTCAACAATACGACTGCCTGTGCCCGACCCCCGGCCCCGCCCCCGGATCAGGCGCCCCCCGGACCAGGCCCCCCAAAGAGGGGGGGCCGACACGACCCGTTCGGGCCATCCGACCAGAGCCCCCCATCACCCACTATATACCTAATAAACCCCCTCCCACCCCGACCTTACCCTAGCCACCCCTGCCCCCCATCCCTTCCTGGGGAGAGCAGAGGCGCCAGCCCCAGATCCGGTAAGCCGCCGGCCAGCCGCAACAGCCCCCCGCCTAGACCCCGTACCCAGTGGCCCGCACCTCCTCCAGGCCCCAGACTCCGTGCCGCGATCGGAGATCGGGGGTGTGCAAAAGACCCCCGATCCTCCCTACGCCCGCTCAGATGTTGTGTTGTTGCATGTTGTTCTCAGGTGTGTTTAAAACTGGGAGCACCGAAGGGGGTGCACGGCACAGCCCACCCCCCCTCCGGAAGGGAGCTGGTGCCAGCGCCCCCCCTCCAAGCAACTACCCAGAAGAACCCTCAATGTCTAAATGCGAGAGGGGGTGAAGGGAGCCGCCCGGGGCGAGGCTCACACAACATAAGCCCCCCCCAGACGTCTTCCCCCCCACCCACCCCATATCGTGGCCTACATGGATGTGCGTTGTGAAAATGTTTGGAGTGAAAGTGTCTAAAAGGCATGATAAAATTGGGGAGAGGGACGTCACCAAAAGGTGGCAACCTCCAGTAACGCCCTCTCCCCAAGGACCTACATGTGTGGCGGCGTGATGGAGCAGGCAGAGGGAGGAGTCCGGGGATGGGGAGCAAAGGACTGGGGAGCCAACCCAGGGAGCCAGCTCCCCTACTGACTCCAATAGGCACCCCCGCTCCCCGAAAGCCCCACCCGGAGAAAGGGGCCCCTGCAGCGGCACCACCATAGCCCGGGGGCCGGGGAGAGGCCGCAGGGCCCGCCAGCCAACCACCCACCAGGACCAACACCTCTACCTCCCCCAGCCCACCCCCCATGCCTACTGTATTTAACCCCCCCCCAAAAAAAAAAAATTATTAATAATAATAATAATAATAATAATATATAATTAAATAAATAAATTAATAAGATGGGGGACCCTGGCCAGCCAGCCCGCACGAGCCATCCCAAACCCCACCCCCCAGGTGAGACCCGCACCGGGAGACTACACGGACCAGGACCGGGACAGGGGGCCGGACACAAGCCCACCAGAACGTCCACCAAACCCCCCCCACACACCACCCGTAGATTTAAACCCTCCCCAACACTAACATTCAAACATCTCACCATACATTCGACACTAGACATCCAGGCTGGATAAGTCACTACTCCCCCTCCCTCCCCTCCCCCCACTAGCAGAATGCCAACCCAAAGAAGGGGAAGAGCATCTGCCCTGAGATGTTAATGACCATGCCCCCCTACCAGCTCAACAGGCCCTGAGGACCCCCAGCGCTCCAGAGGCCCCGTGCAGGGGCGGACACCCGGGCACACGCCGGCCCAGACCCCAAGCGGCACACCCCCCGGAACCGGAACCCCCGAGGCCCCGCCGGGGCCCCTGCCCGAGGGCGGCGCGCCCCAGGGACCCCAGGCCCCCAGACCCACCCAGGACCCACCCAGCGACAGCACAGCTACCAGGTCAGTAACCCACGTCCGTCCCCGCGTAGCTCCCCAAGAGCGCCGCAAGCGGTGCTGTGGGCCACCCGTAGGCCTCCCAAGCTCCTCCCATATGGGGGCAACAGACCCTGGAGTCAGACCCACCAAGCGCCCCACTCCAAGTGCCCCCAGAGTCCCAGGAACCCCTCCACCCAGCCACTGCGCCCTGCAGGAAGCAACCCACCGCCCCCCATTCCACTAAGTGATAGTGCTAATCAAAGGAGCCCAAAGAGATCGAACAGATGTTGATGCAGATGCTGTCTCAAGATTAATATGATCCAACAAAAGATCTCTATATTGATTGATACTGAGATTCTCCTTACTTTTCCAATTCATGAGGATAGTTTTCTTTGCGATACATAGTGCAGTGAAAACCATGTAAACTATTTTATTCCCCAGAGGACTTTCCTCAAAATTACCAAGCAAGCAAACTGATGGGGAAGGTGTAATTTTACAGCTCAAGCACTTTGATAAGTCCTTACATATCTGTGTCCAGAACCTCTGGACTGGTGTGCATAACCATAACGCATGAATATAATTATCAGGATGATTGCCTATGCAGTGTGGACAGATATTAGATTGTGCCAGACCCATCTTGAATAATCTTTGTCCTGTGTAGTGTACTCTGTGAAGGATTTTGTATTGTATTAGTTGTAAGTTGGTGTTACTAGTCAATTTGAAAGTTCTTAGACATATCTGAGCCCAGAAGTCTTGTTCAAAGTTGACTGATAGATCCTCTTCCCATTTCGTAATAGGAAGAGATATTGAATCATCTATTTTAGTCAGTGTCCTGTATGATTTAGACAGTAGTTTGGGGGGGTTTAAATCTAGGAACTCTAATATATTACTTGGAATTTGTAAACCACCTTTAATATGCTTAAATTTTTTTCTAATTATAGATTTAAGTTGTTCATATTCCAAAAATTTATTTTTACTAATGCCATATTGCATATTTAGTTTGGAAAAATTGATGAACTCGGTTCCATCAAGTAAATGTTCCAGATATTCAATACCTTTGTTCTTCCAGTATGTAAAGTTTATCATATTATTATTTTGTAGGATGTCAGGGTTGTTCCAGATGGGTGTACGACTGCATGGGATAAGTGACGACTTTGTCATTTTAAGAAACTCCCACCATGCTGTCAGAGTAGAGCTGATATTGATATTTTTAAAGCATGTATGCCGTTTTATATTTGAGCTAATAAACGGCAAATCTGAAATCATGATATTATTGCATATTTTCTGTTCTATATCTATCCAGGGCTCGTCTAACGGATTTTGCTTTATCCATTTAGTGATATTTTGTAGTCTATTTGCCAAGTAGTACTTATGGAAGTTAGGCAAATCTAGTCCCCCTCTGTCTTTAGTTTTCTGTAGCGTCTTTAAGCTGATACGGGGCGGTTTATCTTTCCAAAGAAATTTAGAGATTGAAGAGTCTAGAGATTTAAACCAGTCAGATGATGGTTTATTGGGGATCATTGAAAATAAGTAATTAATTCTAGGTAAGACCATCATTTTAATCGAAGCTACTCTACCCATGAGTGAAATTGGAAGCGATTTCCATCTATCCAGGTCATCTTCTATCTTTTTTAAAAGTGGGATGTGATTAGATTTTACTAAATCTGCAAGTTTAGACGACACAGTGATACCCAAATATGTGATGTTTCCTGAGCGCAAATGTAAATCTAGGGGGTTTTGGAAAGAGCAATTAATTGGCAGTACCGTAGATTTAGACCAGTTTATAGAGTAATCAGAAACCTTTGAGAAGGATTCTAGTAATCTAATTACTTGAGAAAGGGAAGAGTTTGAGTGCTGAAGATAGAGTAATACATCATCAGCATAAAGACTAATCTTATGCTCTATATTCATGCATTTTATACCTTTAATAAACTTTGTTTGTCTAATTGTGGCTGCTAGAGGTTCAATAAAAATGGCAAAAAGTGAGGGGGAAAGTGGGCATCCTTGCCTAGTGCCCCTCTGGAGACAAAAGCTGGAAGATGTTTGATTATTTGTCCTGACACAGGCTGTAGGAGAGCTGTATAAAATTTTTAACCAATTTATAAAAAAATTGCCAAAACCAAATTTATGCAGAGTAGCGAATAAAAAATTCCAATTTACTCTATCAAATGCTTTTTCTGCATCTAAAGACATTATAATAGTTTTATTATTTGTACTGTAGGAATAATCTATTAAATTAAGTAATCTGCGTGTATTTGTGGATGACTGCCTTCCTCTGATAAAACCAGTTTGGTCTGGGTGGATTATGAAAGGAGTGACTTTATCTAATCGTTTTGCAAAAGCTTTACATATTATTTTAATATCCACGTTGATTAAGGATATGGGACGATAGCTGGTGGGCAACATAGGATCTTTGCCTGGCTTAAGCAGAAGACTGATGGTGGCAGAGTTCATATTAGCTGGAAATCTGCCATTTTCCTGAATTTCTTGCAACATTCTGTGAAACGTTGGTGCCAGAATACTCCAGAACTCCTTATAAAACTCAGTAGGGAATCCGTCTGGACCTGGAGCCTTTTTATTGGGCATGCTTGTTAAAGCTTCCTGAACTTCAACTGTTGTCAGCGGTGAGTCCAGTGTCGTTCTTTGGTTATCTGATAGTTTAGGAAGTGTAATTTTATCCAGAAACTGCTTGATGACATTGTCTGATGGATTTATCTGTGATGTGTATAAAGTTTTGTAGAAATCACGGAAGGTATTATTTATACATTCTGGATCATGTAATGTATTCCCATTGGAATCTGTAACTGCAAATATAGTCGTTTTCTCTTTATTTATTTTTAACTGATTAGCTAAGAAGCTTCCTGACTTATTGCCATGTTCAAAATTTTCTAATCGAAGTTTTTCTGTTAGAAATTTGTTTTGCTTTTCAATATACTGGTTTAATTCTAGTTTTATTTTACGGATTTTTCCCAACTTTCCCTCTTCCAGGGAATTTTCTAGTAACTTAAGTTTTTCTTCTAATTCCTGAATCTTCTTGTTTTCCAACTTCTTTTTGTGAGATGAGAATGAAATTATTTTACCTCTCATCACTGCTTTCCCTGCTTCCCAAAGTATAGATGCTGAAGTGCCTGGCAGATCATTGTGTTCTAAGTATGAAGCCCACTCTTCTTTGAAAAATTTATTAAAATCTTCATCTTTAAGCAACGATGTATTAAATCTCCAGCTCTTGTTTTGTGGGGTTATTTTTTTATTTGTTAGGGTTAAAGTAACAGGAGCATGATCACTAATAGCGATAGGATGAATTACAGCATCTGAAACGTCCGACAGCAGCGAACTGCTGATTAAGAAATAGTCCAAACGAGAATAAGAGTGGTGAACATTTGAAAAAAAAGTATATTGCTTACTATTAGGATGAAGAGAACGCCATGCATCGCAAAGACCAAAATCACTCATATATTGTTTGACTATATTTAATGACTGCCAACTGCGCTGAGTCCCTGTTGTATTCAGCCTGTCTATTTCCTCATTTAGACCAAAGTTGAGGTCACCCCCAATAATTAGAGAACAATCCCTGTGTTTTGAAAGTGCATGGAAGAGTTTGTGGAAGAATGAGGGTTCATCAACATTTGGACCATATACACTAACAATACATAACTTCTGGTTATGAATAGATATTTTAATTAATATGAATCTACCTTCGGGATCGATAATTTTATCTAATATTTTAAAACTAACGTTTTTGTGGATTAAAATTGCTACTCCTCTCTGTCTAGAGTTATAGCAGGCAGCAAACACATCAGGGAACTCAGGTGAGTTAAGATCACTTACAGTTGTATCTGATTTATGGGTTTCTTGCAATAAGACAACATCTGCCTTTAATCTTGTAAGCTGGTTAGAGATCTTTAGCTGTTTTTCCCTGGTGCCTGCTCCATGCACATTCCATGACACAAACTTTACATTCATCATAGGTGAAAGTGAGAAGTTGAAAAGCGCATGTCTTCAGAAGAATAGTTATACAAAGACCCAGGTAGCATCATCTGACGTGCTTGTGATTTCCTGGTCAGCAGGAGAGGAGCAGATGAATAATATAAAGAAAGACAGAGAATTAAGAAAGTGCAAAGAGTGAGAAAAGATGAAAGAGAAATAACCATCACCCATGCCTCGTGTACCCAACCGTGACTAGCAACCATACCGTGCAAGCGTCCTCTTGAGCTGTGCGTTTATTTATTTTTTTATCACCGTGTTCCAAACACTTTTTTTTTTTCTTTTCAAGCGTGACAAGCTATAAATCCACCATTTGTGCATCTAATAAAGCCAAGGAGTGATCTTCTGATCCCTGAACAACTGACCATTGATATAAAGTTTGTCGACTGCAACGTTAGCTCTGACGCCATCATTAATGTATTTTTTCCTGATTGGAAATAACACTCGCCTACGGTCTAGGATTTCCTTAGGAAACTGGTCATTAATACTGAAATCCGTTCCTCTCAATTCGCGGCCATAGCTTTTAACAAACACTTTTTGTTTATAATGCTCAAATTTGGCTACAATCGGACGAGGGCGGATTTTATCGGGTTTCTTACCTCCGAGCCGGTGAACGCGATGGAATGTTTTTTACCTGATCCGCCGGGATTTTCAGCTTCTGCTGGAGAAACTCACGTATAGCAAACTCAGGGTCCTCTTCTTGGCGCTCCGGGATGCCTGCAAAGACGAGGTTGTCTCTCATACTTTGCGACTGTATGTCCAGAATGGATTCTTTCATCTTCTTATTTTCGCCGGACAGCCGCGTCAACCCCTCGGTAAGCTCCGTGACTTTCCCTCTCAGCGCGTCGTTCTCCGCGGCAACAGAAGCTAGCTGGGCTTGGCTAAATTCGACCGCTTCTCTGAGAGCCTGGAACTCTTTGTGGAGCACCTCTACCAAGGCGAGGCGAGCGTCCAGGCTGGTAAGCTTTTTGTCGATGGACTCCAGGACGTCGCTGTAGCTCCTGTCGGGAGATAGAGTGGAGGTTGAGGCACCGGTAGAGCTAGACCGGGTTCGTTTGAGTGAAGGTGTGTTTGTGGCTGCGGGATTTTTTTTCTTCCCCATCACGATGTTGTCAAAACACTCGTCCAGGTAGCTCTCCAGGCTCGTCAAGGTCTCTTCTTCCAGTTTGTTCCCTCGTGAAAATGAGACAATTGTTAATGTTTAAACTTTACTTTTAATTTTCAGTTATTGGTTATTACTTACCTGAGTGGATTTAATTTTGAACTACATGTATGCCGCCATTTTACTTACGCACAGCTCACAGCTCTCGCGAGATCTCAGCCGCTCATCTCCCCAGCTCAGCCGCTCATTCTGTTCTGATGCAGTGAAACTGAAGTTGTTTCTTCACGTTAAAATTTTAACCTTTGAAATGTTATATGCACAAATTTATTGTGAGCGCTCCATACGTCTAAACTATTTCCGTTTTCCAGACATGTCTTAACACTCTGTTTGCTATCCTCACATCCATAAATGATCGCATGCTACTTTTGTCAGGGTTTAGTTTTGATCTGGCTTTTGTTAACTATTTTTCAGTTCTTCCTCATTGTCTGGGTTCAGTTAGGATCTGGCTTTATCCCCTTGGAATAGGTAAGGATAACCAAGCCCCCCCCCCCCCCCAACCCCCCAACCGCCCAAAACACAAACCTACCCCACACAGGTCCCTGCAGTAAATGCATCTTTCTTTTGTGTTCCTGGAATGCTGTGTTTCAAAGACAACTGATAGCCCAATACATGTTTTTTTATTGTATTTCTTTTAACAAAGTACATTCATAAAAAAGGCCTATTCATAAAATATCCATCCAAATATTTCCATTTTACAGGCTACTTTTACTGAAACATCACAAACAGAGGGCCTACTTTTAAAATTCATTAGAGCAAATTCATAAACGATTGTTTTCAACAGCAGACAAACTGAACTAAACAGGCGTCAATGTCAAACTGAACTCACGTCAACAGGAGACGTCAACTGAAATAACAATAAAAAAGATAACCTGAATTTAACAGACGTCAACATATTCCATATTCCGATTTACTTTTTTAGGCTAATTATACACAATGTAAACCTATTGCTATTTTAACAACCAAGCATTTTATTAGATCAGGGGTTAAAGCAAAAATAATCAATTTGACTGAAATTTTTTTCTAGTCAGCCCATATACTCCCGGGGCCGTGGACGTCACGCCACCTTAGTAACCTCATTTGCTTATTATGCAAAGTCCAGTTTAACCAAATCTGGTAGTTCCACTGACAATTCCTATATCTCTCCCACCTTCCAGCTTCAGAGCCTTGGCGCCATCCTGGACAGCCCTCTCCATAATCTCCTTCACTTTCCACATCCATAACATCGCCTGGTTAACTTTCATATTTGCAGCATCAAGCAAGTTCTTCCTTCACACTTTTGCCAAACTGGTCCACAGTCCACTCACCTTTCCACTTTACAATTTCAAAACCCTCCATAAACAGAAGCTAATTCAAAAGACAGCAGTTTGCATCATTACATCATCTTCTTCACACCTGTACATTAACACTCCACTGTCACATTCAATATAAATCAATTCTATGCTCATACAAGGCCAACAACAGCCATGGACAGCTCACCAATTAATTATCACAACTCATGAGTTTATAAAAAGGCATTAACTTTTTTGAAGTTTATAAAAAGTTATATTTTAGCCCAGTGACCTGTCCAGGATGGACTCTGTGTCCCCACCCCTCGCTCATTGACTGCTGGAGATGGTCACCAGCTCCTCCACGACCCTGTGTTACGTCAAGCCGCGTTTTCCAATCAGATACGGCATGACGTAACACCTGTACGGAACAGCAGGTATAGAAAATCCATAGATGCGAGGTTAAATTTTTAAAAAGTTTAATAAATTGCTTAAAGTTTATCAGAAAAAAACGTAACTTGCTTTTAAAGATAAACATTTTTAATCAGAAAAATGTTATTAAACTTCTGCGTTAAGTTAAACATTGTTGAAGGTAATCTTGACTGGTGTAGCTTGTCTGTCTGGCAGGTGTATTTGGGTTGGAGTAAAATGAGTCCATAGACCCACAGGAGGCTTTTTCACATGTTTCTGGTGCGACTCGCTTCTACAGTGTCACTTCACATCGCACTCCACTCCGTGTAAAACTAACAAATAACTACAAAAACTCTGAGAATCGCCTTTCTCTGGCCTCACCCAGTTAGAACCCGTTCTCCAGTCCATGTTGTAGACAGAGTCGAGCGAGCGCAGAAACAGCCGAGCGAGCGCACAGCCGGTGTTGAGCGTTGAATGAGCAGGTCGAGCGCCAGACCGATTTTGAGCGAGCGCGTGTTCTTTCACTGCGCGCTTGGATTGGTTCCTGTGCGCTCAAACAAAAGGCAAAAATATCTTCTTCTCCAGCACATTCTTCGCGCCTCCCCTGTGACTCTTTGGCGCCCCCCAGGGGAGGCGCACCTCACTGTTATAAGAAATATTATTCTTAAGTCACTATGGCCTCACACCACTCGGACAGAGGAGGCCTGGAGACAAGATGTCTGTGTATGTAATCCACTGTTAATGAACTGATATTACTACTACTACTACTGATACTACTACTACTACTAATGATACTACTGCTGCTACTGCTACTACTACAGATAATACAACAACTACTACTGATACTACTACTATTACTACTACTAATACAACAGCTACTACTACTAGTACTACAGATACTACTACTACTACTACTACTACAAATTCCTTCAGATTCTTCAAATTCTTCAAAAGCTGATACTTCTGACACTACTACTACTGATACTACTACTACTGATACTACTACTACTACTACTGCTGATACTACTACTACTAATACTACTACTACTACTGATACTACTACTACTACAACTGTTACTACTACTGATATTACTACTACTACTGCTACTACAACAACTACTAATACTACTACTACTTATACTACTACTACTACTACTGATACAACTACTACTACTGATACAACTACTACTACTGATACAACTACTACTACTTATACTACTACTACTACTGATACTACTACTGATACTACTACTACTACCACCGATACTACTACTACTAATACTACTGCTACTACTACTGCTACTACTACTACTACTACTGATACTACTACTACTACTGATACTACTGCTGCTACTACTACTACTACTACTACTGATACTACTACTACTACTGCTGATACTACTACTACTAGTACTACTACTACTACTACTACTACTACTACTACTGATACTACTACTACTACTACTACTACTGATACAACTAGTACTACCACTACTGATACTACTACTACTACTACTACTACAAATTCTTCAATTTTTTCAAATTCTTCAAATTCCTTTAAATTCTTTAAAAACCGATACTCCTGATACTACTACTACTACTAATGATACTACTGCTGCTACTACTACTACTACTGATACTACAAGTACTACTACTGATAGTACTACTACTAATACTAACTTTCAAATATCCTTCAACTATCTTCAACTTCTTCAGTTTTTTCATAACATTCTTCTAATCCTTCAGTTGTTTTTCATTACTACTGATAGTACTACTGATACTACTACTACTACTACCACTACTACTGATACCAATACTACTACTGAAACTACTGCTACTACTAATACTGCTACTACTACTACTACTATTTATAGTACTACTACTAATACTAACTTTCAAATATCCTTCAACTATCTTCAACTTCTTCAGTTTTTTCATACCATTTTTCTAATCCTTCCGCTGTTTTTCAAGTTAAAATTGGTTCTTTTATTTCATTTCAGCTAGTTTTTCACTTCTGCAGGAATCTTCTGCGTCTTCTGCTCAAATCATTCTGCAGTAAAGCATTCTCACTGCTGTTTCGCAGGAACAGCCTTTTCTAGTCAAGTGAGAATGCTGTATAGCATTCTCATTAAGTTCCTTCAGGTCTTGATTATTATTCCGTACGTTTTTCGGCATCTAACTACTCCTGCATACTTCAACCGATTTAAACAATTTTCGTGTCAAAACGTTCAGCTCGTTCACGACATTACTGCTATGACTTTTGGTAATTATAACTTTTATAATATTTAAAATATTCAACTTTTTGTGAGTTTTTGCTCTCATTGAAAATTTGTGGAGAATCCTTCAAATTCTTCAAATTTTTCAGCTTTTTGACAGCTTACTGCTTCAGCCTACTTTCAGCTAGAAACGCCATTCAACTTTTAAAATGTTCAAATAACCTTTAGCTATCTTCAGCTACTTCAGCTTTTTCATATCTTCTACCATTTTCATACAGTACCTCCTTAAAATAATTTTGCATTTTTTTTTTTTTTTTTTTTTTCCCCAGTGTCCTGTCTAGCAATGTGGCAATAGGAATTGATGTCTCAATGCCAGATAGAGCTCGACAGATTTTGCTTTTACAAGTGGAGCAAACAGCTTTCGCCATAGTGCTCCACTTGATTTATGCTTGTAAATAGCTTTATTATGATTCCTGCAAGGAGAATTTCAAATTATATGGACATGACAATGGGAGAGTAAAGGAAGTGAAAGAAAAGAAAAAAAAGAGTAGAGGTGAAAGAAAGAGGAGATAAAAGGGAGAGAGTGATAAAACCTTCTTTGTCTGCTCCATCACCTGGAAAGAGACACAAAAAGAACCGCACAACCAACAGACATAAAGCAACAGATACACTCGAATAACACCTAGATGCCATTGCTAAATCATATATATTATTATGTAAGCTGACATGTGTAATGTGATATTTGAAAAAAGAAAGTGAAAGAACATAAATAAATAAATAAATAACTAAACAAATTATAAGATTACTGTATATAAGTGAACACTTAATACCTGGGATCCAGCACCTGTGGGAGATGTGAAAGTGCACTAGTTTAGGTGAAGATTATCCAGAAATAGCTTGATAGTGATTGTGGAGAACCGAAGACCCACCTTCCCCGAGCACAGAGGCAGGCGTCAGGGGACCCGTAACCTCGGACTCCCAAAGGGGCCCCTAAAGCAGGACGCCCAGGAGGGGCCGACACAGGATATCTGCAACCCCCCCCCAAGGAAGGAGCAGAGACGACCCCGAGGAAATCCCCCAGCCACCGCAATGCCGACGCCCCCAAGAGCCGCGGAGACGAGCCCGTGGGCTCCGCCGGCAGCCAGCCCCGCTGAAGTGGTCCCGGCCATGGGCCCTGAGGGCCAGATGCCCCAAGGGCGCCCCGCACCCGCGACAAGGGCCCCGGCCGCCCCCCGGGGGGCCAGGCCCCGCGAAGAGGCCGCCGGGAGTGGGCCGGCGCACGCCCGGGAACCCGCCCCAAACCCGAAGCCAACCAACGCGCCAGGGGGCCAAGGCGCCCGCCAACGAAGTGGAGGAGGGCAGGACGTGGGGGGATGGGCTCCGCACCTAGCGGAGACTTGAGATGTTCTTGGGAGAGGGAGCGGACCACACCCATACCTGGAAAAAAAAAAAAAAAAAAACTCATTCACCCCATCCCTCCCTTGTGCCCCACTCACCACACACAGAGAAAAAAAAAAAAAAAAAAAAAAAAGACGCTGTACACACATTCCCACATAACACTCACATCCAACACTGACAAAAGGGGGGGGGTCACCCCAAATCGACTATACGACTGCTTGCGCCCGACCCCCGGCCCCGGCCCCAGACCAGACGCCCCCCGGACCGGGCTCCCCCAAGAGGGCGGGCCAACACGACCCGCACGAGCCACCCGGCCAGAGCCCCCCCCCTCCCCCTAAATACCTAATAAACCCCCTCCCTCCCCCCACCTTACCCTTGCCATCCCTGCCCCCCGCCCCCTGGGCGGAGCAGAGGTATCAGCCCCAGACCTGGCAAGCCGCTGACTGCACACCGCAGCCCCCCACCAAGACCCCGGACACAGTGGCCCGCACCTCCTCCAGGCCCCAGACTCCTTGCCGCCACCGGAGAACGGGGGTGTGCAGAAGACCCCGACCCTCCCTACGCCTGCTCAAATGTTGTGTTGTTGCATGTTGTTCTCAAGTGCGTTTAAAAACTGGGAGCGCCGAAGGGGATGCACGGCACAGCCCACCCCCCTTCCGGAAGGTAGCTGTTGCCAGCGCACCCCCTCCGTGTGACTGCCCAGAACCCTCAATGTCTAAGTGGGAGAGGAGGTGAAGGGAGCCGTCCGAGGTGAGGCCCACACAACATAAGCCCCCCCCCAGACGTCTTCCCCCCACCCCCCCCTACCATGGCCTATATGAGTGTGCGATGTGAAAAATGTTTGAAGTGAAAGTGTCTAAGATGCATGATAAAATTGGGGAGAGGGGCGTCACCAGATAGTGGCAACCTCCAGTAACGCCCCCTCCCTCATGACCTACATGTGTGGCGGCGTGATGGAGCAGGCAGAGGGAGGAGTCCGGGGATGGGGAGCAAATGACTGGGAAGCCAACCCAGGGAGCCAGCTCCCCTACTGACTCCAATAGGCACCCCCGCTCCCCGAAAGCCCCACCCAGAGAAGGGGGCCTCGCCAGCGGCACCACCGTAGCCCGGGGGACAGGGAGAGGCCGCAGGGCCCGCCAGCCAACCACCCACCAGGACCAACACCTCAACCCCCCCCCAGCCCACCCACCAAGCCTACTTAAACTAAATAAATAAATAAACAAATAAAAAAAAAAAAAAAAAAAAAAAAATAATAATAATAATAATAATAATAATAAGAGGGGGGGACCCTGGCCAGCCGGCCCGCACGAGCCATCCCAAACCCCACCCCCAGGTGAAACCCGCACCGGAAGACGACACGGACCAGGACCGGGACAGGGGGCCGGACACAAGCCCACCAGAACGCCAACGCCCCCAACCCCCCCCCCTCCCGTAGATTTAATCCCTCCCCAACACTAACGTTCAAACAACTCACCATACATTCGACAGTAGACATCCAGGCTGGGTAGGTCCCTACTCCCCCTCCTTTCCCCCTCCCCCCCACTGGCAGAGTGCCTATCCAATGAAGGAGAAGAGCATCTGCCCAGAGGTGTTAATGACCATGCCCCCCTACCACCTCAACGGGCCCCGAGGCCCCCCAGCGCATCAGAGGCCCCGTGCAGGGGCGGACACCCGGGCGCGCGCCGGCCCACACCAAAAGCGGCACACCCCCCGGAACCGGAACCCCCGAGGCCCCGCCGGGGCCCGCGCACGAGGGCGGCGCGCCCCAGGGACCCCAGACCCCCAGACCCACCCCGGCCCCACCCAGCGGCAGCACAGCTACCAGGTCAGTAACCCACGTCCGTCAACACGCAGCTCCCAAAGAGCGCCGCAAGCGGCCGCTGTAGGCCACCCGCAGGCCCCCCAAACTCCTCCCAGATGGGGGCAACAGACCCCAGTGCCAGACCCACCAGGCGCCCCACTCCAAGTGCCCCCAGGGCCCCCAGGGCCCCAGGAACCCCTCCATCCAGCCACTGCGCCCTGCAGGAAGCATCACATAATTTTGCATTTTCATAAAATTTAGAAAAATGAATGCGTTGCTATGGTTGCTAGGGAGTTCATTTAGAGTGGCCACTCTAACGATTCTATAGATTTTCCTTCTCTGAACAACTTCTTCCTACTCACTCAATTTTCAGTCTATTCAGATAAATTATACATCAAAACGTAGGAATTTTTGTCTGGATTCTGTAAATGTAACCATCATTGGTGTGGGATTTATAGATTTTTCGCAAATCACCCCAGAGCACCACGAAGCCGGAAAGCTCTCCATTGATTTTCTATGGAGGGGTGGTGAAAAATCACACCTGACATTCCCAAGCGACACATGTTTTCACATCGTCGCTACTCCTAAACCGTTTTATGTACAGGCATGAGACTTTCACACATTCATGTCCAGACCCTTCTTGCGCTCACATAAAAGGAATTTTGTCGATAAATGTTACGGTTTTGCCGCAGGAACAATTTGTTCGGGAGTAGCAAATGTGCAACATCCCGAAAACGCTTTGGAGCTTCATTCTTCCACATCATCCACTTTTTTACATCGTTGCTGTGCCTACACCGATTTTTGTACAAACATAAAAATGGGCTCCATAGTCCTCAAAAGCCTGCTGATACTCACAGTGAAATAATTAATTTGATATCTCTTATACTTTTTCAGCTACAGCGATTTGTTCAGGAACCTTTTTAGAGGATTTCTGAAATTCGCTAAAAATCCCCTTTATATCATAATTTTTTACGCCTTTATTAAACTTTTTCCAGCAAAATCCGATAGCTTATCTTCTTCCCCTATCCGTTACGAAATAAACGCTGAAAGAATTACGTCTCTACCATTTACGGATCAGGAGATATAAAGTGTTGTGCGAGGCAAAGTTCTCCATTATAATCCAATGGGACTTATTTTGAGCAAAGTGTCTGTACTTCAGTAGACTGGCCCGCTGCAGGTGTGAGCGAGTTTCCATGACGACGGAACTCTGAGGGCCAGAGGGACAGGCTCCATAGAGATAGAATGGCAACTTTCGACATCCGCTGCAGTGGCTGTGATTAATGTAGGAATCTGAAAATCGCACAGTCACGTCCTCTTAATATTTTTTAATTTTCCAGTGATTATCAGGCATGTGTCATTTTTCTGTCACTTTTTGGATTTCACATAGTTACAAGTACTACTACTGATAGTACTACTACTAATACTAACTTTCAAATATCCTTCAACTATCTTCAACTTCAGTTTTTTCATAACATTCTTCTAATCCTTCAGTTGTTTTTCATTATTACTGATAGTACTACTGATACTACTACTACTACTACTACTGATACCAATACTACTACTGAAACTACTGCTACTACTAATACTGCTACTACTACTACTACTATTTATAGTACTACTACTACTAATACTAACTTTCAAATATCCTTCAACTATCTTCAACTTCTTCAGTTTTTTCATAATATTCTTCGAATCCTTCAGCTGTTTTTCATTACTACTGATAGTACTACTGATACTACTGCTACTAATACTGCTACTACTACTACTACTATTTATAGTACTACTACTAATACTAACTTTCAAATATAACGTTTTTTGACTTCTAACTAGTTCCGCATTTTTCAACCGATTTCAACCATTCTGGTATCAAAACGTTCAGCTCCTTCAGGACATTACTGCTAAGACTTTTGGTAATTATAACTTTTATAATATTTAAAATATTCAACTTTTTGTGACTTTTTTGCTCTCATTCAAATGAATGGAGAATCCTTCAAATTCTTCAAATATTTAAGCTTTTTGACAGCTTACTGCTTCAGCCTACTTTCAGCTAGAAACGCCATTCAACTTTTAAAATGTAGTGATATCTTTCAGCTATTATCTTATATTTCAGCTTTTTCAAATCTTTTACCATTTTCATATAGTACCTCCTTAAAATAATTTTGGCTTTTCAAGAAATTCAGCAAATAACATGCGTTGCTATGGTTGTCAAGTGGCAGTTGGTAGAGTGTGCACTCTAGAAATTCAACAAATTCTTCTTCTCCGAACAACTTCTTCTCACTCGCTCAATTTTCAACCTATCCACATAAATTATACATCAAAACGTAGGAATTTTTGTCTGGATTCTAGAAATGTAACCATCATTGGTGTGGGATCTATAGATTTTTCGCAAATCTCCCCAGAGCACCACGAAACCTAAAAGCTCTCCATTGATTTTCTATGGAGGTGTGGTGAAAAATCACACCTGACATTCCCAAGCGACACATGTTTTTACATCGTCGCTACTCCTAAACCGTTTTATGTACAGGCATGAGACTTTCACACTTTCATGTCCAGACCCTTCTGGCGCTCACAAAAAAGGAATTGTGTCAATAAATGTTACGGTTTTGCCGAAGGAACAATTTGTTCGGGAGTAGCGTTTTGGGAAAAATGCTGAAACAGGATCAAACTTTCATCCCCGCAAATGAGGCACTTTTCTACATCGTCGCTACTCCTAAACCGTTTTATGTACAGGCATGAGACTTTCACACATGAATGTCCAAACCCTTCTGGCACTCACACAAAAGGAATTTTGTGGATACCTGTTACGGTTTTTCCACAGGAACAATTTGTTCGGGAGTAGCGAATGTGCAAAATCCTTAAAACGCTTTGGAGCTTCATTCTTCCACATCATCCACTTTTTTACATCGTCGCTGTGCCTACACCGATTTTTGTACAAACATAAAAATGAGCTCCATAGTCCTCAAAAGCCTGCTGATACTCACAGTGAAAGAATTATTTTGATATCTCTTATACTTTTTCAGCTACAGCGATTTGTTCGGGACCGTTTTCATAGGATTTCTTAAAATCCTTAAAAATCCCCTTTATATCATAATTTTTTACGCCTAAATTAGAATATTTCTAGCAAAAACCGATAGTTTTTCTTGTTCTCCTATCCGTTACGAACTAAACGCTGAAAAAATTACGTCTCTACCATATACGGATCAGGAGATATGGAGCGTTGCGCGAGGCAAAGTTCTCCATTATAACCCAATAGGCAGACTCTGACGGTAAGTGTCTGCACTTCTGTAGACTGGCCCGCTGCAGCTGTGTGAGTGAGTTTCCGTGACGACGGAACTCTGAGGGCCAGAGGGAGAGGCTCTATTCGGATAGAATGGCAACTTTCAACACTCACTGCAGTTGCTGTGAGTAATGTAGGAATCACTTCCTCTTGACATTTTAAAATTTTCAAGTGATTATCAGCCATGTGTCACTTTTCTGCCCCATTTTGGATTTCACATGCTTTCCCATTGGGCCTTTGCTTCCAACAGGACCTGGCATGATGCCCAGACACGACCCAATTGGCCAATACAGCACCACCCACCTGTGGGAAATGGCGCTACTGACCGTTTTGGTCAAATGTTGAGTTCTGGGCCCAGATGTGGTGAGGCTGAGTTGCTAAAGGAGGCCAATCTGACCCATGAACTTTGGTCACGTTTGGTGACAAAGTATTGGCACCCCTTTTTGAGGCACTTCCCAGTACAGGATTTGGACCATACTGAACACAATCTTGTTAGCGGCTAACGGTTAGCATGTTGCTAACCGGAAGTAGCTCTAGGAAGCTCGTACAAACTTCTGCTTCACAGAGTTTGTACTTCCTTTAAAGAGAAAGCTCCACAAGAAATTTGGCCTACGTCGCATAAAGCATCTCCAAGCTATGAGGTGTCAAACATCCAATGCTTTTCAATGGGGGACCAAAGCCCTTATATTCCCAGAAATGCATGCCCATATATGGCTACAGTATAGCTCTGACGGAAAGTTCATGCTTTGCATGCAAGAGGTCATGGGATCGAATCCCGGTGTGGGAGACTTAGAGTTTTGGATTATAATCCCCACAGTGTGTATAACAAAACATGTGTGCTGATCCCATGAAGTATTTTTTGTACCACTAGCCATTTTGAGTTACCATGGCAACGTTATAAACAACGTATTTTCTCCCTATTTGAGGCACATCCCAGTACAGGATTTGGACCAAACTGACAGAATACAATCACCCAGTGATACTGAACACAACCATTCTAGCGGCTAACGGTTAGCATGTTGCTAACCAGAAGTAGCTTTAGGAAGGTCCTACCAACTTCTGCTTAGCCGGGGTTGTTCTGCCTTTACAGACAAATAGAGGGCTACAGCTGTGAGGGAGTCTCCATGACAACGCTGCTAGCCAGAGGCTTCTAGGAGGTCCGTTGACTTAACATGGCACCTTTCGACGGCCACTGCGGGTGCTGTGAAGACCGTAGGAAGCTGAAATTCGCAGTGTTACTTGCCGTTAGTATTTTTGACGATACCACGAGGCAGGCGCCTTGCTAAATGTCTTCAGAAATTTTCTAGTTGTTCTTAATCTTCAAATTCTTAATTTTTTTTACATTTTTAAAATTTTTCAAATTCATTCAAATTTTTCAAATTCATTCAAATTTTTTCAAATTTTTCAAATTCCTTCAAATTCCTTCAAATATTTCAAATTCTCCAAATTTCTTCAATTTTTTTTAAATTCTTCAAATTGCTTCAAATATTTCAAATTCTTCAAATTTCTTCAATTTTTTAAATTCTTCAAATTTCTTCAAATATTTCAAATTCTTCAAATTTCTTCAAATTTTTGAATTTGAAGAAATTCTGACCCTGAGACAGGGGGGATAGATCAGTGGCAGATTATATTATTGATTTTCACTTATTGTCTGCTGAGAGCCTATGGAACGAGTTTGCTCTTATGGACGTTTTTATTTTTGGACTCAACGAAAAAATTAAGGATGAGCTCGTCACTCGAGAGTATCCTAAATCCCTGAAACAGCTCGAGGAGCTGGCTAACAGAGTGGACCTCCGCCTCATGGAACGGCGAAGGGAGCGTCGGTCGACCGTATCTAACCTTCCTCGAGTGCCGGCCCCTTCCCCGGTGATTTCTCCAGCTTCTCAGAAACCTTCAGAGCCGGAGCCCATGCAACTGGGCAAGGTGGGTCTCACTAAGGATGAGTACCAGCGCAGGCAGCAGCAGAGACTTTGCCTCTACTGTGGAGGGACAGGTCATCAGGTCCGGAACTGTCCGGTAAAAGACCAAGCTCAGTAGGGGGTGGGGCATCCCTACTGAGCTACACCAAACTTGCTGTCCCTCCCAACCGTTTAATTCCAGCTACCTTGACTTTTTCCTCACAATCCCACAGTCTCTCTGTTTTCATCGACTCAGGAGCCGACACTGAGTTTCTGGATGAAGGCCTGGCCAGGAAGCTTAACGTCCCACTTCAAAGTGCTTCTGCAGCCCGTAGTGTTCTCGCTCTGGATGGGCACGAGCTCAACCAATCATGCCTCGTCTCCGAGCCTGTGGAGATGACCTTGGGAGGTAATCATAAGGAGAGACTTACCTTTATGGTTATTGACTCCCCGCAGGTTCCAGTGATCCTGGGCGCTACCTGGCTCCGCAAGCACAATCCCCAGATAGACTGGCGTCGAAACGAGATTACAGGTTGGGCTTCGTCTTGTTCAGAGTTCTGTTTATCCTCCGCTCAGCCTCTCCGTTCTTCTGAGGGTAAAATAGATGAATTTTACCCAGACCTGTCCAAGGTTCCGTCTGTGTACCATGATTTAAAGGAGGTTTTTAATAAGGCCAAGGCCACGAGTTTACCTCCTCATCGCCCTTATGATTGTGCGATTGACCTGTTGCCAGGCACCGCTCCGCCCAGAGGTCGCCTTTATTCACTGTCCCCCCCAGAGTCACAGGCCATGCAGGCCTATATTAATGAGTCCCTAAGGGCAGGCATCATTCGTCCTTCGTCCTCTCCTGCTGGGGCGGGTTTTTTTTTTGTTGAAAAGAAAGATGGCTCCCTCCGCCCTTGCATTGATTATAGGGGCCTAAACAATATTTCGGTAAAAAACCGATACCCAATTCCTTTAATGAACACCGCTTTTGACCAGGTCCAGGGGGCTCAGGTTTTTACCAAGTTGGACCTTCGCAACGCCTACCACTTAGTCCAGATAAAGGAGGGTGACGAATGGAAGACCGCGTTTAACACCCCTACCAGCCATTATGAATACCTGGTGATGCCTTTTGGCCTTACTAACGCTCCAGCAGTGTTTCAAACCCTGGTTAACAAGGTTCTTGGGGACATGCTCGGCCAATTTGTATTTGTTTATCTTGATGATATTCTCATCTATTCCAAAGACCTCGCTACTCATAAACAACACGTCTGCTCCGTCCTTCTCCGCCTACTTCAGAATCAGCTTTACGTGAAGGCAGAAAAGTGCGAGTTCCACACTACATCTACCTCCTTCCTTGGTTTTATCGCCTGGGCAGATTGCCATGGATCCAGCCAAGGTTCGGGCCGTAACTGAGTGGCCGACCCCGGTGGATCGTAACCAACTCCAGAGGTTTCTGGGGTTTGCTAACTTTTACAGGAGGTTTATAAAGAACTACAGTCAGGTCGCTTCTCCTCTCCACGCCCTCACCTCTTGCAAAGCCAAATATCTCTGGAATGAACAGGCAGACAAGGCTTTCAGGCTCCTTAAAGAACTGTTCACTTCAGCCCCGGTCCTCGTTTCTCCCGATCCAGAGAAACAGTTTGTGGTGGAGGTGGATGCGTCTAGCTCTGGTGTTGGAGCCATCCTCAGCCAGGAGGGTGATGATGGTCGTTTTCACCCCTGTGCCTTTTTTTCCAGGAGGCTATCTAAATCTGAGCAGAACTACGATGTAGGCAACCGGGAACTTCTGGCAGTTAAACTGGCCCTAGAAGAATGGAGGCACTGGCTCGAAGGCTCCAAGACGCCTTTTTTAGTCTGGACCGATCATCGCAACCTGGAGTACCTGAAGACAGCCAAAAGACTCAATCCCAGGCAGGCCAGGTGGGCTCTATTTTTTAGTCGATTCAGCTTCACCCTCTCCTACAGGCCGGGGTCGAAGAACACCAAGCCAGACGCCTTATCGAGGGTCTTCGAGGCGAACGAGGAGGATCCGGAGGAGGAACGGGGGTTCATTCTACCGGATTCTGTGAGGTGTGCTGTCTCCCGCCTAGGACTTGAGAGGGAGGTAAAGGAGTCCCTGGCCTCTGTTCAGACGCCCGAAGCCTGTCCTAAGGACAGGCTCTTTGTTCCTCCTGACCTCAGACCAAAAGTATTAGAATTTTGTCACAGCTCCCGATTATACGGCCATCCAGGCGTCAGTAAGACCATTCGACTCATCAGATCCCAGTTCTGGTGGCCGTCCCTGGTCAAGGATGTCGGGGAGTTTGTTGCCGCCTGTTCCCCCTGCAGTCAGGCTAAGGTGTCTCGTCGTCCCCCTTCGGGGTTGCTTCATCCTCTCCCAGTCCCTCCTCGACCGTGGTCCAGCCTCTCAATGGACTTTATCACGGGTCTCCCTTCCTCTGACGGTCACTCAGTCATCCTCACGATAGTTGACCGTTTCTCTAAAATGGTCCATCTGGTCCCGTTACACAAACTTCCCTCTGCCAAGGAGATGGGTCTCATCCTTGCCAAGGAGGTTTTCAGGCTGCACGGTCTGCCCTCTGACATTGTGTCAGATCGGGGTCCCCAGTTTGTGGCCCGTTATTGGCAAGAGTTTTGTGCTATGCTGGGGATCTCTGTGAACCTTTCCTCCGGTTTCCACCCCCAGACAGACGGCCAATCTGAGAGAATGAACCAGGAGGTCGAGACCAAGATCCGCCTTTTCTGCCAGTCTGACCCCTCCAAATGGGCGCAGAACTTACCTTGGGTGGAACATTCGATTAACGCTACGCCCTCCTCCTCTACTGGTCTCTCTCCCTTCTATGTGGTTTACGGGTTCCAACCACCAGTATTTACCACAAAGGAGATAGAATCCAGAGTCCCGTCCGCCCGTCTCTCTGCTTTGAGATGTCGGCGTGCCTGGAGAAGGGCCAGGAAGGCCATACTCGCCGCATCTCAGAGTCAGGCCCGAGCAGCCAATCGTCGGCGGGTTCCAGCCCCTACCTACCGAGTGGGAGATAGGGTTTGGCTGTCCACCAGGGATCTTCCTCTGAGGGTGGACAGTAAAAAACTGGCACCACGCTATATTGGGCCTTTCCCTGTCACCAAGATCATCAACCCGGTGGCGGTCCGCCTCCGTCTGCCTTCTACCATGAAGGTCCATCCCACCTTCCATGTGTCCCGTATCAAGCCTGTCAACACCTCCAGTCTGTCTCCCGCCACCACGCCCCCACCTCCCCCCCGCCTGGTTGACGGCTCTCCGGTTTATACCGTGAAGAGGATCCTTAAGTCCCGTAACTGGGGTCGAGGCACCCAGTACCTCATCGACTGGGAGGGTTATGGGCCTGAGGAACGGCAGTGGGTCCCGTCCCGCCACATTTTGGACAAGTCCCTCATTAGGGATTTTCACAGAACCCATCCGGACCAGCCTGGGGCATCTGGAATCCGCCCTTGAGGGGGGGGCTCTGTAACGTTTCTGGCACTGGAGCTGCTGATTGCAATCAGCACCCCTGTGTTTTTCTCCGCCCTAGCTGCTTATAAGCTCCGCTCCTCGCAGCCTCCAGTGCCAGAACGTCTCTAGCCATACGGTGAGCGCTTCCAGCCTTGTTATTTGAGATCCTGTCTGCCTGTCTACCTCTCGACCTGTTTTTGCCTCTGTTTTTTGAAACCAGTCTGCCCCCTTTTGGATTTGTCTGCCTGCCTGGGTTCTGCCTGTCAGCCTCAGAGATCTGGACTGCCTTTCCGTGTTTCTGACCCCAGCCTGTCTGTGAGTAAACGAGATTGCCTGCCCCCCTTTCTGTCTGTGCTTTTTGGATTTTGGACCTGGACCTGGATTTGGATACTCTGTTGGACTCTCCCTTGGAAACCGCTGCCTGGATCAAACGGATTTCCCCCTCGACAAAGACCCGGACCGGACCTGGATTAAGAGCCCTGGATAACCCCCTCTCGGACCCCATCGACATCAAGAGTCAGAGCTCTGCCCTCAGTGCGGCCAGGTTAGTGACCCTGCTTCTCTCTCACCTACCTGTCTGTTCCTGCTGGTCACTAACCTACCACTCTGCCTTCAGGAGTTGCCAGTCGCAGAGTGCGAGCCGTGCCAGGGGACCGCGCCGCCAGCGTCTAAATAAAGACTGTTAAAGTTTTGTACTCACTTGTTTTCGGGTATTTCTTGGGTCCATCCAAATTCATCACAAGTACTACTGATACTACTACTACTACTACTACTGATACCAATACTACTACTGAAACTACTGCTACTACTAATACTGCTGCTACTACTACTACTACTATTTATAGTACTACTACTAATACTAACTTTCAAATATTCTTCAACTATCTTCAACTTCTTCAGTTTTTTCATAACATTCTTCGAATCCTTCAGCTGTTTTTCATTACTACTGATAGTACTACTGATACTACTGCTACTAACACTGCTATTACTACTACTACTATTTATAGTACTACTACTAATACTAACTTTCAAATATCCTTCAACTATCTTCAACTTCTTCAGTTTTTTCATAACATTCTTCGAATCCTTCAGCTGTTTTTCATTACTACTGATAGTACTACTGATACTACTGCTACTACTAATACTGCTACTACTAATACTACTACTACTACTTATAGTACTACTACTAATACTAACTTTCAAATATCCTTCAACTATCTTCAACTAGTTCAGTTTTTTCATAACATTCTTCTAATCCTTCAGCAGTTTTTCATTACTACTGATAGTACTACTGATACTACTACTACTACTACTACTACTACTACTGATACTACTGATACTACTGCTACTACTAATACTGATACTACAACTACTACTACTTATAGTACTACTACTAATACTAACTTTCAAATGTCCTTCAACTAACTTCAACTAGTTCAGTTTTTTCATACCATTTTTCTAATCCTTCAGCTGTTTTTCATGTTAAAATTGGTTCTTTTATTTCATTTCAGCTAGTTTTTCACTTCTGCAAGAATCTTCTGCATCTTCTGCTCAAATCATTCTGCAGTAAAGCATTCTCACTGCTGTTTCGCAGGAACAGCCTTTTCTAGTTATTATTATTATTCCGTACGTTTTCCGACTTCTAACTAATTTTCTCACTCTCCTGATTTCTACTGTTCTTCATTCTACGGTTCTCCAGTTTTGCATTGTATTACATTGAAATGACTGTCGTCATTTCAGCTTTTAACTTTTTGCTCTCTCTCTTTTTCTTCATAGTAGGTACACCTGGTCTGGCGTTCTGTTAACTGTGACATCATCCAGAGAAGACGGCTCACCCGTTACTACCATCTAATGTAGAACAGATTACTAGATCAATGTGTGCTTCTGTGCTTTTTTGTCTCTCTTGTTGTGTCTCTGCTCTGTCTTCTGTAACCCCAGTCGGTCGAGGCAGATGGCCGTTCATACTGAGCCCGGTTCTGCCGGAGGTTTTTTTTTCCCGTTAATGGGTGGTTTTTCTTCCCACTGTCGCTTCATGCTTGCTCAGTATGAGGGATTGCAGCAAAGCCATGTACAATGCAGACGACTCTCCCTGTGGCTCTACGGTTCCCCAGGAGTGAATGCTGCTTGTCGGGACTTTGATGCAATCAACTGGTTTCCTTATATAGGACATTTTGACCAATCTGTATAATCTGACCCAATCTGTATAATATGATTGAACTTGATTTTGTAAAGTGCCTTGAGATGACATGTTTCATGATTTGGCGCTATATAAATAAAATTGAATTGAATTGAATTGAAAATTGAATAACTAGTTCCGCATTTTTCAACCGATTTCAACCATTCTGGTATCAAAACGTTCAGCTCCTTCAGGACATTACTGCTAAGACTTTTGGTAATTATAACTTTTATAATATTTAAAATATTCAACTTTTTGTGAGTTTTTTGCTCTCATTCAAATGAATGGAGAATCCTTCAAATTCTTCAAATATTTCAGCTTTTTGACAGCTTACTGCTTCAGCCTACTTTCAGCTAGAAACGTCATTCAACTTTTAAAATGTAGTGATATTTTGGTATATTTCAGCTTTTTCATATCTTTTACCATTTTCATATAGTACCTCCTTAAAATAATTTTGGCTTTTCAAGAAATTCAGCAAATAACATGCGTTGCTATGGTCGTCAAGTGGCAGTTGGTAGACTGCGTGTTATGGGAGTTTTGGGTGGAATTCTAAACAATAGTAACTGAGTTCCCATCTTTACTAAATGACGAGACGGTGGTATGACGTTCCAGCACTTTTATTGAGAAACAGAGCAGAGATTCACATAGATGGAAAGTAATCGCACCCCACGATTCCGCTGCAGTCTGCGTCTGCCCTGTCTCCGTCTGTGTCACTTTTCGGGCTTCCCCTAATACTGCACCGTGGCCTTGGTTTGAGACATAACAAAGACAGTCTATCATAGACAATAATCATTCTACGCAGCATTCAGCCTTGCACTCGGCAAACAGTGGAACTTATACACAGACATCAGGTCTCCAGGCCTCCTCTGTCCGAGTGGTGTGAGGCCATAGTGACTTCAGAATAATAATTCTTATAACATTCCTCTCTTTTTTTTTTTTTGATGATGGCGTCGTCAGCATCAAGTCAAAACAAGATGACCCATCACTTGAAAATGTGAACAAAGCACAGAGGAACCATTTCTGTAAACTCGTAAAGTGGGACCCAAGGGGTTCCCGTGTTGGAACCGGGTAGTGCTGGAACTTTTAGTACAGATCAACATGAATGCTTCAAAGAGGTTTAACACACAAGATCAAAGATTTAGCTTTTGTCTACAATTTAGGATTCATCTAATTAGGTAAGGCCTGTTTTAGGTACCTATGCGCACATTATTTTAAAATTACATTAGACTATGGTAAGCTAAACCCTGTTCATTAACCAAGGTCGAATCCGTCTACTCTGACCCACCCTGAATACCCTCCTACTCCTTTCTCCACTCACCCCTACGATGGACAATAATCCAGCACTCCAAACTTACAACACCAGGAGCAAAGGCAGGAGAGGTTCAGTGCGGGCAGGGGAAACGCCAGAAAAAGCTACCCCTAGGGGGCAGTAAAAACTGGCAAGCCCCCTCCCAGGGAAATCTGCTCTCGGCCAATCTGAGCCTGAAAACCCTGTATTGAATCTAAGTCTTATCATTACCAGCTAATATTAAAGGATCTTTAGAGCCAATCCGATCCTGGTTCTTCCTATATCAAATCAAAAGGTGCATAAACCATAGATCCTTGTGTGTCTGAAGCAAACAGTTTCCATTTTTTCATAAACCCATATTGATCAACATGATGTAACATTAAAGTGTAGATCTCATAACACAAAAAAAATCAAACATGTGAGTCAGTGGAACAGAGCAGTTAAACAAACAGCAACACAATATATGAGGAGAGTCCTAAACGTCAAGAACGCAAAGTTAAGAAAGCCTTCAGGCCATTCAGGCACAAGGCAGAAAATAATCTAATCGCGCTTAGTGTCTCTTCAGGCAACTCCTCCCGTTGAAGAATAAGGAATCAGAGTTCTCTGGCTTCTTCATCCCCAGTCCTCTTCTTGGTTCCCCCTCTCAGGCTGGATGATTGAGCTGGATGGTAATAAGTGTTCAGTACTGGATGGGCACTGAGCATTTTATTTTGCATTTCTCTCTAATAAAACACTTTGTGAAGATGGTCTGCAGACACGAGTCCTTGTTTCCACTGGAGAACAGAAACAAGGTGTAATTAGTGTTCTTATCAAAACCCCTTTCATGTGTCATTTATTAAAACATCCTCCAAGCACTTTTACATTCAAGATATTTCTGTGCACAATTATTTAGCTCTCAGAATTCTGCAATTTAATTATTAATTAAAATAGTAATCTTTAAGTTCAAATGTATCTGCAGTAAATTCATAATAATTCTTAACAGAATGCTTTTAATGTGTGTCTTAACTGTTGTTGTCTGACAGTTGAAGTTCTCTGCAACATCATTTCATCAACATATTCGTTTCATGACATTTCCCATTTATTTTGAAAACCCAACTGAGAAAAAGAAAGCCTTTCCATGTGAAAGCCTTTTCCCTCTTTCTCTCTTTTTTTTTTTTTTTTTTTAAAGAAAGCGAGGTGCTGTTCTGCACCGAAAAGACAAAATATTTATACCATGCTGTTACTGTTCAAGGACGCCCTGGTTCTACAAACAAAGCAATGAGAGAGAACAGGAGCTTTTGAAAACGCTCTAACATTGTAGAACAACTAAAGCTACTTAAGCAAATCAGAATTAGTTCCCAAATTAATCCTAAAATAAAGTAAACCATACATTGTGTACATTGTGATTATTTATTTATTTATCTTCTTAAACTGAGGATTGAGGACTTTGATTAAGAAGTTCTTGGACGAACGCGTCTCTGCGTTCCTATTTGTCTAGGCCTCTGCAATCTGATCTATGATCTATTTATTCTGAGTGCCTGGTCAGGAAGGGTTAAAGGTTCTCTGAAGCTTTCTGTTTTCAGCAACCCTGAAAACCCAGAACCCTTTACAGTCAGTGTTTGGTGTCAGGTAACCTGTGGGACCACCTCGTCGTCTCTCTGGTTCCACCAGCTGTGTCAAGTCCACAACAGCTCGTCCTGGGTGCCATGCCCCAGGGGTCTCCACACCCACCTGTGTGGAACGTCTCTCATTGTAAGGATCTCACCTTACGTCCCGTTCAAGATGTTCTTTACACAACAGGAGTTCCCATGTGGGATGTCTTTGCTGCTTTGATGTTCCTCAGAGAAAACCTTCATTCATTGATATCACCTTCAAGCTGTTACCCTTTTATCATCACAGCCCCCCAACCATCCTGACCAGATCCAAAATGTCCCCATAATCTAATCTAATTAAATTAATCTTACTTATTTTCTGTATGTAGGACGATAACCATTAAATTATCCCGATCTAAAACCCCTCAGGTTAACAGGTTAACTGGTTAAAAAGACTTTTGAGTTATTTGTGTTCTAGTTGAAAGATATTAAATCTCCATAAATATTGTAACCATTGTACCCTGATGCTTTAATCCTAAATTTACCCATGTTAGTTAGTAGGATGTGTCATTATGCTAATTTTATTGCAACCTTATCCATTTTAGCCAGTAACCCTTTTTTTTTTTTTTTGCGTTTTATTGAAGCCTGCCAGAGTAGCAGAAATCAGCTTACTCTAAGATGTTTATTAAATGAAATGCTATTTAAAAGTTCAGATTACTCTACCTATATAGTGAAAACTAATTAATTCATTTATTTATTTAACTGTTGATATAATACCCACTTTATTAGGTTGCTCTATGATTCCCATCAAGTTACTTCTTTAAAAGTTTTCACCTTTACATAATCTTAATGTGTTTCGTAATGTGTGTTTTGTTTTAATTGTGTACAACAAAATCTGAAGTGAAATGCATGAAGTCGTGTCTGCAGAACTCATCTGTGTTTTTGTCGAAGGTTGTCCGATGCCTCAGCCATAGTCCTTCATTGTCCATTTTCAGTCCAATGTCTAAATTCAGCAGCCCAACATTCTCCTTCTCATCAAGAGTCCATCCTCCAGTCCTCACGCCTGCAAACAGAATGAATTCTGCCAGCATTTTTCCCAAAGAAACGCTCCATAGGTTGAAAAGAAATTACAGCAAAGCAGTCACAAACATTTTAACTACAGTGTTCCCTCTAACATGACAAACATAAAAGAAACAAAAGGATAAAAAAAAAAAAAAATCAAGAAATAAAACTTTGTCTCTGACAAAATAAAACTCAAAACTGGATCAAGCTGAAGTCAATGACATCACCTTTAGTCCTTGTCCCAAGGATCAGCCCCCATGGCACTGCGGCACTGTTTCTGTATTCTCTCGCATCTGAGAATGTCTAAAATGAGACTAAATCTCTATGTTAGCACAATCCTATCATATTGACCAGGTTTATTTGCAAAGAAAAAGAAGCAGAAAGATAGAGCTGTTAATAGCAGAAAGCAACAAACATTTTTAAGACACCACCTTTCCTGCTGGAAGATCTGGCATAACTTGGTTAAAACTAAGTATAATTTAGTGTCCAAATCTGATTATAACTCCTTACCGCACTGCTAGCACTGTCTTTTCAGAGTCTTCTGTTGGCAGAAAGGTGGCGTCTCCTTTAATCTGAAAGCAATAACTCAGAGAAAAACAGAGTGTTAACAGCATGCAGTTAAAACCCTGGTCCCCTTAGCGTCCCTTTAACGTGATGTTTTTCCCTTTTTTCTCTGATCCTGGGAAGGTTTCTATTCTTTACCCTTTCCTTTGAAACTCTGTTCAAAACACCTCCAAAAGAAAGAAAACAAAAAACGAAAGAAATGAACCAAAAAAACTAAAACAAAATTGTTTTCCAAGGAGCACAATTATGTCTTTTCCAATATGACATAGGTTTTTGACTTATTACAAACCTTTTTGATATCCTTCTGGTCCTTTGACCATGTGTATTTGCTGTTAGTAATACTTTTATTCATATATACCTTTTTTAAACCTAATTGGTCAAGGGTGAAACTTTAAAGCAATGATTGTTCCCTTTTAGTTTTTGAGCTTCTAGTGTTTCTCTATAAATGATAAGAGTTTCCCCCATAATTCAGCACATTGAGAAGGCTACCCAAAACAAACCAAGATTAGAATTAGAGTTTAACCCTTCAGAAGCTGGCTTTATTTTATTTTTTCCCTCTCTGACATAGTTTTCGTGCCCCAGGCCAGAACACACAGACCCAGCCTCGCCATAAACATTCAGATGTTTAAATCATGGTCAGATTTGTTTATCATATCTATTGTCCTTCTCAGGTTATACTGTCTCTCTGAGGTTCACCTCAGTTCAGCATAACTAATAACATCAGATGATTTTGTAACTGTCGACGCGTGTAACGCGGCCTTCTGATATTTTGACGCTTTTCAAAATTTCTCATTAGTTGCATTCAAATTCCAAGTAAAAAATAAATAAAATAAATGAATAGAAAACCCTTAGAAAAGCAATTCATATTTAGTTCCATACAGGTTTGTTCAAAGCACAGTTTTCCCTCATCTATTTAAATCAAAAATCTTATATATCTAAACTTCTTTCAACTGGACTGGTTTGTGATTAATCATTATTATTATAAGCAATGAGATCTCAGTAATTTTAAATTACTTTAGGGCTAAAAACAAGTGATAGGATCTCAGCCTAAATTTGTAAAACAGTAAACTTAACAAGCTTATGTAACGCTTATTTCCAATTTTTAACAAAGCTGAAATATTTCCGTTCAAGCCATGTTAATCTCTCCGTGTATCAATTTAATTTGGTCCTGATATTTAATGTTAAAAAACAAACTTTGTTATTTAAATCTCTCTTTTACTTTACCTCTATTGTTAACATAGTCCATGCTTAAAATGTCATTTGAATTACGGAGCTGCAGTTCTCCCAAAACAAATGAACATTCTGAAACCATGAACATTACTTTTACCCCGAATTAATTCACACAGACGAACGTTTAGTTACAAACGATACATACACACGTACGGTTACATACAAAGTTGACATTCAGACAGACAAACACGTGCAGGCCTGCTTTTTCACCATCTTAAATAGTTCTATGTTTTTCATAATTTTTAAACGTCAACGCCGAAAGATGTTTTCAACGCGTTAAGTTCCCGCTTAGTTTAAAAGGTGGAGAGCGTGCGCTGGTTACGACCCCCCGATGCTTCGTCCACACGCGGTTTTGCGCTTCAGTCCCGCAAGGATACAACCCTGTGTCTCGCAGACACTTGGACGCTTACCCATTTTTGAAAGTTATACGTCGCTATTAGCAGTTTAGACCAATTTTATCCACAACGGAAGTGCCTAATCGGTCCCCACGTAAACGCTTCCCCGGTGCAACGCCTTTTTAGTTTCGTTTCCGTTTCCTTGTTTTTATCGCTTTTCTTTTTTTCTCTTAATTTTATTTTTATTATTTAGTAGCAGTACTGCAATAAAATAAAATAATAGTAATAATAATAACCCCTATGTGAGAAATATGCATGTTTAATCAAATCATTTCAAATCATTTATGCATGTCATGCGTCTGGGCCCCTACGTTTTTCAGCATGAAATCGAACGTCTCACCCTGGGGCTAGGCTTGACCCTGAGAAACTCTGCCTTTTACCCATTACACGGACTCTTCTGCATCCAGACTTTTTTTTTTTTTTTTTTTGTTTTTTATTTATTTTATCCTTTTTTTGTGTTTTTATTGTTATTTTCTACTCGTCCTTAGCACGATCGACCAACTAAAATGAAAGGCCTCACATCTGATGGTCGGCTTTTTGGTATAATGGTCGGGGTCCCCACTTATCAAAGCTGCAAACGTCTTCGCAACAGTCAAGGACTTAAGCATCCCTGCCGCTTTCATCCACAACAGAAGTGGACAGCCTCTTGCACAAACCCAAGACAAGAGGACTTTAATGGACCCGCTGCAAACTGCTCAGCCGGTCACCTGTTCTCCAGGTGAAAATCACTCTGCCCCTCCTCCCCCCTTGTGGGAAAGTCCGTATTTCAGCTGAAAACGTATTCTAATTAAATTTTGAATTTTAGTTTAATGTTTAAACCTTAGTCACCGTTCGGTATTGCGAACCCTGTTTTATTTGCCTTAAGGATTAAATATAATTCATTATTTCTACCGGCTTTTACTTTTACTACCTTTTAGGTTTACAGTTTTAAATTTACAATTTCTTGAGGTATACTTTAAAATGGGGTTGAAAATTTAAAAGCTTGCAAGCATTTTTGACCAATTGCGTTTGTTTTTAAAAGAGCTGGAAAATAATCCCCTTACCGTCTCATGAAAGAAAGGTTCGGATCTTCGCGCCGACGCCCAGAGACGCTCCGAGACCAGGAGCTCCTCCACATCCCTTAAAAATCCATTCGGGGTACCAGAGGCCGGATAACCTCTCCGGGCCGGCCAAAGCAGCTCCTGTCCTCGGACTCCCTCGCTCGTCGGTCGGAGATCTTGTTCGTTGACGCCAAATTGTTATGGGAGTTTTGGGTGGAATTCTAAACAATAGTAACTGAGTTCCCATCTTTACTAAATGACGAGACGGTGGTATGACGTTCCAGCACTTTTATTGAGAAACAGAGCAGAGATTCACATAGATGCAGTCTGCGTCTGCCCTGTCTCCGTCTGTGTCACTTTTCGGGCTTCCCCTAATACTGCACCGTGGCCTTGGTTTGAGACATAACAAAGACAGTCTATCATAGACAATAATCATTCTACGCAGCATTCAGCCTTGCACTCGGCAAACAGTGGAACTTATACACAGACATCAGGTCTCCAGGCCTCCTCTGTCCGAGTGGTGTGAGGCCATAGTGACTTCAGACTAATAATTCTTATAACAGTGCGCACTCTAGAAATTCAACAAATTCTTCTTCTCCGAACAACTTCTTCTCACTCGCTCAATTTTCAACCTATCCACATAAATTATACATCAAAGCGTAGGAATATTTGTCTGGATTCTGGAAATGTAACCATCGTTGGTGTGGGATTTATAGATTTTTCGCAAATCACCCCAGAGCACCACGAAACCTAAAAGTTCTCCATTGATTTTCTATGGAGGTGTGGTGAAAAATCACACCTGACATGCCCAAGCGACACATGTTTTCACATCGTTGCTACTCCTAAACCGTTTTATGTACAGGCATGAGACTTTCACACATTCATGTCCAGACCCTTCTGGCGCTCATATAAAAGGAATTTTGTCGATAAATGTTACGGTTTTGCCGCAGGAACAATTTGTTCGGGAGTAGCGTTTTGGAAAAATGCTAAAACAGGATCAGACTTCCATCCCCCCGAATGAGGCACTTTTCTACATCGTCGCTACTCCTAAACCGTTTTATGTACAGGCATTAGACTTTCACACATTCATGTCCAGACCCTTCTGGCACTCATAAAAAAAGAATTTTGTCGATAGCTGTTAGGGTTTGTCCGCAGGAACAATTTGTTCGGGAGTAGCAAATGTGAAAAATCCTTAAAACGCTTTGGAGCTTCATTCTTCCACATCATCCTTTTTTTTACATCGTTGCTGTGCCTACACCGATTTTTGTACAAACATAAAAATGGGCTCCATAGTCCTCAAAAGCCTGCTGATACTCACAGTGAAAGAATTATTTTGATATCTCTTATACTTTTTCAGCTACAGCGATTTGTTCGGGAACCTTTTTAGAGGATTTCTGAAATTCGCTAAAAATCCCCTTTATATCATAATTTTTTACGCTTAAATTAAAATATTTCTAGCAAAAACCGATAGTTTCTCTTGTTCTCCTATCCGTTACGAAATAAACGCTGAAAAAATTACGTCTCTACCATTTACGGATCAGGAGATATAAAGTGTTGTGCGAGGCAAAGTTCTCCATTATAATCCAATGGGACTTATTTTGAGCAAAGTGTCTGCTCTTCTGTAGACTGGCCCGCTGCAGGTGTGAGCGAGTTTCCATGACGACGGAACTCTGAGGGCCAGAGGGACAGGCTCCATAGAGATAGAATGGCAACTTTCGACATCCGCTGCAGTGGCTGTGATTAATGTAGGAATCTGAAATTCGCACAGTCATGTCCTCTTAATATTTTTTAATTTTCCAGTGATTATCAGGCATGTGTCATTTTTCTGTCACTTTTTGGATTTCACATAGTTACTACTACTACTACTACTACTACTACTACTACTACTGATACAACTACTGATACTACTGATACTACTACTACTGATACAACTACTGCTACTACTACTACTGCTAATACTACTACTACTACTACTGATACTACTTCTACTACTACTGATACTACTACTGATACTACTACTGCTACTACTACTACTACCACTACTACTACTGCTACTACTACTACCACTATTACTACTACTACTACTACTACTACAACTACTACTACTGCTACTACTGATACTACTACTACTACTACTGCTACTACTACTGATACTACTGCTACTACTACTACTACTGCTACTACTACTACTGATACTACTGCTACTACTACTGCTACTACTACTACTGATACTACTGCTACTACTACTACTGATACAACTACTACTACTAATGATACTACTACTACTACTACTACTACTACTACTACTACTGCTACTACTACTGATACTACTGCTACTACTACTGCTACTACTACTACTGATACTACTGCTACTACTACTACTACTGCTACTGCTACTACTACTACTGATACAACAACTACTACTGCTGATACTACTACTACTACTACTACTACTGATACAACTAGTACTACCACTACTGATACTACTACTACTATTACTACTACTACTACTACAAATTCCCTCAAATTCTTCAATTTTTTCAAATTCTTCAAATTCCTTTAAATTCTTTAAAAACCGATACTCCTGATACTACTACTGATACCACTACTACTAATGATACTACTGTTGCTACTACTACTACTACTGATACTACAAGTACTACTACTGATAGTACTACTACTAATACTAACTTTCAAATATCCTTCAACTATCTTCAACTTCTTCAGTTTTTTCATAACATTCTTCTAATCCTTCAGCTGTATTTTATTACTACTGATAGTACTACTGATACTACTACTACTACTACTGATACTACTGATACTACTACTACTACTGATACTACTAATACTGATACTACAACTACTACTACTAATACTAATTTTCAAATATCCTTCAACTAACTTCAACTAGTTCAGTTTTTTCATACCATTTTTCTAATCCTTCAGCTGTTTTTCATGTTAAAACTGGTTATTTTATTTCATTTCAGCTATTTTTTCACTTCTGCAGGAATCTTCTGCATCTTCTGCTCAAATCATTCTGCAGTAAAGCATTCCCAGATAGCAGGCGACACAGCGCCAGATCCGTTTTCAAACCGGCAGATCCGCGTAACAGTCACATCTGTTTTACTGCCCGCCCCCAAATTAGAGCGCGCGAATCACTGTCAGTTTACAGATGGTTTGGAGCCGGGGATACGGACTGAGGCGCAACCAGAGAAAGGCGATCGGAGACAGTTACTGCGGCTGGTGATTTTGAAATTAAAATCATATCCGAAGTTGATTCCTCATTAAGGTAAGCCAAAGTTGGTCAAAAATGTATGTAAGGAAATATATTTTCTTTAGTTTTGTAAAATATAAGTGCCATTGACAGCTTTGAGGATCAAAAGTTAAGCTAATCTTTAATTGTGTTCATTAAAATCCATCGAGAGTTTGTGTGCTTGGTCTGTAATAAAAAAAAAAATAGCCATAGTAAAAAACGTTTCACCATCAGACTCACAAAATTAACAGATTTTATCAATTTAGCATTGATGGGGTTTTGGCTAGGTGACTGTAAAGCTTATTTTAAATCCATTATGACAAACCCGTTTTTAAATCAGTTAGTGACTACAACTCTATGAGTATATAGATCAAAAAGCGTTAAGAGATTAAATGTATGATAAACAGCGTCGATACAACGCAAATTTACCAAACTAGTACAACTACATCTCCCATCATGCACCAGACAAGATGGCGCGAACGGCTGACTGCGTCGGCTAAAAAAAACTGTTCACTGTCCAATACGGGTGGGACAGTTTACATGGCAGGGGATTTGTTACGCCTGCGAAACAATAATATATTGAATTTTGTGGGAGATTAAAGTCTAAAGAGCGATCTGGGAGGAGTAGTTAAAATAGTTTTTTTTTTTTCAGCGCGACGTCACGTCTTCTGATTAGGAAAATAAGCGATGGTGGCTGTACGCTACACTGAGTTAGTTTAGTTCAGTGCAGCGCCATAGAGATGGAAAGAGTTGCGACACTCTTTGATGTCACCGCCAGGGCAGTCAGTGGTTCGTGTAGACCGCTATAGTTCCAAAACATACGCTGGCTGTCATGTTCTTCTATGGAACAGACAGCAGCGATTGCGTTATTTAACGGTAAAAATATATATAAACATACACCCTACTACTTTTTCAGCTGTTATTGCATGATTACATATTTGTTAATGTCATTTTTCCATTTTGAGAGGCAGGGTGACAACAAAAAGCTGTATATTACTTAGATACGTTTTACATTTTTGGGGGGAAAAGCTTATGTTCATGATCGTATGGCCAGGAGAACAGGCTAGAACGGCTCTAACTTAACTTTTCTTTTCCATATCATTCATGTGATGACAGATGTCTCATGATTTTCATTTTATGGCGACTGGGCTGTATTATTGATTACCGTGATTTTGCTTATAAATTCCGATTCAGCCATTAGCTTACCTTCGTGGTAGCGTTAGGTCTGCCGTGGTCCATTCAGCATTCGCCTAGCAGCTAGCTCACTTCTGATAAGTGGTCACCCCCAGACCACAACGTGAAACATGATCATGTTAAGACTAAGAATATAATTTTAAGATTAAGCTATTCAAATATTATCAAAAGCATTATGCTTATATGTTTGGGTCTATAGGTAAGTGCAGAGCTATTAAGATTTTTCTCTACGTCTCTGGGTTAATGCACAGAGTAAGAGTAAGATTAGCTGCAGAGAGAGTGATAGAGAACAGTGACAGGCAACACTCCCATTGGACGTTGTTGCTTTTTGCTTTTTTGAGAAAGAACAGTTCATTCAGCATTTACACCCACTTTTTCTGATAAGGCAGGAGTTGACCACACAACAATGATAATTTTAATACTAAGCCATGCACAAAGAATCAAATATATTAAAGAATAACAACTCATTAAGCTTGGATGAATGATTCAAATATTGTTTAATAAAAAATACTGAGTGAGACAACAAGATGTGTGTGTGTGTATCTAACTGGAAAAACAAGAACAAAGTGAAGGAACAGGGAGGAATATTATAAATACATTTTTAAAAAAATCCTCCACATACATCAGGCTTCAGAGTGCATCAGGGCTGAAAGGAAGGACAACATTAATAATAAAGGTACCTGGCATAAGATAAAAATGAACAGTGTGGAACAAAAAAAATGGGAACAAGCATGAACAATATCAACAAACATACGTACAGTATGTGTGAACAAGAACAACAAATGTGTAAACAGGCGTTAAGAACAGGTATCGAAACCATTTTTTTTTTTGGGGGGGGGGGGGCGCTCCACTGAAACCTGTGATGGCCACAACAACGATACTGCTGGTCCAGCAAGATCTGTTGAGACAGGGGCACAAATATACCAGCTGCCAGCACCAGCAGAGGCCAACATTATCAGCAGCCGCCACCAGCAGCAGCCGCCATCACCATCCTTCGCCAACATCAGCCAGCTCAAGCAGTCATCGCCTCCAGCAGCAGCCACCTGCAGCAGCAGTGTTTGGGGAACAAATTAGTCACACTACTGTCTGAGTAATAAACATTTTAAAGCTCATTATGGCTTATGATAATTTTTTGTGTGGAACAATTTGTATTCCTACATGCAATCCAACTAAACAGCCCTTTCAAGGGTGCAATTAAACAAACCTTATTTCTACTAGCATCAGATACACAGTACTCAGCTGACTGGCTAACACCGCCAGGTTCAGCAGATACAACCTAAAAAAAACGTCCTAGTCAACCTTGATGATCCTAGTAATCTAACATCAATAACTTACTTAATAAAAGATGTCAGAGATTCACTAATGAACTTCGTAATTTCTGGTGTAGCGATACCTTCTTCACAGCTGGCAAAATCGAGATAAAAGTAGCAGGCAATGACTGAAAATCGGTTGTCTACCAAGTTAAGAATATATTTATAAATTGCACTGTGCACATACAAATAAATATAAGCATATGCACCATAAAGGGCCTATTTATATAATATACAGAGTTGACAATTCAAAAGAGGTAGCTATTTAATCAACTTACGCCTGGATATAACGTTAGTGCTACCTTTACAGAGGGCGAAGTCAAGCTAACAAACTAGCAGGCAATCGGTGGTCTACCAAGATAAAAAAATATATATATAATTACGCTGTGTACATACAAATAAAGATCAGTATATGCATCATAAAGAACCTCTGATAAAATATAGACAGTTGACAGTTCAAAATAGGTAGCTATTTAATCAATTTACCCCTGGATATAACGTTACCTTCACAGAAGGCAAGTCAAGCTAACAAACTAGCAGGCAATCGGTCGTCTACCAAGGGTGTGTCTCAATCCGCCTACTTCCGTCAGTGCACTGCTGATGTGCACTGACCACTTACTGCCGTAGTGCCCACTTTTGACCGTTAGCAGTGTTCCAAATGGAACACTTATGTTAAAACACTTACCGGAAATGACGGCATGACGTGACGAACGCAACACACGTGACCGCAAATTTTTCAGACCGCCAAAAAGCCCGCCAAAAATATTTGCCGGCGTTTTATTTTATAAAAACAACAATGGGTTACGTTCACAGCATGTTGAAATTATATCGCCTCCGACGTCAACGCAGGATCCTCCAAATATTGGCTGAACATGAGGTATATTTGTGTATTTTACAAACACCTATCATGCACAAATTGCAGTGCAGCAGTTACCTTTTCATAACAGTCAGGAGCAGTTCCTTGCATTAAGTTGATGAATTACTAAATGTACACAGCAGGTTCACAGACGTTTTACCATTTCATGTCACAATTACTAAATGTTTTTTTCACTGCCTATATAAATGTTATGCAGGACAGTGACAGTAAGCTGCTAGTTATTTTACCATCAGTAGGCTACTTCAGTGTGCTCCAAGTGGATAAACAAAAAAAAGCTCTATCAATATAAGACTTCACAAATATATATGAATTTGTGCTCAAAATGTTATGTTATCTTTACACTAACATACACCAAGCAATAGGCAACAGAATAGACAGGCCTATTGATGTTCTATCATGTACTAATTCTGACTAATTAAGAAAAGACAAGGAAAACACAGTAACAGAACCAGATCTTAACTTTATTTTAAACAAAAAAAATTTAAACAACAAAACATAATTAATTCACTTTCCTCTCCCCACTCACAGCGTCCTCGCAGCCCCAGAAAGTACTGCCATATAAATGCCACAGTGCCAGTGTTGGCACTATACTTTGATGGCCACAGCGACATGAGGGTTGACTATCGCCTTTCAAGGGTGTCATTCAACGCACTGATGGATCTGTTGGGCAGGGAATGCGACCATGGCTGGGGCCCAGAAATCGACACCCTGATCTTTCTTTTCTGGCTTGCCACTCCCTCCTCCTACCGTGTTGTTGCCAGGGCCTTTGCCATGCCCCGGGCAACTATTCACCGGGTAGTCCACAGGGTGAGTGGGAAGATCGCCGCTCTTCTTTATCGGGTGGTCCGACATCCCACCGCAGAAGAGCTCCCTCGCCTCGGGGGTAGCTTTGCCCGTCTGGCCAGATCCGCAGCCTTCAACCGTGTGGTTGGTGCCATCGATGGCTGTCACGTCAGGGTGAAGCCCCCAGCACAAGATGCTGCCTGTTATTTTAACAGGAAGCTCTTTTATTCCATCCAGCTGCAGGCCATCTGTGATAACGTGGGGAAGTTCCTCGATGTGTTCGTGGGGTACTGTGGGTCAGTTCATGACGCCAGGGTACTGAGGAACAGCCCCATATACTATCAGCAGTCCTACCCTCCACCAGGATACAGCATACTTGGAGATGGGGGCTACCCCTGCCTATCCCAGCCCATCAGCCTCATCACACCCTTCAGACAGCCCGTTCGCAACCACCTCCAGGCTCGTTTTAACAACAGCTTGTCAAAGGCCAGGAGCATTGTTGAGCGGTCCTTTGGGATGCTGAAGACTAGGTGGAGGTCCATCTTCTTCAAGGCTCTGGAAGTGGATGTGACTTACGTGCCGGAGGTCATCGTCTGTTGCACTGTCCTACATAACATATGTATGAGCAACGAAGACCTGCTGGAGCCAGATGCTGATGTCAGGAGGGCACGAAGACCAGCACCAGCACCTCCAGGAGCCGTCTCTGGTGCAGAGCAGAGACAGAGGATGGCAATGGCATGTTATGTCCCTGACCATGATTACATTTAAAAATGTAAAATGCATGTCCGTCCGTCCGTCCGTCCGTCCGTCTTCTTCCGCTTATCCGGGGTCGGGTCGCGGGGGTAGCAGCTTCAGTAGGGAGGCCCAGACGTCCCTCTCCCCAGCCACTTGGGCCAGCTCCTCAGGAGGAATCCCAAGGCGTTCCCAGGCCAGCCGGGAGACATAGTCCCTCCAGCGTGTCCTGGGTCTTCCCCTGGGCCTCCTCCCGGTGGGACGTGCCCGGAACACCTCACCAGGGAGGCGTCCAGGAGGCATCCTGACCAGATGCCCGAGCCACCTCAACTGGCTCCTCTCGACGTGGAGGAGCAGCGGCTCTACTCTGAGTCCTCCCCGGATGACTGAGCTCCTCACCCTATCTCTAAGGGAGAGCCCAGACACACTACGGAGAAAACTCATTTCAGCCGCTTGTATCCGGGATCTCGTTCTTTCGGTCACGACCCAAAGCTCGTGACCATAGATGAGGGTAGGAACGTAGATCGACCGGTAAATCGAGAGCTTCGCCTTTTGGCTCAGCTCTCTCTTCACCACAACGGATCGGTACAGCGCCCGCTTCACAGCAGACGCTGCACCAATCCGCCTGTCGATCTCCCGCTCCATCCTCCCCTCATTCGTGAACAAGACCCCAAGATACTTGAACTCCTCCACTAGGGGCAGGACATCCTCCCCAACCCGGAGAAGGCACTCTACCCTTTTCCGGTTCAAGACCATGGTCTCGGATTTGGAGGCACTGATTTTCATCCTGGCCGCTTCGCACTCGGCTGCGAACCGCTCCAGTGAGAGCTGTAGATCACGCCCTGATGAAGCCAATAGGACCACGTCATCCGCAAATAGCAGAGACGCAATCCTAAGGCCACCAAAACGGATCCCCTCAACACCTTGGCTGCGCCTCTTGGTGCCTCCTCTCCTCGCGTTCTGCAGCCTCTCTCTCTCTTTTCTCCTCTCGCTCTCGCTGCTCTCTCTGCATCTCCTGCATCACCTCATCAGCCTGCTTCTCATTGTCCTGCAAGGCTTTTATAATAGCCACGGTGTCTACCCGGCGCCTCTTTGGGGTAGACACCTCAGGAGTCACCGGTGTCACCACAGAAGAGGGTGAGGCCCTCGCCACATCCGGGTCGGATGAAGCAAAGAGAGCAGGCGGCTCCATAGATGGCCTGCTCCCTATTGCTTCATCCATTAGTGCGTACCACTTCCAAGAAGCAGCGGTGGCCTCACCCCCCTCTGTACTAACACCAGTACGCGGGTTCTTAAGTGCCTGTGGATGAATGACAAAAAAAAAGCTGCACTATTTCACTATCAAATGCTAAACACTAACAATGTATTTACATTTCTTACTTACAAATATACACTACCGTTCAAATGTTTAAAGTCTCTCAATCACCATAGGTAAAATTCCCAAACAATCCTAAAGGAGTTTTCCAAAAAGATATGTATGGAACAACCTACTAACCTTGTATTTCTGCACCAAATTCTCCCAGCGCTTTCTTATGGCTTTAGCATCCAGCATCCCCTCCAACCCCTTTTTCTTAATGAATTCCCTGGCAAAAACACAACAGCAGATCATATCAATGCATTAAATAATACAGAGGCACACTATCAGAACATTTAACATGACACGAGTACTGGGTTCGCCCACTTAATGTTATGTTACTCATTAAATATTTCTTATGTTTTGTTTGCAACAACAATATCACAACATTTATTTTGAGTAGATTATTTATCCTGGGGTTGGGCCAGAGATGCAGACTGCTTTACATGTGTTTACTACAGCACTGTCAATAACGAGCATATGTGATCATGTTAGTTTGAAGTGAAGAACGTAGCGTAATACAACTGTTAATGCAATGTACTTACTCGAATCCGGTAAGGGTCGCATTCCTCCTGCCAGTAAATAAATCTGCGTTAGCAGCACGCCAGGGGATTAGCTCCCTGGTATCTTCGTTGGTCCCTAAAACGGATCAAAATACCTCGATGAGACAAATGGAACTCACCTTGCCCGTCAATAGTATATGTGATATCCAGCATTACAACGGCACAACACTGTATTCACCAGCCCATAATCTAAAATAGTCACAAAGCCAGTTTCATAACTTACTAGCGTTCACACAGATAACGTGCTCGTCCCAATGGATGGCTTATTAATGCTGTTATTTAAAATTAACACGATAGAGTTCACATGTCTAACGTGCTAGGTAGCTATAGGTAGCTAGGTAGCATTAACATGTAACTTACGCTAATTAACTCGCCAAATGATTATATCAGCTTCTGTCAGTGAGGGACATGTAAGTGATGCATTAGACGAAAGTACAATGCCTCGTATTACCACCATTACTTACATTTATATGATTGCGGTGTCGCAGCTCCGGCTGTCTCGGCTGAAATGTCCGCCATTATTTTCAAACTGGAAAAATCTTCCCGACGTCCTTAGCCCCTCCCTTTCCGCTTTGTAGTCAAGATGGCGTCCGTTTAGTGCGAGTAGGGTCCATCGTTACGCACTGCATTTTGTGACCGTTTTTAGGGGGTCATCCGGGTACTTTCAGTGCACTGACTTTTTGTGTTATCCACACTACCTACTTAAAACTAAGTGTTCGAAGTGTAGAAGTAGGCGGATTGAGACACACCCCAAGATAAAAAATATATATATAATTACGCTGTGTACATACAACAAAAGATCAGTATAAGCATCATAAATGGCCTATGATACAATATAGACAGTTGACAATTCAAAACAGGTAGCTATTTAATCAACTTACCTCAGAAGTTACTCGACAGTCAGCAATGGAAGTGAATGATGTCCAACGCCATAGAACGGCTTTTTGGAACTATGCGAGGCTGCATACCCCGGAAGTAGGCGGCAAAAAGCGTACAACGGAGTCCAATGGGAGTGTCGCGACTCTTTTTCTCTCTATGGCTCTGGTTCAGTGACGTGCAGTAGGGTTCATAGCTGGTGAGGCACTGACGTCATCAGAGTCAGATTTACAACTATATACACTGAGTAGAGTCATTGCAAGGTGCTGAAGGAGACTGAGCAAAATCAATTCACCAAGATACATGGGAAAATATTGATTCTTTGATGAAAAAAAATAAAATAAAATTATTTGTCATTTGATTGGTAACAGTTTATGAGTTATGATGGATTTCTGCATTTGTAACGCATTCTAAAAATATAACACACATTACGCACATTTAATTACAAAAATAAATATGAGTAATTATCACTGTCTTACCTCTACTTATAAATGAAGTCCATGCGGCGCTCTTTCTGAACAAAAATATTGGTCATTTTTCCGGTAAAAGTTCTCTTTATATTCTTCAGTTTTAAAAGTCTCTCAGTCTCAGTGTAGATCACTGCCAGGGAGGAAAGCCTTCCTTGATCAGTCCCGTTCCAGCTGTATGTTAAGAGTCTTTTTAGTGCTTTACTTGTTTAGCAAAACTCGCTACATCCATAACTTGCTGTCACTCTACAGTTTTAGGATCAGGAGCGGTGCTCCTTGAGCGCCCCCTGCCGAGAGGCCAAGGAACTGCCGGCCTCACCTACAACCAGTTCTTTGCTGTTTATGATCGCCCAGCATCACGAAAACATGTTACCTGCACACAGTTTGATGACCAAAACTTTCGTAATCCACATATATTAAATTGTGGAAAATCAGTTCATAACTGTTTGAACAATTGAATTTATGATCTAGAGACAGGAAGATGCATTCACAGAATGGAAGTCAGCGCAGTTAACATGGGATTGTGCAATCCCAGGGGAGGCCAAGCTCGCTGAGGCCTCACCGGCTTCGCTATGAAGCGCCACCAAGGATTTACATGAAAAATAGCGAAAAGTCTGCGATTTTAAAGAGAATATGATAAAAAATGAGTAAATTAGATAAAAAAAATACTTATTACAAATGACCGAGTGAGTCAAAATGTATATTATGTTAAAATATATTTTCTTTATTTCCATGATGACAAGGGAGGCATGGCCTCACTTGCCTCCCCATGTAACTGGTTTAGTTACATGTGTAATAGAAACTACAAGTTATGTAGCATGTAAATGTTTCATTATACATATAAACTAAAGAGAATAAAGACTGCAGATGACAAACAACCATAAGATACAAACAAAATTTCAACTTTAACTTCCATATCACATAAGCATCTTAATTTTTCCCATGCTTATATGAGAAGAGTCTAACTTATAAACTATGTCATGGTTAAACAGAGGGAAAGTTTAAATGTTTTAAATCACCCATATTGTTCAGTAAATAATCAGCTCAAATTATGGCTCCAGCAGCACAATACAGACCAATACATGGGAATTAACCACTAGTTAGCAACTCTTTTCTAATGAATAGTCTGTAGCTTTATTATTGTTAGTAGTGGTGGTAGTAGTAATACTAGTTGTAAAATATATTATAATGTTTATCTTTTGTGTCAATGAGTTGCACATTTGAAGTTAACTGAGCTAACTTGCATAGATCTTATGAACAAGAATAAAACTTTTTTTTTTCAGATTCTGTGAGAAGCTAAGAAAGAAAGGTGAGTAATTTTTTTTTCCTTTCACAGAGAAAGTTTGGAGAAAGGATGTTATTATACTAGAACTCAGTAGTTGGTCCGAGTACTGTAAGAAGATTTTTTTTGTCTCACAATTTGTTTTAGAAATAATGAAAAGGAGGGAACATCCATTGACCAGCTCAGGCATTAGGAGGAGGGCTCGTATTGCTTTGGAAAAAAGACTCTGTAACATTGCAGAAGACTGTTTGTTCAGCTCACAACAACGTCCTGTGGACATCACTGACACACCAACTATCACAAGTAGCCCTGAAAGCAGCTATGAAGCCAGACCCATTGAATTTAATGACCATTTAGATGAACCTTGCCCAGATAATACTGGTGAAGAAGAAGAGATCCAAAATGCTTCTGAGTCGGACTCCGAACCAGAGTCCCAGTCTGTTGAGGGACCAGAGAGCCTAGTTGAAGGCTTAGCCAACTGGGCTTTACAATTTGGTGTATCGTTAGTGGCCCTCACAGCTCTCCTTAGTTTGCTGAGATTATATCACCCGCAACTGCCAAAAGATGGCCGAACAATTCTTAAAACAAACACGGAGTATGAAATTCAACATCGATGTGGTGGTTTGTATCATTATAGAGGTATCTTGAACGCTCTGCAAAAGACTTTGGTCAGACTAATTGAAAATAAAGTAGATGTATTTAAGTTTAGATTACAGATAAATATTGACGGCTTGCAGTTGTTTAAAAGCACAAATGTACAGTTATGGCCGATCTTAGGACTCTTGATAAATGTTCCAATGAAGGAGCCTGTTGTTATTGGCTTGTTTTGTGGTTAAAAAAAAACAGGTTCTGCTGATGAATTCCTAAGAGAGTTTAATCAGGAGTTAAAGCAGCTCCAGGAAGGGGTTTATCTTAAAGGGAAACAACTTTTTATAGAGCTGGATTCAGTTGTCTGTGATGCTCCTGCTAGAGCTTTTGTGAAAAACATGAAGGCTCATAATGCCTATCATGGATGTGACAAGTGTTGCCAACCAGGTGTTTATGTGAACAACAGAATGACATATCCCGTAATTGATTTTATGTTACGGACTGACTCATCATTTTCAGAGAGAGCTGATGAGTGTCACCATCATGAGGGACCTCATGGATTGTCTGGTCTAGATGTTGGTATGGTATCGAAATTTCCTCTAGATTACATGCACCTTGCATGTTTAGGTGTTGCACGTAAATTATTAAATATTTGGCTGAGAGGTCCTTTGAAGTTTCGCTTCTCCTCTAGCATTGTTGATCAGATTTCTCAAAGTTTGGTTCAGTTGCGGACACATATCCCATTTGAGTTTGCAAGGAAGCCAAGGTCTCTAAGAGAGCTTGATCGCTGGAAAGCCACTGAACTAAGACAATTTTTGATGTATACAGGTTCTGTTGTGCTGGTACCATATTTGGACAGAGATTTATATAACAATTTCATGTTATTTTCTGTAGGTATTTGCATCCTTGTCAGTCCTCATCTGTGTTCCCTGTATAGTGAATATGCAAACACTCTGCTAAAAACCTTTGTTGGTCATTTTGGAGAACTTTATGGCAAAGATTCCCTAGTTTATAATGTACATGCCGTGGTCCACCTTTCTGCAGATGCTAAACAGTTCGGTTCTTTGGACAATATCTCAGCTTTTCCATATGAAAACTATCTACATAAACTGAAGAGGTTTGTCAGAAAGCCAAACTTTCCCCTTGCACAAATTATAAGACGTTTATCAGAAGTTGAAAAGATTTGTAGCATGGAGTTGCCCTGTAAGGAGTTAAGAATGCAACATTTTGTTGGACCTGTTCCTAATGGCCTTCAAGCAGTAGCACAGTACAGAGTTTTACAGACTGGGAAGTGGCTCATGAAAGTTTCTACTGGTGATAATGCTTTTATTATAGATGGAAATGTTTGTGTAATACATAACATTGTTCAGACTGTAGAAGGAATATATGTAGTATATAAGGCATTTGCACAGATGGAAAACTTCTACAAGTATCCTGTGAGCTCCAATTTTCTCAGAGTGTTTATCGTGTCACAGCCCATAGAGCCCTTAAAGGTGGCAAAGGTGTCACAGGTCTCTCACAAGTGTATTCTTCTGCCTTTTAAAAATAGGTTTGTCACAATGCCCCTTTTGCATACACTCGGTTGTAGTGGCCAAAGTTTGGCAGTTTAGGGTGCAGAGCAGGTTGGGGAGAGGTTAAAGAGACTTTGGATCGGCACAAAAATTACAAAACAATTAGACTGACTTTACAGATGACTTTCACCCTTCAAACAAATATAAATCAGCTTAATTCTTCAAAACCGTTGTGGACGTCAGTTTTGATAATGTGAGTATTCAAATTTATTAAAGCAAATAACACCACCTGGGTTGGTTACTCTAAGTTTATAGATTTGAAAAAATAAAAATTAACTGACATGTAAGATTAAAAGATGATCTACAGTTAAATGTATTCAGTTGCAGAACTTCTAAAATTGTTAAACACGTGGTTAGCATCACTTTAAAGCAATTCTAGAAGGTTTTCTGTGAAAAAGCCTGAAGTATATGTCCCAATGAGATTATGGTTCACAGATTTTTCTGTATGTTGCATTATAATGTATTTAGCTGCATGAATAGCTTACTAAATCCACTACAACTTAAATGGATAAGAGGTCACATTATTGGCTTTGCAGGATTTATTAATGAAATCATATTTGATATTGTAACTTTATGTAAACTAGTCAAGAAAGTAGTAAACTAATATAACGCTGGCATATCATGGTCATTGTAATCATTCATTTCCAGCCTACACTGAATCGTATCTTCAAGAGTGGTTATAAAATCATAAATTTTTTACAATTAAAAAATAAATAGTTGTGTCCAAGGTAATTGCTGCTCCGTGCACATTTAATTGTTTTACGGTTATTATAGTCCTGTTCTGATTATGAGAAGGTTAAATATGAAGTCAACACTAAATCTGTTGTCTTATTTGTATACATATGTCCAATTACAGTGTTCTTCCGAAAATGTCAGATGCAACTAGTGATGTCACAATAAAAAAATAATAAAATTGAATACCCTAGCTGCAGAGATGTAAGAATTTGTCGTAAACTATAAAAGTTTTGTTTTAAGAGTGTATGATATTTTCTCTTTCAGATGTTTCTAATTGTTGAATTCATTGACAGCAAGGCTGTTAACATAATACCAGAGTCCTGGTTTGAAGACGGGATGACAAAGTGGCCCAGCTACAAAAGTGACAATAGAATAAACAGAGCAGTTCAAAAAAATGAAGAGCCAACAGAAGATTGGAAGTCCTACGATGTGCGTGTCCTCTCAAAAACAGGTAAATATACATTAAGAGATTAAATTTGACTCAGTTACTAGACTCTCTGAAGCTTTATATGTAAAATGTCCTTTTTGTTACACACCCTACGCCTTCCAAGAAACTAAAGTAAACAGCATATGAACATTTGTTTAGCAATAGAGTAATTTATCATTTATTAATTCTGGGTAGGTGATTACCTAAGGGCAAGAGAAAAACTGAAGGCATCACTGACCTGTGATACATCAGAGCTTCAAACGGATGTGGAGGAAGAGATTGTTAGGAAAAGAAAAATCAAGCCGAGGTTGGGTTTTTAGAGATTTGTGACTGAGCCACAGTTTTTAAAAAAAGAAAAACAACATTATAACCTATTGCTGATTTAGGAAGGACTAATCAGAGATAATAAATCTAGCAAGTATTTTACTAGCTCATGAGTAATGGGGCTTGTGATTATCTTTGTTCGATAGACTCCTATTTGGTGACACTGACTCAGACAGTGAAACAGAGAGTGATAAAAAGAGGAGACACACCAATTCCTCCTCAACTGCAGCCCCCCAAGTACCATCACCTACTCCTGACACAGGATCTTTGAGAGCTAACCAGACCCTTGCAAGACCTCAGCTATATATGGGGAACACTGAATCCTTTTTCACAGGTACACATACGTTTTGTTATTAATCAGATAGCAAAAAATGCTTCATAGGAGATTATTTTACAGAATTTGAACCAGGTGAACCTAAAACCGCCATTTGTGAAGCTCAGGATAGAGCATATTTTACAGACAAAGATGATTTTTCATATCCAAAATGTAAAAAATCCAAAAGGTATATATTTTACGTACACCTTTTGGTTTAACTACACTTTTGACCAGGCTGTTTTTCATGTTTTAGAGTCTGGTTAATGAATAATTGATTACAAAATTAGTTTACGATTATTTTATTAATCAATTAATCACGATTAATCCGATAATTCTTGCAGCCCCATTCCAGTTAACTCAAATCTCTCAGATGACGTATCAGAATTTTCCAAACTATGACATTATCATCTGGGTCTTCCCTCATTGTTTGTGTGTAAACCTCCAATTTTTGAACACATTAATAAATAAACCTTTAAAAACTAAAATTATTTTAGTAATTATAACTGACCTAAAAATAGAGATATTTTGGTCTTATTTAAGTTGATACTGGGAGATATAAGGTGTATGTTTTTATCTGGCGTATGTAAACTCATGATTTCAACTGTAAGCAGATGCTCCATGTCATCTTAAGGCTATAAGAAATTTTGGCCAATAGCTTTGAAATAATGCTGGAAAGAAAAACAAACAACAACAGACTAACAAACGCCTAAACTTAAGTCTTACTTGTATTTTCTAGTTTTATTCTCACTTCAGATATTTAACATGCGGTATTAGCATACATATTCAAGACGTAACATTCATGTTAAAGGCTTTTCAGGAGCAGCAGTTATGGTTACAAGTTTTTCCCAAAGTTAAAATGAGTTGTTCAAGTGCCGAGGTGACAAGCTGTAAGAAGGGAAGACTGTGTACAGTTAAAAAGGCAACCATACTTTTGAAACTGTTGTGATTTAGTTATTTTACTTAAAGTATTTTTTTTTTTTCAGTTCTCGTTTTATTTTTTTATTTTTAAACAAGGATTACATTTAAAAAAAATAACGAATATAATGAAAGTAAAACTTAGAATTTGAAATTAGCCTGTAAAATGTAACTGATGAGAACGTTTTCTCTCCAAATAAACACTTACATCCATATTGAAATTATTTTCCCACAGCTTCAACACCTGTGCCTATGAATTTGTCCAGCTTGCCTTCCAGTCCATTGCTCCATACGGATTTGTGTCACATTCAAGATCAAAGTTATTTCGATCTTGAAAGTCGCTACAAGGGTAATGTTTTTTCCTAAATTTTATCAGGGTTTTATCATCATCTGAGTGATTATTCAAATGAACATATGATTAAAAGAAGAAATTATTAATTCAACTTATTAATTCCCCAGCTACAGAGCCTCCAGTCCCTGGCGCCCCAGTCTCTCATATGTATGAAGCACCTGTGTACCAGATCCCCAGGACACATCAGGCAAATTCCCATCAGCAACATGTTTTCACCCCCTCATTTAGACTGGGGAGGACAGGCAGTGGATCTATACCTTGCTCTGGTGAGAGTCCTTTAAGGTTACCGGGTACCTTAACAGTTTGGAAAGTTGTACAGTTTTATTCTGGTATTATCTCGAGTTGAATATGTATGTAAAGAGAAAATAGAGTATGAAAAACATTTTTGATGCAGACTTTATTCCCTGTTTGACTAAATCAGGGGTGCCAAGCTCCAGTCCTGGAGGGCTGATATACTGCAGCTTTTAGATGTGTCCCTGGTCCAACTTACCTGAACAAAGATCTCTTCAGTTTTCCAAATTACTGCTAATGACCTAATTATAGAATTCAGGTGTGTTGAAGCAGAGACACATCTAAACGCTGCAGGACACCAGCCCTCCAGGACTGCAGTCTAAATGGTCTAAATACTCCATCCATCCACTTGTGTTTTTTTCCAAATATCCACCCACCTACTTGTCTATTCATCCATGTATGTCTATAACATTTAATGGCTGACCTCCAAGCTAATGTATTAATTTTTGTATAGACTGTGTACTTCATAATGACTAATTGAGTAACTTGAAATACTTTTCAACTCTGTAGCTGCTGAGCTGCACATCCTGACCCTGTTGGAAAATATAAAGCAACAGCAAATGCAGCTTGCTGTTGTTGTAAACAGCCTTGTTGCTCGAAAGAGGACGGAAACGCCAGTGATTGAAATGCCCAACATTAACCTTCCACTGGACACACTTGCTGAGGTGGAGGAGTTTGAGGAATGGTTAAAAGACCAGGCGAACTCCCGTGCAAAGCAAGACATGGTATTGGATTGAACCTGTATTCAATATTAAAAACTCTTCAAATTTGTACCCTAAATGTGATCCTTCTCTATTTTTTTCATTTTTTTTTTTGTATTTTCACCTTTCAGGTTTCTGTTCTGGGTGCTGTGGGAGGACAGAATCCAAAAAAAACCACATGGAATATCCTTTCCAGGCTTTTCTCTGATGGAGTAGCGAAACAAATAAACTGGAAAGGGGTGAATGGAAAGAAATGCTTCAAGGAGATGCTCACAAGAAGCTTGTTGATCCGTAAGTAGGGTATAATAACACAAGCTGAGTATTAAATCTCTTGCAGAGCTTTTAGAGAAGATTTGCTTTGTTCTCTTTACAAACTTTGTGATATATTTATGTTTTATTTTCAGTTGATCTTCATGAGTTTTTAATATGTAGACATGTTTAAAAAAAATCCAGAATCAATAACGTCCCTGTTTGATCACAAGTCACCTTAATGTTTTCTAAGGCACAGTATCCCACCCTCTCCTTGAGGTCATTTACGAGCTATGAGCCTCTTCCCAGTTAGTCAGCTTATCGGAGAGGTTATCTGTTCAGAAAGTTCAGCTGACTTCATCCGAGGTACCCGAGATTCCAGCGGGCATCCCTAGTGATGTTACCTCGATGAGCATTATAATCCGTGAAGCTAAAATTATGCCATTGTTCTTCATACAGGGGAAATACATTATTCTGCTAGTGTGTGCATTTTACAGCATCATTCACAAAGTGTAGGGCAATTCTGTTTTGACATACCTTTCCACACTGCAATTCCACCACCACCATGTAAGACTCATCTGGTGACAACAGTGACTGATGCATAGGGCTCTCCTTCCTCTCAATTCAATTCAATTCAATTTTATTTATATAGCGCCAAATCATGAAACATGTCATCTCAAGGCACTTTACAAAATCAAGTTCAATCATATTATACAGATTGGGTCAAATTATACAGATCTCTCCAACCATCCTTTCTCACCATTGGGGATCAACTGTTATCAGAGAACAACACTGGGGCCCACTGGCCTCTTGTCCATCATTAATTCCCTCTACCCCATGCAAGATGATGATGCCTGTACCTGATTGTGTGGTCAGGTACCCTTGCAGGTCATCTAGTATATAAATGCTTTCAAAAGGTCTGATGTGACAGTCGGGTTCCCTTCCTTCCTCAGATGTGCGTGGAGTTGAGTGGAATTAATCATGCAGTTCAGCAGGGCACTGTTAACAATGAAGCAATAATCAGTGTGGGATGTGGTCAAAGGAACTCTTTCTATGCCTGTCTGTGACTCTTCCAGTCTCTGTGGCAGCCTGCTGATGACACCGTGACTCTAAACTCAGTGGCCACTGTAGTTCTTAATGTTTTTCTAGACAACACCGTCCCCAGAGATGTTATTTTTTGCTACACCAAACTAAAATGGAGAAGGCTGACTTGACCACTGTACATTTGAGCAAGTTATGACAAATTTTAAGTTCAAGAGTTATCTTGAAGGCTAACACAGTTAAGTAATTGTTTATTGTGTAAGAAGAGCTATGAAAGCTACAATCTGAATGCAACAGCTCCTCATAAAAGAGTTTCCTGAAGAATGCCTTAACAAAACAGTTCACATACATGTATCTGTTATTCCAACAATTGCCACTTTGAATACAGGGGGCTGTGATTTATGAGTTTGTCTGAATGTAGTTATTTCAAATTAATATTTTTACCTTGTTTTTGTGCTTATTCCTTTACTGTTCCATATTTCAGTAGACCTTTTGATAAAGAGTCTTAACTATTGAAAGTTTGGTATACTTAATAACTGATGTGTATTTTGTCTTTAGGAGCTGTGAGAAAGAATCCCTCATCTGCTAGTGCAGCAGATACGGAAATTGACAGCTTTTCTATCCGCTGGTTCAACCTAGCTTGTGACCGTGGAGGTGGTCGCAAAGAACGGCAAAAATCAAAATCCTCATCTTAACGTTCTTGATCTTGTGAGTTATGGTGTTTAGAGATGAGTTTGTTGTTTAGAGATGAGTTTGTTGTGTGAACACAGCTTTCAAAATAAACAATCAGTTTAATGATTATTATTACATTTATACATTTCATATTGTCAGTTATTTAAATAAAAATTGTTAAATAAAATAAATAAATGAAATAAAAATGGTTAAATGATATATGTTCTCATAATAAATCATTTTTAAAAAATGCTGTTATGTTCCTTTTTTTAAATAGATGCTCTTTTAAAATGCTTAACTGTTTTTATTCTTTTATTTTCTTTCTTTGAAAGGTATTTCTTCTGTTATTAATATTAAACATTCAGGAGGTTTAATAAAATGAGGCCTGCAGTGTAAAAGTAGCCAAAGATTCCTTATCCGGTACAATTCTGGTGCAGTATCAGAAGATTAGAGGCACATCTGGCCCAAATCCAGAGCAGATCAGGGAAAACAGATAAATCATCTGATATGGATCCGGCCCATAGCTGGCCCTCATCAGTAAAACGGGTCCGTATCGGTATTGGCCACTGAGCTATAGCTCAGTGGTATTGGCCCGTTGTGCTAAAAGACACCGGCCCAGATCCGTTGCGCGGATTTGGTCCAGGGGTCCGTTCTTCGTACGTCGCTAACTCAGTTAGCAGGATTTCATTGTTGACGATTTGGCATGATCTTGGATCGTTTGGTTCTTCGAAAGACATCCTGCACTTGTTGTCATAGCAACATGTGCGCCAGTTTAAGCCTGCTCGAGAGCAGGTTTATTTCATGTAAACAAGATTAGATCACGGCTGTATAAGCGGAGGAGATAGGGAAGTCTGCCGTAGCCATGTCCATTTTTACGACTGCAACCTGTTCCGGAAGGTGAAGAATAATTTGCAGAGTTTTTCGAATTAATCGCGTATTGCGCAATAGACAGGATCCTTTAGCGCAGCGCGACAGTAGAGAGATTTTCTTGGTGGCTGTTATAAACAGACAAACACATCATTTAACAGTGGCTTTTAAAGAGGAAAAAGTGGTGTTGGAGCCATAAATCTAAAATATTTAAGTTATTTGTATGACGGTTTGCTTTTTATTTTTATCCTATTCAATAAGAAGATTTGTTCGGGCCATTTTATTGTGAAGTTTAGTTTACTTTGAAAGGCTTGCTTCCTGTCGAGCCGTATATTGTATTAGTAAAAACTATGGATGGATTATCTAGCCACGGAGCAATACAGTTTTACCGTGTAAACTATGGATGACTTGGAAAAGGAAAATGTTAATTTTTTATGGATAAAGATCCAAAATTCCCAGTTTGCACATGTCCTTTACTTCCCGTGTCTAAGGAATGACACTGAAATTTGGATCTCTTGACATAAAAAGTGCCTTTTTAAAATAAAGTATAATAATTAAAGGCTACCATTTTGTACAATATTCTTGTATTTCACTTTTACTTGTTCCCATGTTCTAGTGGGTCCCGTGGAGGCTCTGACATAAAAGAACAAAGTAAATATGAGATTATTAAAATGCAAAAATTCATACTGTAAAAAGTGATAGAAACATCTAATATGGACAGTATTTACACATTTAATTTGTCTGCTGCTTTTTGCCAGCCCTCTCTCCTGGCTTTAACAGATTTTGAGGTGTTTTAATTAATGACTCAAATTCAGCATAACCTTCCATTAAAAGCTCTTGTTCTGCTTGGGAGAAAAACTGTGGGCGTTCTTTGGCCATGCTGAACAGCCAATAGCAGCGTTGCTGATCATTGTTTCTACTATCGATACATTTCCCCTTTTAAACAAACGCAGGAACGCGCAGTTGTCTCAGATAACTCAATCCAGCCATACTAATCGTAAACAACAGGTGTGTTCGAAGAACCCAATTAGCCGGATCATGGTTAGCCGGATGAAATCATCTTGGATGTGTCATTTGATCTTGGATGTTTTAAGCAACGTACGAAGAACGGACCCCAGATGTCATGATGAATCTGGGCCGGATCCGGGCCAAATACATTTTGTTATCTGGGTTTTCACTGCTGTTTCGCAGGAACAGCTTTTTTTTTTAGTTATTATTGTTTTTGAGCGTTGTTCCAGTCCACACTCCATACCAGCTGGCGGTGGTAATGCACAAACCAATATTGTTGGATTTGTACAGTGCTCTGAAAGGCGCTTTCAAATAAAAGTTATTATTATTATTATTATTATTATTATTATTATTATTATTATTATTATTATTATTATTATTATTATATTTATTATTTTTTTGAAGAAGAAGCTTGTCCCTGCTAGTTTTCTCTAATTTCGCTTTTTTATTTTTAGTTTATTTATTTATTTTCTGGTGATCCGGAAGTAAATCTAGCTCCGGCAGCGGAAAAATGGCGGAGTCGAAGGAGGAGGTTGACGTTTTGGTCCAGAGAGTGGTCAAAGACATCAGTAGCGCGTTCAAACGGCACCCTAACATGTAAGTGTTGTTGAATTTAAACACGGTGGAACGTTGTGTTTTGGAACGAGCGGACCCTGGTTTAAACAACACCCGGAAGCTGAGTGCAAACAAACTTTAGTGTTTTGCCAGCCTTTTTAGCTATTGTTTCTTCACACAGTACCATTGGTTTACGAAACATTCCTGATTACTTAACCAGCGTATAGATTTAAAGGTAGTAAGAAGGATAATGTTCAGTAGATGGCTAATTGCACGCGTATTCTGCAATGGCCAATACCCGTTGCTTTTTCTTATTTTATTTTTTCACCGCAAACAGCTACATTTAACTTATTTGTTGCTGTTTTATTAAACACTTTTCGTTGAACGTCTTTTTACCTTGGGGAGCTGTCCAACCCACGCAAAGCTCTATACATTTCATTGTTAAATGGGAAGAAATTCCCGGCAGAACGTGGCTCTGTATGCGCAGAAAGAACTTCTGGATATGACTGCTGCTTTTCCGTATTTGATGTGTTCTGGTTTTCAGCAAGACACACGGATGTAGGAATGAGTTAAAAATTGGGGTGACACTTATTTGTGTACATGGTTTAACATGTTTTATTGGTCAAAAATGCATTTAGATTGACTGGCAGTTGAACTGGTTCTTTACACTCTAACAATTAATGTAATGGGTTTACTTAAAAATGTATGTTTACTTTTTGCATGGATCTTTTTAAGTTGTCCCAACCTCATTGTTTATTGAGTAATCACTACAAGTCCAGCATAACAACACCAACTTAAATAGCCACATAAATACAAAGCTATCTCAAGTTGAATCTACTTGTTTTTTGGATATATTACTGAATTATCACATTGGTTGCATTTGAATTATGTTTAAGTTATGGCACAACAAAAAATTAAGTACAATGACCATGTTTTTTGATATATTCATGCAATAAATCTAGCAGTGCTTACTTCATTTATCAATCAACATTCCTTAAAATTTTGTTATCTCATGATTCCAATTTAAGTTGTTGTAAATGTATACGTAAACATTTTCTACTCAAAAATGTCCATGCAAAAAGTAAACATATTTATTAATATATATATATAAAATAAATAAATAAATTGAACATGTTGATCTCACAATGGAGAAATTCACTTCTGCATCTTAACCCATCCCCTTGGGGAGCAGTGGGCTGCCATGTGCGGCACCTGGGGAGCAATCGGGGGTTAAGGGTCTTGCTCAGGGACCCAGAGTGCAGGCTGTGGGGATCGAACCGGGTACTTGCAACCTTCTCAGATCGCAATCGCACTGCTCTAACCACTAGGCCACCACTCCCCCTATGCAACTCATTTTGCTCAAGTTGGGGGGAAATAACAAACAAGAACCATATTTCACAATTAAAACAGTTTATTTTATGAACATTTTGTACAAATTAAGTGCAAATAACTTAATAACAGCACCATTAAAAACTTGCCATTGATAATTCTCTCATCTCAGAGCTGTTTAACTTTCATTTACATTTTAAATGATCTTTCTGTTGCAATTTTGGTCAATATTTTATTTTTATGTGTTAGTGTGTAGTTCTTTACTGTGTATGTAGTCTGTTACAGTGTGCAGTATGTACAGTGTGTTATGTGTGTATTTAGTGTTAGTATGTGTTTACAGTGTAGTGTTAGCAGCTCTAAACAAGTTGAGTCAGTGACTTTAAACGACTGTGACTCTTACTGAGGTAGAAGGACATTTGGCAAAACTAATGAACTATGCCCTTAATTTGGATGGATAACCATAAAGGCAAATAAAGCACCACAAAAAACAATTAACATTCTGGATCAGCTGAAAACAATATTCCAGCTCTCAGACATGACTATCAACTTCAAAGACCTGAATAACATGAACAACAAGCAGATGTGGGTTGAAAGACATTACACTGCATAAACTTGGAAAAGCAACTTGAACAGCAAGTCCATCATAGCAAAAATGAGGTTCCCATTTTTGATTTTCAGCTATGAGGCTCAAAGGTTTCCTTGCAGCTTTTGCTTTAGAGATGTGACTTTTGGGCTGCATTTCCGACTATCTAATGTAAGGAACACCTTCTAAAATACCTTAAAAGTGTACTTCAGCTCTCGTGGGTAGCTTAGATTGAAGGCATAGATGAGACCCATCAGCAATGCACAGGCCCTTGGCACATCTAAGCCTTACAGGACTTCTGTGCCCTCTATGAAGACGGTTGTGCTTGCTGGATCAGATGCTGTAGTACCTTTGGTGACGAGGATCTTTATCACCTGACTCTCAAGTCTCCAGTTTGGCTCTCAGGATCCTGAAAGCAAGAATATCAGAAACAAATATCAGTATCAGGATATCATTAAGCTGGCACACTCAATTCTCTACATAATTATTAAAATAACATAAAATGTCCTGTGATGTCCTGTTATCTATTGACTGCCAGTCAGAATTTCTGAGATTTAGCCTATATGTACAAACAATGTCCTGTCAATGGTGCCTGCCACCACAGCCATGAAAAACAGATTGTGGTTTTGCACTTGTTCCTTGTTTTAACTTAGTGAAAGGCAAACGTATAGAAGAGTATTAGGGCCACTGGAAAACAAAATTCTGACATTTTTCTGGAATGAATAAAAACATAGTACTCTCAATTTTTATATTTCCAGTGGCCGTAATACTTTTCTGTACAAATGTTGTAAAAGTTCTCTGGAAACAAGTTTTGAATATATTTTTATTCAGGACGTACAAAGAAAAGTTAGTTACTAAAAGTTAGTTTGTCCCTTTTGATCACTAATCCTAAACAAGCAGCAGCAAAAAGAAACAAGGACAGGATAGGTAGATACAGATACTGGTGAGAGATGAAAGGAAAGTTCCATTTCACTTTAACTTCAAGGTGTTGAAAGGAGATTCACTTTCACCTACCGCATATTCAAAAACACTGTCCCCATTTTCCCCAGGGTAGACCACTAAGCAGCGAATGGCAACCTCTCTGCAAATTTTAACTGTGTTGGTCTGATGTAGAATTCAAAGAAAAAATGTCAAGTAGGCGCTTTTTAAATATTTTTTAAAAGACAAGACATCATTTATTTATTATTATTTTTTTATTTATTTTTTTTTCCACAGATCAAAATAGAAACTCAGAATACATCAATAGAATAAAAAAATAAAAAATGTGATGGAGTGTGACAGAAACCCCTTAGGGCTTATACCAAAGGCCACACCCCTAAACCCACAAAACATCAGGCAGCTCACATTATGAAAGTCCTTTCATTCAAGAGAGAAAACAGAATAGACATGTACAGTAACATTATTTTTACATTTTAGCTTTCAGATTTCAGGGAGTCAATATTTGTAAAATCATACATCACTGTCTTTTTTGGATAACAGTATTTTTTCAAAGACTTTCTACCATTTATTTCTGAAGATTCCAAATATTTTCCATATTCATTCCATAATTTTGCACCACGATGCCGAAAAGAAAATTGCACTTGAGTTTTAATACTTAACGGTAAATGAAAAGACAAAGCTTGTCTAGTATTATAAGAATGCACTTGGCAGTTCTTAACAAAATAATTCTTGAAAGTATCAGGAGACTGACCTTGTTTTATCATAAAAACAAAGGTACATGTTTGATAAATATTAATTTCAAAAATATTCAACAGCTGTAATTTGGAAAAAAGAGGAGCACTAGCTGCATCAACTTTAGAAAATGTTGCTAAGCGAGCAAAAGCTTTTTGTAATAGTAGTATTTTTTTAAGATAACTAGGAAATGTACTTGCCCAAACAATATTACAGTATGACAGGTATGGATAGATTAATGAATAATATAGAGTTAACATCACTTTATTGTGAACAAAATTTCTAATCCTTCTCAAAATACCTAGAGATTTAGTGACTTTTTTGCAGACTGTACCAGTTTGTTCTCTCCAAAGGAGTTTGTCGTCAAGTTGAACACCTGAAAAAAGGAACAGTAGAAACTTTATCAATTTGTTGGTTTTGAATACAAATTCTTATATCATCAAATGTATAATTTCTGTGCCCAGCAAAAACCATGAAATTACATTTTTTAACATTCAAAGATAACTTATTGGCTTGGAACCAGGTTGAAAATTGGGCTAGATCTCTGTTCAATTTCTCTGTAATAGTAGTCAAGTCTTTGTGAGAGATTAGAAAATTTGTATCATCTGCAAACAAAATAGGTATTGTAGAACTTGTGACATTAGCAAGATCATTAATGTAAACTAAAAACAATAAAGGCCCTAGAATGGAGCCCTGCGGTACTCCAAATTGTATTGAATTTTGCTTTGAATCAAGACCATTCATTGATACATACTGATATCTATTTTTTACATAACTAGTTAACCATTTATGAACAAAACCTTGAAACCCATATTTAAATAACTTTTTCAGTAAAATTTCATGATGAACAGTATCAAATGCTTTAGAGAGATCCAAGAACACTCCTATTGTATATTCATTATTGTTTAACGCAGTTAATATTCTGTCAGTAAGTTCTACAAGTGCCATATAGGTGGAATAATTCTTCCTAAAACCATATTGATACTGATAAACTATATTATGTGTATTTAAATGTTTTAATAATCTTTTATAAATCAATTTTTCTAGAACTTTTGAAAAACATGGTAAAACAGAAACAGGACGATAATTTGTATACATACTTGGGTCACCAATTTTAAATACAGGGAGGACTTTAGCTACTTTTAAATCTGTAGGGACAATACCAGTAGTCATTGACAGTGCACATATGTGTGTCAGAGGTTTGCTCAATGGAGTCTGTACATCTTTAATCAGAGAGGCTCTGATGCCATTATGCCCTGGAGCTGAGTTTTTTAACTGCATTATAACCTCACACACTTCATTACTGTTTGGAAGATCAAAGCTATCCATTGTTGGAAATGAATCTTTAATATAATCAACTGGATCAATCGTTGTGTTTTGGATCTTGTTGGCAAGTGTGATACCTATACTTGAAAAAAATTTATTAAAATGACAAACAATTTTATATGGATCAGACAGAACAGAGTTTCCATTAACAAAAGTTGAAGGAAACTTTGATGCAGCCTTTTCTCTTTGTAATAACTGGTTAATAGTTTTCCAAGTGTTTTTTATATTATTTAAACATTTTCTAAACTGATTGCTGTAATATTTTTTCTTAGATGCTCTCAACAAATGAGCAAATTTATTTTTATATGATTTATATGTAGCCAGGTTTAGTGGAGTTGGGCATGTAAGATATTTTTTATATAATTTACTTTTAATTCTAGAAGATTTTTTCAAGCCACTTGTAAACCAAGGGTTATTTTTCCTCACAACTCCATACATTAATGGGAAACATTTATCAAAACAAGAATTAAACAGTTTTATGAACACTTTATAGGCAGTATTTGGTTCATTTTCATTATAAACTTCATCAAAAGAAATTTCTTGTATCATTTTTTGAAATTTGATTTTATTTGATTTACTAAAATTTCTAAAGTATTGAGTTTCAACTTGTCTTGTCTTCACCTTTTCATTATATTTTGCAAAATTAAAAACTGGTAAATGATCAGTTATGTCTGTAAATAATAGTCCAGACATCGTATCATATGACAAAGTATTAAACAGTATATTGTCGATCAGTGTTGCAGATTGACGAGTTATCCTGGTTGGTTTGTCTATAGCTGGAAAATAATAATTAGCATGCAGCATATTTAGAAATTCATTTGTCGGACCATGAATTTCACTTTTCAAAATATTAATATTAAAATCTCCCATAATATAACATATTTTGTCTTCTTGATTTATTTTTCCAAGAACTTTGTTCATTCCATCATTAAATTTAATAATATCAACATCAGGTGGCTTATAAATTTGACCAATCACTATTTTTGTTTTTAGAAGTCTCAAGCTCAACAAACGTTGATTCTATATTAAATTCTTCATTATTGAGAATTAGATCATCTCGTTGAATAAATTAAAAATTTTGTTTCACAAAAATTGACAGCCCTCCCCCTGTCCGGCTCTGCCTGATAGTATGGACAGAGTTGTATCCTGGCAGTTCATATAAACCAGATTCTTTAGAATTATCTGTAAGCCATGTTTCACTAAGGCCAACAACCGAAAATGAATGATTTAATGTAGATAAGAATGTGACTAAGTGATCATAATTTTTAGGAAGACTACGTATATTCAAATTGAGAAGAGAAAATACACTATCCTTAGATGAAGACTCCAACAAAAGATTAAATTTTTCTTCATTTTAATATTTGCAGGAACGATTATTTAGAGTACCACAAAAGAAGTTAATATCAGGATCAAAATCATCATTATAAGAATTGTCAAGATCGTTCAAATCAAATCTGTTTGATATGATGAATGACTTTAAGGCTGGCCCATGTTTTGAAAGAGCAATAGCATTCCAATTAGAGACAAGGCAGAAATTGCCCACAATGCACGTCGTAGCCTTTAGTGTTTTAAAAGCTCAGTCTTTCTGGGAGTTTCATATTTACACATTTTACAGCACCAGTTCATTATAAACAGGATTCAATGAAAACGTTCTAAATACTGCTTAACAATAAACCAGTAGAAATGAATCAATCTACAATCAATAGCAGTAGCTAGCGAGCTACTGAAATGGCTACCGGAAGGCTTACCTAAGTGGCATGGGCAGCCACGTAGTAGGTTAATGGTCCTCCAGCAATAATTACGATCCCGACAGAGAACTTGTCAGATGTTCCAAAGTGCAAAAGATGACATTCCAAAGCAGATAGCACTGTGCAAAGAAGAAGACACGAGTGCGTCGACTTTCCAAACAGGCTGCACGTTGAGTCTCGTCTGCTGCTTGAGGAGCCTCACCCAGGTTTCAAAAGATTATTTGAGCTGAAACAACTTAAAATTTGAGACAAATTGAGCTGATGTGCTGTCATGCATTCAAATTACACAGGAAAATGAGTCTGGATATTTTCATATTTTTCAAGTTGGTTTACCTAGATTAATTCAATTCAATTCAATTCAATTTTATTTATATAGCGCCAAATCATGAAACATGTCATCTCAAGGCACTTTACAAAATCAAGTTCAATCATATTATACAGATTGGGTCAGATTATACAGATTGGTCAAAATGTCCTATATAAGGAAACCAGTTGATTGCATCAAAGTCCCGACAAGCAGCATTCACTCCTGGGGAACCGTAGAGCCACAGGGAGAGTCGTCTGCATTGTACATGGCTTTGCTGCAATCCCTCATACTGAGCAAGCATGAAGCGACAGTGGGAAGAAAAACCACCCATTAACGGGAAAAAAAAACCTCCGGCAGAACCGGGCTCAGTATGAACGGCCATCTGCCTCGACCGACTGGGGTTACAGAAGACAGAGCAGAGACACAACAAGAGAGACAAAAAAGCACAGAAGCACACATTGATCTAGTAATCTGTTCTACATTAGATGGTAATAGTCGGTGATCTGTCCTCCCTGGATGATTTCACAGTCAACAGAACGTCAGACCAGGTGTACCTACTATGAAGAAAAAAGAGAGAGAACAAAACGTTAAAAGCTGAAATGACAACAGTCATTTCAATGTAATGCAATGCAAATCTGGAGAACAGTAGACTGGAGAACAGTAGAAATCAGTAGAGTGAGAAAAGTCGGCCCTGATGTCCTCCAGTAGCCTAAGCCTATAGCAGCAAAACTATAAAGGTAGCTCAGAGTAACATGAGCCACTCTAGTTATAAGCTTTGTCAAAAAGGAAGGTTTTAAGATTAGTCTTAAAAGTAGACAGGGTGTCTGCTTCACGGACCAAAACTGGGAGTTGGTTCCACAGGAGAGGAGCCTGATAGCTAAAGGATCTGCCTCCCATTCTACTTTTAGAGACTCTAGGAACCACCAGCAGACCTGCAGTCTGAGAGCGAAGTGCTCTGTTAGGAACATACGGAGTAATCAGAGCTCTGATATATGATGGAGCTTGATTATTAAGGGCTTTATACGTTAGAAGAAGAATTTTAAATTCTATTCTTGATTTAACAGGAAGCCAATGAAGGGAAGCTAAAATTGGAGAAATATGATCCCTCTTGTTGATTTTCATCAGAACTCTTGCTGCAGCATTTTGGATAAGCTGAAGACTTTGAATTGCATTTTGTGGACTTCCTGATAGTAAAGAATTACAATAGTCCAGCCTTGAAGTAACAAATGCATGGACTAGTTTTTCAGCATCACTCCTGGACAGAATGTTTCTAATTTTGGCGATATTCCGGAGGTGAAAAAAGGAAACTCTGGAAACCTGTTTAATATGGGATTTAAATGACATGTCTTGGTCAAAAATAACACCAAGGTTTTTTACTTTATTACCAGAGGCCAAGTTAATGTCATCCAGATTAAGTGATTGGTTAAGAAGTTTATTTTTTGAGGACTCTGGCCCAAAGATTACAACTTCGGTCTTGTCAGAATTTAGATGCAGGAAATTTAAAGTCATCCAGCTTTTGATGTCATCAAGACATGACTGCAGTCGAAGTAATTGATTGGATTCATCAGGATTTATGGATAAATATAGCTGAGTGTCATCAGCATAACAGTGGAAATTAATCCCATGCTGTCTGATAATTTTGCCGATCGGAAGCATATATATAGTAAAGAGAATTGGTCCAAGGACTGAACCCTGTGGTACTCCACAGGTGACCCTAGAGTTTGAGGAAGATTTATTATTAACATGAACAAACTGGAATCTGTCCGACAGATAAGATTTAAACCAGCCTAATGCTTTCCCCTTAATCCCTACAGTATGTTCAAGTCTTTGTAGGAGAATATTGTGATCAACTGTATCAAATGCAGCACTAAGATCTAACAGGACAAGTACAGACACAAGTCCATTATCTGAGGCCATGAGAATATCATTAGTGACCTTCACCAGAGCCGTTTCAGTGCTATGATGAGCTCTGAAGCCTGACTGAAACTCCTCAAGTAGGTCATTGCTTTGTAAATGTTCACAAAGTTGATTAGCAACTACTTTCTCAAGAACTTTAGATAAGAAAAGAAGATTAGATATAGGTCTGTAGTTTACTAGCTCATCTTGATCAAGGGAAGGTTTCTTAAGTAAAGGTTTAATAACAGCTACTTTAAAAACCTGTGGTACATATCCATTTACTAAGGATAGATTAATCATGTCTAAAATAGGACCACTGATCAAAGGGAATACCTCCTTAAACAACTTGGTTGGGATTGGGTCTAACAAACAGGTAGAAGGTTTAGATGAAGTTAAGATTTTAGATAGCTCAGAAAGCTCTACTGCTTCTAAACACTTCAGACACAGCGCAGGTTCTAAAGATTCCTCCAATGCTGCCTTACTTACTGGGGATGAGGTAATCATGTTTGGGAGGATGCCAATTATTTTATTTTTAATGGCATCAATTTTATTTATGAAGAATCCCATAAAATCATTACTACTAAGAGCTAAGGGAATGGATGGATCAACAGAGCTGCAGCTCTAATCAAGTTTGGCAACTGTACTAAAGAGAAATCTAGGATTATTTTTATTCTCTTCAATTAATGATGAAAAATATGCTGCTCTAACTCTGCGAAGGGTCTTGTTATACAACAATAGACTATCCCTCCAGATTAAGTAGGATTCCTCTTGGTGTGTAGAGCGCCATTTTCTCTCCAATTTCCTAACATTGTGCTTCAAGGAACGCAGCTCTGAATTAAACCAGGGAGCCAGCTTCCTGTGAATTATCACCTTCTTCAATCAAGCTGGTTACTTAGTTTAACAAATAAATGCTGCAAACTTAAATGTTTATATTAAAATTGCGTATTTATTTAAGCTGAATTTACTACCCCCATGCTTGATTTTTTTTTTTAGAGCGTAGGTAACAACTTTTTGAGACGTCTGTCCTCTCACTTCTGAGTCTCTCAACTGTCTATTCCCACTCTAAATGCCCTAAAAAGAATAGTCATAATAGATACGTTTACATGGACAAAAGCAATCGGTAAGGGGGTCCTTAAATGTCATGCCCACATTAGGGGTGGATAATAATTCAATATCTGTATCTATCCATCTCTCTATCTCTCTATATAGCGATATAACTTTATTCAGTAAAGGTGATATGACATTTCCAATATTTCAATATATATCATGGTCTATGGTTACAGCATTTGTCACTGACTGACATTCTGGGTTTTATGTAATTTTATGTGTTTTACTTTTTAAAGCAAATATTTCTAAATTGTTGGAGGAGTTTTATAAACATGGCAAAATAATTGTTGTCAGTTTGTACAGCCATCTGTTGTTGACATTCTTTGCAGTCTTTCCAAGACTTTTATTTTCTTTATATTGATATCGTAATTATATTGAATCAACCAAAATTAAGAAATATATTGTGATATAAGTTTTGGCCAAAAACAAGCCCAAAGTCACTTATAGTTCCTTACTGTGTCGCCTCAGTATTACTAATCTGTATCTTATTGGGAATCAGATTCTGGCACACATAGAGGGTAGTAGACTTAGATTTGTGTCGGATGGTTCGCGCCTCTGCATTGTCCATTATTTTTTGATAATGGACACCTTGTCGGGCATTATTCCTTACATAAATTTTTTTTCTGTTATTCTTTCAGTAGATTAGTGAATAGTATGTAGGTGAAGAGTTTATTGGCTCATGTTGACTGTACAGTAATTCACATATGTATAAAGAACAATTATTTGTGCTTATTTTGTGCAGGGTAATTACCGTTTGAAGGGCTGTACTCTTATCATCCCTTTTTGCTAAACTGTCTGACAATACACCAATGGTGACTTTTGTAACGTTTATTGATTAGGATTATTATTAATAATCAGCCAATCCTTTCATATTATCCAGTCTGCCATTGTTTTTCTTCTATTTCCCTGCTACCTAAGTTTCTTATTTTTATTGTGGAGGTCTGCCTTACTTTTATTTCTACCTGAATTTAAAGGAAGTATATGTAATAATGACACAATGTTTCAAATTATAACAACACATACAGTCATGGCCAAAAGTATTGAGAATGACACAAATATTATATTTTCACATGATCTGCTGCCCTCTGGTTTTCATGTGTGTATGTCAGATGTCATCACATACATACAGAAATACAATTGCAATTAGGGCTGGGCGATAATTCAATAACAATATCTATCGATCGATAGACGTGTGGCGCGATAGGAAAAAATAGGGTCGATAAAAACTTCGATAGACGGTTTACTTCCTTGCTACAGTCGGCACGCCGTCACTAAGCGCCGCCCTCTCAAACCACAACACACAACACGTGAATATGTCGCAGCAAGTAGCGGCGGAGGAAATTGTCCCAAAACGGGGTTTTACTAGTTCGCCAGCCTGATAGAAATAAACCACAGTGATTTGTAAAACTTGCAAGGAACCGGTAAAAGTCTAGTCTAGTAACGCAACCCACCAGTATTCATCACGTAAACCGCTCACACCCGCAGCAGCGCGGCCCCGCGAGCTGAGCTGTGTGGCCCCGCGTCGTCGTCTGGAACTTCTTCCAAAACAAATCAGGTACAGCAGCTAAACTGGGCTCCCTTCTTTGTGATAAAATGACAAAGCGTCCAAGCGGCATAAGGACATAACGCATGCAGTAACATGCTTCATAGTGATGGATATGCTGCTGTTCTCTGCAGCTGAAAAACCTGCCACTCTTTATTTAACCAACCAAAGTTGGTTAAACAAAGATTTAATTGGAATTCTGTGTTTGTGTTCTTTATTTAAATCAAATCATTTAGCAATATCATAAAATGTCCAGGCAGAGCTGCACATAAAATATAGTTTTAAATATTTTCAATAATTATCGATATCGATCAATATGCATTTTTTTTTATCGATAAGATTTTTTTCTATATCGCCCAGCCCTAATTGCAATCATATTATGAGTAACAAAAGCTTTTAATGACAGTTAGAATGAGTTAATGCAGCAAGTCAATATTTGCAGTGTTGACCCCTCTTCTTCAGGACCTCTGCAATTCTCCCTGGCATGCACTCAATCAACTTCTGGACTGTCAGGTCTAAGCACCTAGAACATCATACAAACAGGGAAAGAAAGGCACAAAGACAATTAGTATGGTTTCATTCTCGAGGAGAGCAGGAAGAAGACCGCACAGTTACAATCTCCAACCCACTCTGCCGGTCTCGGCGTTCTCATCAATTTTATTAAGTTTGGGGCGTGTCCCTAGTTACATGAGTGAGGCTGTACTGAAGGGTGGGGAACAGATAGTTTACAGCCTCAGTTGTCAACAAAGATTCCTAGGTTTTCGTTTTTCCACCCGTCTCTTGATGATTGACCACAAGTTTTCAAAGGGATTAAGATCAGGGGAGTTTCCAGGCCATGGACCCAAAATCTCTATGTTTTGTTCCCTGAGCCAGTTAGATATCACCTTTGCTTTATGGCAAGGTGCTCCATCATGCTGGAAAAGGCATTGTTCATCACCAAACTGCCCTTGGACGGTTGGGCGAAGTTGCTCTCGGAGGACATTCTGGTACCATTCTTTATTCATGGCTGTGTTTTTAGGTAAGACTGTGAGAGAGCTGACTCCCTTGGCTGAGAAGCTGAGAAGCAACCCCACACATGAATGGTTTCAGGATGCTTTACAGTTGGCATGAGACAAGACTGGCGCTCACCTCGTCTTCTCCGAACAAGCTGTTTTCCAGATGTCCCAAACAATCGGAAAGGGGATTCATCAGAGAAAATGACTTTACCCCAGTCCTCAGCAGTCCACTCCGTGTACCTTTTGCAGAGTATCAGTCTGTCCCTGATGTTTTACCTGGAGAGAAGTGGTTTCTTTGCTGCCCTCCTTGAGACCAGGCCTTGCTCCAAGAGTCTCCGCCTCACAGTACGTGCAGATGCACTCACACCTGCCTGCTGCCATTCCTGAGCAAGCTCTGCACTGCTGGTAGCCCGATCCCGCAGCTGAAACACTTTTAAGAGACGGTCCTGGCGCTTGCTGGTCTTTCTTGGGCGTCCTGGAGCCTTTTTGGCAACAATGGAACCTCTCTCCTTGAAGTTCTTGATGATGCGATAGATTGTTGACTGAGGTGCAATCTTTCTAGCTGTGATTCTCTTTCCTGTTAGGCCATTTTTGTGCAGTGGAATGATGACTGCACGTGTTTCTTTAGAGATAACTATGGTTCACAGAAGAGAAACAATGATGCCAAGCACCAGCCTCTTTTTAAAGTGTCCAGTGGTGTCATTCTTACTTAATCATGACAGATTGATCTCCAGCCCTGTCCTCATCACCACCCACACCTGTGTTAATGGAGCAATCACTGAAACGATGTTAGCTGGTCCTTTTAAGGCAGGGCTGCAATGACGTTGAAATGTGTTTTGGGGGATAAAGTTCATTTTCTAGGCAAATATTGACTTTGCAATTAATTGCTGTTACGCTGATCACTCTTTATAACATTCTGGAGTATATGCAAATTGCCGTTATAAAAACTGAAGCAGTAGACTTTGTAAATATTAACATTTGAATCATTCTCAATACTTTTGGCCATGACTGTACACGATTGATAATTGATTATGCCATTTCCTCAACGGTCTGTAGCTGCTGTGAAATCCCACTGAATTTTTACTTAATCAGGATGCTACTCTTTTGCCAAGATAAAATACCAAATGTTGCGTTCTGTTTTGGTAACCCTGGGAACTCTCATATGATTAGCTCAGGAACCAGGAAGTAAACACGGGCTACACACTGCACCGAAATAGCACTGTACCTCTTGGTTTGAAAGGAGAAAAACTTGACTAAGACATTGTTGATGGACCGATTGTTTATAGGGAATGTTACTTACATCCCAGGTGACAAATGAGAATGATTTTGGTCAATTTTACAGTAAATTTCTTGCTTATATTGGTCCTTCAACCAAGCAGGGGCGATATCTCCTTAAGTAAGCTGGAAACCTTCCAAATAAAGACCTGGGGCCCGTTCTTCGTACGTTGCTAACTCATTTAGCTGGATTTGATTGTTGACGATTTGGCATGATCTTGGATCGTTTGGTTCTTCGAAAGACATCCTGCACTTGCTCGAGAGCAGGCTTATTTCATGTAAACAGGATTAGATCGCAGCTTTATAAGCGTTGGAGATAGGGAAGTCTGTCGTATCCATGTCATCCATTTTTACAACTGCAACCTGTTGCGGAAGGTGCAAGAATAATTTCAGAGCTTTTCGAATTAATCACGTATTGCGCAATAGACAGGATCCTTTAGCGCAGCGCGACAGTGTAATTGTAGAAAGATTTTTCTTGGTGGCAGTTATAAACAGACAAACATCATTTAACAGTGGCTTTTAAAGAGGAAAAAGTTGTGTTAGAACCACAAATAGAAAATATTTAAGTTATTTGTATGATTGTTTGCTTTTTATTTTTATCATATTCAGTAAGAAGATTTGTTCAGGCCATTTTATTGTGAAGTTTAGTTTTACTTTGAAAGGCTTACTTCCTTGTCGAGCCGTATATTGTATTAGTAAAAACTATGGATGGATTATCTAGACACGGAGCAATACAGTTTGTGTAAACTGTGTATGACTTGGAAAAGGAAAAACTTCATTTTTTAGAGATAAATAATTTTTTGTTAAAATTCCCAGTTTGCACACGTCCTTTACTTCCAGTGTCTAAGGAATGACACCGATATTGGATCTGTTGCCATAACAAGTGGCTTTTTAAAATAAAGTATAATAATTCAAGGCTACCATGTTGTAGAATATTCTTGTATGTCACTTTTACTTATCCCCATGTTCTAGTGGGTCCCGTGGAGGCTCTGACATAAAAGAACAAAGTAAATATGAAATTATTAAAAAGCAAAAATACATACTGTAGAAAGTAATAGAAACATCTAATATGGACAGCACTTATGCATGTAATTTGTCTGCTGCTTTTTGCCAGCCCTCTCTCCTGGCTTTAGCAGACTTTGAGGTGTTACCTGTCGTTTTAATTAATGACTCAAATTCGGCATAACCTTCCATTAAAAGCTCTTGTTCTGATTGTGAGAAAAACTGTGCGCCTTCTTTGGCCACGCTGAACAGCCAATAGCAGCGTTGCTGATCATTGTTTCTACTATCGATACATTTCCCCTTTTAAAGCAATGCATGAACACGCAGTTATCTCAGATAACTCAATCCAGCCATACTAATCATAAATAACAGGTGTGTTCGAAGAACCCAATTAGCCGGATCATGATTAGCACGATGATATCATCTTGGATGTCTCATTTGATCTCGGATGTTTTAAGCAACGTACGAAGAACGGGGCCCTGATCGGAGATCTGATATATGTATGGCGTACACACAGAAATAAAAACTGCTAATTATTTCTCTGTATCACAGGCTTTTGCCACTGTGTACTCAGTTTTACTTTTTGTTAGTGTTGCTATATATGAAGTGATTATTCCGTTATGATATATGATCATAATTTATAAAAAAAACTAAATATGATTGATTCTTTTTCAAGGATTTAATTTAGGTAGTTATCACTAAATAATATGGCTCTCTTTATAATCAGTGCACTATATAACACATGGTGACGCATTCCATATCAGCAGTAAAGCAAAATTATGCAAACTCTGCCACCGTCCTGATTGTTGTTATCGGCATGTTTTTCAGTGATGAGATTGGCCTAATACAGTGTCCAGAAGCTCGCTACAACCGCAGTCCCATTGTGCTGGTGGAGAACAAGCTGGGCGTTGAGAGCTGGTGTGTCAAGTTTCTGCTGCCATATGTTCACAACAAGCTGCTCCTCTACCGCCAGCGCAAACACTGGCTAGACAGGGAAGGTATTTCTTTTCGTTATGGCTTCTTACAATGTGTGTCTAACACAGTGCATTTTCTATTTTTTCATCAGACATGTAGTGTGACAAATAAAAGATGTTTATATTTCATCATATGACTGCATTTATTTCAAGTTTGCCCATATAATCAAGATTCATGCAAACTAGTTGCATCAAACTTTTAAGGGTAGTTGAATTTAAGTGTTTTGCTATCAATTGACCTTTTTTTTTTCCAGACAATCTTACTATCTAGCTTTGTTTTACATGAGGATTTTAAAACCCTTCCTGGTTGTTGACACCGCAATGAGGCAGTGTGTGTTTTTGTGCCCAACAGCATTAGTGGATATTACTTGCACTCTTTTGCTGCTCAACCCAGATTTCACCACTGCTTGGAATGTCAGGTAAAATAAATACTGCATCCTATTATTATATAGTTGTCTTTACCTTTTTAAGTGCAAACCAGATTCAGAGAAACAAATGGACTCCTGTGTCTGCCATGGTTGATTTTTATTTTGTTTTATATATAGAGGTTTACATATAAATGTGTTCATGGATATTAAAAAAAGGCTTGCTTCTTCAAAATAGGTTTTTTCTAGTTACAGACTACTAAAAATTATCTCTAATTTAAAAATGTTGGCAAAACTGCTGTTTATTTGGTTAATTTATTATGAATCATTTGTTTGCAGTTGACCATGGGTCTTACAGATGACTATATTGATGTGATATGTTACAGGAAAGAGTTGCTACAGTGTGGTGCTCTTAATCCAGAAAGGGACCTTTACCTGAGCAAGCTTGCCCTCACCAAATTCCCCAAAAGCCCTGAGACGTGGATACACAGGTACCATTTTACTGAACAGAAAAATTTACATTGTCACTTTTAAGGTGCTGAGGCACTGGTGGCCTTTGTTTAATGAATACTAGACAAGAAAGGGAGCGAAAGGAAGGTGAGACATAAATGGCCTGGGTTGGGATTAGAACCCAAGGCAACTGTGTGTATGTACTCTCACCCTACCCACTGAAAAAATAACTCATATTACATAACAATTATGTTACATAACAGCAGTTGCAGTAGTTTACAAAATCAAGAATTTAGTGACTAGCAGTGTGTAATGGTTAATTTATTCATACTGCACATTGTTATGATATTTTTCGAGGATGAACCCGGACACAGCACGCACACACAGAGCTAGTTCTTAGGAGTGAGTTTATTGAATAGAGTGGAAGATGGATGATGATGGAACCCAGAGTATTTCAACAGACGGAGGTGTAGGAGGCAGAAGCTGGCCGGCAGGAGGCGTGGAGAGAGACTGACCGGGAGGAACTCTGGAGCCGAAGACTTGAGACCAGGACGGAGCATCTGAGCCGAGGACTTGAGACCATAACATCAGAGCCGAGGACTTGAGACCAGAACATCCGAGCCGAGGACTTGAGACCAGAACATCAGAGCCGAGGACTTGAGACCAGAACATCAGAGCCGAGGACTTGAGACCAGAACATCAGAGCCGTGCACTTAACGCCGCGTACTTAACGCCGGACGGCCCAGAACCTCCCACACTGGGTGGGCGGAGGGGGCCCAGGAAGGTGGGCAAGAATCAGGCTGAACACTGGGGACCAAAGAGCCAGCGAACACGGGGAACCGAAGGCTAGAGAACAAGGGGAATCTAAAGCTAGAAAACATGAGGAACCAAAGGGCTAGAGAGCATGGGGAACCAAAAGGGCTAGAGAACACGAGGAACCAAAGGGCTAGAGAACACGAGGAACCAAAGGGCTAGAGAACACGAGGAACCAAAGGGCTAGAGAACACGAGGAACCAAAGGGCTAGAGAACACGAGGAACCAAAGGGCTAGAGAACACGAGGAACCAAAGGGCTAGAGAACACGAGGAACCAAAGGGCTAGAGAACACGAGGAACCAAAGGGCTAGAGAACACGAGGAACCAAAGGGCTAGAGAACACGGGGGACCAAGGGCTAGAAAACACGAGGAACCAAAGAGGCTAGAAAACTCTGGGGAACCGAAAGTCCATAGAATTCGGGGGAACAGGCGAAAGGAAACACCAGAGAGACAAGACAGGCGTGCGCCAACGCCAGGGGGGAAGAACGGACGTACGGAAACGCCAAAGGGAAGGAACGGGCGCACGACAGCGCCAAAGGGAAGTAACGGGCGCACGACAGCGCCAAAGGGAAGGAACGGGCGCACGACAACGCCAAAGGGAAGGAACGGGCGTACTTAACGCCAAAGGGAAGGAACGGGCGTACTTAACGCCAAAGCGAAGGAACGGGCGTACTTAACGCCAAAGGGAAGGAACGGGCGTACTTAACGCCAAAGGGAAGGAACGGGCGTACGACAACGCCAAAGGGAAGGAACGGGCGTACGACAACGCCAAAGGGAAGGAACGGGCGTACGACAACGCCAAAGGGAAGGAACGGGCGTACGACAACGCCAAAGGGAAGGAACGGGCGTACGACAATGCCAAAGGGAAGGAACGGGCGTACGACAACGCCAGAGGGAAGGAACGGGCGTACGACAACGCCAGAGGGAAGGAACGGGCGTACGACAACGCCAGAGGGAAGAACGGGCGTACGACAACGCCAGAGGGAAGAACGGGCGTACGACAACGCCAGAGGGAAGAACGGGCGTACGACAACGCCAAAGGGAAGGAACGGGCGTACGACAACGCCAAAGGGAAGGAACGGGCGTACGACAACGCCAAAGGGAAGGAACGGGCGTACGACAACGCCAAAGGGAAGGAACGGGCGTACGACAACGCCAAAGGGAAGGAACGGGCGTACGACAACGCCAGAGGGAAGGAACGGGCGTACGACAACGCCAAAGGGAAGGAACGGGCGTACGACAACGCCAGAGGGAAGGAACGGGCGTACGACAACGCCAAAGGGAAGGAACGGGCGTACGACAACGCCAAAGGGAAGGAACGGGCGTACGACAACGCCAGAGGGAAGGAACGGGCGTACGACAACGCCAGAGGGAAGGAACGGGCGTACGACAACGCCAGAGGGAAGGAACGGGCGTACGACAACGCCAAAGGGAAGGAACGGGCGTACGACAACGCCAGAGGGAAGGAACGGGCGTACGACAACGCCAGAGGGAAGGAACGGGCGTACGACAACGCCAGAGGGAAGGAACGGGCGTACGACAACGCCAGAGGGAAGGAACGGGCGTACGACAACGCCAGAGGGAAGGAACGGGCGTACGACAACGCCAGAGGGAAGGAACGGGCGTACGACAACGCCAGAGGGAAGGAACGGGCGTACGACAACGCCAGAGGGAAGGAACGGGCGTACGACAACGCCAGAGGGAAGGAACGGGCGTACGACAACGCCAGAGGGAAGGAACGGGCGTACGACAACGCCAGAGGGAAGGAACGGGCGTACGACAACGCCAGAGGGAAGGAACGGGCGTACGACAACGCCAGAGGGAAGGAACGGGCGTACGACAACGCCAGAGGGAAGGAACGGGCGTACGACAACGCCAGAGGGAAGGAACGGGCGTACGACAACGCCAGAGGGAAGGAACGGGCGTACGACAACGCCAGAGGGAAGGAACGGGCGTACGACAACGCCAGAGGGAAGGAACGGGCGTACGACAACGCCAGAGGGAAGGAACGGGCGTACGACAACGCCAGAGGGAAGGAACGGGCGTACGACAACGCCAGAGGGAAGGAACGGGCGTACGACAACGCCAGAGGGAAGGAACGGGCGTACGACAACGCCAGAGGGAAGGAACGGGCGTACGACAACGCCAGAGGGAAGAACAGGCGTACTTAAAACACCAGAGCTCAACAACAAACGCTGGAGCACGACTGGCGTACAGAAATGCCAGGGGATACCCGCCGGGGCGTGAGGGAAACGCCGGGGCTTGGGGAAGAGAACGCCGGGGCATGGGGAAACGCCGGGGCGCGAGGAAAGAGATCGCCGGGGCGCAAGGGAAACGCCGGAGCACAAGGGAAACAGGAACTTCAGGAACTCCGCCAGGAATCTAAACACCAGGGAACTGAGGGCGTCTAAACACACCGGGGAACCGAGAACAGAGGGCGTCTAAACACGCCGGGGAACCGAGAACAGAGGGCGTCTAAACACGCCGGGGAACCGAGAACAGAGGGCGTCTAAACACGCCGGGGAACCGAGAACAGAGGGCGTCTAAACACGCCGGGGAACCGAGAACAGAGGGCGTCTAAACACGCCGGGGTACCGAGAACAAAGGTAAACACCAGGAACTAGAGGGTAAGCTAGGCAGCAACAGGCCAGGTGCACCAGAGGGCTCAGCCGGCGACATGGGAGCGCCGGAGGGCTCTGGCGGCGACCTGCATGTGCTGGGCAGCGACAGGTTGGCGCACCAGAGGGCTCAGCCGGCGACATGGGAGCGCCGGAGGGCTCTGGCGGCGACCTGCATGCGCTGGGCAGCGACAGGTTGGCGCACCAGAGGGCTCAGCCGGCGACATGGGAGCGCCGGAGGGCTCTGGCGGCGATCTGCGTGCGCTGGGCAGCAACAGGCCGGGCGCGCCAGAGGGCTCAGCTGGCTACTGTGGAACGCCGGAGGGCTCTGGCGGCGCCTAAACAGGGGAACAACAAGAACTAAGAGGGCTAGGGCAACAGAACAGAGACACTAGGGCAAGACAGAACAAGAAAAACTACTGAAGGGAACTAAACTAACCTAAACAGGGCAAAAACAAACAAAGAAAACAGGAGAAGAAGGGCGTAGGGACCTCGAAAGCGCAGGGACCTTAGAGAGCGCAGGGACCTTAGAGAGCGCAGGGACCTTAGAGAGCGCAGGGACCTTTTAAGAGCGCTGGAACCCATACAGCGCAGGAACCCAGACGGCGCAGGAACCCAGAAGACGCCTAGACACTAGGGATAAACAAACAAAACTTAATAAAAACAAATACAGAACTAAGACTAGAACTACAGGGGCTAGACAGGAACTACAAGGGCTAGACAGGAACTACAAGGGCTAGACAGGAACTACAGGGCTGACGAAACTACAGGGCTGACGAAACTACAGGGCTGACGAAACTACAGGGCTGACGAAACTACAGGGCTGACGAAACTACAGGTCTAAAACTAGAACTAGGATAGGAACTAAAGCCGGATCTACGGGTCTAAGACTGAAAAATCAAAACAAGACTGGTAAACTAGGAAAGGAACCAAAGGCTAAAGCAAAACTATGAAACAAAGCAGAACAGGGAGATGAGGGCAGGTACAGCTAAACTGATAAAAAACTAGATAACTAAAGCTAGAACTAAGAACACAAAGGAAAACAGGAAGTCTAAGGTAAAAAAAACTGGAACTCAAAAACAAAACTCAGAAGACTAAAGGCGAACCTAGAACACTAAATCAGGGCTATGGCTAAAACAAGAAGACGGAGAACAAGCCCGAACTAGAAAATAAAAACAAAACCTAAAGAATAAAATGAAACCAAAAACACTCTAGTAAAATATTAACTACTGCAACCTAGTAAATAAAGCTAGAAAAAGACACAAAAACCAAACTAGCTGACTAAGAAAACCAAAAACTAGAATACTAAAGAAAAACCCGAATGACTAGAATAAACCTGGGACACAACCCGGACAAAACAACAAAATAAAACCCAATTACTCAAAAGCAACATAAATCCCAAAAAATCCTAAGTAAACCAAAAACTAAGGTTGAGCCTAAACAAAAGAACAGAAGGCGGAAATAATTCTTCTAAAACAGTAAAAATATACAAAAAGACTAGAAACTAAAGCAGACTAGAACACAACAAACCAAACCTAAAAAACTCTAAGAAATCAAAATAAAAACACTGAAAAACTAAGGAACGTTAAGTAACTCAAAACACAAGGACCCAAAAAATAACCCAAAACAAAAACAGAAACCAGAAGGCGCTGGGCAGCAAAGTCTTAATATGCTGGGCGGCAGTAAAATTTAACGCTGGGCAGCGACGACGAGGAGCGCCGTCCTTTAATTGCTGCGCAGCGTGGGAGGCGGACTTCGCGGAAGGCGATCCAGGAAACAAAGTCAGAGGCGGGGCGTCGCGGATGCGACCTCAGCAGACGAACCGAAAGCGTGACGTCGCAACTCTGCGACCATGGCGAGACGAAACAGAGGCGAGGCGTCGCCGTATGGCGACCCAGGCTAGATGAAGCAGAGGCGGGGTGTCGCCACACGGCGACCCAGGCGAGATGAACCGGAGGCGAGGCAGACCCTACCAGCTTCTGCACCAGGCTCTGTGCGTGCTCGGGTTCATCCCTTGGCCGGTCCATAATGTTATGATATTTTTCGAGGATGAACCCGGACACAGCACGCACACACAGAGCTAGTTCTTAGGAGTGAGTTTATTGAATAGAGTGGAAGATGGATGATGATGGAACCCAGAGTATTTCAACAGACGGAGGTGTAGGGTGCAGAAGCTGGCCGGCAGGAGGCGTGGAGAGAGACTGACCGGGAGGAACTCTGGAGCCGAAGACTTGAGACCAGGACGGAGCATCTGAGCCGAGGACTTGAGACCAGAACATCAGAGCCGAGGACTTGAGACCAGAACATCAGAGCCGAGGACTTGAGACCAGAACATCAGAGCCGAGGACTTGAGACCAGAACATCCGAGCCGAGGACTTGAGACCAGAACATCCGAGCCGAGGACTTGAGACCAGAACATCCGAGCCGAGGACTTGAGACCAGAACATCAGAGCCGAGGACTTGAGACCAGAACATCAGAGCCGTGCACTTGAGACCAGAACATCAGAGCCGAGGACTTGAGACCAGAACATCAGAGCCGTGCACTGGAGAGCAGAACATCTGAGCCGTGTACTGGAGAGCAGAACGTCTGAGCCGTGCACTGGAGAGCAGAACGTCTGAGCCGTGCACTGGAGAGCAGAACATCTGAGCCGTGCACTGGAGAGCAGAACGTCTGAGCCGTGCACTGGAGAGCAGAACGTCTGAGCCGTGCACTGGAGAGCAGAACGTCTGAGCCGTGCACTGGAGAGCAGAACGTCTGAGCCGTGCACTGGAGAGCAGAACATCTGAGCCGTGCACTGGAGAGCAGATCTTCTGAACCGTGGACTTGAGACCGGAACAGCTCACCAGGAGATAAGAACAGGAGTGGGAACAGAACTGAGCTGGATCTAGGACTTGAGACCAGAACATCCGAGCCGAGGACTTGAGACCAGAACATCCGAGCCGAGGACTTGAGACCAGAACATCAGAGCCGAGGACTTGAGACCAGAACATCAGAGCCGTGCACTGGAGAGCAGAACGTCTGAGCCGTGCACTGGAGAGCAGAACGTCTGAGCCGTGCACTGGAGAGCAGAACGTCTGAGCCGTGCACTGGAGAGCAGAACATCTGAGCCGTGCACTGGAGAGCAGAACATCTGAGCCGTGCACTGGAGAGCAGATCTTCTGAACCGTGGACTTGAGACCGGAACAGCTCACCAGGAGATAAGAACAGGAGTGGGAACAGAACTGAGCTGGATCTAGACTGAGACTGGAACAAAACAAAGTTGACGGAAAGTCTATTGGCTGACTGTAACAAAAAAACAAGTTGAAGGAAGTCTTCAGGCTGACTGTAACAAAAAACTGAGCTGACAAGAATTCTGGCAGAGACTGAGCGGGAGTGAACACTATGGACCGGCGACGAGAACACAACTAAGGTGAGTTTATAAAGGGAGCTTGACAGGTGACGGGAATAAAGACTAATTAGGGTCCTGACAGGTGTGACTAATAGCAGAGCGAGGGAGAGCTGAGTGAACTGCAAAATAACAAGAAAGAAGCCAGATACAACTTAAACCATGACACACATCTTTGGTACAATCCTTTTATTCCAGCACAGTCTTGTACCAAAAAAAATTCAATGTTGTTTTAAACTTGAACACATGTAAAATGTTTATGTGGAATTAAAGTGCAGAACTTTTATCTTATGCCACACAACTTCCAAATGCAGCACAAAAACAAATCATATCAGAGTGGAGTCCCAGCTATCACTGAAGTCTGCTACTTTTGGATCATTGAGGAGTATAGCCACAATTTTTCTATGAATTCACGAAAATATTTTTGCTGTGCTCAGGTTTCAAAAGTAAAACCTGCACGGACAGAACTTTTGGTGGTGTGATGTTTATAAATTGTGCACTTTTCCTGACTTTGTAGGAACTACGTATGTAGCTCTTCGTTACTTTATTACTAGGCTAAAAAACATAACAGCAGAAGTACAAATCCAATTTACTGTAATGATCAACTAGCCCAAAATACAGCACAGCACATGATATGCCACAACACACTGGTACAGTGTCTGAGGTCCCTCTAATAAGAGTTTTTTCAACAGCTGCACTTACGGTGAAAAATAACTTGGAAAAGATCGGAATTTCATTCAAGAATCTTTCTGTAAGCTGCCGGTGTAAGTTCTACTATAACAGCTGACCAGATGTATATGGAGCAGAATGTGGTGCTCTTTTATTCAGTTGACAAACATAATTTCATTATCTTGCTGCTTAGCATGTAAAAGCATTGCAAAATATAATTCAATTAAATTTTATTAAGGACCAATTCACAACATGTCATCTCAAGGTACTTTACAAAGTCAAATTCAATCAAATCCTCTAGACAGATTGGTCAAAAGGTTTCCTATCAAAAGAAACCAAGTGATTGCATCGAGTCTTGACAAGCAGCATTCACTCCTCCGCATTCACTCAGTCGTCTGCATTGTCTATGGCTTTGCAACAATCATTCATACCGAACATACATGAACAGGAAGAACAATCTCCAGCAGAACCAGGCTCAGTGTGAACAGGCATCTGCCACGACTGACTGAGGGTTAGAGAAGACAGGTGACACAAAAAAGCACAAAAACACACATTGATCTAGGAATCTTTTTTTTTGAGAGGGTAATGGCAGATGATCTGCCCCGCTGGATGGTATCACAGCTAACAGAATGCAGGACAAGTTGCACCTACTATGAAGAGAAAAAAGACAAACAAAACATAAAGTCAAAATAACAATAAATAATGCAAAATTGGAGAACAGTAGAAGAACCCAGCAGAGTTAGAGAAATAGGTCTTGATGTCTTCCAGCAGCCTAAGCTGCATAACTACAGAGATAGATCTGGATAACCTAAGCCACTCTAACCGTAAGCTTTATCAAAACGGAGAGTTTTATGCCTAGTCTTAAAAGTAGACAGGGTTTCTGTCTCATGCATGGACTAAAACTTGGGAGTTGGTTCCACAGGGACATGATAGCTAAAAGATCTGCGTCCCATTCGACTTTTAGAGACTCTAGGAACCACCAGTATGAAAAGTCTTTATGATAAGAAAAACATATTGAGATAAATATCCTATATCGGCATTCAGCCTAAAATATAGCAAGATATTATTGTTGGTCCATGTTGCCCCGCCCTATACTAGAGACACTAGGACTGGGACTAGCTGTGTCCCAATACTGGTATTGGTATCGGGCCCGATACCAGCGTCGAGAAGTAGTACTTGTAAAAGCAACCCGATACTCTGAATTGAGTTTCCTCCTGGGTTGGGCTACACTGCAACTCAAAGGCTAGATGCCACTTTGTACTGGGTAGTGGTGCTATACACCAAGTGGCTGTTTGCTGAGTCTTCAAACGAAAAAGGAGAGAAGATTACTGAAGCTCTAACCGCATTCATTGCCCTTGATGGTCAGTCGTTTTCAGTGGTCAATGATGTTAAATTATTTGTGATCTATAAGTACCAGTTTATTAAGTACTCGGTATCGGTACTTGGAATCGGCAAGTATCTAAACTGAAGTACTCATACTTGTACTTGGTTGTGAAAAAACAGTTATCGGGACCACCCTACCTGGAACCATAGTCAAATGCCTGCCAGGGGCAAGAACGGGTGACATCAAATCCTGTCTGAAACAGCTGGCTAAGGAATAGGAGTAAATACAGTAAGACTGTTATTCACACTGGCGCCAATGAAACTCAGTTACGACAATCGGAGGTCACTAAAGTTAGTGTTGCTTCAGTGTGTAAGTTTCCTAATGTCAGATTTTCTCTGGTCCCCTTCCTGATCTGACCAGTGATGACATGTTTAGCCGCATGTCATCATTCAACCACTGGTTGTCTAGGTGGTATTCTGAAAATAACGTGGACTACATTGATAACTGGGGAACCTTCTGGGGAAAACCTGGTCTGATCCAAAGAGATGGGATCCATATCATTTTGGATGGTTTTGATAAACAATTGACCTGCTGCGGTCACCACAGGTTCTTTTTCTGAATAATGTGGTGTTTGTATTTTAGACTTCTGTAGTAATAAAAAGACTCTTGAAACCGAAACTATATTTTACCATATTTAATCTAAAAGGCAGAGGGATGTTTACAGCTTCAGTGCTGGGCTCACATACACAACAACGCGACAGGTGAATTTCCAGAGAGCCCCATTCATTCCTCACACAGACATTAAGTAGGACCAATTGTGTACACACATTCAGGGGCGTGCTTAGTATGATATCAGTGTTCCGTTCATCACATTGGTGGAGAAGAGCATACTACAATGCAGACGTGTCCTAGTTGACATGTTTTCCCCTCATCAGTCATTCTGTCCAATCTAAGTAAATCAGACTCTGTGCCTCCACACTGCATTTATCTGTAATTTCCATGGTAACCGATAATGCAGTCCAGTCTGTGTAATCTCATAATCTCTTACAGTGCAGTTCTTCTTTCTAGGAATCTGGCCGGTTTTATTAGTTCTCCAAAATGCTGACAACTCAAAGTCTAAACCATGAAGCAGAGCCATAATTTAACACACCTCTCTGCAGCTTCTGTACTTCTGTACACCCATTACCCTATAGGGCAGTGGTCCCCAACCCCCTGCGGATGAAGTGGCACCGGGCCGCCGGCTGCCCAAGTAATAATTAATTGTTTCCGTTGTATTTATTCTCCGAGTCTGAATAATCTTTTATCTTGAAACGTGACCGGACTCTTTTGAAGTTGAAATGACACCAGTGTTGTGTATGAGAGAAGAGGAAAAGCATCTGCCTCTGAGACTGCACAGCTCTTTTGTTTAGAGGCGCCATGTCTTCTGAAGTAAGAAAGATATGACTATTGAAATTAGCCCAAGTTCACCCGCTAGTGCATCAATGATCACAGAGACTCAATAAAATAGCCAGGTGAGCGAGAGTGCACTGTGTCACATCCACACCCAGAGAACACGACCCTGATCTCATGAACTGATTATTGAGGCAACTGCATTAAATTGAGAAAAGCTCATTTTACATATCAAGCATGTATGAGAAAGAAAGAAAAAACTTCAAACTTATGCAATGCTCCCTTTTTAAAAAGCCATAATATATAAACAATGGATAGCATTGCGCCTGTGGCCGGGATGTTCTGGGTTCAACTCCCACAGACTGCCACTCTGGATCCCTGAGCAAGATCCTTAACCCCAGACCGTTCCGGGCTCCGCCCACTGCTCCCCAAGGGGATGGGTTAAATGCAGAGAAAAAAGTTTAATTGGAATGTATGTTGGAATGACAATAAAGATTATTATTGCAGCTAACAGACCAGCACACAGACCAGCTGATGTTAAAAATTAGCTTCAATTAGAGAAGTTGTGCTGGAAAAACCTGCGTTGCAACTCAAACGAAATGTGTCACAGTGAGGAGGAGAAGAAAATGTGACAACCCCTTCATATGGACATTATTTTCTGTAAAGTTAGACGCTGTTCGTGTAGTGATTGGTATTGTTTTCATGTGCTGCGCTAACCCCGCAGCAAGCAAAGTGCACACCGCGTCCAATGTGGAAGGGCTGAATGCGCTAATGGCTTTGCCAATGCATGGACGTATTTGCTGATACCAATAAAATAAATAAATGCATATATCGGCCAAAAATATCGGCTGGCCAATATATCGGTTGACCTCTAATGTAGACACCGAATGTGATAACCTTAATGTAGCCTTTGATACTATCCCAGATTCAGTTGGTTTGGCTCAAAATGTGCATAAACTGACGGATTCTTAGAAAAGACAGAATTGTGAGGAAAATATTGGAATTTCATGCCAATGCCATATGTCATTGATTGACATATGGCATTGATTGAGATGAAATTCCAATATTTCCTCACAATCCTGTCTTTTCTACCCATTTTTAATAACATTTGAGTTCAAGTTAATTGAGTTCCCCACCCTCAAAGAAGGCTTCATTATAGTAGATCTTTATCAGTTAATGCTGTATCAAACTTTAAACAGTCTACCCCCTTTTAATTTCCACAGTATCACATTAATGCCCAGCAGATAGCAGAAATTTTATTCTTTTCGCTTCACAAACTGACGTAGTTGTTGACGATGTCACTTGTTACTTTTTGAATTAGACAACGTAGCCTGCTTGAAATGGAAGGTAATTATTCACAGGAAGCCGCCTCCCTGGTTTAATTTAGAGCTGCATTCTTTGAAACACAACTTTAAGAAATTAGAGAGAAAATAGCGATCTACACATCTAGAGGAATCCTACCTAATCTAGAAAAACAGTCTCCAAGACCCTTTGCAGAGTTAGAGCAGCATATTTTTCATCATTAATAGAGGAGTATAAAAAAGAATGCTAGGTTTCTCAGAGTTCTGTTGATCCATCCATTCCTTAGCTCTAAGCAGTAATGACTTTATGGGATTCTTCATAAATAAAATTGATTCTATTAAAAATAAAATCATTGGCATCCTCCCAAACATCATCACCTCATCCTTCGTAAGGGAGGCAGCGTTGCAGGCTTCTGTAGAACCTGATTAATGTTTGGACTGTTTATAAGAAGTAGAGCTTTTCTGAGTTATCTGAAAATTTTCAACCTTCAACATGTATAATAGACCCAATCTCAACTAAATTATTTAAGGAAGTATCCTCTTTGACTAATGCTTCCATTTGAGATATAATTAATCTATCTTTAGTAAATGGATATGTACCACAGGCCTTTAAAGTAGTTATTAAACCTTTACATAAGAAACCCTCTCTTGATCAAGATGACTTAATACATTACAGACTTATATCCAATCTTCTTTTCTTATCTAAAATTCATGAGAAAGTAGTTGTTTATGAAGTATTTGAACATTTGCAAATAAATGACCTATTTGAAGAGTTTCAGTCAGGTTTCAGAGCTCATCATAGCATCGAAACAGCTCTTGAAAGTCACTAATAATATTCTCATGGCCTCAAATAATTGACTTGTGTCAGTACTTGTCCTGTTAGATCTTAGTGCTGCAATTGATTTGGGCTGCAACAACTAACTGATAAAATCAATTAAAAATTGTCGGGAATGAATTTTGTTATTGGTTTATTGTGTCGCGCGATTTATGCATCACTCGCCATGTCACGGAGCCGTTTACCTCATGCAGGCGGTCGTCAATGCGACAATTTAATGTGATTAAAATGTGTTCGAATTAAAAGAATGAGTATTCGAATGCACCGTTTATATGCGCTGAAAATCAAATAATCCGACCATGATGTGTGTTTACTCGCACCAAGCTTTATTCAAAATAGAAACTCAATCATCTCCTTTGCTTTATCCACATTCAGAATGAATTTCCATAACAACTGCCAACAGCAGAAGTTTTGTACTTCTTCTTGCGGAACAAGAACCAGGTGCGTTGGTTCTGGTGCGGGTCCACAGAAAGAAACCGCACCAGGTTCTGAGAGTGGTGGAGAACTCCTGCTGTTGCTGTTGAGAGAACGGGAGGAAATTATGATCTTCCCAAAATGTTCTGTGCTGCACAGCGCTGCGGCCCCATCCCCCACATGCACGTGCTGTAAGTTTGAGTTAATCCGAAGTGTTTACATGACTCTTTTCAAGTCTTTGTTGTTATGTATCCATAATAAAACTTTGGTGAGACACTGAGAATGATAACACGCAGACCTAAATTAAAAACAGAAAATCGAGGGGCGCGCTGGTGGCGCAGCGGGTAGCGCGACCCATGTACGGAGGCCTTAGTCCTCGATGCGGTCGACCTGGGTTCGACTCCGACCCGCGGTCCCTTGCCGCATGTCTCTCCCCCTCTTCCACCCCCCTTCCTGTCAGCCTACTGTGTTGAAAAGCGAGCCACTAGAGCCGTGAAAAAACGTATAGCACGTAGTATTTACATAAAATGCAGCTTGTGCTGAAACAGTTTATGAAATGGGCTAGTAGTTTATTTGATTCTCAGAACTGGTGTTTTTGCACTGGTTGCATTGTTATGCGCAATTATTTCCCTAAATGCAATAGTTCAAGGGTGAGGTTCAAGCAAACTGCATTGACACCCTAGTTTTACAGTTTCACTTTTGTTGTGTTAAATCGCTGTGCATGTAAATAACATTGACTATTAAATGATTGACTAGCAATCTAGTCAACATAAACTTCTTTATTTGAAGCAAGTTATTTATTACCTAATGTTATTGAACACCTAAGTCGCAACTTGTGTTTTGTGTGCTTATTTGCTCTTTTATTCCAAATGCTCAACTTTGGAAAAAAGAAATGGAAATAAAACTTTTTTTTCATCTGATTTCATCGCTTAATCGTAAAAATAATCAACCGATTAAGATGGCGCTGCGCGGACAGCTGCAAGTCACCCCGGCTGTGTCTTCTATTTCCCTACTTTATCTTCTTTATAGTGCTTTTTGGAGTGTTTTAATATTAGCGAATGCCGTATCTGGCATTCCGGGATTATGTTCACCGAAGAGGCATACTTTTGGGACTCTAGTGCTGAGTTTGTTGCTATTTTTGACACTTTTTGAAGCGGTAAGGGGAGACCCCTTTGTCCGCGACTCCGAGCCAATTGTTTATACGCGGACTCAGCTTCTCGGACTACGTGACTCTATGCGCTGCAGCCCTGCTCATCAACATGCTGAGAAACCTGAGATACCTGCTGAAATACGGAGGAGACGGAGAGGCTGCAGGGGCAGCAGGACAAAGCGGGGGAAGAGTTATTTACCATCGGTTGTCATGGGAAACGTAAGATCTCCCCGCAACAAAACTGAGGAGTTAGCAGCACTAACCCGTTTCCAAAGGAGGTACCGAGACGTTAGTATTATGTGCTTCATGGAGACGTGGCTAAATGAAACTGTACCGGACTCAGTGGTCTCACAAGACGGGTTTAAACTCATCCGTGCGGACAGAACTTTGGCGGAGAGCGGAAAAAAGAGAGGGGGGGGGGCTGGCGGTGTTTGTGAATGAGAGATGGTGTAACGCGGCACACGCTCACGTGAAGCAGCAGATAGGCTGCTCAGATGTTGAAATTCTCGCAGTGAGTTTAAGACCTTATTACTTGCCGCGAGAGTTTGGGCACGTGATCGTGCTCTGTGTTTATATCCCCCCCTCCGCAGATGCTGCCGCTGCGTGTGAGCGGATTCATGGCGCGGTAAACAAACTGCAGACACAGCACCCCCGCTCTCTTCTGCTGATCACAGGGGATTTCAACCATGGCTCCCTCCGTTCCACCCTCCCCACGCTCACCCAGTACGTCACGTGTGCTACAAGGGGCCATAAAACGCTGCACCTCTTCTATGCAAATGTTACCTCCGCCCCCCTCCCCCTACTCGGACGCTCGGATCACAACCTCGTCTACCTGCTCCCACATTACATTCCACTGGTGAGGAGGACAATAACACAGAAGAGGTCAGTGAAAGTTTGGTCAGACGAGGCCACTGAGAGACTGAGAGACTGTTTCAGAACCACAGACTGGAGCATGTTCCAAAGCTCTCATGGTGATGACATCAACAGCCTGACTGAATGCATCACTGGCTACATGAACCTCTGTGTGGAGAGCATTGTGCCAACACGACGACTATGATGCTTTCCAAACAACCCCCCCCTGGGTGACCCCTGAGCTTAAAGTCCTCCTGAACCAGAAGAAGAGGGCTTTCTGCTCAGGGGACAGAGAGGAGCAGCGTAGAGTCCAGCGGGAGCTCCAGTGGAAGATCAGGGCGGCAAAGAAGGATTATGGGAAGAAGATGGAGGAGCAGCTGGCGCAGAACAACGTCAGAGAACCCAGGACGGAACCCAGCAGCCGAGAACTTGAAGCCAGGACGGAGCACAGGAGCCGGAGATAGGGACCACAGCGGAACACCGGAACCGGTGAACCCTAGACTGCGGGCTGAGTTGGAACCGAGACACTGGCTGTTACTTAGCTGGAACAGTGTCTTTGGCTAAGGCTGGGCTGGAACGGAGTCTCTGGCTGTGACTAGCTGGAACAGAGTCGAAGTAGAGTCTCTGGCAGTGACTGAACAAAAATAAAGCTGAAGAAAAGTCTTCTGGCTGACTGAGCAGGAGAAGAACACTACGGACCGGCAACGAGAACAGAATGAGAACAGAATGAACAAAACGGAACACTGAAGAACCAAAGGGCTAGTGAACACGGGGAACCAAAGGGCTAGAGAATACAGAGCATCAAAGGCTAAAGAACATGGAGAACCAAAGGGCTAGGGAACACAGAGAACCCAGACAGGCACACGCCGGAGCACAACCAGTGTGCGGAACACCAGGGAAAGGAACAGGCGCACGACAGCGCCAGGGGGAAGAACAGGCGCACGACAGCGCCAGAGGGAAGAACAGGCGCACGACAGCGCCACAGGGAAGAACAGGCGCACGACAGCGCCAGAGAGAAGAACAGGCGCACGACATCGCCAGAGGGAAGAACAGGCGCACGACAGCGCCAGAAGGAAGAACAGGCGCACGACAGCGCCAGAGGGAAGAACAGGCGTACCCACGCCAGCGCCAGAGGGAAGAACAGGCGTACCCACGCCAGAGGGGAAGGAACAGGCGTACCCACGCCAAAGGGGAAGGAACAGGCGTACCCACGCCAGAGGGGAAAGACAAACGTATGGAAACACTAGGGCTCCATAGACATACGGGAACGCTGGCGCACAACTAGTGTACCGAATCACCAGGGGAAGGAACAGGCGTACGGAAACGCCAGGGGGAAGGAACGGGCGTACGGCAACGCCAGGGGAAAGGAACGGGCGTACGGCAACGCCAGGGGAAAGGAACGGGCGTACGGCAACGCCAGGGGAAAGGAACGGGCGTACGAAAACGCCAGGGGAAAGGAACGGGCGTACGAAAACGCCAGGGGAAAGGAACGGGCGTACGAAAACGCCAGGGGAAAGGAACGGGCGTACGAAAACGCCAGGGGAAAGGAACGGGCGTACGAAAACGCCAGGGGAAAGGAACGGGCGTACGAAAACGCCAGGGGAAAGGAACGGGCGTACGAAAACGGCAGGGGAAAGGAACGGGCGTACGAAAACGCCAGGGGAAAGGAACGGGCGTACGAAAACGCCAGGGGAAAGGAACGGGCGTACGAAAACGCCAGGGGAAAGGAACGGGCGTACGGAAACGCCAGAGGGAAGGAAGGGGCGTACGGAAACGCCAGAGGGAAGAGCAGGCGGACGGAAACGCCAGAGGGAAGAGCAGGCGGACTGATACGTTAGGGCTCAACAGCGTACGGAAACGCTGGAGCACAACTAGCGTACGGAAACGCCAGAGGGAAAGAGCAGGCGTACGGAAACGCCAGAGGGAAAGAGCAGGCGTACGGGAACACTAGGGCTCAACAGCGTACGGAAACTCTGGAGCACTACTAGTGAACAGAAACTAGTTCCTTGTGCCTCGGCGTTTCCCTCACGCCGAGGCGTGAGGGAAACGCCGGGGCACAAGGAAAGAGATCACCGGGGCGTGAGGGAAACGCCAGGGCGCAAGGGAAGAGATAGCCGGGGCGTGAGGGAAACCCCGGGGCACAAGGGAAGAGATTGCCGGGGCGTGAGGGGAAACGCCGGGGCGCAAGGGAAGAAATCGCCGGGGCGTGAGGGAAACGCCGGGGCGCAAGGGAAGAAATCGCCGGGGCGTGAGGGAATTTCTAAAACGCCAGGAACAAGAACAGAAGGCGTCTAAACACGCCAGGGAACAAGAACGGAGGGCGTCCTAACACGCCAGAGAACTGGAACAGAGGGCGTCCTAACACGCCGGAGAACAAGAACGGAGGGCGTCCTAACAAGCCAGGGGAACAAGAACAAAGGGCTAGGCAGCAACAGGCCAGGCGCGCCAGAGGGCACAGAGAGCGGCACGAGTTCCGGAGAACTCTGGCGACTACACAACAGGGAAAAACAGGAAACAGGGGAACAGAACAGAGACACCAGGGGGAGTCAAAACAAAATCAAAACTACGGAGGGCTAGAGAGGACTAGACTAACCTAAACAGGGCAAAACTAAAATAAAGAAAACAGGGGAAGTAAGAGCGTAGGGACCTTAAAGAGCACAGGGACCTCAAAGAGCGCTGGAACTCGTCCAACGCAGGAACCCAGACGGCGCAGGAACCCACACACATAGACATTAAGGGGATAAAACAAACAAAAACTTAGAAAAACAAATACAGAACTAAGACCAGAACTACAAAACTTGACATGGACTAAAATGCTAATACAGGTCTAGACAGGAACTACAGAGCTAAACAGGAACTACACGGCTAGACTAGAAAATCAAAACAAAACAAGAAAACTAGGAAGGGAACAAAACACTAAAGCAAAACTATAAAATAAAGAAAAACAGGGAAACAAGGGCAGGCACAGCTAAACTAATGAAAAACTAGATAACTAAAGCTAGAAATAAGAACACAAAAGCAAAACGGGAAGTCTAAAGTAAAAAACTGGAATTCAAAAGCGAAACTCAGAAGACTAAAAGCTAACCTAGAACACTAGAACAGAGCTGAAAAAAAACAAAAACTAAATAGAAATTCAAGTACTCCAAAGTAGGAACTAAAGCAAGGCAGAACTAGAACACAAAACAAGACCAAAACTGTTCCCCGGGATCGCTGAACAGTTTTCCCTGAGTCAGAGGCAGGGCGTCGCAACTGCGACCCCGGCAAGACGAACCAGAGGCGAGGCGTCGCAACACAGCGACCCAGGCGAGACGGACCAGAAGCGAGGCGTCGCAACACAGCGACCCAGGCGAGACGAACCAGAGGCGAGGCGTCGCATCACAGCGACCCAGGCGAGAAGGAACCAGAGGCGAGGCGTCGCATCACAGCGACCCAGGCGAGACGGAACCAGAGGCGAGGCATCGCTACACAGCGACCCAGGCGAGATGGACCAGAGGCGGGGCATCGTGGACTGCGATCCAGGCGGCACTGATCCAGAGGCGGACGGCATCCATGAAGTCCCTGAGCTGAGGCGGAACAGATCCTGCCAGCTTCTGCACCAAGCTCTGTGCGTGCTCGGGTTCATCCTTTGGCCGGTCCGTAATGTCATGATTTTGTCTTGGATGAACCCGGACACAGCACGCACACACAGAGCTAGTTCTTAAAAGTGAGTTTATTGAACAGAGTGGATGATGGATGACGTAAGGTGTCAGAGTCTTTTACCAGACGGAGATGTAGGGTGCAGAAGCTGGCCGGCAGGAAGAGTGCGGAGAGACCGACCAGGAAGGAACACTGGAGCCGAAGACTTGAGACCAGGGTGGAACACTTGAGACCAGAACGGAACACAGGAGCCGAGAATTTGAGACCAGGACGGAACCCAGGAGTCAAGAACTTGAGACAAGGACGGAACACCAGAGCCGAGGACTTGAGACCAGGACTGAACCCAGGAGTTGAGAACTTGAGGCCAGGACGGAACACAGGAGTCGAGAACTTAAACCCAGGACGGAACCCAGCAGCCGAGAACTTGAAGCAAGGAAGGAGCACAGGAGCCGGAGACAGGGACCACAGCGGAACACCGGAACCGGCGAACCCTAGACTGCGGGCTGAGTTGGAACCGAGACACTGGCTGTTACTTAGCTGGAACAGTGTCTTTGGCTGAGGCTGGGCTGGAATGGAGTCTCTGGCTGTGACTAGCTGGAACAGAGTCGAAGTAGAGTCTCTGGCAGTGACTGAACAAAAATAAAGCTGAAGAAAAGTCTTCTGGCTGACTGAGCAGGAGAAGAACACTACGGACCGGCAACGAGAACAGAATGAGGTGGGTATATATAGAGGTGACAACAGGTGGAAACAAATCAGTGACAATTGCAGCCTTACAGGTGGAACCAACCAGGCTGCGCAGGGAAGAGAGAGAGGAAGGGAGGCTCAGCATGCAGCCTACAAGCTGCATCCTGACAGGTTTAAGTCTTATATATCTTACAGATTCTAGTTTGTTCATATTAATAAGAAATCTTCAAACTCTAGAGTCACTTGTGGAGTACCACAGGGTTTAGTCCTTGGGCCAATTCTCTTTACTATAAATATGCTCCCAATTGGTAAAACTATCAGACAGCATGGGATTAGTTTCCACTGTTATGTTGATTACACTCAGCTATATTTATCCATAAATCCTGATGAATCTAATCAATTACTTTCGCTACAGGCATGTCTTAATGAAATCAAAATGTGGATGACTTGAAATTTTCTGCTTTTAAATTCTGACAAGACAAAAGTTGTTAAATAGTCACTTAATCTGGATGGCATTAGTTTGGCCTTTTGGAAACAAAGTAAAAAAAACATTGATGTTATTTTTGACCAAGACATGCCATTTAAATCCCATATTAAACAGGTTTCAAGAGCTTCCTTTTTTCACCTCCGGAATATTGCCAGAATGATGCCAACCCCTCCCTGGGCTGCCACCTTACCGTGGTGGAGGGGTATGAGTGTCCCAATGACCCTAGGAGCTATGCTGTCAGGGGCTTTATGCCCCTAGTAGGGTCACCCAAGGCAGACAGGTCCTAGGTAAGGGACCAGACAAAGAGCAGCCCAAAACCCCCTTATGATGAATACAATAAATGGACGTCGCGTTCCCTCGCCCGGACACGGGTCACAGGGGTCCCACTCTGGAGCCAGGCCTGGAGGTCGGGCACGTTGGCGAGCGCCTGGTGGCCAGGCTTTCGACCATGGAGCCCGGCCGGGCTCAGCCCGAAGAGGTAACATGGGTCCCCCTTCCGATGGGCTCACCACCTGTCGGAGGGGCCAAAGGGGTCGGGTGCATTGTACAATGGGTGGCAGTCAAGGGCGGGGACTTTGGCGTTTCGATCCTCAGCTGCAGAAGCTGGCTCTTGGGACGTGGAATGTCACCTCTCTGGTGGGGAGGGAGCCTGAGCTAGTGCGCAAGGTTGAGAGGTTCCGGCTAGAGATAGTCGGACTCACCTTGACGCATGGCTCTGGCTCTGGAACCAGTCTCCTTGAGAGGGGTTGGACATTCTTCCACTCTGGAGTTGCCCCTGGTGAGAGGCGTCGAGCTGGAGTGGGCATACTTGTTGCCCCTCATCTCGGTGCCTGTACGTTGGGGTTCACCCCGGTGAACGTGAGGGTGGCCTCCCTCCGCATACGTGTGGGGGGACGGGTTCTGACTGTTTGTGCGTATGCGCCGAACAGCAGCTCAGATTACCCACCCTTTTTGGAGTCCTTGGAGGGGGTGCTGGAGAGTGCCCCTCCTGGGGACTCCCTCGTTTTGCTGGGGGACTTCAACGCTCACGTGGGCAATGACAGTGAGACCTGGAGAGGCGTGGTTGGGAGGAATGGCCCACCTGATCTGAACTCGAGTGGTGTTCTGTTGTTGGACTTCTGTGCTCGTCATGGATTGTCCATCACGAACACCATGTTCAAGCATAAGGGTGTCCACATGTGCTCTTGGCACCAGGACACCCTAGGTCGTAGTTCAATGATCGACTTTGTTGTCGTTTCATCTGATCTGCGGCCGCATGTCTTGGACACTCGGGTGAAGAGAGAGGCGGAGCTCTCCACCGACCACTACCTGGTGGTGAGCTGGCTCCGATGGTGGGGGAGGAAGCCGGTCAGACCTGGCAGGCCCAAACGTATTGTGAGGGTTTGCTGGGAATGTCTGGTGGAGACCTCCGTTAGACGGAGCTTTAACTCCCACCTCCGGGAGAGCTTTGAACACGTCCCGAGGGAGGCGGAGGACATTGAGTCTGAGTGGACCATGTTCAGCACCTCTATTGTCGAGCCGGCTAGTCGGAGCTGTGGCCACAAGGTTGTCGGTGCATGTCGCGGCAGCAATCTTCGAACACGCTGGTGGACACCAGCGGTGAGGGAAGCCGTCAAGCTGAAGAAGGAGTCCTATCGGGCTTTACTGGCCTGTGGGACTCCGGAAGCAGCTGATGTGTACCGGCAGTCGATGCGGCAGGCGGCTCGGCTGGTCGCCGAGGCAAAAACTCGGGCGTGGGAAGAGTTCGGAGAGGCCATGGAGAAAGACTTCCGTACGGCAAGTGATTCTGGTCCACTATCCGGCGTCTCAGGAGGGGGAAGCAGTGCAGTACCAACACTGTTTATAGTGGGGGTGGTGTGCTGCTGACCTCGACTCGGGACGTCGTGCGTCGGTGGGAGGAATACTTCGAAGACCTCCTTAATCCCACCAACACGTCTTCCATTGCGGAAGCAGAGTCTGAATACTCTGGGTCGGATTCTCCCATCTCTGGTGCTGAAGTCGCCGAGGTTGTTAAAAAGCTCCTCGGTGGCAAGGCCCCAGAGGTGGATGAGATTCGCCCTGAGTACCTTAAGGCTCTGGATGTTGTGGGGCTGTGTTGGTTAACGCGGCTCTGCAGCATTGCGTGGACATCGGGGGCAGTTCCCCTGGATTGGCAAACTGGGGTGGTGGTCCCCCTATTTAAAAAGGGGGACCGGAGGTTGTGTTCCAACTACAGAGGAATCACACTCTTAAGCCTCCCTGGTAAGGTCTATTCTGGGGTTCTGGAAAGGAGGGTCCGTCGGATAGTCGAATCTCGGATTCAGGAAGAGCAGTGTGGTTTTCGTCCTGGCCGTGGAACACTGGATCAGCTCTATACCCTCAGCAGGATCCTGGAGGCGGCATGGGAGTTTGCCCAACCAGTCTACATGTGCTTTGTGGATCTGGAGAAGGCATTCGACCGTGTCCCTCGGGGGGTCCTGTGGGGGGTACTCCGGGAGTATAGAGTACCTGGCCCTTTAATAAGGGCTGTCAGGTCTCTGTATGACCGGTGTCAGAGTCTGGGCCTCCCTACTGAAGCTGCTACCCCCTGCGACCCGACCCCGGATAAGCGGAAGACGATGGATGGATGGATGGATGGAATATTGCCAAATTAGAAATATTATGTCCAGGAATGACACTGAAAACTAGTCCTTAATATCAGGAATTCCACAAAATGCTCTCAATTGATCCAAAATGGTTCAGTAAGAGTTCATCATATTTCTCCTCTTTTAGCTACCCTTCATTGGCTTCCTGTTAAATCAAGAATAACATTTAAAATTCTCCGTCTCACCTATAAAGCCCTTGATAATCAATCTCCATCATATATCAGAGATCATATTGCCCCACATGTTCCTTACAGAACACAGAACACTCTCACACTGCAGATCTACTGGTTCTTCCTAGCATGTCTAAAAGCACAATTGGATGCAGATCCTTTAGCTATCATGCTCCTCTACTGTCGAACCAACTCACAGTTTTGGTCTGTTAGCCAGACACCCTGTCTACTTTCAAGACTAGGTTTAAAAACGTTCCTTTTTTATAAAGGTTATAGTTAGAGTTGCTTAGATTATCCTGAGCTTTCTCTGTAGTTATGCTGCTATAAGTTTAAGTTGCTGGAAGACATTGAGATCTATTTTTCTCACTCTGCTGAGTTCTCTTACTGTTCTCTAGTTGTTATTTCAACTTTTAAACTTATGTTCTCTCAGTCTTTTTTGTCTTTGTAGTCGGTGCACCTTGACTGGCTTCTGGTTGCTTTGACACCATCCCGGGGTGCATCTGACATTACCACATAACATAGAAAGGATTCCAGTATCAATGTGTACGTTTGTGCTTTTTTGTGTCTCTGCTCTGTCTTCTCTAACCCCCAGTCGGTTCTGCTGTAGGTTTTTCCTTCCTGTTTAAGGGGATTTCTCCTCTCTGTCATGGTTTTTAGGTGTTTAGCCCACATGCAGAACACTGTCGGGAGACAAAAAGCAGTTAAGGGTGTTTATTGAAAACTCAGGGGTACACGGAGATGTTATGCTCATAGAATGAGCAGCCGAATGATCGAGACGTCGGGATCGAAACACTGTGGGAAGAAAGGAACAGATTAAACGTGGTCAAGTGCGGGAATCTAGATCTGTGGCGTGATGCTTACCACCAGGTATGAGTAACCTATCCGTGGGGAGTGGAGTGGAAGAACGGACTCAGTAAAGCTCCTTCTCTTGGTACAGCTAGGTGACTGACTGACACGTGAGCCAGCAGGAGGAACAGAGGCGGGGAGCCCGAGCAGCACCACAGCAGGAAGCAGGGAACAGAAAGCAGCCATAGGAACCAGGGTAAATCCAGGAAGGGTGAGCTCTTGTCCGGCTTGGTAAGACCAAGGGGGCTCGAGGGGAATGCCAGAGCAAAATCTGAGCGGCGAGGATTCAGGAACTTGGCTTGAGACTTCAGCGCTCGGAGGAGCGGTCAGTGAGTAATCTAAAGCACAGAGCGAACACAACGGTTTAACACTCCGGCGTCCTTCAGCTGACTGCGCCCTGCTTTTAAGCTCCAAGCTGGAGCTGCCGAAACGAGCTGCAGATGCGCACCACGCCCACCTGTCAACTACGATCACCTGTGATAGGAAAAGAGAAGAGAGCAGACAGTGCAGCCTACTGAATCCTGACACTCTCCACTGTTGCCTTATGTATGCTCAGTATGAGGGATTGCCTCAAAGCCATTGACAATGCAGACGACTGTTCACTGTGGCTTTACTCTCTTTCAGGAGGAGTGAATGCTGCTTGTCAAGACTGTAATCTGCCGAACACATTCTTCAACAGGTTCAGTTCAGGAACAAGCTCAGCATCCTCCACTCCTGCCAACAACCAGTCATCCCAACCTCCTTTGACAAAACACTTCCCTGTCAAATCTCAGGTGTTTTATCTTCCGCTTCAGCCATAGACCTTTCAGCTTCTACATGTTTGCTCTCAGCAGAAGAAGGTGCTTCTCCCTTTGCCTCCCCCTTCCACTTTTCTGTCTCTAGAGGTCAAGTGAAGTGGCAGCTTGAGAGATTGAACCAGAATAAGGCTGCAGGTCCAGACGGTGTCTACCCCAGAGTCCTGAAGGCCTTTGCAGAACAGCTCTCTGGGAATTTACAGCACCTCTTCAACCTTAGTCTGACCAAAGAGAAAGTTCCAATGTTGTGGAAGACCGAAGAAACTCACCCATCTGTCCTCAATGACTTTAGACCTGTTGTCCTGACATCCCACATCATGAAGGTCCTAGAGAGACTCCTGTTGACCCACCTGAATAAGCAAACAAGCAGCTATCAGGACCCCTTGCAGCTTCCTTATCGTCATGAAGTTGGAGTTGAAGATACCATCATACACCTGCTTCAAAAAACACACTGTCATTTAGACAAGGCAGACAGCACTGTGGGGATCATGTTCTTTGATTACTCCAGACAAATATCTCATTCTGAAGATGGATAAAACAAAGGAGATGATTGTACATTTCAGGAGAAACATGAACAGGACCAACATGATTACTATAGTAGGAGAAGAGATGGAGGTGGTGGAGGAGTATAAATACCTACACCAAACTGGACTGGAGACGTGACTGTGGAGGTGTCTACAAGAAGGGACAAAGCAGACTGTACTTCCCGAGGAAGATTAGATCCTTCAGTGTTTGCAGCAAGATGCTGCAAATCTTCTATAAGTCTGTTGTGGAGAGTGTGATCTCCTCTGCCATCATCTGTTAAGTTAGCAGCATCAGAGCAACTGACTTAAAGAAGCTCAACAAGTCTATAAAGAAGGCCAGCTCTGTTCTAGGGACTCCCCTAGAACCTCTGGAGATAACTTTGCAAAGAAGGAGTCTTCATAAAATTAAGAACATTATGGACAACCCTAAGCATCCTCTTAATCAGACTGTTGTGTCTTCAGTCAGAGGCTTCCTCAGAACATTAGTATCTACAACAACTCGTTGAAGAAACTCCTGTAACATAAGTTACACCAGCATTTAATATCCTTTTGGGATTAATAAAGTATTGTTGAATTGAATTAACTCACTGGATTATGTGATTTCCGACACTAACATGCTTTATTGAGGTCTTGTACAGCGCTGCATCCGGCAGGGAAATAGTCACGACTGAGCAAATCCCTGGTTAAAAACTGACCACCCTTGGTGCTGCCTTCTCATAGTGTTCTAAAGTTCAGAAGGTTAGGTTTGAACTTCTTCAAATCAAGTTAAATACTAGCATAGAAATAGCTTATTGAGATGCACATGACACACTAAAGACTCTTTGTGGGAGCGCCACTGTTGTAATTATTCACTGCTGTCCCAAATTCCACATAGGAGCTACAGCAGTTCAAATTAAAATGAATAGTGCACCTACATAACAGAAATTGGTGGCTAAAATACTTTATATGTACCAAAACAAAACTCTCTGTGCTCTCAGTTAATTAAATTTCCCAGTGATCATCTGATTCTTGAGCTCTCTGTCTCTCCCTGCAGACGCTGGGTGTTGCAACACATCCTGGATCAGTTTTCCTCTGTGGCCCAGATGACAGAGCAGCCAGTTGAATCAGAGCATCCTGATGCAGAACGGACCCTGCTTTTGAGTAATCATCTGAACAGATTAATTCACCAAGAGATGAAGGTGTGCTCTGATGCTGCTTGCCGCTACCCTAGTAATTATAACGCCTGGTCACACCGCATCTGGGTACTGCAGCACATGGCCAAGGGCAACATAAAGGTTTGATCAACACATTATTAGATATTATTACATTACATAACATTGCATTTCCTTTTGTTAATGTTTCTTGTGTTTATCTTCAAAGCAATATTTTTATTTTCAAGACTTGTAAGGGTCAATCTAGAGCACATCTTGGAAGTAATTACCTCTATATTACTAGTCTCATATAGGGCTGGTTAGAATCTATCCTATTTCGATTCTTTTGGTCACGCTTTGATTAAATTTTGATTCTATATTGACTTAGATGATTCGATATTAATTTTTTTTTTAAAGAAATATACACATTTTTTAAGAGTACCTCTCTTTAGTTACATTATTATTTATATTTTGTCCACATGAACAGCCGCTGTATACCAGGGCATGTATTATTTTTGAGCAATTAAAAATCGATATGGAGTACAAAAGTAAAAACATAAAAATACTGTACAACACAAGTAAAGTGCATGTAAACCTAAATTATTCTCCTTTCCTATTCGAAACTGGGATAATTATCACCTTTGTTTGAACAGTAACACATCTGAAAATAATCCTACTTAATTGTTTCGTTGCTTCTTTGGATGCATTCTTGCTGTGTGGTGCAGCTTGAAGAGAACTGTTTGTCAAGCTAATAACAGCTAGCGTTAGCTTATGGTTTACAGGCAATGTTCTGCTGATGAATGACATGATTAGATAGAGCCACAGCACATTATCACACATCTCTGTTAAAGGTGAGGACCCAACTGGTAGAGATGAGGGTTTTCGATTCTGAAGAGAAGGTGTTAAATGTGTGCAGCAACACATTTAGCTAAACATTTCTGGTTGTACTCCTATTGTACTAAAAATTAACTTAAGCCAGATGTGCTAAAAATCCAGGAGATTATGTATCTTTATACATAGTTATGTTTTGAAAGATACCTCTGTTTCTTCCTTAAGGCCCCAGTGTGTAAGATTTTCACACTGGAATTACAAAAGACCTTGCTGTTAAGCGTGTAATAACTAATACAAAAGCCGTAGAGTGTCATAAATATGCCGATGTAAACATGTCCTCAAAATATTTGGTACCAAGGTACTGCTAAAGGCTATCGCGTGACATGGTTTTTGCCACTGTTGCGAAATCCGCTCGTTTCTTTTCTAAAGTTGCTTGTAAATTATGTGACTTGTGTTTTTTTAACTCGTTTATGAACATGCAGGTGCTTATTTGGGGTCAGTATAAGCGACTATCAACATTAATAATAATAATAATAATAATAATATTATTATTATTATTATTATTATTATTATTATTATTATTATACATTTTATTTGAAAAGTACTTTCTTAACACTCGACACTGCAAAATTAAAACCAAACAAATGGCAATACAACAACAAAGCATCAATAATCTAATACAAATACAAAATAAAACATTTATAGAGAGTAGGCAGCTTTAACAATGTATGTTTTGAGGCGACTTTTAAAATGGGGGCAGGGAGTCACATTGCGGATGTCAGGAGGCAGTTGCTTCCAGAGCTGGGGGCATAATAGGAAAAAGCTCTGCCACGCAGAGGCAGATAGAGGGGACAGAAAGACAAGCGGAAGAAGAAGACCTGAAAGAGCAAGAGGGGTATGTGAATATGGAGAAATCTGACAAAGGAGGAGAGGCAAGGTTGTGGCTGGCCTTGAAAGTAAGGAGGAGTAACTTAAAGTGGACCCTGAATTGGATGTGAAGCCAGTGTAGCTGTTGTAGAACAGGCGTAATTTGTTGGAAAAAGGAAGTTTAGGTGATGATCCGGGCAGCAAAATTCTGAACCATCTGAAGGGTTTTCTGTGGGAGACTGTAGAGGAGAGAGTTACAATTGTCAAGACGGGATGTGACTAGGCTATGAATAAGGACAGAGGTGGAGTGGGGACAGAGGGAAGGACGGAGGCGGTTTATGGAGCAAAGGTGGAAATAAAGGTGAGTGAAGATGAGACTAGGGCTGGATGATGTAGAAAAAAAGCATATCGATTAAAAAAAATGCATATTGATCGATATCGATAATTATCAAAAAGATTTAAAGGAGAAGTCCGGTCAACAAGGAAAAATCAGGGGATCATTAGCTATAACTAAAACTAATACGTTTGTGGTTATTTAATTAACTTAGCTTTAATTAATAAGAAAATAAAAACATAAATTGTCATCTGGATCACTGTGTATGGGGGCGGACATTACTGGCCATATATGGGCAGTAAGGGCCGCCTGACATCACATCCTTTGACGTGGGAAAGCGGAGCGCCGACAGCATTTCTCCCCGCTTTCCAAGCAAACTCAATTTGAACCGTTCTACACAGCTGCGATCATCAGCATTTTTTTTCGGATTTTCCAGAGGACTTCACCATTGACATTCATGAGAGCTATTGTTGAAGCAACAATGCCCACGTGCATGGCAGTTGGATGTTCCAACACAACTGGTAAAAGTGGTAAAAAACATTGCTTATTTCACCCTTCCGATTCATGAGCCACCACGGGCTCATCGCTGGATAGCCAACTAGAAGAAAGCGGATTTGCCATCTAACTTCTGGCCAGAGAAAAAACACGTCATATGCAGCGACTATTTCAAAGAAGAATGTTTTGAACATGACATGAGAGCGAGGATTTTCGGTAGGTTATTATTTTTTATAATTTAGAATTTGCGGGGATATTTGGTTACCGACCAGAGGGGCGGAGGGATATCACATGTGATGTGCCTTATTATTTTGTCCATCGTCTGGGCAGAGCTGCTCTGTGTGTTTTAGTCTTTAGCCTAATGTGCAGACCACCACAACTTTTTTGCAATGTTTTTCCCCATGCATCCGCCTAGTTCAGGGCTTCAGAAGCAAGCGAGGGAAACAAAGCCTCTGCCGTCCACTGCAGCTCTCGCGCGGTAGCAGCAGTGTTTTTTTTTTTCCCCCCAACCGTCCGCGGACTGTTTATTGGGGTTTTCCGGGGTTATGGGGTTTCCCCTCACCGTCCGCGGACTGTTTGTGTTTTTTTTTCCCTCACCGTCCGCGGACTTTTTCTGTTTTGCGTTTTGAGGCGGAGGGATATTTCTGCTGACGGCTGTAGTGCGGCAGTGTCGCTTGCTCAACAGGGTCCGCTTCGTGATGTCACAAAATGGGAGGTGACAGTACTATTCTTGACCAAGATGGATTTCGCCACATAAACACGATTAAATGAAAATAATTATTAATTAAAAAAACGTATAATTTATTGCACAGTATGTAATAGTTTTATATTTAAAGTACTTTCAGCAGTTTGAATTCTGATTTTGACCGGACTTTTCCTTTAAAACCTGGCTCTTATGATATTGCTAAATTACTTACTTTTAATAAAGAACACATAAACACTAAATCTCAATTAAATCCTTATTTAACCAACATTTTTACCCATAACTGATTTTTTTTTAAGAAAAATAACTCAAGAGACCTGGGTGATGTTATTAAATACTGACAAAGAATAAACTAAAGTGACCAGTAAAATGACCAGAATAAATATAACAAATAAATAAATAAATAGAATAGCCTATTTAGGTGGGAATAGTATACTAGTTACTCCTCAGGTTTCATTCTCTTTCTATATAGTCAATTGAGAGGCTGATGCAAGGCTGAGGTCCGAGGTTGTGGCGTGGGAAGACACAGATTGCAGCTCATTTTGCACTGATTCCCTGTACAATTTAGGGAGCGCTGTTAGAGAAAAACTTGCGGCCCGGAACTTTATATCGCGGATCAAGAGTGGCAAGTAGTTGTTTGAAGCCAGGTTTTTCAACTGCAGACAACAGCAGCATATCCATCACTATGAAGCATGTTACTGATTGCGTGATGATCTTATGCCGCTTGGACGCTTTGTCATTTTATCACAAAGAAGGGAGCACAATTTAGCTTGCTATACCTGCTTTGTTTTGGAAGAAGTTCCATAAGATTCCTCCGAGGACGCGGAGCCGCGCCGGGGCCAACACAGCTCGCGCTCCTGCGGGTGTGAGCGGCTTACGTGATGTAACAAGTTGGTTGCGTTACCATACTTTGTTTTTACCGGTTCCTTGCAAATTTTACAAATCACTGTGGTTTATTTCTGTCAGACTTGCTATAACCGAAATATTGCCAAACTGGCGAACTAGTAAAACCCCATTTTGGGACAATTTCTTCCACCTCTCCTTGCTGTGACATATTCACGTGCTGTGTGTTGTGGTTTGAGAGGGCGGTGCTTTGTGACGGCATGCCTGGGTCCGCGATTACGATTGGTTGAGAGGAAGTAGTGACTGTAGCATCAACTAATATGATAGGCTGAAAGGAAGGAAGGAAAACTGTCTCTATATCGAACTTTTATCGACCCTTTTTTTTCCTATTGCGCCACACGTCTATCGATTGATATATATTGTTATTGAATTATCGTCCAGCCCTAGATGAGTGTTATTGGAATTCTAAACCATAATAACTGAGTTCCCATCTTTACTGAATAAGGAGACGGCGGTGATGACATTCCAGCACTTTTATTGAGAAACAGAGCAGAGATCACATAGATGGAAAGTAATCGCAACCCACGGTCCCGCTGCAGTCTCCGTCTGCCCAGTCTCTCTCCGTCCTCGCTTTCGGCTCTCCCTAATACTGCACAGTGGCCTTGGCTTGAGACATAACAAAGACAGTCCATCCTAGACAATCACCCTTCTGCACAGTATCTACGCAGCATTCAGCCTAGCACTCAGTAACAGTGGATTACATACACAGACATCTTGTCTCCAGGCCTCCTCTGTCCGAGTGGTGTGAGGCGATAGTGACTTCAGAATAATAATTCTTATAACATTCCTCTCTTTTTTTTTTCATGATGCCGTCGTCGGCATCAAAACAAAACAAGATGACCCATCATATGAAAATGTGAACAAAACACAGAGGACCCATTTCTGTAAACTCGTAAAGTGGGACCCAAAAGGTTCCCGTGTTGGAACCGGGCAGTGCTGGAACTTTTAGTACAGATCAACATGAATGCTTCATAGAGTTTTATCACACCAGATCAAACGTTTAGCTTTTTCCTACAATTTAGGGTTCATCTAATTAAGTAAGGCCTGTTTTAGGTACCTATGCGCACATTATTTTAAATTTACATTACACTAGGTAAGCTAAACCTGTTCAGTAACCAAGGTCGAATCCGTCTACTCTTCCCCAACCCTGTCAAACCCCACTTGGTTCTCCATTCTCCATTCCCGTGGACAATCATCCATCACTTTCATACCTGAAAAATCCAGGAGTACCATTGTGGGGTATCAGAGGACAGGCTGGGCCTTCACTCACCAGAAAACCTCATCCCCTCTAAAGGATGATAAAAACTGATGTGACCGCAGGTGAAATCCCGCTCTCGGCCAATCTGAGCAAGAAGTACCTGTATTAAAACTATGTGTTACCATTACCAGCTAATATTAAAGGATCTTTAGAGCCAATCAGATCCTGGTTCTTCCTATATCAAATCAAAAGGTGCATAAACCATAGGTCTTTGTGTGTCTGAAGCAAACAGTTTCCATTTTTTTTACCATACAACCATATTGATCAACATGATGCAACATTACAGTGTAGATGTCATAACAAAAGAAATCAAACATGTGAGTCAGTGGAACAGAGCAGTTAACAAACAGTAACACTATGTGAGAAGAGTCCGATACGTCAAGAACGTTAAGAAAGCCTTCAGGCCATTCAGGGCACAAGGCAGAAATTAATCTAATCGTGCGTAGGGTCTCTTCAGGCAACTCCTCCCGTTGAAGAATAAGGAATCAGAGTTCTCTGCCTTCTTCATCCCCAGTCCTCTTCTTGGTTCCCCCTCGCAGGCTGGACATTTGAGCTGGATGGTAATGAATGTTCACAGTGGATGGGGCACAGTGGATGGGGCACTGAGCATTTTATTTTGCATTTCTCCCTAATAAAACACTCTGTGAAGATGCTCTGCAGACACGAGCCCTTGTTTCTATTGGGGAACAGAAACAAGGTGTAATTAGTGTTCTTATCAAAACCCCCATTCATGTGTCATTTATTAAAACATCATCCAAGCACTTTCACATTCAAGATATTTCTGTGCACAATTATTTAGCTCCCAGAGCTCTGCAATTTAATTTAGTTAAAAAAGTAATCTTTAAGTTCAAATGTATTTGCAGTAGTTTTCCAGTAATTCTTAACAGAATGCATTCAATGTGTGTCTTAACTTTTAGTGTCTGACAGTTGAAAGTTCTCTGCAACATAATTTCATCATTCATATTCGTTTCATTCCATTTCCCGTTTTATTTTGAAAACCCAGCTGAGAAAAAGAAAGCCTTTCCATGTGGCGGCCTTTCCAACTTCTCCTTTTCCCTCTCTCTCTCTCTCTTTTTAAAAGAAAGAAATGGAGGTGCTATTCTGCACAGAGAAGACAAAATATATATACCATTCTGTTACTGTTCAAGGATGCCAAGGTTCTACAAAACAAAGCAGTGAGCAGGAGACTCTTTTGAAAACGTTCTAACATTGTTGAACAACCAAAGGTACTTAAGCAAATCAGAATTAGTTCCCAATTTAATCCTAAAATAAAGTAAACCATACATGTGATTATTTGCCATTTTTGATTTAACTGAGGATTAAGGACTTTGATTAAGAAGTTCTTGGATGAACGCGTCTCTGCGTTCTTATTTGCCTAGGCCTCTGTAATCTGATAGATAATCTGATATAATCTGATCTATGTGTTTTGAGTGCCTGGTCAGGAAAGGTTAAAGGTTCTCCGAAGCTTTCTGTTTTCAGCAACCCTGAAAACCAAAAACCCTTTACAGTCAGTGTTAGGAGTCAGGTAACCTGTGGGACCACCTCGTCGTCTCCCTGGTTCCACCAGCTGTGTCAAGTCCACAACAGCTCCGAACCACAGCAGCTTGTCCTGGGTGCTGTGCCCCAGGGGTCTCCACACCCCCCTGTGTGTGTGTAACGTCTCTTGTTGTAAGGACCTCACCTTATGTCCCGTTCAAGATGTTCTTTGCACAACAGGAGTCCCAATGTGGGGTGTCATTCCTGCTTTAATGTTCCTCAGAGAAAACCTTCAGTCACTGCTATCACCTTCCAGCTGTTACCCTTTTATCATCACAGCCTCCCAGCAATCCTGACCAGATCCAAAATGTCCCCATAATTTAATCTAATTAAATTAATCATACTTCTTTCTGTATGCAAGAGGATAACCATTAAATTATCCTGATCTAAAAGCCCTCTAGGTCAATAGTTAGCTAAACTCAGTTTTATGTGTTTTTCCCCTCAGTATGTTTTAACAACTGGTTACACCGATGCTTTAATCCCAAATTTACCCATGTTAGTTAGTAGAATGTGTCATTATGCTAATTTTATTGCAACCTTATCCATTTTAGCCAGTAACCTTTTCTTTGCGTTTTATTGATGCTGAACTCTGCTAACTCTAAGATGTTCATTAAATGAAATATAATTTAAAAGTTTAGATTACTCTGCTTATATAGTGGCTTAACTAATTAATTCATTTATTTATTTAACTGTTTATATAATACCCACTTAAGTTATTAGGTTGCTCTGTGATTCCATCAAGTTGCTTCTTTAAAAGTTTTCACCTTTACATCATCATCAATGTGTTTCATAATGTGTGTTTTGTGTTTTTAATTGTGTACAAGAAAATCTGAAGTGAAATGCATGAATTCGTGTCTGCAGAACTCATCTGTGTTTTTTTGTCGAAGGTTGTCCGATGCCTCAGTCATATTCCTGCCATTGTCCATTTTCAGTCCAATGTCTGAGGTCAGCAGCACAACATTCTCCTTCCGTTCAAGAGCCCATCCTCCAGTCCTCACGCCTGAAAACAGAATGAATTCTGCCAGCATTTTTTGCCAAAGAAAACGCTCCATAGGTTGAAAAGAAATTACAGCAAAGCAGTCACAAACATTTTAACTACAGTGTTCCCTCTAAACTGACAAACATAAAAGAGATAAAAGGATTAAAAAAATAAATCAAACTTTGCCTCTGATAAAATAAAACTCAAAACTGGATCAGGCTGAAGTCAATGACATCACCTTTTCTCCCTGTCCCAAGGATCAGCCCCCATGTCACTGTGGCACCGTTTAGGTATTCTCTCGCATCTGAGAATGTCTAAAATGAGACTAAATCTCTATGTTAGCACATTCCTATCATATTGACCAGGTTTCTTTGCAAAGAAAAGGAAGCAGAAAGATAGAGCTGTTAATAGCAGAAAGCAACAAACATTTTTAAGACACCACCTTTCTCCGCCGGAAGATCTCTTGGCATAACTTGGTTAAAACTTAGCATAATTTAGTGTCCAAATATGATTATGACTTCTTACCGTACTGCTAGACCTGTCTTCTCAGTCTTCTGTTGGCAGAAAGGTGGCGTCTCCTTTAATCTGAAAACAATAACTCAGAGAAAACAAGAGTGTTAATAGCATGCAGTTAAAACCCTGGTCCCCTTAGTGTCACTTTAACGTGATGTTGTTGTTTTTTTTTTTTTTGGCTGATCCTGGGAAGGTATCTATTCCTCACCTTTTGAAACTCTCTAAAAGAAAAAAACAAACAGACAAAAAATTGTCTTTTCCAATATGTCATACATTTTTAACTTATTACAACTTTTGAGTTCTTTTGGTCCTTTGACCATGTGTATTTACTGTTAGTAATACTTTTATTCATATATAACTTTCCAAATTTCAATTGGTCAAGGGTGAAACCTTAAAGCAATGATTTTTGTCTTTTAGGTCTCTGAGCTTCTAGTGTTTTTCTGTAAATGATAAGAGTTTCCCCGTAAGCACATTGAGAAGACTGCCCAAAACAAAACCGAGACTAGAATTAGAATTTAACCCTTCAGAAGCTGGCTTTTTATTTTATTTTTTCCCTCTGACATAGTTTTCGTGCCCCAGGCCAGAGCATACTGAACCCAGCCTCGCCTTAAACATTTAGATTTTTACATCATGGTCTGATTTGTTTATCATATCTTTTGTCCTGTTTCAGGTTAAACTGTCCCTCTGAGGTTCGCCTTAGCTCAGCGAAACTGGACAGCATCAGATGATTTTGTAACTGATGACGCGTTTAATGTGGCCTTCTGATATTCTGACGCTTTTCAAAATTCCTTTTAGCTGATTCAAATTCTAAGTAAAAAAGAAATAAAATAAATGAATAGAAAACCCTTAGAAAAGCAACCATATTTAGTTCCATACAGGTTTGTACAAAGCCAAAGCACAGTTTTTACATCTATTTAAATCAAAGATCATGTATATCTAAACTTCTTTCAAATGAACTGGTTTGTGATGAATCACTATTGTTACAAGCAATAAGATCTCAGTAATTTTATATTAGGGCTAAAAAACAAGTGATAGGATCTGTGCCTAATTTTGTAAAACAGTAAACTCAACAAGCTTTTATGTACGGCTTATTACCAGTTCCAATTTTCTAACGAAGATGAAATGTTTGCCATGTTAATCTCTCAGTGTAACAATTTAATTTGGGCCAGCTATTTAATGTGGGACAAATTAAAACAAACTTTGTTATTGAAGTCTCTCTTTTCCCTAGTTTAGCTTAACCTATTTCATACTTAAAAATGTATTTGAATTACGGAGCTGCAGTCTCCATAAACAAATGAACATTTATGAAACCATGATATTTATCATTGTAACCGAATTAATTCACACAGACGAACGTTTAATTACATACGATATACATACACACAGTTAGAAGATGACATTCAACTTACAGAAGATGATATTCAGACAGACAAACACACGCAGGCCTGTTTTTTCACTATCTTACACAGATCTGTGTTTTTCATATTTTTTAAATGTCTATGGCAACGCCGAAAGATGTTTTCAACGTGTTAAGTTCCCGCTCAGTTTAAAAGGTGGAGAGCGTGCGCTGGTTACGACCCCCGAATGTTTCGTCCACACGCGGTTTTACGTTTCAGCCCCGCAAGGATACAACTCTTTGTCTCGCAGACACTTGGACGCTTATCTATTTTTGAAAGTTATACGTTGCTATTAGCAGTTCCGAACAATTTTATCCACAACGGAAGTGCCTAGTCGGTCCCCACGTAAACGCTTCCCCGGTGAAACGCCTTTTTAGTTCCGTTTCCGTTTCTTTTTTCTATTAGTTTTCTTAAATTTTCGCTTTTCTTTTTATTAATTCTTAATTTTATTTTTATTATTTAGTAGCAGTACTGTAATAAAAAAAGTTAACCCCTATGTGGGAAATCTGAATGTTTATTCCAATCATTTATGCATGACATGCTTCTGGGCCCCTACTTTTCCAGCATGAAATCGAACGTCTCACCCTGGGGCAAGGCTTGACCCTGGGAACTCTGCCTTTGACCCATTATACGGACTATTCTGCTTCCAGACTTTTCCCTTTTTTTTATTATATTAGGCGCCCGCCTATGCATTGAAAATGCATGGCGGAGGCCTTATACTATGCACCTAATAAGGGTTTCTTTATTATTCCTTTTTAATCTTCCGTCACCGTTAATACAGCCCGAACCGTAGGCTGTACCCCCACAAACTATATATCAAAACGTGCGTCTCGAAGCCGCGAAGTGTGCTATTTGTACTTGACGCCATTTAAAGTTACCGTGGTAACAAAATTAACCAAAAACCACTTCTCAAAACCACTTCCTAGACACAGTTGACCTCTCCATAATGCAGAGTTCAGCATGGCACTTTTTTTTGGTGCAGTGGTTTAGGTGTTGGGCTGGTGCACCAAAGGTCGCAGGTTCGCAACCCGCTGGGGGTACCCAATATTATTTTTTTTTTTTAACAAGTAACAAATAAACAATTTGAACAACTGATATAAATGAATGAATGATGAAAAAATTTCAGATTTTTCTCATCACACCATTTCAAGTTACCATGGTGACAAAATGATCCAAAAAACACCCTAGAGATCCTAGAGATCTCCAGAACACTGGAGCCTGCCGACTTCTCCCGGCCGGGCGGAAGTGCAACTCAGCCGGCGACCAGAACGTAAACAAAGCCGGCGTTAGCGCGGAGGGGGATGCGAGCACAAAGTTTTCCTTAACGGTAGGTTTTGATGAAAACAAATCCTATACACATCAGCGCTATAGACACGCACATTGCGTCATAAACAGCTGCCGACCCTCGTATCTGGCTGATCGGCGCAGCGCCTCTCCAGCACTTGTTATCTAAAAGTTTTTTTATCACCGGACTTTTTCTTCCAAAACTGCACCGCGTTGCTGCGCTATAGCACACATAAGTTGCTGGACCTTCGGAGCAATAATAGTGATACTTTTATCGCCGATATTCCCGTCATCCTAGAGATCTCCAGAACACTGGAGCCTGCTGACTTCTCCCGGCCGGGTGGAAGTGCAACTCAGCCGGCGACCAGAACGTCAACAAAGCCGGCGTTAGGCACTGGCTATCTTTTCTTTCAAAACTGCACCACGTTGCTGCGCTATAGCACACATGAGTTTCTGGACCTTCAGAGCTATAACAGTGATACATTTAACAGGTGTTATGGTAGCTGGTTGCGCTGCTGAAAATATAAAGATGAGGAACAGAGCGCACCACTAGACGGGCGGTAATGATCCTTTTGGATGTGGTCAGCACCCATTAAAACACGAAGAAGAAGAAGGGCGCACCACTTTTAAAACAGAAGAAGAAGAAGTGGAAGTTCGTTGTCATAAATGGTGATGCGGAGCTGTTATGGTAAGTGTGTTAAGCCGGGCATACACTGTACGAGTTTTTCAGTCGTGGTACTTATATACAACTCAAACTGTGCGACGGAACCGCGGGTTTAAAAGTTCACCGCTCACGATCTGTGTACGGCGCAACGCTCGGACGCGACCGGAGTGCTCATACTGTAGAAGAAGAAGAAGAAGATGAAGAAGAAGAAGAAGAAGACGACGGAAGTGTCGATGGCTGCTGTAAACATTACCGGAGAGAAACGCGCTGCTTTGGCAATATGTGCAATTTTGTGTGCAGAAAGCCCTAAAAAGAAAAGGCGACGACGTATTTGGAGAAAGACATGGCTTAGGAAACATGACTACTACGGTCTGTCAGTTTTACAGAAAGAACTTGAGGTAAGCTGGCGGCCGTGCACATTTAACACCCCAGCCTTTTGCTCTTTGTTTATCAACAACGAGATATGTCGATTTTAAAAACAGAACAATGTATTAGGAGTTTAAAAAAATCAATTTCATTCTATTAGAATGAGATGTTTAAAAATATTTAGACTTCACAAAGCTGGAGGTTAAAAGTTTTATTGATTTCAAACACTCTCCCGATGCAGGGGATACAAATTCTGGCATGGATAAGTCGTTTGGCTGTGCTATCCTAGCGCAGCAGGTCTTGGTGATATCACAGTAAAATGAGCAAAAGTCTGGACTATTTCTGCCCTGTGATGGACTGCCGACCTGTCCAGGGTCTACCCCGCCTCTCGCCCATTGACACCGGTCCGAACCCAGCAGAGATAAACGTGTTAGAAAATGGATGATGGATGGTCTGGGCTATTTCTTTTTCCTTGCCATCAAGATCTTTGCCAACTGGCGCCAGAAAATGCTATTATTGGGCTTTCTTCGTCTGGAAACAAATGTTTACAACACCTTACACATTGAACGCACTCAGCTGACAATACAGCGATCTGATTGGCTGAGCAGCAAAAATCGAATCACGTGACCTCTCGGCCCGGAGCGCAACAGTTTAGATTTTTTATCAGCAATAACTTATTAATGTGCAAGTGAAAATGTGGGCACATTGGTGTTTTGAGATCACTGCTATGTGTAGCAACTTATCTAAGTGCAAGAAAGTTGCCGTCTGACAGTTCATACGAAACTTCTTAAGGAGACGTCCCACAGATTCTGAAAGTTGCCGTCTGACAGTTCATACGAAAGTTCTTAAGGAGACGTCCCACAGATTCTGGCCCACGGACTCGTTTTGAGGAAACTACGGTTGTAGCTCAGTGTCTGCCTTGCGGTGGTTGCGGAGAGGTGTCTGTTTTGTAGAATAAATCATCCGCCAATGAGTTATTGATCTGGAAAGCCGAATCTGAAACCACCGAAAAACATTTCAGATCCCAAATGTACAGCGTTCTAATTCTTCCAGTCTATTAGCAGCTTCCCGTAAGAGGTCGGCCACTGAACGTCTGCCTGCTGAGTTTGACATTATTAAACAATGCTTCATGTCGGGGAAAAGCCATGTAGATTTGACCGACGCAGTAAAATGCTAACCAACCAATGGGAAGAAGTTGAGCCCTTAAGACACAGCCCTCCTCATTTGCATAATGAGGCAGAAATGCATACAGAAATGTAAAAAGGACAGGCAGAAATGTAAAAAGGAGAGACAGAAATGTAAAAACGGCAAACAGAAATGTAAAAAGGACAAACAGAAATGTAAAAAGGACAAACAGAAATGTAAAAAGGACAGGCAGAAATGAATAGCATCGGAGAAAAAAATAGGGCAAAAAAATACAAAGAAAGAATAAAACAGACAAAAATAATATAACATGCACATAAATAAATACTTAAAAAAAAAGTAATTAATAAATAAGGTGGCTAATTAAAGGAAATATATACATTTTGTCTCACTGTATAATTCATTTTCTATCTACATTTATTTGTGCATTGTATTTTTGGTGGCACATAATTGTATGCATATTTATTTATTGAGCATTTATTTATTTCTGTATTTATTTTTAAATATGGAAGACTTGGTCCTCCATACTCCAGGGCTCAACAAGAATTAATCTAAAGATGTTTTAGAACTGATTGGTGACCTTTAGTTTATATTTCAGAAAGTTAGTTATAAGTAGAGTTATGTGGTTTTATGTTTTTTGGATACAATCCGGGTTAGCACCCGAACATCCCTTTCAGACAGCTTCCTCGTGCTTCCACAGTTAATCCTGTTGGATTTGGTTCATCCACATTACCCTGGACACCGTGGCTCTTGATACATCACAAACACTTGCTGTCTTGGTCACAGATTCAATTCAATTCAATTCAATTCAATTTTATTTATATAGCGCCAAATCATGAAACATGTCATCTCAAGGCACTTTACAAAATCAAGTTCAATCATATTATACAGATTGGGTCAGATTATACAGATTGGTCAAAATGTCCTATATAAGGAAACCAGTTGATTGCGTCAAAGTCTTGACAAGCAGCATTCACTCCTGGGGAACCGTAGAGCCACAGGGAGAGTCGTCTGCATTGTACATGGCTTTGCTGCAATCCCTCATACTGAGCAAGCATGAAGCGACAGTGGGAAGAAAAACCACCCATTAACGGGAAAAAAAAACCTCCGGCAGAACCGGGCTTAGTATGAACGGTCATCTGCCTCGACCGACTGGGGTTACAGAAGACAGAGCAGAGACACAACAAGAGAGACAAAAAAGCACAGAAGCACACATTGATCTAGTAATCTGTTCTACATTAGATGGTAGTAACGGGTGAGCCGTCTTCTCTGGATGATGTCAAAGTTAACAGAACGCCAGACCAGGTGTACCTACTATGAAGAAAAAGAGAGAGAGCAAAAAGTTAAAAGCTGAAATGACGACAGTCATTTCAATGTAATACAATGCAAAACTGGAGAACCGTAGAATGAAGAACAGTAGAAATCAGTAGAGTGAGAAAATTAGACCCTGATGTCCTCCAGTAGCCTAAGCCTATAGCAGCATAACTATAGAGGTAGCTCAGGGTAACATGAGCCACTCTAACTATAAGCTTTGTCAAAAAGGAATGTTTTAAGATTAGTCTTAAAAATAGATAGGGTGTCTGCCTCACGGACCAAAACTGGGAGTTGGTTCCACAGGAGAGGAGCCTGATAGCTAAAGGATCTGCCTCCCATTCTACTTTTAGAGACTCTAGGAACCACCAGCAGACCAGCAGTCTGAGAGCGAAGTGCTCTGTTAGGAACATACGGAGTAATCAGAGCTCTGATATATGATGGAGCTTGATTATTAAGGGCTTTATACGTTAGAAGAAGAATTTTAAATTCTATTCTTGATTTAACAGGAAGCCAATGAAGGGAAGCTAAAATTGGAGAAATATGATCCCTCTTGTTGATTTTCATCAGAACTCTTGCCGCAGCATTTTGGATCAGCTGAAGATTTCGAACTGCATTTTGTGGACTTCCTGATAGTAAAGAATTACAATAGTCCAGCCTTGAAGTAACAAATGCATGCACTAGTTTTTCAGCATCACCCCTGGACAGAATGTTTCTAATTTTGGCGATATTCCGGAGGTGAAAAAAGGAAACTCTGGAAACCTGTTTAATATGGGATTTAAATGACATGTCTTGGTCAAAAATAACACCAAGATTTTTTACTTTATTACCAGAGGCCAAGTTAATGCCATCCAGATTCAGTGATTGATTAAGAAGTTTATTTTTTGAGGACTCTGGCCCAAAGATTACAACTTCTGTCTTGTCAGAATTTAAATGCAGGAAATTTAAAGTCATCCAGCTTTTGATGTCATCAAGACATGACTGCAGTCGAAGTAACTGATTGGATTCATCAGGATTTATGGATAAATATAGCTGAGTGTCATCAGCATAACAGTGGAAATTAATCCCATGCTGTCTGATAATTTTGCCAACCGGAAGCATATATATAGTAAATAGAATTGGTCCAAGGACTGAACCCTGTGGTACTCCACAGGTGACCCTAGAGTTTGAAGAAGATTTATTATTAACATGAACAAACTGGAATCTGTCCGACAGATAAGATTTAAACCAGCCTAATGCTTTCCCCTTAATCCCTACAGTATGCTCAAGTCTTTGTAGGAGAATATTTTGATCAACTGTGTCAAATGCAGCACTGAGATCTAACAGGACAAGTACAGACACAAGTCCATTATCTGAGGCCATGAGAATATCATTGGTGACCTTCACCAGAGCTGTTTCAGTGCTATGATGAGCTCTAAAGCCTGACTGAAACTCCTCAAGTAGGTCATTACTTTGTAAATGTTCACAAAGTTGATTAGCAACTACTTTCTCAAGAATTTTAGATAAGAAAAGAAGATTAGATATAGGTCTGTAGTTTACTAGCTCATCTTGATCAAGAGAAGGTTTCTTAAGTAAAGGTTTAATAACAGCTACTTTAAAAGCCTTTGGTACATATCCATTTACTAAGGATAGATTAATCATGTCTAAAATAGGACCACTGATCAGAGGGAATACCTCCTTAAACAACTTGGTTGGGATTGGGTCTAACATACAGGTAGAAGGTTTAGATGAAGCTAAAATTTTAGATAGCTCAGAAAGCTCTACTGCTTTTAAACAGTTCAGACACTGCGCAGGTCCTAAGGATTCCTCCAATGCTGCCTCACTTACTGAGGACGAGGTAATCATGTTTGGGAGGATGCCAATTATTTTATTTTTAATGGAATCAATTTTATTTATGAAGAATCCCATAAAATCATTACTGCTAAGAGCTAAGGGGATGGCTGGATCAACAGAGCTGTGGCTCTGGGTAAGTTTGGCAACTGTATTGAAGAGAAATCTAGGATTATTCTTATTCTCCTCAATTAATGATGAAAAATATGCTGCTCTAAATCTGCGAATGGTCTTGTTATACAACAATAGACTGTCCCTCCAGATTAGGTAGGATTCCTCTTGGTGTGTAGAGCGCCATTTTCTCTCCAATTTCCTAACATTGTGCTTCAAGGAATGCAGCTCTGAATTAAACCAAGGAGCCAGCTTCCTGTGAATAATCACCTTCTTTTTCAAGGGAGCTACATTGTCTAATGCAGAACGCAATGACAAAGTCATACCGTTTACAAAGACATCTATTTGTGAATTGGAAGAAACAACATTGCTGCCATCTACAGGGCATTTCTGCAATACGGAGGATATTAAAAAGGGGACAGACTCTTTAAGTTTTGATACAGCATTATCCGATAAAGATCTACTATAATGGAACCCTCTTTTGGGGGTGGAGAACTCCGTTAGATTAAACTCAAATGTTATTAAAAAATGATCAGATAGGACAGGGTTGTGAGGAAATACTGTTAATTCTTCACAATCAATGCCATATGTCAGCACAAGGTCTAAAGTATGGAGCCAAGAGTGCGTCGGTTTATGCACATTTTGAGCAAAACCAATTGAATCTAGGATAGTTTTAAAGGCTACACTAAGGTTATCACATTCAGTGTCAACATGGATGTTAAAATCACCCACTATAATAACCTTATCAGTATTTAACACCAAATCAGATAAGAAGTCTGACAGCTGATCCAAAAACTGAGTGCAAGGGCCTGGTGGACGATACAAAACAATAAACAGAAGAGGTTTTATTGCTTTGCAGTTTGGATGAGGGAAACTGAGGGTTAAATGTTCAAAAGAACTGTAGTTATTAATTGGCCTGGGACTAATTAATAAATCAGACTGAAAGATGGTTGCCACTCCTCCTCCTCTTCCCACAGATCTGGGAATGTGGAAATTTGAATAATTGGAGGGAGTTGACTCATTTATACTAACGTAGTCCTCTTGTAGCCAGGTTTCTGTGAGACAAAACAAATCAATCTGTTTATCAGAAATCAATTCGTTAACTAACAAAGTCTTTGGAGGGAGAGACCTTATATTTAATAGACCACATTTAATTGTTTTATTTTTAGGTTCAAGGTGAACCGTATTGATTTTTATTAGGTTTTTATGATTTGTTCCTTTTAGATAAGTTTTTGATCTGTTAAGTTTTGGCCGTGGGAAAGACACCGTCTCAATAGGATAATGGGTGGGTAACAGTACAGAAGCTGCAGAGAGGTGTGTTAAACTACGGCTCTGCTTCCTGGTCTGGACCCTGGGTTGTCAGCATTTAGGAGAACTAATAAAACCGGCCAGATTTCTAGAAAGAAGAGCTGCACCATCCAAAGTGGGATGGATGCCGTCTCTCCGGATCAGACCAGGTTTTCCCCAGAAAGTTCGCCAGTTATCAATGTAGCCCACGTCGTTTTCAGGACACCACCTAGACAACCAGCGGTTGAATGATGACATGCGGCTAAACATGTCATCACTGGTCAGATCAGGCAGGGGACCAGAGAAAATTACGGAGTCCGACATTGTTTTAGCAAACTCACACACCGAAGCAACACCAACTTTAGTGACCTCCGATCGGCGTGACCGGGTGTCATTACCGCCAGCGTGAATAAAAATCTTACTGTATTTACGCTTATCCTTAGCCAGCAGTTTTAGGTAAGATTCTATGTCGCCCGTTCTGGCCCCTGGCAGGCATTTAACTATGGTCCCTGATGTCTCTAGTGCCACGTTTCTGACTATTGAGCTCCCAATCACCAGAGTCGGCTTCTCAGCGGGTGTGTCGCTGAGTGGGGAAAATTTGTTAGAAACGCAGACGGGTTGGTGGTGAACTGGGGGCTGAAATCTAGAGCTATGCTTCCTACGGACTGTCACCCAGCCGGCCTGCTTACCCGGCTGCTCGGGTGCTTCTGGAGGACCACTAAGTGAAGTAACGCTAGGTCTATGTGGCTCCGCGCTAGCAAAGGGGCGGCTATCAGCTGGTCTTTCCATAGCACGGAGCCGGGTCTCTAATTCTGACACCCTCGCCTCCAAAGCTACAAAAACACTACATTTATTACAAGTACCATTATCACTAAAGGAGGCAGAGGAATAGCTAAACATCTGACACAGAGAGCAGGAGATAAGGGGAGACTTAGTAAGAGACGGAGAAGCTGAAGTAATAGTAGGAGAGGAAGCCATTGTGGAGCTAAAGCTAGGCTAGGCTAAAGCTAGGCTAGCGCCCTTCTACCACGCCAAGAGAGCAAACCGTGAAACACGAGGAGTTCCCAAGCGTGATGTGCAGCAACAGAAAATGTTTTAAAAGTGCTTATGTGTTAGAAACAGATGTTACAGCAAAGAGATTAAAGATAAAAGCGAGAGAATCTGGAGCAACAAACCGTTGCTCACGCAGTGAAAACAGGAAGTGATGCAATACGCCTTACCGCAAACAGGAAGTGACACACTCAATGCTGCACTGAGGTGCAAGGCAAGGCAAGGGAAATTTATTTATATAGCACAATTCAGTACAGAGACAATACAAAGTGCTTTACATGATTAAAATATAGCAAAATAAACGCAAGTAGGAATAAAATGTAGATAGAAAATAGAATAAAAGCAAGTAGAGATAGAATGTAGAAACAAAGACGAACATTAAAAACAGTAAAACAGTTTAACTAGAACAGTCAAAGGCAATTGTAAACAAATGTGTTTTTAATCTTGATTTAAAAGAACTCCGCACTTTTACAGTTTTCTGGAAGTTTGTTCCAGATAAGCGGAGCATAGGAACTAAATGCTGCTTCTCCTTGTTTACTTCTGGTTCTAGGAATGCAGAGTAGGCTGGAGCCAGAAGACCTGAGTGGTCTGGAGGGTTGATACACTGATAACAAGTCTGTAATGTATTTAGGTGCTAAGCCATTAGGGATTTATAGACTAACAGAAGTATTTTAAAGTCTATTCTCTGAGATACAGGGAGCCAGTGTAAGGACTTTAGAACTGGGGTTATGTGCTCTACTTTCTTAGTCTTGGTGAGGACGTGGGCAGCAGCGTCCTGGATCAGCTGCAGCTGTCTGATCCACTTTTTGGCAGGGCTTTGAACCGGTTCAAGGAACGAAAACGAAAACCGGGAACTTTTTGTATTTTACAGGGAACAGGAACGAAACCAGAAACGTTATTATTTTTTATGTTCTGGAACTGGAACACTTATTTAAAAATAATGGTAACCGGTTAATGCCGGTTTTATTTCGTTCCTCAAAGTTTTCGTTGCCTAATTAACTAAAAAAATAAAATAAAAAATTTCCTGCGCACGTTACCATGAAGGCTGAGGTTCACTTCCTGTGTGACATCACATCACACATTCGCTGACTGAATGGAGCGAGAGCGGTGTCTCCACTAGAGCTACACATCTTAAATAAGAGGTAAATTATGATCAGTGACGGACTGGACGGTCTGGCATTCGCCATGATCGTCGGGTGTGCGCCGCCCCTTTCACCCTGTTCATTGTAGGCCTACATTATCTCTCGGCCCACTAATAAGCCAAATGCAGGGTTTCCCGCAGCACTGTCTTGGCGAGGCAGCCGCCTCGCCAAACTCACGCTACCGCCTCGCCAACATTCAAAAAAAAAAAAAAAATAAACACAAAAAAAATAAACAAAGAAACGAACTCGATTTGCTGCATATTTATTTGACGTTAACACGCAGTTTTTTGTTGCTGCTTTCGCGCGTGCATATACTGAATGGCAGGGAAAAAACACATGGATACGCCCCCCCCCCCTCAGTCCGCACAAAACTTGTCGTCTCCCCCCCCCAACGCACCTCCTCGCCTAAGCAAATTCCTGCGGGAAACACTGAAATGCCTCTTGGTTCAGTTTTCATGCATATTAAAGTTAGAGTTCAACACCAATGGGGCTACAAACCTGCGTGTTATTTCCGTGCATGTGAAGTTATATCTGTGTGTTGCGGGCGCGTGCGTGCGCGTCCCCATGTGGGCCGCTGGTTGGTGAAAATGCCAGGGCCGTTTTTTAATCCCGGTCCGTCACTGATTACGATCCATCGTTAAGTAAAACACTCATTCCAAACAGCTGACAGGAACGGAATTAACCGTTCTGGGAACAGTATTTTTTTGTTCTAACCGGTTCGGGAACGTCAATTTATTGGTGGAACTCATAACCAGAAACGTTATAATTCTGTTTCTGTTCGGAACGAACCGATTGGGGGAAAAAATCGGTTCAAAGCCCTGCTTTTTGGCAGACCTGTGAAAACACGGTTGCAGTAATCAATTCTACTAAATATAAACGCATGGATTAGTTTTTCCAGATCCTGCTGAGACATTAGTCCTTTAATCCTGGAAATATTCTTCAGGTGATAGAAAGCCGACCTTGTCACTGTCTGTAAATGCTTTTGGAGGTTCAGGTCTGAGTCCATCACTACACCCAGATTTCGGGCTTGATCAGTGGTTTCTAGCTGATGCGACTGACGCTGTGTGCTAACTTTTGATCTCTCCTCTATTGGTCCAAATATTATTACTTCAGTTTTGTTTTTATTCAATTGAAGAAAGTTTTGACACTTCCGGCAAGATGTGCACCAACAATTTGTCCTCCTTTGAACTCACCCATGTCACCCATAATGTTGTGTGCATTGCAATATTTTGAGCAAAACTGTGCTCTTACCCTGCTAATTGGACCTTCACACTCTGCTCTTATTGGTTCAATGTGCAATTAATGAAGATTGGCCACCAGGCTGGTCCAATTTAGCCATGAAACCTCCCACACTAAAATGAGAGGTGTTTCAGTTTCATTGTCCAACTCCTGTATATAGTGTATTTCACTTACTGAATTGAGTTACTGAAATAATTGTCTATACTTTTATTTATTAAGATTTAATTCTAGTGTTTATGTAAGGCAGAGGTTACAAATGTAAACGTTACGACCTTTTGTTTGGACCGTTTTTGTCTTTTCTTCTTTCTATTAAAAACGGCTCTACGAAAAGAAGTGGAAACAACGCCCCCAAAATGACGCTTGTGGCCAAAAAGTGTATTATGTCAGTAGTGGTTTAGGACTACCGTAGCAAATGAATGGGAAACGTTGACTGTCGGCTGTCGCCAATTAGCTCATTAGCTGCGTCTCAGATCGAAATACGCAGTTTGCAGCTCTGCAGACGCAAAGTTTTCCCGGTCGGCAGGTTTTGATGAGGGCAAATCCTTTTCACTCAGAAGGTTTGATTTTAAAATCCCCAAGCGATGAGAGCCTACGACCAAGGAACTCGGAAGCTTTGCCTTTGACGGTCATGCCCACCACCAGGCAGGCGCCTTCTTCAACTTCTTCAGAAGTTGAACGATTGTAGTTAGGCGCCCGCCTATGCATTGAAAATGCATAGCGGAGGCCTTATGCTATGCACCTAATAAGGGTTTCTTTATTATTATTATTATTATAGTACCGTTAATACAGCCCGAACCGTAGGCCCTACCCCCACATACTATATATCGAAACGTTCGTCTCGACGCCGCGATCAGGGCTTTTTGTACTTGACGGCATTTCGACTTACGGTTGGAACAAAATTCGCAAAAAACCACAGAAAAATGGTCATTTTCAACACTCTACTGTGTCGTCATGCTTTCACCTACGAACAATGTTTAACTACCAGTTTGTAGATATATCTTTGAACTATTCAGAAGTGAAAACGGAACGTGCATATCTTTTATCGTTTTCTCATCACGCCATTTTCAGTTACCATGGTGACAAAATTCTCCAAAAAACACAGAACAACTTTAGCCTACTTGCTCAATTTTCACTCTACATGCACAAATTATACATCAACACGTAGGTATTTGTGTCTGGATTCAGGAAATGTAATCCTCATTGATGTAGGTCTTTTAGATTTCTTGCAAATCACCTCAGACCGGCAACAACCCCAAAGTGAAACTTATGCGAAAAACACCAAACAACTTTAGCATACTCGCTCAATTTTCACTCTACGTAGACAAATTATACATCAAAACGTAGGTCTTTTTGTCTGGATTCAGAAAATGTAACCCTCATTGCTGTAGGACTTATAGATTTTTTTCATCACGCCATTTTCACCTACCCTGGTGACAAAATTATCCAGAAACCAACAAACAACTTTAGCCTACTTGCTCAATTTTCACTCTACATGCACAAATTATACATCAACACGTAGGTATTTGTGTCTGGATTCAGAAAATGTAATCCTCATTGGTGTAGGTCTTATAGATTTTTCGCAAATCACCTCAGACCGACAGCAACTCCAAAGTCAAAATTATGCAAAAAACAACAAACAACTTGAGCCTACTCGCTCAATTTTCACTGTACGTACACAAATTATACATCAGAACGTAGGTCTTCTTGTCTGGATTCAGGAAATGTAACCCACATTGGTGTAGGACTTATAGATTTTTCGCAAATCACCTCAGACCGGCAACAACCCCAAACCTTCCCCAAATTCAGCGAGTTGTTTGGGTTTTTTTTTTGTGCTGCAGCCATCCATCCAGGGCCGGTCAAAGCCATAGGCGTACTAAGGGGCTGCTTGGGCCCACCGGTGCAATGGGGGGGCCCCCAAATTTTTACAGGCCGAACCGTAGGGTGTACCCCCACTTACTATATATCGAAACGTTCGTCTCGACGGCGCGATGCAGGCTTTTTGCACTTGACGTCATTTCCAGTTACGGTTGGAACAACATTTGAAAAAAACCACAGAAAAATGGTTATTTTCAACACTCTACTGTGTCGTCATGCTTTCACCTACGAACATCGTTTAACTTCCAGTTTGTAGATATATCTTTGAACTATTCAGAAGTGAAAACGGAATGTGGATATCTTTTATCGTTTTCTCATCACGCCATTTTCAGTTACCATGGTGACAAAATTCTCCAAAAAACACAGAACAACTTTTGCCTACTTGCTCAATTTTCACTCTACGTGCACAAATTATACATCAAAACGTAGGTATTTCTGCCTGGATTTAGGAAATGTAACCCTCATTGGTGTAGGTGTTTTAGATTTTTCGCAAATCACCTCAGACCGGCAACAACCCCAAAGTGAAACTTATGCGAAAAACACCAAACAACTTTAGCCTACTCGCTCAATTTAAACTCTACGTAGACAAATTATACATCAAAACGTAGGTCTTTTTGTCTGGATTCAGAAAATGTAACCCTCATTGCTGTAGGACTTATAGATTTTTTAATCACGCCATTTTCACCTACCCTGGTGACAAAATTATCCAGAAACCAACAAACAACTTTAGCCTACTTGCTGAATTTTCACTCTACATGCACAAATTATACATCAAAACGTAGGTAGTTTTGTCTGGAATCAGGAAATGTAACCCTTATTGGTGTAGGTCTTATAGATTTTTCGCAAATCACCTCAGACCGGCAGCAACCCCAAAGTCAAAATTATGCAAAAAACAACAAACAACTTGAGCCTACTCGCTCAATTTTCACTCTACGTAGTCAAATTATACATCAAAACGTAGGTCTTCTTGTCTGGATTCAGGAAATGTAACCCTCATTGGTGTAGAACTTATAGAATTTTCGCAAATCACCTCAGACCGGCAACAACCCCAAACCTTCCCCAAATTCAGCGAGTTGTTTGTTTTTTTTTTTTTGCTGCAGCCATCCATCCAGGGCCGGTCAAAGCCATAGGCGTACTAAGGGGCTGCTTGGGCCCACCGGTGCAATGGGGGGGCCCCCAAATTTTTACAGGCCGAACCGTAGGGTGTACCCCCACTTACTATATATCGAAACGTTCGTCTCGACGACGCGATGCAGGCTTTTTGCACTTGACGTCATTTCCAGTTACGGTTGGAACAACATTTGCAAAAAACCACCGAAAAATTGTCATTTTCAACACTCTACTGTGTCGTCATGCTTTCACCTACGAACATCGTTTAACTTCCAGTTTGTAGATATATCTTTGAACTATTCATAAGTGCAAACGGAATGTGGATATCTTTTATCGTTTTCTCATCACACCATTTTCAGTTACCATGGTGACAAAATTCTCCAAAAAACACCAAACAACTTTTGCCTACTTGCTCAATTTTCACTCTACGTGCACAAATTATACATCAAAACGTAGGTATTTCTGCCTGGATTTAGGAAATGTAACCCTCATTGGTGTAGGTGTTTTAGATTTTTCGCAAATCACCTCAGACCGGCAACAACCCCAAAGTGAAACTTATGTGAAAAACACCAAACAACTTTAGCCTACTCGCTCAATTTACACTCTACGTAGACAAATTATACATCAAAACGTACGTCTTTTTGTCTGGATTCAGAAAATGTAACCCTCATTGCTGTAGGACTTATAGATTTTTTTCATCACGCCATTTTCACCTACCCTGGTGACAAAATTATCCAGAAACCAACAAACAACTTTAGCCTACTTGCTAAATTTTCACTCTACATGCACAAATTATACATCAAAACGTAGGTCTTCTTGTCTGGATTCAGGAAATGTAACCCTCATTGGTGTAGGACTTATAGAATTTTCGCAAATCACCTCAGACCGGCAACAACCCCAAACCTTCCCCAAATTCAGCGAGTTGTTTGGTTTTTTTTTGTGCTGCAGCCATCCATCCAGAGCCGGTCAAAGCCATAGGCGTACTAAGGGGCTGCTTGGGCCCACTGGTGCAATGGGGGGCCCCCCAAATTTTTACAGGCCGAACCGTAGGGTGTACCCCCACTTAATATATATCGAAACGTTCGTCTCGACGACGCGATGCAGGCTTTTTGTACTTGACGTCATTTCCAGTTACGATTGGAACAACATTTGCAAAAAAACACAGAAAAATGGCAATTTTCAACGCTCTACTGTGTCCTCATGCTTTCACCTACGAACATTGTTTAACTTCCAGTTTGTAGATATATCTTTGAACTATTCAGAAGTGCAAACGGAATGTGGATATCTTTTATCGTTTTCTCATCACGCCATTTTCAGTTACCATGGTGACAAAATTCTCCAAAAAACACCAAACAACTTTTGCCTACTCGCTCAATTTTCACTCTACGTGCACAGATTATACATTAAACGTAGGTATTTCTGCCTGGATTTAGGAAATGTAACCCTCATTGGTGTAGGTGTTTTAGATTTTTCGCAAATCACCTCAGACCGGCAACAACCCCAAAGTCAAACTTATGCGAAAAACACCAAACAACTTCAGCATACTCGCTCAATTTTCACTGTACGTACACAAATTATACATCAGAACGTAGGTCTTCTTGTCTGGATTCAGGAAATGTAACCCACATTGGTGTAGGACTTATAGATTTTTCGCAAATCACCTCAGACCGGCAACAACCCCAAACCCTCCCCAAGTTGAGCGAGTAAGCTGCAGTTGTTTTCCGTCCTGCAGACAGCCAGCCAGGGCCGGTCAAAGCCATAGGCGTACTAAGGGGCCGCTTGGGCCCACCGGAGCAATGGGGGGGGCCCCCAAATTTTTTTTTTTTTTTTTTACAAGTAACAATTAAATTACTTCAGTTATACGCACCACCAGGCGGGCGCCTTCTTCAACTTCTTCAGAAGTTGAACGTTTCTAGTTATTGTTTATTAATCTTCCGTCACCGTTAATACAGCCCGAACCGTAGGGTCTACCCCCACATACTATATATCGAAACGTTCGTCTCAACGCCGCGATCAGGGCTTTTTGTACTTGACGGCATTTCGACTTACGGTTGGAACAAAATTCGCAAAAAACCACAGAAAAATGGTCATTTTCAACACTCTACTGTGTCGTCATGCTTTCACCTACGAACATCGTTTAACTTCCAGTTTGTAGATATATCTTTGAACTATTCAGAAGTGAAAACGGAATGTGCATATCTTTTATCGTTTTCTCATCACGCCATTTTCAGTTACCATGGTGACAAAATTCTCCAAAAAACACAGAACAACTTTAGCCTACTTGCTCAATTTTCACTCTACGTGCACAAATTATACATCAACACGTAGGTATTTCTGTCTGGATTCAGGAAATGTAACCCTCATTGGTGTAGGTCTTTTAGATTTCTTGCAAATCACCTCAGACCGGCAACAACCCCAAAGTGAAACTTATGCGAAAAACACCAAACAACTTTAGCCTACTCGCTCAATTTACACTCTACGTAGACAAATTATACATCAAAACGTACGTCTTTTTGTCTGGATTCAGAAAATGTAACCCTCATTGCTGTAGGACTTATAGATTTTTTTCATCACGCCATTTTAACCTACCCTGGTGACAAAATTATCCAGAAACCAACAAACAACTTTAGCCTACTTGCTCAATTTTCACTCTACATGCACAAATTATACATCAAAACGTAGGTAGTTTTGTCTGGAATCAGGAAATGTAACCCTTATTGGTGTAGGTCTTATAGATTTTTCGCAAATCACCTCAGACCGGCAGCAACCCCAAAGTCAAAATTATGCAAAAAAACAACGAACAACTTGAGCCTACTCGCTCAATTTTCATTCTACATGCACAAATTATACATCAAAACGTAGGTCTTCTTGTCTGGATTCAGGAAATGTAACCCTCATTGGTGTAGGACTTATAGAATTTTCGCAAATCACCTCAGACCGGCAACAACCCCAAACCTTCCCCAAATTCAGCGAGTTGTTTGGGGTTTTTTTGTGCTGCAGCCATCCATCCAGAGCCGGTCAAAGCCATAGGCGTACTAAGGGGCTGCTTGGGCCCACCGGTGCAATGGGGGGCCCCCCAAATTTTTACAGGCCGAACCGTAGGGTGTACCCCCCACTTACTATATATCGAAACGTTCGTCTCGACGACGCGATGCAGGCTTTTTGCACTTGACGTCATTTCCAGTTACGATTGGAACAACATTTGCAAAAAAACACAGAAAAATGGCAATTTTCAACGCTCTACTGTGTCCTCATGCTTTCACCTACGAACATTGTTTAACTTCCAGTTTGTAGATATATCTTTGAACTATTCAGAAGTGCAAACGGAATGTGGATATCTTTTGTCGTTTTCTCATCACGCCATTTTCAGTTACCATGGTGACAAAATTCTCCAAAAAACACCAAACAACTTTTGCCTACTCGCTCAATTTTCACTCTACGTGCACAGATTATACATCAAAACATAGGTATTTCTGCCTGGATTTAGGAAATGTAACCCTCATTGGTGTAGGTGTTTTAGATTTTTCGCAAATCACCTCAGACCGGCAACAACCCCAAAGTCAAACTTATGCGAAAAACACCAAACAACTTCAGCATACTCGCTCAATTTTCACTTTACGTACACAAATTATACATCAGAACGTAGGTCTTCTTGTCTGGATTCAGGAAATGTAACCCACATTGGTGTAGGACTTATAGATTTTTCGCAAATCACCTCAGACCGGCAACAACCCCAAACCCTCGCCAAGTTGAGCGAGTAAGCTGCAGTTGTTTTCCGTCCTGCAGACAGCCAGCCAGGGCCGGTCAAAGCCATAGGCGTACTAAGGGGCCGCTTGGGCCCACCGGAGCAATGGGGGGGGCCCCCAAATTTTTTTTTTTTTTTTTTTTTTTTTTTTACAAGTAACAATTAAATTACTTCAGTTATACGCACCACCAGGCGGGCGCCTTCTTCAACTTCTTCAGAAGTTGAACGTTTCTAGTTATTGTTTATTAATCTTCCGTCACCGTTAATACAGCCCGAACCGTAGGGTCTACCCCCACATACTATATATCGAAACGTTCGTCTCAACGCCGCGATCAGGGCTTTTTGTACTTGACGGCATTTCGACTTACGGTTGGAACAAAATTCGCAAAAAACCACCGAAAAATGGTCATTTTCAACACTCTACTGTGTCGTCATGCTTTCACCTACGAACATCGTTTAACTTCCAGTTTGTAGATATATCTTTGAACTATTCAGAAGTGAAAACGGAATGTGCATATCTTTTATCGTTTTCTCATCACGCCATTTTCAGTTACCATGGTGACAAAATTCTCCAAAAAACACAGAACAACTTTAGCCTACTTGCTCAATTTTCACTCTACGTGCACAAATTATACATCAACACGTAGGTATTTCTGTCTGGATTCAGGAAATGTAACCCTCATTGGTGTAGGTCTTTTAGATTTCTTGCAAATCACCTCAGACCGGCAACAACCCCAAAGTGAAACTTATGCGAAAAACACCAAACAACTTTAGCCTACTCGCTCAATTTACACTCTACGTAGACAAATTATACATCAAAACGTAGGTCTTTTTGTCTGGATTCAGAAAATGTAACCCTCATTGCTGTAGGACTTATAGATTTTTTTCATCACGCCATTTTCACCTACCCTGGTGACAAAATTATCCAGAAACCAACAAACAACTTTAGCCTACTTGCTCAATTTTCACTCTACATGCACAAATTATACATCAAAACGTAGGTAGTTTTGTCTGGAATCAGGAAATGTAACCCTTATTGGTGTAGGTCTTATAGATTTTTCGCAAATCACCTCAGACCGGCAGCAACCCCAAAGTCAAAATTATGCAAAAAACAACGAACAACTTGAGCCTACTCGCTCAATTTTCATTCTACATGCACAAATTATACATCAAAACGTAGGTCTTCTTGTCTGGATTCAGGAAATGTAACCCTCATTGGTGTAGGACTTATAGAATTTTCGCAAATCACCTCAGACCGGCAACAACCCCAAACCTTCCCCAAATTCAGCGAGTTGTTTGGGTTTTTTTTGTGCTGCAGCCATCCATCCAGAGCCGGTCAAAGCCATAGGCGTACTAAGGGGCTGCTTGGGCCCACCGGTGCAATGGGGGGCCCCCCAAATTTTTACAGGCCGAACCGTAGGGTGTACCCCCCACTTACTATATATCGAAACGTTCGTCTCGACGACGCGATGCAGGCTTTTTGCACTTGACGTCATTTCCAGTTACGATTGGAACAACATTTGCAAAAAAACACAGAAAAATGGCAATTTTCAACGCTCTACTGTGTCCTCATGCTTTCACCTACGAACATTGTTTAACTTCCAGTTTGTAGATATATCTTTGAACTATTCAGAAGTGCAAACGGAATGTGGATATCTTTTATCGTTTTCTCATCACGCCATTTTCAGTTACCATGGTGACAAAATTCTCCAAAAAACACCAAACAACTTTTGCCTACTCGCTCAATTTTCACTCTACGTGCACAGATTATACATCAAAACGTAGGTATTTCTGCCTGGATTTAGTAAATGTAACCCTCATTGGTGTAGGTGTTTTAGATTTTTCGCAAATCACCTCAGACCGGCAACAACCCCAAAGTCAAACTTATGCGAAAAACACCAAACAACTTCAGCATACTCGCTCAATTTTCACTTTACGTACACAAATTATACATCAGAACGTAGGTCTTCTTGTCTGGATTCAGGAAATGTAACCCACATTGGTGTAGGACTTATAGATTTTTCGCAAATCACCTCAGACCGGCAACAACCCCAAACCCTCGCCAAGTTGAGCGAGTAAGCTGCAGTTGTTTTCCGTCCTGCAGACAGCCAGCCAGGGCCGGTCAAAGCCATAGGTGTACTAAGGGGCCGCTTGGGCCCACCGGAGCAATGGGGGGGGCCCCCAAATTTTTTTTTTTTTTTTTTTTTTTTTTTTTTACAAGTAACAATTAAATTACTTCAGTTATACGCACCACCAGGCGGGCGCCTTCTTCAACTTCTTCAGAAGTTGAACGTTTCTAGTTATTGTTTATTAATCTTCCGTCACCGTTAATACAGCCCGAACCGTAGGGTCTACCCCCACATACTATATATCGAAACGTTCGTCTCAACGCCGCGATCAGGGCTTTTTGTACTTGACGGCATTTCGACTTACGGTTGGAACAAAATTCGCAAAAAACCACCGAAAAATGGTCATTTTCAACACTCTACTGTGTCGTCATGCTTTCACCTATGAACATCGTTTAACTTCCAGTTTGTAGATATATCTTTGAACTATTCAGAAGTGAAAACGGAATGTGCATATCTTTTATCGTTTTCTCATCACGCCATTTTCAGTTACCATGGTGACAAAATTCTCCAAAAAACACAGAACAACTTTAGCCTACTTGCTCAATTTTCACTCTACGTGCACAAATTATACATCAACACGTAGGTATTTCTGTCTGGATTCAGGAAATGTAACCCTCATTGGTGTAGGTCTTTTAGATTTCTTGCAAATCACCTCAGACCGGCAACAACCCCAAAGTGAAACTTATGCGAAAAACACCAAACAACTTTAGCCTACTCGCTCAATTTACACTCTACGTAGACAAATTATACATCAAAACGTAGGTCTTTTTGTCTGGATTCAGAAAATGTAACCCTCATTGCTGTAGGACTTATAGATTTTTTTCATCACGCCATTTTCACCTACCCTGGTGACAAAATTATCCAGAAACCAACAAACAACTTTAGCCTACTTGCTCAATTTTCACTCTACATGCACAAATTATACATCAAAACGTAGGTAGTTTTGTCTGGAATCAGGAAATGTAACCCTTATTGGTGTAGGTCTTATAGATTTTTCGCAAATCACCTCAGACCGGCAGCAACCCCAAAGTCAAAATTATGCAAAAAACAACGAACAACTTGAGCCTACTCGCTCAATTTTCATTCTACATGCACAAATTATACATCAAAACGTAGGTCTTCTTGTCTGGATTCAGGAAATGTAACCCTCATTGGTGTAGGACTTATAGAATTTTCGCAAATCACCTCAGACCGGCAACAACCCCAAACCTTCCCCAAATTCAGCGAGTTGTTTGGGTTTTTTTTGTGCTGCAGCCATCCATCCAGGGCCGGTCAAAGCCATAGGCGTACTAAGGGGCTGCTTGGGCCCACCGGTGCAATGGGGGGGCCCCCAAATTTTTACAGGCCGAACCGTAGGGTGTACCCCCACTTACTATATATTGAAACGTTCGTCTCGACGACGCGATGCAGGCTTTTTGCACTTGACGTCATTTCCAGTTACGGTTGGAACAACATTTGCAAAAAAACACAGAAAAATGGCAATTTTCAACGCTCTACTGTGTCCTCATGCTTTCACCTACGAACATTGTTTGACTTCCAGTTTGTAGATATATCTTTGAACTATTCAGAAGTGCAAACGGAATGTGGATATCTTTTATCGTTTTCTAATCACGCCATTTTCAGTTACCATGGTGACAAAATTCTCCAAAAAACACCAAACAACTTTTGCCTACTTGCTCGATTTTCACTCTACGTGCACAAAATACATCGAAACGTAGGTATTTCTGCCTGGATTTAGGAAATGTAACCCTCATTGGTGTAGGTGTTTTAGATTTTTCGCAAATCACCTCAGACCGGCAACAACCCCAAAGTCAAACTTATGCGAAAAAGACCAAAGAACTTCAGCATACTCGCTCAATTTTCACTCTACGTAGACAAATTATACATCAAAACGTAGGTCTTTTTGTCTGGATTCAGAAAATGTAACCCTCATTGGTGTAGGTCTTATAGATTTTTCGCAAATCACCTCAGACCGGCAGCAACCCCAAAGTCAAAATTATGCAAAAAACAACGAACAACTTTAGCCTACTCGCTCAATTTTCACTCTACATGCACAAATTATACATCAAAACGTAGGTCTTCTTGTCTGGATTCAGGAAATGTAACCCTCATTGGTGTAGGACTTACAGAATTTTCACAAATCACCTCAGACCGGCAACAACCCCAAACCTTCCCAAAATTCAGCGAGTTGTTTGGGGTTTTTTTGTGCTGCAGCCATCCATCCAGGGCCGGTCAAAGCCATAGGCGTACTAAGGGGCTGCTTGGGCCCACCGGTGCAATGGGGGGGGCCCCAAATTTTTACAGGCCGAACCGTAGGGTGTACCCCCACTTACTATATATCGAAACGTTCGTCTCGACGACGCGATGCAGGCTTTTTGCACTTGACGTCATTTCCAGTTACGGTTGGAACAACATTTGCAAAAAAACACCGAAAAATGGTCATTTTCAACGCTCTACTGTGTCGTCATGCGTTCACCTACGAACATTGTTTAACTTCCAGTTTGTAGATATATCTTTGAACTATTCAGAAGTGCAAACGGAATGTGGATATCTTTTATCGTTTTCTCATCACGCCATTTTCAGTTACCATGGTGACAAAATTCTCCAAAAAACACCAAACAACTTTTGCCTACTCGCTCAATTTTCACTCTACGTGCACAAATTATACATCAAAACGTAGGTATTTCTGCCTGGATTTAGGAAATGTAACCCTCATTGGTGTAGGTGTTTTAGATTTTTCGCAAATCACCTCAGACCGACAGCAACTCCAAAGTCAAAATTATGCAAAAAACAACGAACAACTTGAGCCTACTCGCTCAATTTTCACTGTACGTACACAAATTATACATCAGAACGTAGGTCTTCTTGTCTGGATTCAGGAAATGTAACCCACATTGGTGTAGGTCTTATAGATTTTTCGCAAATCACCTCAGACCGGCAACAACCCCAAACCCTTCCCAAGTTGAGCGAGTAAGCTGCAGTTGTTTTCCGTCCTGCAGACAGCCAGCCAGGGCCGGTCAAAGCCATAGGCGTACTAAGGGGCCGCTTGGGCCCACCGGAGCAATGGGGGGGCCCCCAAATTTTCTTTTTTCTTTTTTTACAAGTAACAATTAAATTACTTCAGTTATACGCACCACCAGGCGGGCGCCTTCTTCAACTTCTTCAGAAGTTGAACGTTTCTAGTTAGGCGCCCGCCTATGCATTGAAAATGCATGGCGGAGGCCTTATGCTATGCACCTAATAAGGGTTTCTTTATTATTATTATTATTATTATTATTATAGTACCGTTAATACAGCCCGAACCGTAGGGTGTACCCCCACATACTATATATCGAAACGTTCGTCTCGACGCTGCGATCAGGGCTTTTTGTACTTGACGGCATTTCGACTTACGGTTGGAACAAAATTCGCAAAAAAACACCGAAAAATTGTCATTTTCAACACTCTACTGTGTCGTCATGCTTTCACCTACGAACATCGTTTAACTTCCAGTTTGTAGATATATCTTTGAACTATTCAGAAGTGAAAACGGAATGTGCATATCTTTTATCGTTTTCTCATCACGCCATTTTAAGTTGCCATGGTGACAAAACTAACCAAACAACTTTAGCCCACTCGCTCAATTTTCACTCTACGTGCACAAATTATACATCAACACGTAGGTATTTCTGTCTGGATTCAGGAAATGTAACCCTCATTGGTGTAGGTCTTTTAGATTTCTTGCAAATCACCTCAGACCGGCAACAACCCCAAAGTGAAACTTATGCGAAAAACACCAAACAACTTTAGCCTACTCGCTCAATTTACACTCTACGTAGACAAATTATACATCAAAACGTAGGTCTTTTTGTCTGGATTCAGAAAATGTAACCCTCATTGCTGTAGGACTTATAGATTTTTTTCATCACGCCATTTTCACCTACCCTGGTGACAAAATTATCCAGAAACCAACAAACAACTTTAGCCTACTTGCTCAATTTCCACTCTACATGCACAAATTATACATCAAAACGTAGGTAGTTTTGTCTGGAATCAGGAAATGTAACCCTTATTGGTGTAGGTCTTATATATTTTTCGCAAATCACCTCAGACCGGCAGCAACCCCAAAGTCAAAATTATGCAAAAAACAACGAACAACTTGAGCCTACTCGCTCAATTTTCACTCTATATGCACAAATTATACATCAAAACATAGGTCTTCTTGTCTGGATTCAGGAAATGTAACCCTCATTGGTGTAGGACTTATAGAATTTTCGCAAATCACCTCAGACCGGCAACAACCCCAAACCTTCCCCAAATTCAGCGAGTTGTTTGGGGTTTTTTTGTGCTGCAGCCATCCATCCAGAGCCGGTCAAAGACATAGGCGTACTAAGGGGCTGCTTGGGCCCACTGGTGCAATGGGGGGGCCCCCAAATTTTTACAGGCCGAACCGTAGGGTGTACCCCCACTTACTATATATCGAAACGTTCGTCTCGACGACGCGATGCAGGCTTTTTGCACTTGACGTCATTTCCAGTTACGGTTGGAACAACATTTGCAAAAAAACACAGAAAAATGGCAATTTTCAACGCTCTACTGTGTCCTCATGCTTTCACCTACGAACATTGTTTAACTTCCAGTTTGTAGATATATCTTTGAACTTTTCAGAAGTGCAAACGGAATGTGGATATCTTTTATCGTTTTCTCATCACGCCATTTTCAGTTACCATGGTGACAAAATTCTCCAAAAAACACCAAACAACTTTTGCCTACTCGCTCAATTTTCACTCTACGTGCGCAAATTATACATTAAAACGTAGGTATTTCTGCATGGATTTAGGAAATGTAACCCTCATTGGTGTAGGTGTTTTAGATTTTTCGCAAATCACCTCAGACCGGCAACAACCCCAAAGTGAAACTTATGCGAAAAACACCAAACAACTTTAGCCTACTCGCTCAATTTACACTCTACGTAGACAAATTATACATCAAAACGTAGGTCTTTTTGTCTGGATTCAGAAAATGTAACCCTCATTGCTGTAGGACTTATAGATTTTTTTCATCACGCCATTTTCACCTACCCTGGTGACAAAATTATCCAGGTCTTAAAGATTTTTCGCAAATCACCTCAGACCGGCAACAACCCCAAACCCTCCCCAAGTTGAGCGACTAAGCTGCAGTTGTTTTCCGTCCTGTAGACAGCCAGCCAGGGCCGGTCAAAGCCATAGGCGTACTAAGGGGCCGCTTGGGCCCACCGGAGCAATGGGGGGGCCCCCAAATTTTTTTTTTTTTTTAATTTTTTTTTTTTACAAGTAACAATTAAATTACTTCAGTTATACGCACCACCAGGCGGGCGCCTTCTTCAACTTCTTCAGAAGTTGAACGTTTCTAGTTATTGTTTATTAATCTTCCGTCACCGTTAATACAGCCCGAACCGTAGGGTCTACCCCCACACACCATATATCGAAACGTTGGTCTCGACGCCGCGATCAGGGCTTTTTGTACTTGACGCCGTTTCGGCTTACGGTTGGAACAAAATTCACCAAAAACCACTTCTTCAACACAGTTGACCTTTCAAAAATGCGCGGCTGAGCACGGCACTGGTGTTATGGGGGAGTGGGTTAGGTGTCGGGCTGCAAAGCAGAAGATCGTAGGTTCGACTCCAAGCTGAGCCAATTTCAGAGAATTACATTTTCACCCAATATTTCATTTCCCTTTGGCTTTAAAAAACGATTTTTTCATTTAAATCAATAGCCAGATTAATTTATCCAGCATATATCTTAAATATACCAAATACAATATTTCATTTCCCTTTGGCATATATCCAGCATATATCTTAAATATACCAAATACTACAATAAAACATAATGAAATTCATCACAATCTCTTCTGGAATAATAAAAAACATGTGATCAGAACAACATAGTAATATCAGTAGAAAAAGGAGGAACAAACGTTATTGATTTTAAAGTGATTAATGCCGTGATTAAATTAAAATGGCTGCAGACTTTTATTAAAAATTAAAAGAATTTATGGTTTATTTTCCCTTCACAACTTTAAAAAAAAAATTGGAGGAAGGAATTTCTCTTAAGATGTAACTTTGATCCGGCAACATTACCGATTAAATTGTCAGACTACCACAGAAGCATTCCAAAAATATGTTAAAAGTTTTCATGTCTTGATTAAGTTGCTGGAAAATAACCGTAAATTAACAAAATAAATTTGATTTGTAACAAATGGGGACCGCGGGCAGTTTGTTTTGGATGGATTTGCCTTATGATGACGTCATCGGGACCCGAGTCGATCTGACCAGCCGAGTTGGAGCCGTTTTACACAGCTGATCATCAACAATTTTTTCGGATTTCCAGAGGACTGCAACCATTGACATTCGCAGGAGCTATTGCTGAAGCAACAATGCCCACGTACATGGCCATTGGATGTTCCAACACAACTGGTAAAATTGGAAAAAACATTGCTTATTTCAACTTTCCATGAGCTAACCGGGCTCGTAGCTGGATTGCCATCTTGAAGAGAGCTTGCCAGAGAGAAAACACGTCATATGCAGTGACCATTTCGAAGAAGAATGTTTTGAACATGACATGAGAGCAAGGATTTTCGGTAAGTTATATTATTAAATTTTTAATTTTTACATTAGAATTTGCAGGGATTTTACCGACCAGAGGGGCGGAGGGATACCACATGTGATGTGATATCCCTCCGCCCCAGCATGTGCTGAAAGCTTTTATATTTTAATATTTATAGAATAATTACCACCTGCCCTATTTACTAGGGGGCAAATATATAACTTAAGTCACTTCAGCGATCTCTCCTCCACTGTGTGTGTGTGTGTCTGTCGGCAAAGCCGTGCTGCGCGGAGCGCGCCGCGCACACACACACACACACATTGCGCGCGCAGCGAGACAGGTATTAAGCGTTTAAACACATAAACCTACAAATACTGCATAAACTTTACTAAAAAAATGTTGCGTTTCGAAACGGTCGCAAGCGCATGCGCACTGTAGCTCACAGCCGGACTGCTTTTGCTCCGAGTCTTGGGGGGGAATAAAAGCCTGGCGCCCCGCGGTCTTTATAATATGGTGGTTGGGAGGGGGGGAGACTGCAGTTTAGCATAGTAGCATATGAAGTCTTCTGAATTGAGTGTGTCGGAACCAATCTGAGCGCGCAGCGAGACAGGTATTCAGCGTTTAAACATGACATGCACGCTCAACTTTCAAACTGTGCTCAAACACTACCCTCGCGCTCGGCTCTGTTTGCTCGCGTGCGCAACCTTCTCTCCTTCCAGGCTAAATGCCAGTTGTGCGCTCGATCGTTTGTTAATCCGTTTGCTTGGTTCTGTCTCACTGATTTCGATTATACACTGGAGTGCGGATTTTGCCGAAAAACTGAAGTCCCTGGCCGCCATCTTGCTACTCCCTACTCTCACAGAATCCCAATGGATTTGGCCGCCATCTTGCTACTCCCTACTCTCACAGAATCCCATAGGATTTCCCATAGGATTTGGTTGCAACAACAAGCAGTTCTCTGGCTATGTGAAAACGTTTCACATGTAATTTTACAGTCAGTGGATGTACTAACACTATCAACTTCTAGAAAATGATGTGCTGAAATATTTTATATGTTATTCATATCATATTATATATAAGTGTGTGTGTGTGTATGTATATGTATATATATATATATATATATATATATATATATGTATATATATATATATATATATATATATATATATATATGTCTGTACATTTTTTAATAACACCAATTTTCCATGCTGCTTGGATGCAGACCTTCTCCTGTCGGCTGTTTTTTTTGGTGAGGCTTAGTTGCTAAAGGAGGCCGATCTGACACAGGGCCTTTGGTGAGCTTTGGTGACATTAAGTATTGGCACTAGGGTTGGGTATTGTTAGGAACCTCACGATTCGATTCGATTTCGATTATTGCTGTTGCGATTCGATTCGATATTGATTTAAAGTTCTGAAGACACAAATGTATATATATAATATATGTATGTATATAATGTTGACATTTTTAAAATATTTATTTTCATACAAACTTCTGAAACATCACATTTCTGAGCAAAGAAACAAACTTGTTAATGCAATGTGCTTAAAGTAGAAAACTGTTCTTAATAAACAATAAAAAATAAAGTGCATGTAAAATAAAATTAGGCATAGCTTATCTCTTGAAAGTCTAATATAAATAAAAATGCATTTCAATAACATCTGTGCATATGTGTGCAGATTTAAACACAAATCATAGGGTTGTATTCAAGTGAATTACACTGAATAAGTTTAGTGCTTGTAAACATTCTTAGCTTTTCAATATGTAGTGATTACCGACAGTCACTGCTCACAGAAGGTGGAGTTTTTAATGGTCAAATGCAGACCTTATTACCTCCCAAGTCAATACTGGTAATATATATATATATATATATATATATATATATATATATATATATATATATATATATATATATATATATATATATATATATATTGTTTATTTATTTATTTGGATCCCCATTAGCTGTCAGTAATTTGACAGCTACTCTTCCTGGGGTCCTTTTAAAATTATACAAATACACAAAACATATCAAATGATCACATAAGAACAACTATACATTTCAACTTATTTCATATTACAGTACAATCTGTTACACAATTATTCAAATATTAAGGCTTTCAACAAAGTATTTTTTTTAAAGTGTTTTAAATGCGCCTTTCGTAGTAGCAGTCAAGATGTTATGTGGCAGTTTGTTCCACAGAGTCACAGCTCTGAACAGCACAGACCTGCACACTGCTTCTGTTCTTGGAATGGGTCGAGTCAAATGACCAAAAGCTGCCTGCCTGGTTGAATAATTGTGCTCATTTCTCACATAATGTAACAAGCTGAACAAAAGAGAAGGTTTTCCACAAACAATAATATTCCTCAGGAAACACAAAACAATACATTTCAGTCTCTCCTCTACTCTGAGCCACGACAGACGCACATGCAGCTCAGCAGAGCTCTGAGTCCACACACAGGGCAGTCCCAGTGCCAGCCTGGCCGCTCTGTTCTGTGCGGTTTGTAGTTTAGCCAGATGTTTCTGAGCTGCACCTGACCATACCACAGAGCAGTAGTCCAGGTGAGACAGCACTAATGATTTAATCACCAAAATTCTAGAGGCTGAAGTCATGAAAGATCTGAATCTTTTAATGCAAGACATATTTCTTCCCATCTTTTTCACCACCGTATCTACATGTTTTGCCCAGGATAGCTGCTCATCAAATGTTACTCCAAGAAGTTTCACCTCTTGAACCTGTTCTATGTCCATATCCTTTAGCACAATATCAAGTTTATCATCACATTTTTTATTCCTAGCTTTAAATAACATACTCTTTGTCTTTGAAACATTCAAGGTTAGGCTGTTCTCATTAATCCAGGCCAGAAGCACCTGCAAATCCAACTGCAGTGTTTCTTTTAACTCTGATATCTTTGTTGCTGCAAAGTAAAGTGTAGAATCATCTGCATAAAGAGTTATGTTGCACCTTTTTAGGACAAATGGAATGTCATTAATAAAAATCGAGAACAGCAATGGTCCTAGGTAACTGCCTTGTGGTACACCACACTGCATTTGTTGAGGTGATGAAAAGCTTCCATTAAAAAACAAACATTGTGATCTAGATGTTAAATAATTTTGTATCCATTTCAGAGGAGTGGCACCAAATCTGTATGCCGATAACTTTTCAAGTAACATTTGATGATGCACTAAATCAAATGCAGCACTAAAATCCAAAAACACTGCACCAACTATCAATTTTTTGTCTATGCTAAACAACCAATTCTATGTCATTTCTGTAAGAGCTGTACATGTCGAGTGATTTTCCTTATATGCATGCTGTGATTCAAAAATCAATTTGTTACAGTTTAAATATGTTGAAATCTGTCCAAAAACAACCCTTTCCAGCAATTTACTAAGTATAGGCAGAATAGTAATGGGCCTACTATTGACTGCCGAGAGGCTAACATTGGTAGTTTTTGAAAGAGGAAGTATTTTAGCAGATTTCCACATTTGAGGGAAGACCCCTTCTGTCAAGCTTAGATTAAACAAATGGCAGACTGGTGAAGCTATCACACTTGCAGCCATTTTCAGTAATTTGCCATCAATCTCATCCATTCCTGATGATTTGTTTTCATGTAAACTTAGAAGCAGACTTTTAACTTTCTAACAATCAAATCATTGATTATTTGAGATGAAGTGCCCAGATTGCTGTAACACTTTGTATCATTCATTAACTTATATATTTTATCATAATAATATTTACCAAAATGGTCTGCAATATCTTTACCTTTTGTTAAAAAAAGTCCATTTACTTCTAAAAATGCTGGTGTCTTAATTTTACTTCTGCCCATTAACTCATTTAAGGTATTCCACAGTTGTTTACCATCATTTTTCTTTTGGTCTATCGACTTTCTATAATAATCCCTTTTTTTCTTTCTATTGAGCGTAGTCACTTTATTTCTCTCTTTACAATAAGCTTTCCATTTCACAGGAAATGCCACTTTGCCTAAAACACAGGCTTCGTTTTTTAGGGAGTCCCTATATGCCATGCTCTGTCTAAGCTCATCATCAATCCATGGGGCTTTGTTTGCTCTTACTGTAAACTTTTTAAGTGGTGCATGCTTATTTACAACTGAGAGAAACAAATCACTGAATAATTTAACAGCCATATCCACATCTTTTGTACATAGCACAAGGCTCCAATCTATCTCCTTCAAATCACTGATGAATTCCTCCACCTTAAAATTTTTATAGCTTCTTCTAAGTATTATTTTTGGCCCACTTTTAGGCGCTTTACCTTTTCTGGCTAAAGCCACTATATTGTGATCTGAAAAACCAACTGGAACAGAAACTACCTGAGCACCTAGAGCTATGGTTTGTGAATATGTGATCAATGCATGTTGAGGACATATGCCCAAATTCATTACAGAATATTCTAGTTGGTTGTTTGACCAGCTGTTTAAGATTACAAATTCTTAATGCACTTTTTAGCTTTTTCTTAAGTTGACAATATATATATATATATATAATGTGTGTGTATGTATGTATGTATGTATATATATATATATATATATATATATATATATATATATATATATATACAGGGGTTGGACAATGAAACTGAGACATCTGGTTTTAGACCACAATAATTTATTAGTATGGTGTAGGGCCTCCTTTTGCGGCCAATACAGCGTCAATTCGTCTTGGGAATGACATATACAAGTCCTGCACAGTGGTCAGAGGGATTTTAAACCATTCTTCTTGCAGGATAGTGGCCAGGTCACGACGTGATGCTCGTGGAGGAAAATGTTTCCTGACTCGCTCTTCCAAAACACCCCAAAGTGGCTCAATAATATTTAGATGTGGTGACTGTGCAGGCCATGGGAGATGTTCAACTTCACTTTCATGTTCATCAAACCAATCTTTCACGAGTCTTGCTGTGTGTATGGGTGCATTGTCATCCTGATACACGGCACCTCCTTCAGGATACAATGTTTGAACCATTGGATGCACATGGTCCTTCAGAATGGTTCGGTAGTCCTTGGCAGTGACGCGCCCATCTAGCACAAGTATGGGGCCAAGGGAATGCCATGATATGGCAGCCCAAACCATCACTGAGCCACCCCCATGCTTCACTCTGGGCATGCAACAGTCTGGGTGGTACGCTTCTTTGGGGCTTCTCCACACCGTAACTCTCCCGGATGTGGGGAAAACAGTAAAGGTGGACTCATCAGAGAACAATACATGTTTCAAATTTTCCACAGCCCAAGATTTGCGCTCCTTTCACCATTGAAACCGACGTTTGGCATTGGCACGAGTGACCAAAGGTTTGGCTATAGCAGCCCGGCCGTGGATATTGACCCTGTGGAGCTCCCGACGAACAGTTTTGGTGGAAATAGGAGAGTTGAGGTGCACATTTAATTCTGCTGTGATTTGGGGAGCAGTGGTTTTATGTTTTTTGGATACAATCCGGGTTAGCACCCGAACAACCCTTTCAGACAGCTTCCTCTTGCGTCCACAGTTAATCCTGTTGGATGTGGTTCGTCCTTCTTGGTGGTATGCTGACATTACCCTGGATACTGTGGCTCTTGATACATCACAAAGACTTGCTGTCTTGGTCACAGATGCGGCAGCAATACGTGCACCAACAATTTGTTCTCTTTTGAACTCTGGTATGTCACCCATAATGTGGTGTGCATTGCAATATTTTGAGCAAAACTGTGCTCTTACCCTGCTAATTGGACCTTCACACTCTGCTCTTATTGGTTCAATGTGCAATTAATGAAGATTGGCCACCAGGCTGGTCCAATTTAGCCATGAAACCTCCCACACTAAAGTGAGAGGTGTTTCAGTTTCATTGTCCAACCCCTGTATATATTGTATTTCACTTACTGAATTGAGTTACTGAAATAATTGTCTATACTTTTATTTATTAAGATTTAATTCTAGTGTTTATGTAAGGCAGAGGTTACAAATGTAAACGTTACAACCTTTTGTTTGGACCGTTTTTGCCTTTTCTTCTTTCTACTAAAAACGGCTCTAAGAGAAGAGGTGGAAACAACGCCCCCAAAATGACGCTTGTGGCCAAAAAGTGTATTATGTCAGTAGAGGTTTAGGACTACCGTAGCAAATGAATGGAAAACGTTGACCGTCGGCTGTCGCCAATTAGCTCATTAGCTGCGTCTCAGATCGAAATACGCAGTTTGCAGCTCTGCAGACGCAAAGTTTTCCCGGTCGGCAGGTTTTGATGAAGACAAATGCTTTTCACTCAGAAGGTTTGATTTTAAAATCCCCTAGCGATGAGAGCCTACGACCAAGGAACTCGGAAGCTTTGCCTTTGACGGTCATGCTCACCACCAGGCGGGCGCCTTCTTCAACTTCTTCAGAAGTTGAACGATTCTAGTTCCTTTTTAATCTTCCGTCACCGTTAATACAGCCCGAACCGTAGGGTCTACCCCCACAAACTATATATCAAAATGTGCGTCTCGACGCCGCAAAGTGTGCTTTTTGTACTTCACGCCATTTACAGTTACCGTGGTGACAGAATAAACCAAAAACCACTTCTTCAACACAGTTGACCTCTCCATAATGCGGAGCTGTGCATGGCACTAGTTTTTGGTACAGTGGGTTAGGTATTGGGCTGCCACTCGAAAGGTTGGAGGTTCAAAACCCGCTGGGGGCCCCCAAATTTTTTTTAATATATATTTTTTATTTATATCTGTTTATTTGTATACATGCAATGTTGACTAATACAAGGTTTGACGTGCAAACGTTACAAACATACAAACGTGTTAAAGAAAGTTGAGTAAAAAGAAAACATTTGGTCTTAAACAGTGCAACAGCAAGAACTACTTTTTGTGAGGATTGTCAAGAAGAATCTGTTCAATAAATTGGGGAAAGCTTCCCAAGGACAAGACTTAAGACAGAGTTGGTGGATCAAGAGCACCTACGTAGATACATGTACCAGGTATGGACTTAAAATGTGGAATACTCTGTGTCAGGACACTTCCAAACCAGAGTCAATGTCAGAAGTGCCTTTTTGAGGCTAAACACAAAATAACCAGAGCTGTTGACCTCTGGTCGACAGTACTGCATTGCAAAAAAATGCATTCATTATATATGAAAACGTACATGGAAAGCAACATTAAAAATCTAAATAAACAACAAATGTAACAAAACAGAAAAAGCAGTGCAAGCATTTAATTAAACTAGGAGATTATTTCACAAGTGCACATTGATGGAAAAAAGCTTCTTTTAAAAATGTTGCCAACTTTGGAACAGTGCTTCTAATGGGTTTCATTCTAGGGCTCCACAATTCCTAGCAATGCAAGGGAGAACCTCCCATGCAGACAAATACTGCAAACATTGAAAATGGAAACATGAGCTTGTTGTTTGCCAATTATTTGGTTGCTACAAATTCCAGAAGGTGTAGGTTTTGTTTGTGTCACGTGAACATATTTAAATATTATGTTGAGCACACCTTTTAAGTGTCACCCTTAAACACATTGAATCTGGTGCCAAACTGCACACAAATCTTTTAACACTTGTATCAAACCTCTGCTTAAGAAGAACCTCTAAAAGCATTTGATTTAAAATCCCCAAGCAATAAAAGCCTACAACCAAGGATGAGCAGCATTCTTTCTGAAGAGCTTAAATTTTCCTTTTCAGCGGGCGCCTTCTTAAATTTCTTCTGAAATTTTTCTAGTTTTCTTATGCTCTCCTACCTTGATCCTTCCCATGTGTCCCTAGTTTCTTGCTTTTGTATTTCCATCCTTTCCTTCTCTTTTCAATATATCCTTCTTGACTTGTTTGTGTCTCTTTACCTCCCCTATGTCCACCTTCTTGTTCACCTCTGTTCTACCGGTATGCCTTTCCTTGCACTCTACCTCCTTCCATCCTGTATGTTCTTCCTTGCCTTCTACGTTCTTTCTTCCTGTATGTCTTTCCTTGCTTTCTACCTCCTTCCTTCCAATATTTCTTTCCATGTTTTCTACCTCTTTCCATGCTAATAATAATAATAATTAAAACCGCAAGCGGTGATGATCGGCCCTCGCAGCAAAGCGCCGCTCTGGCCTATTGGCCACCGCTGGGATTTGCGCACCGCCGGCCGCCCGCCACCGCAGATGCTGTCACGCATTTTGCCCGCCCGTCCACTGGGCGATTCACACGAACGTGTTCGGCAGCGCTCCCCCACGACTCACAAAAAATCTGGTCCAGATCGCTCGATGCAGCGAGGAGATACAGCCGTTGAATAATGATAATGCATTTGGCCACCGGACCGGACTAAATCGTTCGGCGGGCCGTACCTTTGACACCCCTGGTTTAAACATTAGTATACCAATTTAATCAAAGGTATTTTACTAGCTGTTAATCCAGCTTAATGTGAAAAGTTAACAAAACCATTTTAGTTTTTTAAAGTTACTTGCTATTTCATGTGTTTAAGGGTTTTGTTTCTTGCATTAAGACAGCTTTTATGAAAGTTTAACATCTAAATTGGTGATACACACCCAAAAGTAATGTAAAAGTAACACTTTAGCAATTGGACTATTGCTAAAGGAACACTTTAGCAAAATCGCGGGGGTAGCAGCTTTATAAAGGAGGCCCAGACGTCCCTCTCCCCAGCCACTTGGGCCACCTCCTCCCAAGGTGTTCCCAGGCCAGCAGAGAAAACATAGTCTCTCCAGCGTGTCCCAGGTCTTCCCCTGGGCCTCCTCCCGGTGGGACGTGGCCAGAACACCTCACCAGGGAGGCGTCCAGGAGGCATCCTAACCAGATGCACAAGCCACCTCAACTGGCTCCTCTCGACGTGAAGAAGCAGTGGCTACTCTGAGTCCTCCCTGGATGACTGAGCTCCTCACCTTATCTCTAAGGGAGAGCTCACACACACTATGGAGAAAACTCATTTCGGCCGCTTGTATCCAGGATCTCGTTCTTTCGGTCACGACCCAAAGCTCGTGACCATAGATGAGGGTAGGAACGTAGATCGACTGGTAAATCAAGAGCTTCGCCTTTTGGCTCAGCTCTCTCTTCACCACAACGGATCGGTACAGCGCCCGCTTCACAGCAGACGCCGCACCAATCCGCCTGTCGATCTCCCGCTCCATCTTCCCCTCATTCGTGAACAAGACCCCAAGATACTTGAACTTCTCCACTAGAAGCTGGCTCTTTGGACTTTCCTTTTTTAAAAAGCTTATAGTTAGAGTGGCTCATGTTACCCTGAGCTACCTCTATAGTTATGCTGCTATACGTTTAGGCTACTGCAGGACATCAGGGTCTATTGTTCTTCAATTTTGAATGACTGTTGTCATTTCAGCTTTTAACTTTTTGATTTTTCTTTTTTCTTCATTGTAGGTACACCTGGTCTGGTGTTCTGTTAGCTGTGGCATCATCCAGGGAAGACAGATCACCCGCTACTACCATCTAATGTAGAACTTCTGTGCTTTTTTGTCTGTCTTGTTGTGTCTCTGCTCTGTCTTCTGTAACCCCCAGTCTGTCGAGGCAGATGACCGTTCATACTGAGCCCGGTTCTGCTGGAGGTTTTACCTTCCCGTTAATGGGGAGTTTTTTTCCCCGCTGTTGCTTCATGCTTGCTCAGTATGAGGGATTGCTGCAAAGCCAGGGACACAGCAGACGACTCTCCCTGTGGTTCTATGCTTCTTCAAGAGAGAATGCTACTTGTCAAGACTTTGATGCAATGAACTGGTTCCCTTATATAGGAATATTTTTGACCAATGTGTATAATCTGACCCAATCTGTATAATCTGATTGATTTTGACTTTGTAAAGTGCCTTGAGATGACATATTTCATGAATTGGCGCTATATAAATAACATTGAATTGAATCATCTCTTTAGACCAAGTAAACTATCACATTTTATGAGACAGATATCTCATTTTAAAGATATAATCATCTAACGTTATTACTCTTAGCAAGTTAAAGCTCCATAAAAATTTTAGACCAGCTTTTAGTTCCACTCTTTTATTATGCACATCTAGGCTACCTATAAATATAAAGTATGGCATGCCAAAAAACATTTTCAACAAAAGGCAATTTTAGTAATCGCCTTGCAATTTTATATCTAAGCATTAAAAATGATAATATTTCACCAATTTTCACAGCAAGATTGAAATAACGACTATCCAACATTTTAAGATTTTGTAAAAACTTTTTTCCTTTTTTACCTACCTTTTGAAATGAATACTTGTTTCTACTTCTCCAAAATTATACTTCAAGAAAACTATTGTGCTGTCCTGGGGCCATATGCAGCTAGACAGCTAGGACAAAAGTTCCCCACACAAAGCTTCCTTTTCTTGCGTTGTCTGAATAACCTTTGTTACCAAATCTGGTTATAAACATTGTTTTTGTAAAAAGACAAATATTTTTCCAAGGCAGAAGCGTGTAGAACAAATTCAACTTCAACATTAGCAGTTTCCCTAGCTTCATAGCTGAAAAGCAGCTTTTAACCGGAGCAAAATACATCAAAGATCTTTTTTTAAGGTGAGAGCACTCACTATCTCACGTAATTCACATAGAGATCTAACAAAGTTGTGATGTCTCACTCTGATTAAATATGAACCCAAAACGTTTCTAACTGTTTTTACCATGGATTTCCTCTGACTAAGAATTAATTAATATCTTATTTATGTAATGTATTCACGACATGAATTCCTTGCTGTCTTAACAAAAGGCAGAACAACTATAACGTTACTTTCTATAATTATTACAGGTTCTGCTGAGATGTCAAATTCTGGAGAGTGCTTAGACACCCTGACACACAAATATGGATTAACTTCATTTCAAGTGCACTCGTGAACTTGTTTTAGTTGATTTAGTTTTCTTGATGTACTGTAGAGCGTGATGAGGTCTGTTGTGGTATTGTGTGCACTGGATTGTGGGGACAGTTGGTGTTGTCTGTCAAAGTTACAAGATATATATAACGGTTGCAGTTACAGCTCAAACGTCGTAACAACACTTCTAAATCTGAGTCTGACGCACAATTTCAAATACAAACACGAAGCAGTTTGATTTTTGTCCGATGACGAGCGAGCGAGCGAGAGAGAGAGAACTGGTAAAACATAGTCACAATAAGTCTAGCGCTCCATAAAGATGTTATTAATCAGGGAAATCTTTCTGATTGTTTCACAGCGGTTACCTGCAGCGGGTAAACACGCCCACGACAACACACTTAGGCTCCCCGCAGCCCATTTCTATCGTAATATGCGCCAAAACTGCCTCTTTAAAATGAACTGCACTGTCTGAATTGCAATAAGAAGTATTACGCATCTATGCGCTCCCCCCAGGAGCAGCGTTTTTTTTTTTTCCCCAGGACCCGCGGTAACGACAGTGGTGTTCTTACGATGGAGTATTAGGGCCACACATGAAGAGAAAAAATAATTTTGCCATGACAAGATTAAACTGGTGGAGATCAGTTGATGCAGCGATGCATTAGGCCACCGGAGGCAGTGGCGACCCACCAGCTTAAAATCTATGTATTGACATCTTAAAAATGGTCTTATAGCTTAAAAGATCATCCTGTTTTGGTTGATTTTGTAGCCGAATAGAAGAGATGTTCTCAAAGCATTAAATAAGCCTTTTGACTTTTAAAAATTTTGTCCTTTTAAGGTAATTTTAAGTTACTTTTTATTAAATTTGTCAATATCCTATGGAAGTCTGGACATATGGCAGCGGCCTTTCAGGTGACTTCGCCACGCCACCACGCCGCACTGCTACATGGAATCCAGTTGGGCCTTTAATCCACAACACAGCAACATGTCTTCTGTCTGTGGACACAGTTTCATGTTGATTAGCTCAGAGGGGTAACATAGCGACTGTTAACAATAAAACATGACACTTCCTGTTGTCAGGGGGCGTGGCCTAAGCAATGTCATCATTTGACCATTGGATATTGTAGGAGACCTAGTGGTGATCAACTACTGAAAGTTTGGTGGCTCTGTGAGTTTTTGTATATGAAATATAACAGTTTTGTGTTTCATGGCGAGTAGGTGAACTTTGACCCCCGCTCACGCCCCTTCAGCATGCTCAAAAACTCACCGTTTTGATAACCTTTAATTGGCCATGCCTTATGATCAGACTGCCCGAGTTTCAAGCCGCTCGCTCAAAATCTCTAGGAGGAGTTCCATCAAATACCAATGCTGTAAACGTCAAAAATGGGGTCAAAATCAGACCTTCAATCTAAAATGGCCGACTTCCTGTGATATTTACACTATGACATTAATTGTAAATTCTGAGCGTCTTGGTGAGCTCTACCACTGTACCAAATCTCATGTCTCTACGATGAAGTAAGTGAATAGCAAAGGGTCCTTTGAAAATTGCTAGGTGGCGCCGTTGAGGCATTAGGTCACGCCCACCAAAGTTTGTTATGAATTCCTGTTGGGGGGTGGATAAGGATGCATCCTAGTGAGTTTTAAGCAGCTCGGCCCAAAAATGTGGAATTCAGAGCCAAACGTATGGCAGCGGCGTTTGAGGTGACTTCACCACGCCGCCACGCTCTCCTGCTCCATCGAATCCACTTGGGGCTGGAATCCACAATACATCAACATGTCTTCCGTCTCTGGACACAGTTTCATGTTGATTAGCTCAGAGGGGTAACATAGCGACCGTTTACAGCAAAACATGACACTTCCTGTTGTCAGGGGGCGTGGCCTAAGTGATGTCATCATTTGACCATTGGATATTAAAGAAGACCCAATGATGATCAATCACAGAAAGTTTGGTGCCTCTATGTGTTTCTGTGTAGGAGATATAACAGTTTTATTTTTTGTGGCGAGTAGGTGAACTTTGACCCCTGCTAACACCTCTTCAACATGCTCAAAAACTCACCGTTTTGATAACTTTTAATTGGCCATGCCTTATGATCAGACTGACCGAGTTTCAAGCCGCTCGCTCAAAATCTCTAAGAGGAGTTCGATCAAATACCAATGCTGTAAACGTCAAAAATCGGATCAAAATCAGACCTTCAATCTAAAATGGCCGACTTCCTGTGATATTTGCACTATGACATTAATTGTAAATTCTGAGCGTCTTGGTGAGCTCTAACACTGTACCAAATCTCATGTCTCTACGATGAAGTAAGTGAATAGCAAAGGGTCCTTTGAAAATTGCTAGGTGGCGCCGTTGAGGCATTTTTCTTTAGATTTTTATGAGGACCTTAAAATACAAAATTTTTAAACAGTCTTCATGCGTCCGCCAAGTTTGGTGAGTTTTTGAATATGATAAATCCCCCAAAAAGGCCCCTCTTTAGGGGGGCAGAATAAAAATAATAATAAGAAACAACACAGAAACAATAGGCCTTCGCAGCGCTTCGCTGCTCGGGCCTAATAATACATTTTATTTAAAAGGCACCTTTCTAGACACTCAAGGTCACCGTACAGAAGGGTAAAAAACAGAATGTCAGAAACAAAATCAAAACAAAAAACATTTAAAAAATACCGAACCTGGGACAGGGAAATTGATAATTAAAGCCGCAAGCGGCGTTGATCGGCCCTCGCAGCCAAGCACCGCTCCTGCCTATTGGCCACCGCGGGGGTTCGCGCACCGCCGGCCGCCAGCCACCGCAAAAGCTGTCACGCATTTTCCCCACCCGTCCACCGGGCGATTCACACGAACCCGTTCGGCAGCGCTCCCCCACGACACACAAAAAATGTGGTGCAGATCGGTCGATGCAGCGAGGAGATACAGCCGTTGAATAATGATAATGCATTTGGCCACCGGGCCGGACCGCTGGGGTTGTAAAGAGATGACATGTTGGAACTATATAAATAAAATTCAATTGAATTAATTTGTCTTTATATAAAACACACGAGTTGCCTCTTGGCATGACATGCACTCTATATATATATATATATATATATATATATATATATATATATATATATATATATATATACACACACACATTTGACCTAATAAAATACATTATTCATGTTTTTATTAGGTCAAATGCAATAAATTAATTCAATTCAATTTTATTTATATAGCGCCAATTCATGAAACATGTCATCTCAAGGCACTTTACAAAGTTAAGTTCAATCATATTATACATATTGGGTCAGATTATACAGATTGGTCAAAAATGTTCCTATATATGGAAACCAGTTGATTGCATCAAAGTCCCGACAAGCAGCATTCACTCCTGGAGAAGCGTAGAGCCACAGGGAGAGTCGTCTGCATTGTACATGGCTTTGCTGCAATCCCTCATACTGAGCAAGCATGAAGCGACAGTGGGAAGAAAAACTCCCCATTAACGGGAAGGAAAACCTCCGGCAGAACCGGGCTCAGTATGAACGGTCATCTGCCTAGACCGACTGGGGGTTACAGAAGACAGAGCAGAGACACAACAAGAGAGACAAAAAAAGCACAGAAGCACACATTGATCCAGTAATCTGTTCTACATTCGATGATAATAGTGGGTGAGCCGTCTTCTTTGGATGATGTCACAGTTAACAGAACGCCAGACCAGGTGTACCTACTATGAAGATAAAAGAGAGAGAACAGAAAGTTAAAGCAGAAATGACAACACGTAATGCATAATTGAAGAACAGTAGAACTCTATAGAGTGAGAAAATTAGATCCTGACGTCCTCCAGTAGCCTAAGCCTATAGCAGTAAAACTATAAAGGTAGCTCAGAGTAACATGAGCCACTCTAGTTATAAGCTTTGTCAAAAAGGAAGGTTTTAAGATTAGTCTTAAAAGTAGACAGGGGTTCTGCTTCACGGACCAAAACTGGGAGTTGGTTCCACAGGAGAGGAGCCTGATAGCTAAAGGATCTGCCTCCCATTCTACTTTTAGAGACTCTAGGAACCACCAGCAGACCTGCAGTCTGAAAGTGACGTGCTCTGTTAGGAACATACGGGGTAAACAGAGCTCTGATATATGATGGAGCTTGATTATTAAGGGCTTTATACGTTAGAAGAATAATTTTAAATTCTATTCTTGATTTTACAGGAAGCCAATGAAGGGAAGCTAAAATTGGAGAAATATGATCCCGCTTGTTGATTTTCATCAGAACTCTTGCTGCAGCATTTTGGATCAGCTGAAGGCTTTGAACTGCATTTTGTGGACTTCCTGATAGTAACGAATTACAATAGTCCAGCCTTGGAGTAACAAATGCATGGACTAGTTTTTCAGCATCACTCCTGGACAGAATGTTTCTAATTTTGGCGATATTCCGGAGGTGAAAAAAGGAAACTCTGGAAACCTGTTTAATATGGGATTTAAATGACATGTCTTGGTCAAAAATAACACCAAGATTTTTTACTTTATTACCAGAGGCCAAGATAATGCCATCCAGATTAAGTGATTGGTTAAGAAGTTTATTTTTTGAGGACTCTGGCCCAAAGATTACAACTTCGGTCTTGTCAGAATTTAGATGCAGGAAATTTAAAGTCATCCAGCTTTTGATGTCATCAAGACATGACTGCAGTCGAAGAATTGATTGGATTCATCAGGATTTATGGATAAATATAGCTGAGTGTCATCAGCATAACAGTGGAAATTAATCCCATGCTGTCTGATAATTTTGCCGATCGGAAGCATATATATAGTAAAGAGAATTGGTCCAAGGACTGAACCCTGTGGTACTCCACAGGTGACCCTAGACTTTGAGGAAGATTTATTATTAACATGAACAAACTGGAATCTGTCCGACAGATAAGATTTAAACCAGCCTAATGCTTTCCCCTTAATCCGTACAGTATGCTCAAGTCTTTGTAGGAGAATATTTTGATCAAATGTATCAAATGCAGCACTGAAATCTAACAGGACAAGTACAGACACGAGTCCATTATCTGAGGCCAGGAGAATATCATTAGTGACCTTCACCAGAGCTGTTTCAGTGATATGATGAGCTCTGAAGCCTGACTGAAACTCCTCAAGTAGGTCATTGCTTTGTAAATGTTCACAAAGTTGATTAGCAACTACTTTCTCAAGAATTTTAGATAAGAAAAGATTATATATAGGTCTGTAGTTTACTAGCTCATCTTGATCAAGAGAAGGTTTGTTAAGTAAAGGTTTAATAACAGCTACTTTAAAAACCTGTGGTACATATCCATTTACTAAGGATAGATTAATCATGTCTAAAATAGGACCACTGATCAAAGGGAATACCTCCTTTGATCAGAATACTTGGTTGGGATTGGGTCTAACATACAGGTAGAAGGTTTAGATGAAGCTAAGATTTTAGAAAGCTCAGAAGGCTCTACTGCTTCTAAACAGTTCAAACACTGTGCAGGTTCTAAAGATTCCTCCAATGCTGCCTTACTTATAATAGATAATAGATATAATAAATTGTATTTTACGTATTAGATACATAATACACACACACACACACACATACGATATTATACGTAATATAATAACCATTATAACAATTTAAGAAACTAGTTATAATGGTTATATATCAAAAAAGAACATGGAACACAAAAAACATGGTCCATCATATGGGAAGGAGGGACCTGTTGGACCTTTCTATTGCATCCCCTGTCCCTTGATCCGATCAGCCATTTCGACACTGCCCTCTCCAAATCCTTCCTGGTGATCTGTCTGGTTAATGTGTTGTTCTTTAAAGCTCCTGCGGGAAACATATCTTATGGTCACTTTATATGTACCAACACAACTCTCAACTACAATTGTAAAGTCAACTATGTTAAGGTGAAATTTACCAACAAATGATCAGTTTTATATCAATTACCCAAGATTTAAATTGTAATTTTGGGTGAAGTATCCCTTTACATAATTGACTTTACAAACCTGCAAACGTCAGAATGAACTGGGAAAAAGCTAAGAAAAAAAGATCAAAATTCAAAGCTGACTGGCCAAGGCTGTCACATTTTTTTACTTCTTTCTAAAATCTGGCTTTATTAAATTGCCCATAAAAAAATTAAAAACCAAGGAAAAATTACAAAATGTAATTTTTTTGATAAGAACAGCTGTTGACTGGAAGATCTGTGCAAGAAAATCTTGAAAACATTTCTTATATGATAACATTTCTGGAGCACCTGTTTTGAGGGGACATTTATGTCCTTAAGGTGAGGGTATTATTGACCTTACAAAATCAAATTCATAACATACATAAATTTCCCTCGACAGACACAAATATCTTAAAGTTACTATATTACAGTTATTATCCATTATGCACTTACCAAATATGACTTCAAACAGATTTAAAGTCCTGAATTCCTACTTTCCATTCCAGCCCACAAAGTTGTACTGCCTTGTACAATCACCATGGCCATAGTCCATGATGAAGAACATCATACGTCTCGTGGCCTCATCCACAGTCCTCCCACCAATGTCTGACACTGCTGTGACCTAAGGGGGAACAAAAACAGTTCAAAGCTAATTCATTTTTATAGCTCACAGGAGTAAACACGATGCACAGACAAACTCTGGGTCTAGATTATTTTCATTGTTGATTAATCTATTGATTATTTTAACAATTAATTGATTGGTTGCTATAATAATAAAATGTTACAAAATTTTGAAAAATGTCAATGTTTCCCAAATCTCTTGTTCTGTCAACAAAACATGGAGATACTCAGTTTATTGCCATAAATGAGCAAAGAAAACAGAAATATTCACATTTATGAAGCTGAAATCTGAGACGTAGGACTCTTTTGTTGGGTGTTCACGTCAATAATAAGATGGACTGGACTCATAACACCGACGCTCTGCATAAGAAGGGCCAGAGCCGCCTCCATCTCCTGAGGAGGCTGAGTTCCTTTGGAGTGAGCAGGCCCCTGCTTAAGACTTTTTATGACTCTGTGGTGGCCTCAGCCCTTCTCTACGCTGTCGTCTGCTGGGCTCCAGGCAGCGCAGAACGGGACAGAATGAGGCTGAATAAGCTGGTGAGGAAGGCCACTTCTGTCCTGGGCTGCACTCTGGACTCAGTGGAGGAAGTAGCTGAGAGGAGGGTGTTGTCCAAGTTCACATCCATCATGGACAACACCTTCCACCCCCTGTGCAGATTATATAGCAATCATTCTGATTGCTATATAATCTGCAATCAGATTATACAGTGCTGCACTGTAACTGTAACCAATGTGCAATAATCTATCTAATTCACTGTGCGATAACCAGTGCAATAATCCTGAAAGAAGTGACTTCTGCTGCTATCAGTAACTGTAACCACAACTGTTATAACTTTGGGCAATAACTACTGTGCAATAATCTATTTAATACACTGTGCTATAACCTGTACAATGATCCGGAGAACTTCTGCTGCTATCACCAGGTGAATATATGTCAGTACATGTGCATGTAGGCATACAGGTAAAAGCCAGTAAATTAGAATATTTTGAAAAACTTGATTTATTTCAGTAATTGCATTCAAAAGGTGTAACTTGTACATTATATTTATTCATTGCACACAGACTGATGCATTCAAATGTTTATTTCATTTAATTTTGATGATTAAACAAATGAAAATCCAATCAGCTAAGTTGCTGGAAGCCAGTGAATACACGCTGAAAGGTGACATGGCCACAGGTGGAAATAATTCATTAATTAACTGGAGCAGCGACGGTGTGTCTCTCGGCAGCTTACCGGGGGAAGTTGTTGTCAGATGGTCAATCCGCTCCACTTCCTGACTTGCTGGTTCGCATAAACCCAAAGAAAACCTTTGACCAACACTACTTTCATTCATGCATCTGTGGCCAGTTTGAGACGTTCTTCCAAAAGTTATGATTGAACACTGATCATAACTTTTGGTCTACGTATACATGTCTGTGCTGGTAGCCAACGCAGAGCCATAGAGAGAAAGGCTCTGAGCCAGCGGAACCCGGATGTAAACAAGAGCCTTGCTCGCTAGCCTTAAGGCGCTAGCATTAGCGCTAATATTAGCGGCTAGAATTAGCCGCAGAACTGAGACTGCTCATCCCACCTCAAGTTGTGGTGGGGGATATTACACTACATGCATATATAATCCAAACAGCCTTACCTGTTTTTCTGCATCCCCTCCTAAATTCTCCAATGTGTGGTGCTAATGTTGTTAGCTGTGACATCACGGACTTCTTCCTCAGGCAAACGGACACGTTTCAGATTGTTGGAGTGCGCCCCCTGCTGTTGGGAGTCTTCTTCTTCTCTTGTTCTTTATGAATTTTTCTCACAGTGTGTCAGATATGTTCAACTGTCTCTTGTTCCTCACAATACTCACATCTGCCAGTGTTATGCTTCCCTATTTTGAATAATGTACCATTTAATCCTGTGTGGGCAAATCTAAGTCTTGATATAAGATAAGATAGTCTTTATTGATCTCACATTGGAGAAATTCACTTGTCACATCGGCTCAATAGTCAGTCAATAGTCAGCAGTAGGAAAGGGTGCATCAGTTATATACAGTGTATCTTCCTATATACAGTGGATCAAAAAGAAAGTGAGAAAAAAAATAAGAATTAAAAAAATACAAAAGAAATCGGAGTAGGCAGGTGATGTCATGTGTACTTCCCGGTTATATACACACATATATATATATATATATACACACACATATATATATATATATATATATATATATATATATATATATATATATATATATATATATATACTGTATATATATATATATATATATATATACTGTACATATATATATATATATATATATATATATATATACATATACATATACATATATATATATACATATACATATACATATATATATATATATATACATATATACATATACATATATATATATACATATATATATATATATATATACATATACATACTGTACATATATATATATATATATATATATATATATATATATATATATATATATATATATATATATATATATAAAGGCAAGGAAAAGGCAAGGCAAGGCAAATTTATTTGTATAGCACAATTCAGTACAGAGACAATGCAAAGTGCTTTACATGATTAAAATACAGGAAAAGAAAACAGAAAATGTAGACATCAATAAACAGCTGGACTGAAAAAGTTGAACTAATGCTGTTTCAGTAGAACAGTTTAACTAGAACAGTCAAAAACAGTCCTAAACAAATGTGTTTTTAATCTTGATTAAAAAGAACTCAGGTTTTCCGCACTTTTACAGTTTTCTGAAAGTTTGTTCCAGATAAGTGGAGCGTAGGAACTAAATGCTGCTTCTCCTTGTTTAGTTCTGGCTGTAGGTACGCAGAGAAGGCTGGAGCCAGAAGACCTTAGTGCTCTGGATGGTTGATACACTGATAACAAGTCTGTGATGTATTTAGATGCGTTCAGCAGCGTTCTGGATCAGCTGCAGCTGTCTGATCCACTTTTTAGGCAGACCTGTGAAAACACCGTTGCAGTAATCGATTCTACTAAAGATAAACGCATGGATTAGTTTTTCCAGATCCTGCTGAGACATCAGTCCTTTAATCCTGGAAATGTTCTTCAGGTGATAGAAAGCCGATCTTGTAATTGTCTTTAGACTAATATATATATATATATATATATATGCCTACATACACATGTACTGACATATATTCACTTGGTGATAGCAGCAGAAGTTCTTCCGGATCATTGCACAGGTTATAGCACAGTGTATTAAATAGATTATTGCACATTATTTATTGCCCAAAGTTATAACAGTTGTGGTTATATAGAACAGATTGCTGGATCAATGTGTGCTTCTGTGCTTTTTTGTCTGTCTTGTTGTGTCTCTGCTCTGTCTTCTGTAACCCCCAGTCGGTCGAGGCAGATGACCGTTCATACTGAGCCCGGTTCTGCTGGAGGTTTTTCTTTCCTGTTAATGGGGAGGTTTTTTTTCCCTGTTGCTTCATGCTTGTTCAGTATGAGGGATTGTTGCAAAGCCATGGACAATGCAGACTACTCTCCCTGTGGCTCTACGCTTTTTCAGGAGGAAATGCTGCTTGTCAAGACCTTTATGCAATCAACAGGTTCCCTCGGCTAAAATGTTTATCCATTTTAGCCGCGCAATCCTCCATAATTAAAGTCCGACAGTCCACAGATCGCAACAGTTTGTTGATACAAAATTAATTGTTCATCCACTTCAGCAACCAATGCATTGGAATTACGCCCTTATGTGTGCACACTATATTTAGATGGCCATCATATCGGTGGTAGCGCTACACATACCTAATCCAGACGAATGATTGTTCAAATCCAGCGCCGAGCTGATCAACTGCGTCCTCACCGATGTCTATCCTGTCCGACGTCACCTCAGGTGAGCTGAGTTCGATCAGCTGATGCTCCACTCCAAACACGTAACCTCCAGCCCAGTCTTATCTTGCGCAATCACCACCATCAACCATGCAGAAACACGTATCTTTACTTATGCACAGTTCGTGAAGATGCACAAACAGTTTTTGACTGGTTTTGTAGCGGCCAAGCCAATACTTTAAGCCACTGAGGTGCTGCATCGGGGTAATAGAGTTGACGCGCTTATTGTTACCTTTTTGGGATGAATTAGAGTCCGAGTCGTCAGGGCATGTTGAACGCTTCGTCCATTTATTTTCCTCTTTGCATATCAAATGTCCATCATACATGAACACATCTCCAGACAACATATAAAGCAGACTTGCTTGCTTGTATTTATCTTTTTGCGGTCAAAAACTGTTTTCCCCTTCCGGGTGGAAAACCTACCTATCAAAGAAAAGTTCCCCCCTTAAATAGACATGAACGCTAATTACCCAATCAATGCATTTGCGCTCCTACATATAGGATTAAAGATTAAAATCTTATTTCTTTTAAAGGCCAGCTAAAGATATTTTAAAGCTGCTTCCACTTTTGGACGAATGTGTATGAATGGTTACAATTATGTTTGACTGTGTAAGAATGGTTTGGAAAAATGTTGCCATCTAGTGTTGGAAATAATAAATGTTTTTTCCTTCAAAACACAATTCATGTTATAAATAATTTTCAAAATAATATGGTTGGACGTAGCAAAAATGTTTTTGATAACTTTTGATCCTCTATGTGTGAGGAATTTTTTGGAGTAACTTTGAATGCCATAACTGTAACGGTTTAGGAGTAGTTTATTCAAATGTAACCCCCAAAAATATGGGAAAATGACATCTTTGATGAGAAATGAATGATTTCCTGTAGGAGGTAGCCCATTGCTTCAAGAGGCTTTTTTGTAGAGCCTATGAAGTTACATGCACTTACCGAGTTTCATAATTCTCAGACAAAGCATGGCTTGGGGCTTACTGATTTAATGCGTTTTTAATGGTTTTCCACAAACCTGATTTTTGCAATGCGACAGCTCAGGCAAATATGCATATTTCATAAAACCTTTGATAAGTTTTAACCCTCAAGGTCTCATCTCCACGCTGAAAAAATTTGAAAGTGATAGCTTAAAATGCCTAGGACTAGTTTGTTAAAGTTCGAGGCAAAAACCGTCAATATTTTACCCTTTGACCCAAAATGGCAGGCTTCCTGTGGGTTTTAGAGCATACCCACAATAGACTTTTTTTCATAACTTTAAAAAAGCTACCTAGGTAAACAATTTCAGCTTTCTACGTGTTACGGTTTGGCCCAACTCACTCTAGTTGGCGCTGTTGAGCGGGTTTGCCACGCCCGCTTTCAATTACACTAAAATCATGCGATTTCTCACGGGGGACAATTTTGGGCAAAGTTTGAGTTTTCATGCATGTTTAGGCCTCCAAAAAGCCGTTTCAAAAGTCCAAAGAATAAATAATAATAATAATTAAAGCCGCAAGCGGCGTTGATCGGCCCTCGCAGCCAAGCACCGCTCCTGCCTATTGGCCACCGCGGGGGTTCGCGCACCGCCGGCCGCCAGCCACCGCAGAAGCTGTCACGCATTTTCCCCACCCGTCCACCGGGCGATTCACACGAACCCGTTCGGCAGCGCTCCCCCACGACACACAAAAAATGTGGTGCAGATCGGTCGATGCAGCGAGGAGATACAGCCGTTGAATAACGATAATGCATTTGGCCACCGGGCCGGACCGCTGGGGTTGTAAAGAGATGACATGTTGGAACTATATAAATAAAATTCAATTGAATTAATTTGTCTTTATATAAAACACACGAGTTGCCTCTTGGCATGACATGCACTATATATATATATATATATATATATATATATACACACACATTTGACCTAATAAAATACATTATTCATGTTTTTATTAGGTCAAATGCAATAAATTAATTCAATTCAATTTTATTTATATAGCACCAATTCATGAAACATGTCATCTCAAGGCACTTTACAAAGTTAAGTTCAATCATATTATACATATTGGGTCAGATTATACAGATTGGTCAAAAATGTTCCTATATATGGAAACCAGTTGATTGCATCAAAGTCCCGACAAGCAGCATTCACTCCTGGAGAAGCGTAGAGCCACAGGGAGAGTCGTCTGCATTGTACATGGCTTTGCTGCAATCCCTCATACTGAGCAAGCATGAAGCGACAGTGGGAAGAAAAACTCCCCATTAACGGGAAGGAAAACCTCCGGCAGAACCGGGCTCAGTATGAACGGTCATCTGCCTAGACCGACTGGGGGTTACAGAAGACAGAGCAGAGACACAACAAGAGAGACAAAAAAAGCACAGAAGCACACATTGATCCAGTAATCTGTTCTACATTAGATGATAATAGTGGGTGAGCCGTCTTCTTTGGATGATGTCACAGTTAACAGAACGCCAGACCAGGTTTACCTACTATGAAGATAAAAGAGAGAGAACAGAAAGTTAAAGCAGAAATGACAACAAGTAATGCATAATTGAAGAACAGTAGAACTCTATAGAGTGAGAAAATTAGATCCTGACGTCCTCCAGTAGCCTAAGCCTATAGCAGTAAAACTATAAAGGTAGCTCAGAGTAACATGAGCCACTCTAGTTATAAGCTTTGTCAAAAAGGAAGGTTTTAAGATTAGTCTTAAAAGTAGACAGGGGTTCTGCTTCACGGACCAAAACTGGGAGTTGGTTCCACAGGAGAGGAGCCTGATAGCTAAAGGATCTGCCTCCCATTCTACTTTTAGAGACTCTAGGAACCACCAGCAGACCTGCAGTCTGAAAGCGACGTGCTCTGTTAGGAACATACGGGGTAATCAGAGCTCTGATATATGATGGAGCTTGATTATTAAGGGCTTTATACGTTAGAAGAATAATTTTAAATTCTATTCTTGATTTTACAGGAAGCCAATGAAGGGAAGCTAAAATTGGAGAAATATGATCCCGCTTGTTGATTTTCATCAGAACTCTTGCTGCAGCATTTTGGATCAGCTGAAGGCTTTGAACTGCATTTTGTGGACTTCCTGATAGTAACGAATTACAATAGTCCAGCCTTGGAGTAACAAATGCATGGACTAGTTTTTCAGCATCACTCCTGGACAGAATGTTTCTAATTTTGGCGATATTCCGGAGGTGAAAAAAGGAAACTCTGGAAACCTGTTTAATATGGGATTTAAATGACATGTCTTGGTCAAAAATAACACCAAGATTTTTTACTTTATTACCAGAGGCCAAGATAATGCCATCCAGATTAAGTGATTGGTTAAGAAGTTTATTTTTTGAGGACTCTGGCCCAAAGATTACAACTTCGGTCTTGTCAGAATTTAGATGCAGGAAATTTAAAGTCATCCAGCTTTTGATGTCATCAAGACATGACTGCAGTCGAAGTAATTGATTGGATTAATCAGGATTTATGGATAAATATAGCTGAGTGTCATCAGCATAACAGTGGAAATTAATCCCATGCTGTCTGATAATTTTGCCGATCGGAAGCATATATATAGTAAAGAGAATTGGTCCAAGGACTGAACCCTGTGGTACTCCACAGGTGACCCTAGAGTTTGAGGAAGATTTATTATTAACATGAACAAACTGGAATCTGTCCGACAGATAAGATTTAAACCAGCCTAATGCTTTCCCCTTAATCCCTACAGTATGCTCAAGTCTTTGTAGGAGAATATTTTGATCAAATGTATCAAATGCAGCACTGAGATCTAACAGGACAAGTACAGACACAAGTCCATTATCTGAGGCCAGGAGAATATCATTAGTGACCTTCACCAGAGCTGTTTCAGTGCTATGATGAGCTCTGAAGCCTGACTGAAACTCCTCAAGTAGGTCATTGCTTTGTAAATGTTCACAAAGTTGATTAGCAACTACTTTCTCAAGAATTTTAGATAAGAAAAGAAGATTAGATATAGGTCTGTAGTTTACTTAAGAAACCTTCTCTTGATCAAGATGAGCTAGTAAAGGTTTAATAACAGCTACTTTAAAAACCTGTGGTACATATCCATTTACTAAGGATAGATTAATCATGTCTAAAATAGGACCACTGATCAAAGGGAATACCTCCTTAAACAACTTAGTTGGGATTGGGTCTAACATACAGGTAGAAGTTTTAGATGAAGCTAAGATTTTAGATAGCTCAGAAAGCTCTACTGCTTCTAAACAGTTCAAACACTTTGCAGGTTCTAAAGATTCCTCCAATGCTGCCTTACTTATAATAGATAATAGATATAATAGATTGTATTTTACGTATCAGGTACATAATACACACACACACACATACGATATTATACGTAATATAATAACCATTATAACAATTTAAGAAACTAGTTATAATGGTTATATATCAAAAAAGAACATGGAACACAAAAAACATGGTCCATCATATGGGAAGGAGGGACCTGTTGGACCTTTCTATTGCATCCCCTGTCCCTTGATCCGATCAGCCATTTCGACACTGCCCTCTCCAAATCCTTCCTGGTGATCTGTCTGGTTAATGTGTTGTTCTTTAAAGCTCCTGCGGGAAACATATCTTATGGTCACTTTATATGTACCAACACAACTCTCAACTACAATTGTAAAGTCAACTATGTTAAGGTGAAATTTACCAACAAATGATCAGTTTTATATCAATTACCCAAGATTTAAATTGTAATTTTGGGTGAAGTATCCCTTTACATAATTGACTTTACAAACCTGCAAACGTCAGAATGAACTGGGAAAAAGCTAAGAAAAAAAGATCAAAATTCAAAGCTGACTGGCCAAGGCTGTCACATTTTTTTACTTCTTTCTAAAATCTGGCTTTATTAAATTGCCCATAAAAAAATTAAAAACCAAGGAAAAATTACAAAATGTAAATTTTTTGATAAGAACAGCTGTTGACTGGAAGATCTGTGCAAGAAAATCTTGAAAACATTTCTTATATGATAACATTTCTGGAGCACCTGTTTTGAGGGGACATTTATGTCCTTAAGGTGAGGGTATTATTGACATTAGAAAATTAAATTCATAACATACATAAATTTCCCTCGACAGACACAAATATCCTAAAGTTACTATATTACAGTTATTATCCATTATGCACTTACCAAATATGACTTCAAACAGATTTAAAGTCCTGAATTCCTACTTTCCATTCCAGCCCACAAAGTTGTACTGCCTTGACAGGCCATAGTCCATGATGAAGAACATCATACGTCTTGTGGCCTCATCCACAGTCCTCCCACCAATGTCTGACACTGCTGTGACCTAAGGGGGAACAAAAACAGTTCAAAGCTAATTAATTTTTATAGCTTACAGGAGTAAACACGATGCAAAGACAAACTCTGGGTCTAGATTATTTCCATTGTTGATTAATCTATTGATTATTTTAACAATTAATTGATTGGTTGCTATAATAATAAAATGTTACAAAATTTTGAAAAATGTCAGTGTTTCCCAAATCTCTTGTTCTGTCAACAAAACATGGAGATACTCAGTTTATTGCTTAAGACTTTTTATGACTCTGTGGTGGCCTCAGCCCTTCTCTACGCTGTCGTCTGCTGGGCTCCAGGCAGCGCAGAACGGGACAGAATGAGGCTGAATAAGCTGGTGAGGAAGGCCACTTCTGTCCTGGGCTGCACTCTGGACTCAGCGGAGGAAGTAGCTGAGAGGAGGGTGTTGTCCAAGTTCACATCCATCATGGACAACACCTTCCACCCCCTGCGCCAGACTGTAGAGCAGCTGAGCAGCTCCTTTAGTGGCAGACTTAGACACCCTGTCTGTAAAAAGGAGCGCTACCGCAAGTCATTCATTCCTGCTGCTATCAGAATATACAGTGCTGCACTGTAACTGTAACCAATGTGCAATAATCTAATTCACTGTGCGATAACCCGTGCAATAATCCTGAAAGAAGTGACTTCTGCTGCTATCAGTAACTGTAACCACAACTGTTATAACTTTGGGCAATAACTAATGTGCAATAATCTATTTAATACACTGTGCTATAACCTGTCCAATGATCCAAAGAACTTCTGCTGCTATCACCAGGTATATATGTCAGTACATGTGTATGTAGGCATATGTATGTGTCACAGGACAGGTTGCCCTGTGACTGGCAACCTGTCCAGGATGGACGAGCCCCCACCCCCCACGACCCCGTGTGACGCCGAGCTGCGTTTTCCCATCAGATACGGCTTGACGTCACACCTGTAGGGAAAAGCCGGTATAAATCGATGAAGGATGGGATGTTAATTTTTTAAAAAGTTTAATAAAATTGCTCAAAGTTTATCAGAAAAAAACATAACTTGCTTTTAAATATGGACATTTTTAATAAGCAAAATGTTAATGTATTTCGTAAAGTTATTGTTGAAGTTAATCTTGGCTGCAGTACTCTGTTTGGCAGATGTTTTGGGGTTGGAGTAAAATGAGTCCATAGATCCACAGACAGGAGGCTTGTTCAGTGGTTTCTAGTACGACTTGCTTCTGCAGTGTCGCTCAACTGCGTGTAAAAATAAAAAAAATTACTTCATAAAAGCTCTCTGAGAATCACCTCTGGCCTCACCCAGTTAGAACCCGCTCTCCAGTCCATGTTGTAGCTGCAGTTTTTTTTTTTACGTCGTTTCCTTAATAATCTGTACAAATCAAAATCCTTGTCATTTTATTAAGAGTGTCGTGGTGCGCAGCGGCTCATCAGGTGGAGCTGCTGCATATTGACTGATAGCCGCTCTGACTGCAGCTCTGCCTTCTTTTGTTCAGAAAAGCGCAGGTGAAATTATTTAATTTATTATTTAACTTTTTCCAAATCGGACCCTGTCAAATGCGGGTAAATTAGCCTTTACTCTTCGAATTTTAAATAAAGCGTTACAGCGAATATTGAGGAGGTCCCTGATTGGTTTATCAGCTAAGTTGCTGGAAGCCAGTGAATACACGCTGAAAGGTGACATGGCCACAGGTGGAAATAATTCATTAATTAACTGGAGCAGCGACAGTGTGTCTGTCGACAAACGCTTACCGAGGGAAGTTGTTGTCAGATGGTCAATCCGCTCCACTTCCTGACTTGCTGGTTCGCATAAACCCAAAGAAAACCTTTGACCACCACTGCTTTCATTCATGCATCTGTGGCCAGTTTGAGATGTTCTTCCAAAAGTTATGATTGAACACCGATCATAACTTTTGGTCTACGTATACATCTCTGTGCTGGTAGCAAACGCAGAGCCATAGAGAGAAAGGCTCTGAGCCAGCGGAACCCGGATGTAAACAAGAGCCTTGCTCGTTAGCCTTAAGGCGCTAGCATTAGCGCTAATATTAGCGCCTTAAGGCACTAGAATTAGCCGCAGAACTGAGACTGCTCATCCCACCTCAAGTTGTGGTGGGGGATATTACACTACATGCATATATAATCCAAACAGCCTTACCTGTTTTTCTGCATCCCCTCCTAAATTCTCCAATGTGTGGTGCTAATGTTGTTAGCTGTGACATCACGGACTTCTTCCTCAGGCAAACGGACACGTTTCAGATTGTTGGAGTGCGCCCCCTGCTGTTGGGAAGTCTTCTTCTTCTCTTGATCTTTATGAACTTTTCTCACAGTGTGTCATATACGTTCAACTGTCTGTTGTTCCTCACAATATTTACATATGCCAGTGTTATGCTTCCCTATTTTGAATAATGTACCATCTAATCCTGTGTGGGCAAATCTAAGTCTTGATATGAGATAAGATAAGATAGTCTTTATTGATCTCACATTGGAGAAATTCACTTGTCGGCTCAATAGTGTGTGTGTATATATATATATATATATATATATATATATATATATATATATATATACACATGCCTACATACACATGTACTGACATATATTCACTTGGTGAAAGCAGAAGAAGTTCTTCTGGATCCTTGCACAGGTTATAGCACAGTGTATTAAATAGATTATTGCACATTAGTTATTGCCCAAAGTCATAACAGTTGTGGTTATATAGAACAGATTACTGGATCACTGTGTGCTTCTGTGCTTTTTTTGTCTGTCTTGTTGTGTCTCTGCTCTGTCTTCTATAACCCCCAGTCGGTCGAGGCAGATGACCGTTCATACTGAGCCCGGTTCTGCTGGAGGTTTGTTCTTCATGTTAATGAAGGAGGTTTTTTTCCCCTGTTGCTTCATGCTTGCTCAGTATGAGGGATTGTTGCAAAGCCATGGACAATGCAGACAACTCTCCCTGTGACTCTACGCTTCTTCAGGAGGAAATGCTGCTTGTCAAGACTTTTATGCAATCAACTGGTTCCCTTATATAGGATTAAAGATTCAAAGCTTCTTTCTTTTAAAGGCCAGCTAAAGATATTTTAAAGCTGCTTCCACTTTTGGACGAATGTGTATGAATGGTTTGGTAAAATATGTACCGTGACTTATAGATGACGCCCAAACATTTGGGTTTGCTGCCATCTAGTGTTGGAAATAATAAATGTTTTTTCCTTCAAAACACAATTCATGTTATAAATAATTGTCAAAAAAATATGGTTGGACGTAGCAAAAATGTTTTTGATAACTTTTGATCCTCTATGTGTGAGGAATTTTTTGGAGTAACTTTGAATGCCATAAGTGTAACGGTTTAGGAGTAGTTTATTCAAATGTAACACCCAAAAATATGGGAAAATGACATCTTTGATGAGAAATGAATGATTTCCTGTAGGAGGTAGCCCATTGCTTCAAGAGGCTTTTTTGTAGGGCCTATGAAGTTACATGCACTTACCGAGTTTCATAATTCTCAGACAAAGCATGGCTTGGGGCTTACTGATTTAATGCGTTTTTAATGGTTTTCCACAAACCTGATTTTTGCAATGCGACAGCTCAGGCAAATATGCATATTTCATAAAACCTTTGATAACTTTTAACACTCAAGGTCTCATCTCCACGCTGAAAAAATTTGAAAGTGATAGCTTAAAATGCCTAGGACTAGTTTGTTAAAGTTCAAGGCAAAAACGGCCAATATTTTACCCTTTGACCCAAAATGGCAGACTTCCTGTGGGTTTTAGAGCATACACCCAAGAGACTTTTTTTCATAATTTTAAAAAAGCTACCTAGGTAAAAAATTTCAGCTTTCTACGTGTTACGGTTTGGCCCAACTCACTCTAGTTGGCGCTGTTGAGCGGGTTTGCCACGCCCGCTTTCAATTACACTAAAACCATGCGATTTCTCACGGGGGACAATTTTGGGTAAAGTTTGGTGAGTTTTCATGCATGTTTAGGCCTCCAAAAAGCCGTTTCAAAAGTCCAAAGAATAAATAATAATAGTAATAATAATAAAATCTGCAGTTACAATAGGCCTTCGCAGCGCTTAGCTGCTCGGGCCTAATAAAATCTGCAGTTACAATAGGCCTTCGCAGCGCTTAGCTGCTCGGGCCTAATAATAATAATAAAATCTGCAGTTACAATAGGCCTTCGCAGCGCTTAGCTGCTCGGGCCTAATTAAAGAGAATAGGCAGTCTTAAACAGATGAGTTTTGAGTTGTGATTTAAAATTTAGAAGTGAGTCCGTGTTTCTAAGTAGGGGTGGTAGAGAGTTCCAGAGGCGGGGGGCAGAGCGGCTGAATGCTCTGCTCCCCATGGTGGTGAGACGGGCGGAAGGGACAGACAGGTGTAAAGCAGATGAGGATCTAAGAGCACGGGAGGGGTGGGAATGTGCAGGAGGCCTGACAGATAAGGGGGGGCTAGGTGGTGAAGGGCCTTGAATGTCACCATGAGAATTTTATATTGAATGCGGAACTGCACGGGGAGCCAGTGAAGCTGTTGGAGGACCGGGGTGATGTGGTGGATAGAGGGAGTTCTTGTTATGATGCGAGCAGCTGAGTTCTGTACCAGTTGTAGTTTATGGAGTGATTTCTGAGGAAGCCCGAAGGGGAGAGCGTTGCAGTAATCCAGTCGGGAGGTGACAAGGCTGTGCACAAGTATGGCAGCAGCGTGTGGGGTAAGGGAGGGACGGAGGCGGTTGATGTTTCTTAAGTGAAAGTAGGCAGACCGGGTAATGTTATTGATATGGGATTGAAAAGATAGGGTGCTATCGAGGATGACACCCAGACTCTTAACCTGGGGGGAGGGGGAGATGGAGGAATTGTCAATAATAAGTGGGAAACTGTCGGTTTTGGTATATGCTATATGTGCTTCCTTTCATTCTCCTTCTCTTTCCTGCCATTTTTTCTGTTCAAGGTCCGGATTTTTTTCCAGGTTCCTAGAACCTGGTAAAAGTCTAACTGTAGAAATATTGGGCATAAATTCATAGTAAGCCATTTGTTCAAATTTTAAAATGAGTGTAAAGGATTTTGTCATCTCTGGAACGTTGACATGTTGACTCTGGGAAAAGTTAGGATTTTTTACATGAAAAGTGAAGGAACTCTTTTTTGGGCACCTGTTCTTTAAATGTCATTAGCCAATGAATGAAAGCAGATACATATATTCCACAATACTGGTAACTTCCTTGTGACTGATTGTGACATATTTGGAGCAGTAATAAACTGAACAGTGCTTTTCTACTCATGCTAACCAATCAGGGTTAGCATGAGTAGAAAAGGGTCACGTTCACCCAGCCGCACTCAAATTCCGAAGGGCCTTGCCCAAGGACACTTCATTTTGAGGCAGTGGAGGAAGCTGGAGTTGGGGTATATTAGTGCATCTTGCTGTGCAGATATTGGTGAGTTTGTGTTGGGGTATGTTACGACAACCGTTAAGATGAGTTACTGTCACACTTTTGTGCATATGGCAATGATGAAAGTAAGGTTTATCTTTTTCAAAGGTGCTACAAAAAGTAGTAAAGTAGATGAATCTTCTGTTGTTAATGCAGCAGGTAATCTGCCTTTATTTCATTATTTTGTCACAGGTTTTCCATGACGAGCTGTCATCTGTGCATCCGTGGGTGTCCATGCACGTGTCTGACCACAGTGGGTTTCACTACTGCCAGTTCCTTCTCAAGGAGTTAATCACTGAATTTAGCCAGTCTTCATCTTCTGCTAGCACAATCTTTGGTTCATCCCAGCACTGGACCAGCACTGTCCCCAGTAGCAGTCATCTGGCAAATGGTGAGCGGTCATTGGATTATTCACCCAGTGGGGAAAGGTTTGCTACAGTTCTTCAGCTTTTTTACCAGGAGACTGAACTGTGCTCAGACCTGATTCAGACCTTCCCTGGACATGAAACACTCTGGAGTCACAGGTGAGCTTGCTGGAATTCTGATCTGCATTTATCCATTACAACAGAAAAAAATGTGTAAATACGTGTACCTTAGTCTGGTAATTTCAGCTTGCCGAGTGTACTTTTTAAAAGGAATCCCTACTGCCCAGATTTTTGCAATATACAGGTGCTGGTTAAACAATTAGAATATCATGAAAAAGTAAAAATAAAATTAATTAATTCCATTCAAAAACTTAAACTTGTACATTATATTCATTCACTACACAGACTTTTGATGATTAAAACCGACAACTAATGAAAACCCCCAAAATCAGTATCTTAGAAAATTTGAATATTACTTAAGACCTATAAAAAAAAGGATTTCCAGAAATGTTGGCCAACAGAAAAATATATAAAATCTTTTTGGGCCCCCCCCTCTACACCTGCCGCCACCACACACACACACACACACACACACACACGCACACACACACACACACACACACACACTTAACTGTATACTTCATGCCCTGGAAATCTCGGTATTTTATAATGGATATTTTCAACCCATCTATTGAATTTAGTGCACTAGTTGATCTTTTCTTCATCAGAGAACAGCAAGCACTGCAGTCAAAATATGGCCTTTTTTTGACCTGCTGTATATTAGCCAGTCCCTAACAATTTTTATCCCTTCCATTGCAGGAAGTAGAATATGTTAGATACTTTGGGAATTCTCTGCCCTCTGAATCTCTGAGAAAGGCTTCCTTTTTGCCATTAAACGCACAACATTCACAGATACTTTTGACATTTAAGCTTGATGTATCATGAAACTGTTGACCTTTTGGGTTTTGTGATTTTTATTCTATCATTACAATTATATAATAATAATAATAATTTTATCTTTGTTTTTTTTTCTTCCTAATCCACCTCATATATCTTTCAATCCTTATGTAGTTTTGTCTGTGTTGTGTGCACCTGCCTGTTGCTTTAATCCTATAAATTTCCCCGTCGTGAGATAAATAAAGGATTAGCTAAATAACACTTTTTAATAGGATATATGTACTGGGTTCTTAAAAGGTCTTAATTACATTTCATTTTCTCTGTGGGCTCCAGTAGCATATGATAGATAATATCTACTTTGAAAGTTAACATGAACTGCTGCTGAAGATGAACACTCTGATCTACCTGGATGTATTCTGGAGGACTGAAACGCCTCAGTCAGTGACGTCAGTCTGTGGGTCTGTCGGGGCAATGAGAGAAGTTTCGTCTCCTTTTCTGTTTCTCAACGTTTTCTTGCTCATGGTTTTTCACGTGCTTAGATAAATTTGTTAGGTTTCCACTGAATTTAACCGACTTTTTACAAAACATACAGCTTGATTTCATTTACGGTATTAAAATAAAGCCAAACGCCGCTTATTTCCCTCTTCATGTTTTTCAGCTGCTGCAGTCTCTCTCCCAGTCTAAACAGGAGCCGCGCGGTTTGTGTGTTGAGTGTAGAGAAGCAGAGTGGGCGGGCCAGGCTGAGCCTGCGTGCCGATTGGTTGGCGCCGCTGAGCCATGTACGAGAGGAGAGACTGCTGCTGCTGCAGTTAGCGTGCGCGCTGACTGACACTGACCATTTTAATGATCAGTGTCAGTTTTGGGCCCCCACTCTGTCCTGGGCCCGGGACAACTGACCCGTTTTTCCCCCCCTGTCGGCGGGCGTGTGTATGAGCATGTGTAGCGCTCAATACTCAGTTGGGGCTCCTTTTTCCTGGATTACTGCAGCAATGTGGCGTGGCACCGATCATTCTGTAGCACTGTTTAAGTGGGATGAGAGCCCAGGTTGCTCTTATAGTGGCTTTCAGCTCTTCTGCTTTGTTGGGTCTGGTGTATTGTATCTTCCTCTTCACAATACCCCATACATTTTCTAAGGGGTTATGGTCAGGCGAGTCTGCTGGCCAATTAAGAACAGGGGTACCATGGTCCTTAAACCAGGTACTGGTAGCTTTGGCACTGTTGGAAAATGAAATCTGAATCTTCATAATGTTGGTCAGCAGCAGGGAGCATGAGGTGCTCTAAAACTTCCTGACAGCTGTGTTGACCTTTGACCTCAGAAAACAAAGTGGACCAACGGCAGCAAATGACATGGTACCCCAAACCATCACTGACTGGAAATTTAACATTGGACCTCAAGCAACATGGATTATGTGCCTCTCCTCTCTTCTTCCAGACTCTGGGACCTTGATTTCTAAAGGAAATGCAAGATTTACTTTCATCAGAAAACATAACTTTGGACTAGTAAGCAACAGTCACGTCCTTTTGTCTTTAGCACAGGCGAGATGCTTCTGACGCCATCTCTTGTAAGAGAGTGGTTTGAAACAACAAATACAACAGCTGAAACCCATGTCTTGCATACATCAGGGCTGAGCAAATTTTGGGGGGAAACTCTGATTGCGACCTTTTTTTCAACAATATTGCAAGAAATTAGATTTTCTCTGTGAAGTTCTATGGCTGCAGTATTTATCCCATGAAATACAGGAAAGCAATCATTTGAGTGTGTTGTGATATCAGACAAGAGAAAAATAACAGCTAATACTTTAAGGCTGAAGCCAAGACTGCTGCAGTCACCCCTCCCGAAGTGACTGATCCCACAGCAGGGTGCCTGCTGAAAGTATAAAGCTTAGACTGTGGACTCATTGTTCTCTTTCGCCGCTGTTCATCAGTTGCACTGGGGAGGACTGCTCTCTCTGCCCGTGGACCCAAATGGAGTACGGAGAGCCGCTACATGGGCACCGGGTAGAACCAAGCTAAGGACAGCCTCCCTCCTTCAACACTGGAACTTAAACACCCCACCGCCACATTGCGGCCTCCACAGCGCCCCACAGAGCCATGCTAGGAAAGTCTGCAGAGTTCCCCGCAGCACCGAGCTTCCTCGCCGCTGGCTCAAACAGCCCAGGCTGCCCAATCGCCACAACCAGACACAAAGACAGAGGTTTGTTAGAAATGAACATGGAAAATCAGGAAGAGATTAATCATTTAAAATGGTTTATTTTAATGTGTATGTTTTCAACTGAGCTTAAGGCCTAAGTTAACAGGCTAACCCATATGCATATGTGTGTACATATATATACACACATATGCATACACACAAACATATAGGTCACTCGCTAGTGACCTATATCACTAGTGTATGTATATATATATGCAGAAATTTATGTTGTTAGTGTGAAAGCTCAGGATTACATATGTGTGAGAGTGAAAAAATGAACAATAAAACTTGTGACTTTATTGAAATGTAAAATTAGTGTTAATTTATATGTACATGCGTAATACCATGTCTATCTTTAAGAGGTGAAAAAATATTTCGTCATGAAAACAGGTATTTATTTACATAGTTTTTTACACATTGTGTAAACATCAGGGCGTTATGATCAGTGATTTAGCCAGAGTTTAACATTTTATGGCACCAGGATGTTTTCATTCAAATTCTGAAAAGTGCTTCAAAAATAAAAATATTTTTTGTACAAGCATGTTCTTTTATTAGTGTCATCTATTGCAAAATTGCATATTAAAATGCCCAAAAAGGCTTTTAAACTTTCAGAAATAAAAGGATAAAAAATGCGATTAATTTGCGATTAATCTTAGGTTAACTATTGACATTATGCGATTAATCGCAAATAAAAAAAATTATCGTTTGACAGCCCATATATATATATATATATATATATATATATATATATATATATATATATATATATCAATCACAGTAATGCAATCAGTCAACCTATTTATTTTTTTCTTGAGCTTGTAAAAAATTTATGTAAAAACGGAACAGCAAAACAGAAGTTTACATTTATTAAAATATATTCCTTTGAAGACTGACTCTCTCCTGTAATGTCTTCCTTTTCCTGGTCAGCCAGTATGAATCGACATTCATTTTAATTGATAAAGCAGAGTATTTATTCATACATATCTAGTGTAACCTTTAATGCTCTGTGTGCCCTGAGCACATCCAAAGGGATGGGATGACAGGGTACATGTAGGGAGTGTTTGCTAACCTGCTTCAGCCATGCTGCTCTGTGTTGTATCCGGCTTGGCTGACTGTAATCAACCTGACCTTGGTCCCTACACCAAAGGACTGCTGTCCCACAGTTGAAAATCTGCGGTAAAAAAATTAACTTTTGCCACCTGCTGCCTTAAAAAAAAATTTACTGTGTCACCTGCGGCCGCAAGAGCAGCTTCATGCCTGCTTATCACTGTGGCTGCTTTTTATCATTGGGGAGAGAAAAAATATATAGTTTGATCACCTACCGGTTGGGAATCCTCCCGAACCGTCGTATGGCCACCCCACCCTGATGTGACTGACTTTAGCCACTAATTCCGTTAAACTGTTGCACTGTAGAGTGGATCCACCGCAACCCCCTTGTCCGTTCACCAAGACCTAGAGGTAAACTGCTCCTCCCAATGGCCTTTCCTCGTCTCATAGCCTTCAGCCTGTCAGCCTATGTGCACTGTACAGACCTGTAGCATCTTCTCACAGCAAGCAGGGCACCTGCAGCTGCAAGGGTTGCCAATTCCTCACACAGTGATATGACATATAAGTCACAAGATTTTTTGAAGTGCTTGTACCGCGCCCTTTGTGTCATAGGAAAAATGCCACTCCGGTTGGCTGTTCAGTTCACCTCTGCGAAAAACCGCTATTGGACATAACATCAAACACCTCAAACCCAAACATTAACAGTGTTGCACAAAACATATGCAAACTTTGACCTTGATTAACCGGAGGAGATTGAAACCATCTTCTCCTTGAATGTGGCTGCTTAAATCTTTTTGAAAAAGATAGGTAATTGGTGATTTTAGGACTCCAAGCATTAATGTTTCCATTCACATTCCTCTCCTTAGATTGCAAGATAATGTATTATCTATGTAATCAATCTTCAGCAGTAACAATCATGGTATGGGCCTTTGGGGGTATGTGTGCTGGAACACTTAACAGTCAGCATGAATGCTTCACAAATCAGTTTCATCACACAAAATCATCAGTTTAGCATTTGTCTACAATTTTGGGTTCAACTAATTAAGTACAAGCTGTGTTAGATTCTTATGCGCACATTATTTTAGTTTACCTTAGACCAGTGGTGCCTCCAGAAATATTTCATGAGGTGGCCAGATGGGGTTCACTTAAACTCTTGGGGTGCACACTGAAACTGAAAGTCATAATTTCAGTATTTTATTCTACTGTTGTACCTGGCTGTAGAAAACTATCATAAAGAATTAAAGTAAATTCCTACTGATATCTTTTGGTTTATTATGTGATTTTTAATGTTACTAATATTCTAATGTGCACAGACCAATAACAGTAAAGTTAACATTTTGAGTTGAACAACAACTCATTTTTATTGTGTAATTATATCAGGAATACGGTGTGCATTGATTAATTTGTTGTAAACAAAACAATTGCTGGGGAGTACAGAAATCATATTTTTTGCTAAATACAACAGAAATTACCCAATAGGGATCATTAGTGTCAGGATTTGTCTTTGATGAACCCAGAACCACCCACACAGGACTAAAGTTGAGGAGTTATATTGACAGGTTTGATGGGATGGTGGGTGATGTAACCAGTGATCCAGGAATACACAGAAACAGGGGTGCAGACGGCCCGGAGTGAGAGTCTAAAAAGCCCACGACAGGCAGTAATGTCCACAGCTTCTCTGAGACGACAGGCAGACTTCAGAGTTTCGAGAGACAGCTGGCAGGGTACAGAGCTTCACAGAGTTAGCTGGCAGGACTAACCTTAAATGAGAAAACAGAAAGCAGGGTTCCAAAGGCACACAGATGACTGGCATGGAGAGGGTGTTGAATGATGACGGACCGGCAAAGGAGTGACAGCAGAGTGAGGCTTAAGTAGGGAGGCTGGCAGGTGAAGTGAGTCTGGCTAATTAGTGGTTGGCAGGTGTGACTAACTGCAAGGAGACTGAAGTGAAGGCTGAGTGGAAGGGAAGGAGTAAACTAAAAATTAACAATGAATAAAGTCAAAACCTAACTAAAACCCAAACAAGGTGGAAAAAACTGAGAATAACAGTAAACCAAAGCTGAATCAAAACTAAACCATGACAATTAGTCTTGTTCTGATTACAAGACTATACTATATGTGTAGGAAACGTTTAAAACGTTGCTTAATGTAAACAAAAACAATAATTACTTTTAAAAAATAAACACTTTATTCGCCTGTTACTTTGTTTTTTTTTTGCAAACACATCCACAAAGACTTCAAGGTTTATGACCCTAGCCCTTCTTGATTCTTACTCAGCACTCCCAAATTGCTTAAATGCTCATCAGTCATGGTACTTCTCAAGAGAGTTTTGATTAACTTTAGCACAGAAGAAATGCACTCACAGGTTGCAGTGCTCACAGGTAATGCAAGTGCAATTTTGCACAGTTTAAACATTTCGTGGAAGACCTCCTTATATGGCTCCAGAAATACATTGAGCTCTGTTAATGTGTTTGGTGTTTCCTGTACACTACTTTGCTTCTTTTCAAGAATGCACTTACGCTGGGGGTTCTCATATTGCAGATCCTCAGTATTGCAATTGTATTCTGAGGCAAATGGAAACACTACATCTTTCTCACAAAATCTGGCACTGCACGGATTCAAGGTCTGTATCCCTTTCATTATGACACGATTTTCTTTACAAAATTTTCTCTTCACCTCAGAGAGAACCACATCAATAACTGGAATCAATACGCCTGTCCGAAAGAACTCCTTCTCTGTAGTGACTTGTCATTGAACTATTGGAGTGAACAAGTAAAGCCCTTAAAGCAAAGAGCTTGGTCTAACTTGACAGCCTGGAGGTGTGGCACTGATGTTGCATTGCTCTTTAAGAGTTAGAGTATTGTCCCAGATGTCATTAAAGAGACAGCCCTCTCTGTAACTCTCCAATGTGTCAACAAAAGAGTCAACAAGTGTGACAGCTGTACCCAAATCAAGGTGAGGGGACGGTAAAATATCTGACAGATATTTGATCTCACCAAGAACACTGGTAAATGTTACAAGCAAGCTATCAAACTTGAGATCTATTTGGGCTAATAAACCACTTGCCTCTATAGCTCTGTCACCATTTTGCTCTTCTGATATTTCTTTTAGTAGACGTATGATGGCTGGCAGTCTCTCTGTCTTGCAAGCTTTATACCTATACTCTCTGTGTTATCTTCAGTGTAGCTGTGAGGAGCAGGGTTTCTCAAATAACTTCAATGTAGTCTATTTTCCTTCACTAATTTATTGTATTCTGCATTTAAGGAGGCTGAGGGAGAGGATGTGCTCATGCTAACATGGCATTAATATGTGCTTCAGATTTGGCATGGCCTAAAACTCCCCCATATTTGAAGGTTGCCTTTTTCCAATTTTTAAAGCCCTCTTCAGATGTAAATACTGAATCACCTGAGATGGGGAGATTGAAGTGCCAACAGGCATAACGGTAGGCAGACTCTTTACTCTGAGAATATTCCAGCCATTTATGTTTGTTGTACCCATGTTTAGAAAAGCATCTTCCTTTGTCCTCTTGACAGGTACGAGGGAAGATTTTTGTAGCTAAGCTCCACCTTCTTTTACTTAATACAGTTAGTGCATCGTATATTTAAGGAACTTGTGTGGAAACCTTTGTTTAACCTTTGCCAACTAAACTCAACATTTTCAGGTTTACGAAACAATACCCTAGCCAAAACTAATATCTAGTTTGAGCTTTTCAAATTTAACAAACTGAAAACTAACAAGCAGTCAAGTGGCAGAGTTTATAGCATTCTCCAGGTTCCCAAACCAATAGTGATTCGCAAACAGCGTTAAAGGAGAAGTCCGGTCAAAATCAGAATTCAAACTGCTGAAAGTACTTTAAATATAAAACTACTACATACTGTGCAAAAAATTATAAGTTTTTTTAGTTAATAATAATTCTCATTTAATCATGTTTATGTGGAGGAATCCATCTTGGTCAAGAATAGTACTGTCACCTCCCATTTTTTTACGTCACTCGGCGGACCCGCTGTTGAGCAAGTTTCAACGCTCTGTTTGTCACGGCGCACTATTTTCCAAGATCAAACTCAGTCGGGTCCTACAGTATATATCTATACACGCGTGTGTGTGTGTGTGTGTGTGTGTGTGCGCGCTCCGCGCAGCACGGCTCTGCATCTAACAGACGGGGTTTCAGTTTCCCATTGCAGCAGAGCGCGCGCACACACACAGACACACAGCGGAGGAGAGATCGCTGAAGTGACTTAAGTTAGCTGATTATTATAGTATAAGTATTAAAATATAAGAGCATTCCAGCACATGCTGGGCTGAGCACGGCTTTGCACCGGCGCTGCAGCTGAGCGCGCACACACACACACACACACAGCGGAGGAGAGATCGCTGAAGTGAATGTGTTGAAATAAGCAATGTTTTTTCCTCTTTGCCAGTTGTGTTGGAACATCCGATGGCCATGCACGTGGGCATTGTTGCTTCAGCAATAGCTCTTGGGAATGTCAGCAGTGAAGTCCTCTGGAAATCCGAAATAATTATTGATGATCGCAGCTGTGTAGAACGGCTCCTATTGGCTTTGCATGGAAAGCGGAGAGAAATGCTGTCGCCGCTTCCGCTCTTCCACGTCGCAGGATGTGATGTCAAACGCCCCTTACTGCCCATATTTGGGCAGTCATGTCAGCCCCCATACACAGTGATTCAGACGACAATTTATGTTTTTATTTTCTTATTGATTAAAGATAAGTTCATTAAATAACCACAAATGTATTAGTTTTAGTTATAGCTAATGATACCCTGATTTTTCCTTGTTGACCGGACTTCCCCTTTAACTGTTCAAATGCAGCCCCATTGAAATTCAATGGGGTACCGCGCGCGAGCTATTTTTAGAAACACAACGTCACGATGACGTCACATAACGTGGTACGCAGTAGGGCAAACTCCCAAACGCGCCGCTGTTTTGCTGTGGAAGAGACGTGCGTTAGCCTAGGTTTTACTTGGTAAACGACTGCTTTTTCCAACATCTAAGACCATGGTTTATAAACATTGTTGCTATGGGACGTGCAACAGCGACTCGAGGTACGCTGATCGGCCGCATATGAAGGATGTTTTCTTCATTAATTTCCCGAAACTCAAGAGTGCCAAGGAGAAGTGTGTGCGTTGGGTACACTTGTGCGGGCGGCCTACACAACATTTCAACCCGGAAAATGTTACCAAATTCACCTACATATGTAGCAAGCATTTTGTCGGTGGAAAGGGTGATGATAGCATATAGGCTAGCATGTTAGCAGGCGCTAACATGGTACCCTGCTACCGGGATAGCTTACTCAAAAACAAACGCCCTGAATCTCTTAAGCGAAAGATTCTGAGATGTGAACAATCGTTTTGTAGCTACCTATTGGCAAGATATACAGATTCCTGGACGTTGATTGCAAACAAACAAAAAAGGCCGACGTGAACGGAGCACGGTGGAAATCATAACAAAGGCATGAACGCCGAGCAGGGAAAAAAACAAAGCTTACCGTTGAATCAACTCGGCCCGTCTTCCGGTTTTTTTGAGCCCTCGACACTCAAGCCACCGTTTCAGCTGAAGGTTGGTGTGCTCTTCCACAGTGCGACCAGTAAACCGTGCGCCTGGGACATCGTCTTGGGTAAGTTTAATGGCTGCAAAGTCGGTCATATCGCTGGTTCTGTTGCGCTTGTAATGGCTGGTTTGTATGTGCGTTCTACGACTGTTTGCCCTACCGGTGCGGCAAAAGGGGCGTTACTCTTAAGGCCGTGACGTCACGTGCGCGGTACCGCATTCAGAGTCTTTTAAAGGGTTGAGGAAGGTCTTGATTGGTCCTTGGCTTCTGGAAATGGTCCACACAGGAGCTCTGTATGTTGTAGGCGGGTCCAGTGTCCTTACAGCCTATCCCAGGCATGTGCTGCTACAGTCATTTTTGCATCATTAAAGTAGAGCCCAGGCGGCACTACTGCGTGAAATCAACAGCCGTAACACAAGTAAAAACAGGGCTTATTTTCCTAGTCGCTACTTATTGTTGTTTGCCAAGGTTATCTAAATAATTCCAAATCATTCAATACATCTTGCAGTTTCTTTGATTCAGCATTTAACAGCTCAGTCATACAGCTTTCATCCTACAAGCTACATCCACACTGATCAAGTTTGCAAACTTTCATTCGCACTTAGTCCCCGGGGATTTTATAACTGAATTAATAGTTTATGAATGGTCCCATTGACCAGCTACCTCAATTCTGCATGTATGCACACTTGCTTTCTTTAAGTCAGGTTTATTAATGTTTATTTGGGGTAGGGTCAGGCAAGGACATTCCTCCCCAGACCCCTCCTGTTATTTAACCTGTTTACTAATAATTTGAAATTATATTTGTACTTACAATGAATGTATTGTTCACTTTTCCCCATTAAAAGCATAACTGCATTTATCATTGACATTGTTTTCTCTGAGTTATTCTCAGTTTACATTTTAGGATTTTTTATTCTTAAGCTTTTTTCTTTTTCATTTAGTCTGGAGGTGTTAAAATGAACGTGCTTTAATAATTATTGTTCGATTAATTTATTTTAAAATTGCTGTTAAGTTTACTGTGAAAGATTTTGCTGGCCCAAACCAAATATACAAAGTAAATAAAATTTGGTATTCTTCAGATCATAAGTTACCACCCTTTGAAACCAAGGACTCCTCAGTCCACCAGCCATGACTACAGGTCCATGTCTGTTAAGTCCAGCAGTCAAATCTTGCTGCAAAAGGCAGAAAAATAAAAAGTTTTGAAAAATTCAATAAGCTTTCTGGTAATTCGCAGTGGGAGTGAGATGAGTCTTGCTGCTTATCATGGAAAATGCAGCTGGGTATGAAATCAGGCCATCAGGAGCGAGGTTCTCAGAGAACATGGTGGAAAAAAACAACAAAATGAGAATTAAAATTGTCTTGTAATTCATTTTGTAGTTTCTATCTCTTTTATTCAGAAGCATTAGACTTATTTTGTATGTACAGAGTGCATACAGAACGAAATTTTGTTGCATTACTCCATGCAGTCAATCACTTTCATACTTTTTCTATTCATCCAAAAAAAACTAATTTGTATTTTGTTCAGCTTCAATGTGTGTTTTACACCTCATTTTTCCAGAACTGCTGAGAACGTTGTCATACTTCACTCAACACACCCACATTCCCGTCAGTCAGTCCGTATTTTCGCTGGTGTTGGTGTTAGTCTCATCAATGTCCCTTTTTCGTTTTACGACCCTGGTTTCCTCTCATTTGGCCGCATCTCCTACCTCAGGATGCCCCTGCCCAAAGCACTCTGGTCAGGGATGAAATAATAAAAAAATAAAACAGGAAAACAACAAATAGAAGTTGTCTAGAGTTAAGTTTTCAAAGCATGTAATTGTCATCAGCAAAAGCAGAAAATGTCAGAAATGTTTTGTCACCCCCAAGCATTTAATTCTCCAGCACCCTCTGTTTTCCTTTTTTTCCTTTCTCGACTTTCAAACAATTATATTTTATTCCTCCAGACATTTAATTACTTTTAGTTGCATTAATATTATCCTATAATATATTATTCAAAACCGTAGTCAGGTGTTTAAAGACTCTTGTTACTGTTTTGCATATTTTCTTAGCAAAACCAAAGGTTACTTTAAAGGTATACTATGCAACCGGGGTTGATTTTCCAGCGAGGCTCCCCCCAGAGGGCGAAAGTAAAAGTGCATTGTCGTAAAGATGCTCAGCTGTTCTGGTTTCTCCATCAAGCCAGGCGCGGTTGTTTTGAGCTTAGCAGACAGGTGAACGCAACGAAAAGTGGAAAAAACGGCAGTACAAACAATGACTAACACAGTGAAGGTATGAACATCAAGCTTCCCGCAGCGCTATCTTAGCGAGGCGGCGGCCCCTCGCCAAGCCGCGGCCACCGCCGCCGCCTCGCCAAGCCGCGGCCGTCTCGCCGACATAAAAAAAAAAACTATAATAATAATTATAATAATAATAATAATAAAACTCGATATGCTTGCATGTTTATTTGACGTTAACACGCGGTTCTTTGTTGTTGCTTTCGCGCGTGCATATAGTGAATGGCAGGGCAAAAACACATGGAGTTCTCGCCGTAAAGCGAGACTTCTGTGTGTGCGGGCCGAGGGCTCTTGCAATTGCAAGTGCGGTATTTCCCCCACAGACCCCCAGGGCGGCCGAGAAAACCTTTGTTCGACCTGAAATGACTCATTTAATCATCCAAAACGGTATGGAACACATTAATTAACTGAAAAATGTTGCATAGTATGCCTTTAAGGCCTGTATTTCTTTCTCATTAGGTGATTTTCTCCTGATGAAATGACTTAAACAACTTCAATTGTCTTCAACCCTATATTCTCTCAGTTTTTTAGTATCTAGCTACTTATGCAGGCAATGTATTTTCTCAGCATGAAATCATAGATCTCGCCCCTGGTGTTTTTTCTTCCCCTGGAAACTTTGCCTTTGCGTCATTATTCAAACTTCTCCAGCAAACAGACCCCTTTATTTATTTTTTAATGGTCTTCTGTGAACTCGACCAATCATGCGAAAGGCTTCTGACTTATTGGTCATTCTGAGATAATGATAGAGTATTCTCCTTTTTCAATTCTACCTATGTCTAGATAGGAGTCAGAATGCTTCAGCACATCTGTTGCTTTCATCCAGAACCATCCAGAAGTTCTAGCCAGCCCACTGTCTACAATGACAAGAGGTCTTGTGTTCCCCAGTGGAATATCCTTAGGCACCTCTTCCCCAGCAGAAGTGCTCGTATTTTAGCTAGAAATCAAAATTTAACTTGTCTTAGGCACTATTCTGTCGTTGTAGATCCTATTTTAGTTTGCCTTAAAGGAACAATAAGTAATAATGACACCTAGTGGTTGAAATCAGGACAACAGAAACACAAAGCCTTTAACAGCAACCCGCTATTTACCCAACGGAATGGTGAATGTGAAACTCCACTGAATTTTTACTTCCACCCGATAGGTATATAATGTTGTATTTTGTTCTATTTCTGGTTCCTGTACTGGCCTGCATGTTTGCAGGCTGCTGCTCTTTTACCAAAAATACCAAATCCTGCTCAGGATTCCTGATTGGCTCAGGAACCAAAACTGTCTGAGCCCAATTTGGATTATTACTTTTGTGTTCCCCAAGTAGTTCTATTCTAATCCGTAACATTATGATTATAATAATGTAATTCATAAATTGCATAGGCTTTGCTCATTACTATTTTTGTCATTAAATTTTTAGTGTGCTAAAAAAAGATTTTTTCACTGTCTAAGAAAAGGTTTGTTTGGATCTCGCACCGACGTTCCAGAAACTCCCCTGACGAGAAGTCCTCCTCTTGTCCCTTTAAGCTATCGGAGTATCGGAAGCTGGAAGACTTTCTTCCTGCACCGGGCAAGGCACTTCTGTTCTGGATCTCTTCTGGGTTCTGTCGGTCGGGGAGTCCAAGCGGGCTAGCCAAATGTGGGAAAATATAACAAATTCCCCTGTTACTTATTGAATAAAAGGAAACAGTGATTCCATCAAGCTCGAGCACTTTATTGAGAACCAGACCAGAGACAAATTAATCAAACTCCTGATTAAGCCATAGCCTGCCTGCTTGTCTGCTCCCCAGTCTTGGTCTTCTCTGCGTCTGTCTCTACCGCCTCCTCCCACTCTGCTATATCGGCTGACCAGAGCAGATGTAACATCAAACATCTCAAACCCAAACATTTACAATATCGCACAGAAAATATGCAACTGTTGACCTTGATTAACCGGGGGAGAGTGAAACCATCTTCTCCCTGAATATAGCTGCTTAAATGTTTTTGAAGAAAATAGGTCAGGGGTGATTTTAGGACCCAAAGCATTAATGTTTCCATTCAGTGTCCCCAGCACCTTCAGCCAGGACTGATGTCTCAAAAGGGTGGAGAACTAGTTTCAGCTAAGAGACGCTCACATACACTTCACCAGAGAGTGCATCTTTAAACTGTAGGAGAGGATGCAGGGCCTTGTGAACTAATTAAAGGACGTCAATTCCCTGCCAAGTTGGGATGTGGGTGCATTTCGATTACCTGACAAATTATGCATTATGGCTTTCACCTGTTCAAGACAACTCTGGCAATCATCACCTCTCTGGATCCTCATCTCGCTGGATATTTAGTCTACGCTATGTCACACTATAAACTCCTCGGCGGCTAGAAGTCTTCAGATTGAACTGTTTCATATGTGACACCGTGCTTGACACACTGAGCTGCTCCAAGTAGGCGGTCACAAAGACATGTGGCATCACAGTCCCTCTCTGTGCACTGACAGATGTGTGGGGGGTGCCTGTTGGAAAATAAATGGCACTACATCCTCAGCTAGCTAAGCTAATCAAACATTTTACCATCCCTTCCCCCACTTCGTCCCGCTGGAAAAAGTGTGGGAATTGTAAGAATTTGTCACAAAAAACGTGGACAAATGATACGCTCGACTATGAAGGTAAAACGTCTGGCTGGCTCATAGCAGGCCCAGGTATGTAATACTGTGTTTGATCAGTAAAGCACAATGAGAGCTGACTTTAGCTTAACAACGGTGTTAGTGTGTTTATTAGCTCTTCTTCTGCTCTGAGACCTGAGCAGGACAAAAACAAAACAAAACGGCAAGCTCCACCTTGTCGATGCAACATGCGTCACGGGAGACTTCACACTCTAGTCCGGGAGGTGAATTTTTAATGTTATATTTTTAATAATGCACCAGGTTTGTGTTCAAATTTAGTGTCTCTTTGGGTGTGCTAAAGTACATTTGGGTTGAATAGAAATAGCAGCTGGTGTCCTCTATTTTCTACAATGGATCTGTTTGGGTATTCTGCCCCACAGCAGAATTGTGAAAGCAATTGTCTCAACATTCAGGGAGATGGTTTGGAGTTTGCAGTTAAATGTTAATATGATTCTAGTATCAATATGTTGCATAACTACACAGGTAAGGGCTAAAAAATGTTTTTAATACCAACACTCCAATTTGAGATCGGATCAAATCGACTGGAACTGAATCTGTCATGGTTTTAAGGTGTTTGGCCCACATGCAGACACAGTCGGAGAACAAGAAGCAGTTAAAGATGTTTATTTAGGCTATACACGGATCTGATTGCTCACTACGTGAGCTGCAGGCAAGGTTCGGAATGTCAGAGTTAGGAGCACAGAGACATGACGGGTGAGTAATCCAGAGCACGACGAACTGAGAGAGACAGGAGACAAGGTTAGAACTAGGAATCTGGAACATCAAACTCACAGGAACGAAGAACTGTTGACAGGACAGTGGCCTAGGCGTACCACAACGGTCTAACACTCTGGCGTACTTTGGCTGATTGAATGCTCCTTTTAAGCTCCAGCCAAAGCAGCCCCAACGAGCCGCAGGTGCGGGCCACGCCCACCTGTCAACAACAGCCACCTGTGGAAGAGAATTAGCAGAGCACGGACCACAGACTCCTGACAGAATCGAACAGAAGCAATTCCAAATCTTGATTATGTGAATCGAATCGATTCATGAAATTCTAATCAATAGCCAGCCCTAATCATGGCAGCTTTCTGTGAGAGAAGTGACCCACCTGCTTCTTGCACAGCCCTTTGCTCTGGACACTTGATGGTCATCATCTTTGAGGACATTTCCTGAAAAGAAAAAGAAACCTTACATTAACTAATGAAAATTAGGTGGTGCTGTAAATCAGTTACCATTAAAGATAAACACATCAACATTTTATGACTATGAATCCCCTCTCTGACACACAGGAATTACATCTCCATTTCATTTACATCCATTGGTTCTTCAGAAGTAGTCGTATTCCTTTTATGCTTGTTTATCTTTAATTAACACAAACTAATGGAGGTTTAGTATACAAATTGTCATTCATTATGATGTGATTGACAATGTTCTTAGCCTGAATTGGAATTCTGTATTTTCATGGCTTATGCTTGAAACTCAGCGACTGTATAAAATGTTTTTAGTCACAGATTTAACACATCCAGAACATCATACTATTTTAAAGGTATAAAGCCATGTTATATGCTTATAAAAAAGATCAAAAACCATTGGATCATGATAAAATAAAGTTATATACACTGGGCCTCCATCCTGATAATGTTTTGACAGTCCTTTTTCTGGATAAAAATATCACCAGGCGCAATGACCAGATATAAACAAACGTGTCACCATCTACAGGCAGTCTGCTTAATTAATAAAAAAGTATTAAAAAATTCCGGACCGAGCCTGACCCTCTGCAATGCATTGCAGTAAAGCGGCAGCTCGGCCTGACCGAAGACCAATTCAATTAAATTTTATTTATATAGCACCAATTCATGAAACGTGTCATCTTAAGGCACTTTCCATAGTCAAACCAACCAATATTAATTAAATAAACCCCATCTACAGCAACTTTAAGAGCCTTATATCATAAAATCTACTCACGTCATTTAATTCTCTGGTTACAGCTGAGCAATCAGCAGGTTTAGCTTCCGCTTCAATTTGCAATCGTAATCCTCCTCGCTTTATCCCCTGCTGCGCATGTGCAGTGTTGTACTTCCTCTATTATTATAAATAAACACAAAAGGCTTTATTTACTAACAAACTGAGTAAAAACAAAGCGTAAAACGGCCAAATAATCTTTCATAAAAATTTTGTATGCGACCAGAGTGAGCTACTGACGTATCAATAAAAAAGGTTATGCACCATTAAAGCCAGTTATCAGGGTGCAAATCATTCGACACCCAAATAACTTAACTGACCGCTAGTTATTATACATTCTTACATCTGATGCAACAAATGTATATGACAAGCATGATGTATGTTGTATGTATAAGCCTGCCACCTTTGTTGTTGTTATCCTGCAGAGTGTCAAGCGGGGGGGAAAAAAACTAATAAGTATTAAAAAATGCCGGACCGAGCCTGACCCTCTGCAATGCATTGCAGTAAAGCGGCAGCTCGGCCTGACCGAAGACCAATTCAATTAAATTTTATTTATATAGCAGCAATTCATGAAACGTGTCATCTTAAGGCACTTTCCATAGTCAAACCAATCAATATTAATTAAATAAACCCCATCTACAGGAACTTTAAGAGCCTTATATCATAAAATTTACTCACGTCATTTAATTCTCTGGTTACAGCTGAGCAATCAGCAGGTTTAGCTTCCGCTTCAATTTGCAATCGTAATCCTCCTTGCTTTATCCCCTGCTGCGTATGTGCAGTGGTGTACTTCCTCTATTATTATAAATAAACACAAAAGGCTTTATTTACTAACAAACTGAGTAAAAACAAAGCGTAAAACGGCCAAATAACTAAAAACGCAAGAAGGATGTGATAATCTTTCATAAAAATTTTGTATGCGACCAGAGTGAGCTACTGACGTATCAATAAAAAAGGTTATGCACCATTAAAGCCAGTTATCAGGGTGCAAATCATTCGACACCCAAATAACTTAACTGACCGCTAGTTATTATACATTCTTACATCTTATGCAACAAATGTATATGACAAGCATGATGTATGTTGTATGTATAAGCCTGCCACCTATGTTGTTGTTATCCTGCAGAGTGTCAAGCGGGGGGGAAAAAACTAATAAATAGAACGAGACAGATGTTAGATGTCAAGCAGGGGAAAAAGAATAATAGAGCGAGGCAGATGTGCTTTGATACAAGTCATATTATTAATTCAGACAGTCAATTGTTAATTGGACGTCTTTTTTAAACTTACCAATGGCAAGATGCAAGCAGTGCCCGAAACGCTGGAGCCTGGTTCACTCGTTTAGTTGCGCAGCCTTCATCATGTTCTTCTTTAATATCCCAGCTTGTTAAGGCATCTCGTAGTCCAGCAGCGACGTTTTCCCCAGTGTGGTCATCAGGAAAGTATGATGTCTGCAAACATCAAGCTTTAAGCTCCCCAGTGATAAAATAAACAGTGAGGCTTAGGTATAGGTCAACGGTGCGGCTTTACCACAAATCTGTCATGGCTGTAAAAACCAAATTGTCTTTCAGTTTGTTTGTGACTTTTTGCCTGCACTCATCAAACAGTTTTGTTATTACAGTTTGATTAAAATGTGTGTGAAATGGTACGATGTGCCGCTTATTTAGTGTATTCATCATAGCCACAAACCCCGGATTGGTCACTGTGTTGAGCGGCATCATGTGTTTGGCTATGAATTTAGCACTCGACTGAGTAATATCCTTGTGCCTTTTTGAGCTGTGTTTAGGCGTGTTGCGATAATCAATAAATCAATTAATCGTATGATAAATTTTAATCACATGATTAATTAAAATAAGCGAGATAATGTGCATAGGCATGCTTGTTTATTTCCCTTTGTGTTTTCTTCTCTGAGACGGTGTCTCCTCACCCCTCCTTCTCGTTTCCTGAGTGTAGGAGGGGTTAAATCTTGCCAGGGTTTTTCACAGAAAATGGGGTAATCCTGATGGTAGCTTTCTGGTGGCTCGCAGGAGGTGCATGAGGAGCTTTGCGGGATGCAGCTTGAAGGAGGGGTGGAGCCCTTAAACCGGGTACCGTGGTGTGGGTCAAGCTAATAACAGCTAGTGCTTTAGGTTAGTTTCCTGGGAGGTTTTATTTTAGACGGGAATTTTACTGACTGTTTTACATTTCTCTCAAACATTGAGGCATTTAAAATAAACAACCGACACTCGAACCTGGCGAGGGGGGATGGTAAAACCTGCTGGACAGTCTTGTAATACGGTGGGGGAGGCTAGCTGTGTTCATTAGGAGTCGTTTTCTCAAACATTTCCATCAACTAGTTGTCTTGCCACTAGTTGGTGGGATATTAGCCATGCAAGTGTCATACAGCACTTTGTGATGATATTTTAAACGTTGAAACAAGTTTGTGTTGTGACGTGAAGTAGGAATTTTAGCAAGGTAAGTTTGTCAAAATGCCTGATGCTGTCATTTTTACAGAACCCAAAATAATCCCATACAGCTTTTCTCTGGAACCAAGATATCTGCAGAGGTGTCACTTTCATTGACGCCATTGCTCGTTACTTCAAGGTGCTGATTCTAAGTACCGTGTGTTCAGTAGGGCCAGACACGTTGCTTATGTCACATGATCATGTGACGCACTCATGGAAAATCGCATGACGTCGCAATTACAAAATCACATTGGGTAACATTGCAATTTAACTGCAAATGCAATTAATCATTCGGCTCTAGTATACGTCTATCAGTGGTGGTTCTTGAAGCACTGACTCTACCTGCAGTCCACTGTTTGTGAATCTCCCCCAAAGTTTTGAATGGGATTTGTTTGACAATACTCTCCAGGGTGTGGTTAGCCCTATTGCTTTTCCACATCTTTTCCTTCCCTTTGCCTCTCTATTAATGTGCTTGGACACAGAGCTCTGTGAACACCTTGTGCAAGGTGTCCTTGGTCGTCTTTTGGACAACTGTCAAGTCAGTAGTATTCCCAATGATTGTGTAGTCTACAGAAGTATATTTATGTAAAGGCCTTTGTTGTTTTTTTGAGTTAATTAGCTGATTAGAGTATGGAACCTAACCTGACTCCGCCAGATGTATTTCGCTCTGCCTAGCTTCACTCACATACATCTGGGACACCGCCATAGGAATTGCCTTTATTGAAGGCTGGGCCTTATCAAAAATTCTTGCATATGATTGGATAAGCCACTTGTCTGTCATCTTTATCGACGTGCTATTTCAACCACTCACACCGAAGCCAACCCGTGACGCTGATGAGAGCGACGCAGGAAAAAAAAAAAGACAGGCGGCAAAGCGCCGCGGGTCGGAGTCGATCCCGGGCCGACCGCGTTGAGGACTAAAGGCCTCCTAACATGGTTCGCGCTAACCGCTCCGGGGCACGTCCGCGTCCGCTGTGGACGCGCCCCGGAAAATAAAACTTGCCAAATCCGGTCGGGAGAAGGACGAAAACATGGTTTCCACCAACAAAAGCCTTCAGAGCCGTTCTCTGATGTTCTTTTAATGAAACAATATTAGGTAGATTGGACAACACGGAAGAAATAGCAGCATCAATGTTGACGCTTGCTTCCTCGACGAGCCGCCATTGCTATCAAAACAGTCTCACGTCATGGTCGCGTCTCCACAACGTCACATCTATGAAACTCCAGCCCTCCAGACCATAAAATTGGTTGGAGAAATCACTTTCTATGGGCGATGTCCCAGATGTATGTGAGTGAAGCTAGGCGGAGCGAAATACATCTGGCGGAGTCAGGTTATATGGAACTTGGCCTCTGGTAATAAAGTAAAAAACCTTGGTGTTATTTTTGACCAAGACATGTCATTTAAATCCCATATTAAACAGGTTTCCAGAGTTTCCTTTTTTCACCTCCGGAATATCGCCAAAATTAGAAACATTCTGTCCAGGAGTGATGCTGAAAAACTAGTCCATGCATTTGTTACTTCAAGGCTGGACTATTGTAATTCTTTACTATCAGGAAGTCCACAAAATGCAGTTCAAAGTCTTCAGCTGATCCAAAATGCTGCAGCGAGAGTTCTGATGAAAATCAACAAGAGGGATCATATTTCTCCAATTTTAGCTTCCCTTCATTGGCTTCCTGTTAAATCAAGAATAGAATTTAAAATTCTTCTTCTAACGTATAAAGCCCTTAATAATCAAGCTCCATCATATATCAGAGCTCTGATTACTCCGTATGTTCCTAACAGAGCACTTCGCTCTCAGACTGCAGGTCTGCTGGTGGTTCCTAGAGTCTCTAAAAGTAGAATGGGAGGCAGATCCTTTAGCTATCAGGCTCCTCTCCTGTGGAACCAACTCCCAGTTTTGGTCCGTGAAGCAGACACCCTGTCTACTTTTAAGACTAATCTTAAAACCTTCCTTTTTGACAAAGCTTATAACTAGAGTGGCTCATGTTACTCTGAGCTACCTATATAGTTTATCTGCTATAGGCTTATGCTACTGGAGGACATCAGAGCCTATTTTTCTCACTCTACAGATTTCTACTGTTCTCCAGTCTACTGTTCTCCAGATTTGCATTGCATTACATTGAAATGACTGTTGTCATTTCAGCTTTTAACTTTTTGTTCTCTCTCTTTTTTCTTCATAGTAGGTACACCTGGTCTGACGTTCTGTTGACTGTGAAATCATCCAGGGAGGACAGATCACCGACTATTACCATCTAATGTAGAACAGATTACTAGATCAATGTGTGCTTCTGTGCTTTTTTTGTCTCTCTTGTTGTGTCTCTGCTCTGTCTTCTGTAACCCCAGTCGGTCGAGGCAGATGACCGTTCATACTGAGCCCGGTTCTGCCGGAGGTTTTTTTTTTTCCCGTTAATGGGTGGTTTTTCTTCCCACTGTCGCTTCATGCTTGCTCAGTATGAGGGATTGCAGCAAAGCCATGTACAATGCAGACGACTCTCCCTGTGGCTCTACGGTTCCCCAGGAGTGAATGCTGCTTGTCGGGACTTTGATGCAATCAACTGGTTTCCTTATATAGGACATTTTGACCAATCTGTATAATCTGACCCAATCTGTATAATATGATTGAACTTGATTTTGTAAAGTGCCTTGAGATGACATGTTTCATGATTTGGCGCTATATAAATAAAATTGAATTGAATTGAATTGAATTGAACCAGGTGTTTTCAGTATTGGACCTTTCCACAATATTAAATGTTTTGAGATACAGAATTTGGGTTTTTCATCAGTTGTCAGTTATAATAATCAAAATGAAAATAAACACTTGAAATATATTAGTATGTATGTAAAAAAACAAATATAATATAGAAGTTTCACTTTTTGAATGGAACTACTGAAAACAAATCATATTCTAATTATATGACCAGCACTTGTATGATTATTACATGAATATGCAGATGATTAAATATTTAAGGAAATACAATTTTATAAACATTTATTTTGTATCATGTTTTACTAATACTCTGTACACAGCTCATGCACATATGAAAATGCTTAGCTTGTTACAGATGGGTGATACAAGCATAATCTTTTTGATCAAATGAATGTAACAAGTGTTTCGACTCCCATTTTTTTCACCCTCAATCAGACCAGATGTTATATATTTGAGTATATCTATGACGTACATGAGCAATGGGCAGTTTCAAGCAGTTCTCAAGCTTCTTCTCATACACAAGACATGAGATTTTTTCATCTGATTCTTCAGACCTGATGGGTATTATTTGAATAAATATTTAAAGAGGAGCCTATCTTAACTTGTGCATCATCACAGTTTTATTCTAAATTCAATTCAATTTTATTTATATAGCGCCAATTCATGAAACATGTCATCTCAAGGCACTTTCCAAAATCAAATTCAATCAGAATATACAGATTGGTAAAAAAAAAATTCTTATCTAAGGAAACCCAGTAGATTACATCAAGTCTTGACAAGCAGCATTTACTCCTTCTGAAGAAGCGTAGAGCCACAGGGACAGTCATCTGGATTGTACATGGCTTTGCAGCATTCCCTCATACTGAGCAAGCACGAAGCGACAGTGGAAAGAAAAACTGACCTTTAACAGGAAGGAAAAACCTCCAGCAGAACCAGGCTCAGTGTGAACGGTCATCTGCCTCGACCGACTGGGGGTTAGAGAAGACAGAGCAGAGACACAACAAGAGAGACAAAAAAGCACAGAAGCACACATTGATCCAGTAATCTGTTCTACATTAGATGGTAATAGCAGGTGATCGGTCTTCCCTGGATGATGTCACAGCCAACAGAACGCAGTCTAAATACAGTCTTCATCAAGCGGAAGTGATTCTATTAGAAAATATTTTGTTTTTGTAATGATTCTTTTTTCAATGGAAGCCTATAGACTACCTGGGTTTAAAAAAATCTATAGGTTTTTATTTCTTTACCTATCTTTAGAAAGAAGATGCAGTTAAAACTATAGGGTCAAATGTTTTGTTTTTTTGTGCTTTTTATAGCACAATTTAATCGCAACAATAACATACAGTAGTAATGATTTTGTTTCTCCTAGGCGGCATGTATACTACTTATGGCACCAGTGGACGCAGGATCAGCATCCCTGCGGTGATGGCAGAGAGAGCGAGTTAAATCTTCTTGGTACCAATGACCCAGGGGACACCCGGCCAACATGTGCTATCCACGGAGGGAATGTGGACAGACAAAGGCACGTTAGTGTACCAATGGAGGTGGATGGCGTGTCCTTTCCTGACCGTGACAGCAAGCGTCTCAGGAGAGGAATCCTTCTGCCCAACCTTCTGACTTTACAAAATGAACACATCTTTGTCAACAGTATACTAGACAGTTGCTGTAACCCTGAGCAGAAGAACTTTGCTCTGGCATACAAAAAGTGGTTAGATACTGTCATTAGTGCACAGTCTTAAGATGTATAGCATCAAGGCCCATACATTCAACACTTAAGTGGCCTTTAGATGCATATTTATGAATAGCTTACTTAGCTGTAGGTCTAATTTAATTAAATGTATATCGTGTTAAGTTGATTTCAGAACTAGTCATCATTTAATCTAACTACCATCAGAAGGTAGGGTGCAGGATGAGTTCTTGATGCAGTTCCTCAGAAGTCCTGTTTGAGCATGATCTGAGCCAGTCAAATCTGTCTACACAGCCTGTTTGTGTTCCATGTGTCTGGCAGTAAATTGTGTTCTTTTTTATGTTTTTCAATTAAAGTCAGAAGAGTAAGTGAAAGAAAAAGAATCAGTCTTACCAACAGTTGTTGGATTTGACAGTGAAAAATACTAAAATAGCCATACAAGCAAGTAAAATAAGGATATAACACATTGTTCATCAATCTCATTTTCTCAGTTTTAGTGTTTTTCATGTTAAACAGATTACTGGAACAAGTATCCTCTGGAATTAATTTTATTCTGTAGTGATATCTTTCTGTTTTTCACACTGTATTTTAACCTATTCAGAGCTGATAGAGAAAATTGCTGACATGTTTTTACCTTGAAACCACAAGGCTCATGTCACGTAATGTTTCAAATGTATGTAATATATATGCTTCAGTTTGTTTTTTAATAGTGGTAAACAAAACGGCAAAGTCAATTTACAATAAAAGTTTACCCTCTTGTACTTTTAGCTCAGGTTTTGGGGATTTTTTTGTGATTAAAACAACATGAAGTAGCAGTGCATTAATGTGATGTGGAAGAAATTCTTAGTTTAAAAACAAAATTAAGAACAATATGGACAACCCTGAGCATCTTCTTCATGAAACTGTCATATAACAACAGAGTGTTTATGTTGAGAGGCTTCTTTAGATATGCTGTAAGACAAACAGCTAAAGGAGATTCTTCCTGTCCACTGGCATCAGCATGTACAACAACTCTTTGAAGAAACCAGTATAACAACATTTAGTTTTATATCTGAGGAAGCTTTGTTGTACTAAGGAAGGGGCTTACAGCAGTAGAAATCAGGCTCTGCACAAGGAGGACCAGAGAAAGCTTGTCATCGAGATCAAGGCAGTTAAGAGAACCCAGAAGGTAAAACACAGGGTCTCAGCTAACGATCGAGCTAATTTGGAATACTTTGAGAAACACCATAGCTTACAGGAGAACTTCCCCCTGAGCAGAATCCTCGTCTGGGAGATGATCTTAACAGGTTCTGCAGCAGGACTGAAAAGAAGCGGTTCACATGGCTCACTAACTTTTGTTGTCTTGCAAAGCTGTGCCTGTGCCCAGAGAAATAATGGAAAAACATTCCTGCACATATGGTACTGAAGAACAAGAGTTAACGGGTGCGTGGGTAACAGAACTTTAACAAAACATTGGAACATTTAAAAACATCCTTATGGTGTATCCACTAATGGCACTAATACCAGCTGATACTACAAATGGGCTGCCCCAACAAAGAAATGGGAAGTCACAGAAATGAAATGGGCAGCCCCAGATAAAAAGGGAAACCTGTGCTCCAACAAGAAAATGGGCGGTCCCAATAACAAAATGCGTGTTTCCAACTAGTTAAATTGGCAGTCCCCCAAAAAAGAAATGAGCAGTCCCAAATGGAAATGGATGCTCCCAACAAGGAAATCAGCAGTTCCAATAGGGCATTCCTTAAATGACGTGAAATTACTACATTTAGAACTGCGCAGCGTGCATGATTTGTGGTCATACACACAGAACGGTAACATTTGAATAGCTTACTTGTATGAGTCAAATAGCTAACAGATTTGCCCTGAATATCGCCTCAAAAGACATGACAACAAAACATTGCTGCATTGGTATCTGTCGGAGTGACCATATGGAGTTTATTTGTAACCAATGATTTTCCAAAACCCCACAAGATTGTCGAGGAATGTCAGTGTTGGATACAATCTTGTAACCGAGAGGACTTTACTATAGAATCTGACCCCTACGTGCTCTCTACATTTCCTTGGTGGTAAGGAGCCAACACTTGAATGGCCAGACCTAATACCAGCAGCTGTAGTCCATGGGGTCTATCCATGTGAGCTTCAGTGTTGTATAGTCCATTTATTATAAGCTACTTTGGCCTTGTTCTCTAAAGTCACTTGCAACTTTTGTGAGTCAGCAAGAACGGTTTGTTGGGTTTCATTTTAAATGTGAAGTCGCTTTTTTGGGCTTTGCTTTTTTCTGACAGAAGGCCTTTTTCTGTTAGAGGACAGCCTCTCCTACCTTTCTACTAATACAGCTTACTTTGCACTCATTTTGAGGCCTCTTCAGTTCAGCTGTTCTGTTCTGGGTTTCTTGATTGAAGCATGTTGAAATCAAGCTTCCAGGACATTGTCATCTTCCAAAATGATTGGTATTGCAGTCATTAGCATTCTAGTTTGCACTCTTGTTGTCCAACCATCCGGGAAACCCAGGCTGTCTCCTGGCAAGTCTGATGTCTTGTAGGAATGTCCCATAAAAGATTGAGTTGTCCAACAAAAACAAGCAAAAATCAAATGATATATTTAAAAGTGTTGATTAATACAAAAGCATGTAAGGTTACATGTAAGGTCTCTCGCTTTGTCAGCTGATGGACACTCGCTGGTGTGTCAGGATGACTTCTAAATTAAACAAAAGGATGCCCAACTTCACAGTACATAAGCTTACCGGTATATAGAGAACAAGTTATCTAATCTAAACTGTTGGGAAGGGGCTGTAGTTTAGACTTGGTACTCTCTTTATTGGTGCTCAGACTCTGGCACATGAGCTGTCAGCGTTTCTTCATCAGATGTTTCGACCCCTAGACCATAGTCCTACAACTTTGCACTGCTGCTGTTTATCAAATACCCAGTTTACACTACCCCTTTTTAACCGTGCCGAGACCAGTCCGAGCTCGGTAACCGAGATAACTATGTTATGAGTGTAAATGGAACGCAAATTGAACTGAACTGAGCCAGACACAACCGGACCGCGCTAAATGCAGACCAGTTCCATGTGTGGGCTCGGCCTGGTTTTTCTCTGGCCCGGTTCTCTAATAACAAAGAGCGCATGAGCAGACCACGTCATCTCCGTGCGGTCAGCTGACATTTCAGACATTCATAAAAATACTAGCTTCCCTACCGTGACACACGATTTCCAGTGATGATTCTGCTTAGCAGTGTGATGAACCTCAACATCTGTCGTTGTTTCCTGCGTCTGTAAATCCTTAGATGTTCGTTTGTCTTATCCATTTCCCAAGAGCCGACTCTGTCAAGTAAATTCACCAAAAGTTGCCGTCTTCGCAAACAACGACGTTTCACCAAGCATAACTGCCTGAATTACGGGCGCCTCCATTTTGATTTGCTTGGTTCCGCCTTCAATCCCAGAGAGCAGTAGTACCGCAGATCGTCACTAGGAACCGAGATAGAGTGATGTGTAAACGATCGGTTCTGACGATCGTTTACACATCACTCTCTCGGTTCCTTGGCTTGGTTAGCTGAACCAAGCTCGGACCGAGCTCGGCATGGATCGGTTTAACAAGGGTAGTGTAAATGGGGCTAAAGTCTATTGTGACTGCGACTGATTAACTGCTCCAAGTGCATGACAACCTTTCTAGTTTGGGCCAGCTGGCGCCCACACAATGTGCACATCCTGTAAGAGAATGCAAGCCTCCACTATAGCACATTCTCTAAATCTAATTTGTCACACTACTTAAAGTCACATACTCAAAATAAGCAAATGATGTCTAATACTCATAAAAACTGGTTCTTAAGCTAAAATGTAGCCCCCCCTCCCCTTTGTGGTCATTAACACTGGGGGTGGCTAACCTGATTTTGTCATGCTTTGTTTACTGAACCCGAACAGAACCACACACAGAGCTTAGTTTGTGAGTTTTATTGAAGGAGATGGATAGTGGAGGATGGAAACCAACAGTCTGTACCGGGCTTGAGCAGGAGGATAGTGATGGCAGGTACTGGCAAGGAGGACCGGCAGCAATGCAGAGTGAATACTTGGAGCACCAGAGTACCAGCAGGACCAGCAGCACGGCAGAATGAAAACTTGCAGGGCCGGAGTAACAGCAGGACCAGCAGCAGGCAGGCGGCGATGAAGGGAACTCGGGCTGGACAAGGTGAGCAGGATGAGCAGAAGAGAACAGAACGAACCGACAGGGAAGAGCTAACTGAGGGAGGTTTAAGTAGGAGTGCTGACAGGTGGAATGAGTTTGGGCTTGATTAAGGCTGACAGGTGTAGGTGATTAGTGAGGTGGAGAGAAGACTGGGGTGTATGGAGTTTGAAAAGTGCCCTGAATATGTCCATGGTGCAGCAGGCAAAACTGCACCATAACAGAGTTCTTTATATAGCATGGTATCTCTACCTTTTATATTTTAGGTGCTTATACATTTTTCAAGAGTGACTACAATGGATTGTAAAGAGAAAGTCAAAGTTTAGCATAAACACTTATTTTACCTCTTTTTTAACAGAAAGGTTACCCTTACTCATAGAAACTTGCAATAACCCACTTCAGTTACCATTAGCGGGCTGAGCTTGGACAAAAAAGTGAGATCCATGTGTCAAATGCACTGGACAAAATAACCACAAGCTTCACTGAACTATATAACAATGTAGTTATTCAAAATCACAAAACAAACATATACCATATAACAGTTGGTTTTCATCTTACAACTTAAAATCAATGTGTTTTCTAAGTCCCTTTTAAAACAACAATAAACATAAAGCCGGCATTTACTAATACTCAGTTCAGTTCGGATCAGGCCTGAATGCAGCACGCATGTGATCCGCCCCTTACATGATGGACCTCCCTTGAGGGGCTATTCCAAACCCTGCTGACAGCGTCGGCATAAATGCTCTTCTTCATAGATACCAGTCTAGCTCTGTCGGTCCTCCCCCTTTCCCTGCAACCAGTAGTTCGTCCCACGGTTTCTGTCTGCTTTCAAGCATCGGCTCTCTGCAAGAACCCCAGAGAAAGTCCCGTTGGAATTAGCTGCTGATCTGGCAGTCAGTACAGCTCCAGCTGCTAGTTTCCTTAAGCTAATTCTGTTAGCGTTAGCCACTGGTCTAGCAGCTAATAGAGCTCCACTGCCGAGTTGATCACTCACACCAAAGACATATCCGTAGATGCCTCATTGGGCGCAGGTTTGCACATCGACGTCACCGCCGTATTGTATGTGGCAGAAAGTAGTGAACGTCTATGTTCCCTGTATATGTTTTAAGTATTTACATAGAAATATATAGATCGAGCTTATATATACTTGTAAAGAAATATATATAGATTAATAGATAGAAATGTCAGAACAGTGCACTGACATTGTAGTGCGGTGAAGTTTATTATACGGCGTGACACCAGTGTCATTTGGTGTGAAATTTACAATAATGACAAAAACAGCTTTTGTAGTGGTAGTTCATGAAAATATCAATAGAGAACAAGGAAAATTGTTTCAGAAATAGTCTCAAGCAATTTCACACAGTTTTCATAAGGTTTAAGAGAATGACTCTAAAATATCTATAAAGATTGTGGAGCCATGTTCTACTTTGCACAATGATCTATAAAAATAAGCTGAAATATATAAAATGTTCACAATAAAATATTAGATATCAAATGGTCATGATTTTAATATTTGATGTAGTAAGTTAGAAGAAAAACAAGTACCTTATTATTATTTTATATGAAAATTTTACATTACCTGCCAGAAGCTGGATAAAATCTTTAAAAGGAGACAACAGTATTTTCACACCTCATGTTTTAGGCGAAATATTTTAGGCTAAAATGAGTAAACCCTACTGATGGATTTTTGGGTAAACTAAATGTCAGTGTTACATGTCATTGTTTCTAAAACAGCATTTTTCTGAGCTGCGTCTAAAAGGGCAAACATTGAGAGTATACCCACTTCTCCAGGGACCACTACACCACTGCGGACAGCCACAGATCAGCTGCAAGGGGCAGACAACAGCTAACAATGTCAAGTTAAGCCGGGCTTACACTGTACGAGTTTTTGCCCTATTCGGGCCGATTCTTCAGTTGTGCTAGCATTTTTTGAATCGGGCCGAATTTCAGCTTGATCGTACAGAGGGGGAGGAGGGGCGACTGGCTTCTCACGACTACCCCCCGATCAGGAATCGGACGGTCGGTTGAAAATCAAACATGTTTGAAATTCAGTCGGCCGTCGTGAGGTTTTCGTGAACGCATCCTGCTGTTCAAGCAGAGCTACGAGGGAGCGCCCTCCCCTCCTCTCCGTCCCCGCCAGGGGAGGGAGGGGAGCGGGCGTCCCCGAAGTGACCTCCCCCCGGCCCGGGACCCGCGGGGCCCGGACGTCGGCTCGCGGGGGGGTTGGGGAGGGCGAGTGTTCTGGTCCGCGCGACGCGCTGGCCGTCTGTTTCCGTATGCCTCCGCTCGCGCGGGGGTGCGGGCCGGGCGGTCTGCTGTGCCGCGCGGCCGCCGGGGCGTCTCGTCTTTCCTCTCTCCCCTCCGTTCCCCCCGGCGCCGGGGGGTACCCAACTCTCCCCCCTCTTCTGGAGGGGGCACGACGTACAGTGTGAGCACTCCGGTCACGTCCGAGCGTCGTGCCGTACACAGATCGTGAGCGGTGAACTTTTAAACCCAGCGGTTCCGTCGTACAGTTTGAGATGTATATAAGTACCACGACTGAAAAACTCGTACAGTGTATGCCGGACTTTTCTGTAAACAACGCAGTCACGTTCGCATTAGCTACCGCAAACAGCGCAGCAGCAGCTGGAGCAAGCTTTACTGCCACTAACGTCGGGAAATCGGATGGTCTTCGAGCAACATTTGGATCCAATGCAACACTGCATGCGGAGGTGCTCTGTTGTCTGAACACAGCCATCAACATCAACAAGTACTCTCTCTCTCTCTCTCTCTCTCTCTCTCTCTTTATATATATATATATATATATATATATATATATATATGAGAGTCATGGTTACTTGTTGATGACATTAAAATTATTTCTACGAGCATTAAAAGAGCATTAAAAAGCATTAAATTAGGGTTACTCATTCCTGTATAAACCCTGTATATAAGGGAACCCAGTTGATTGCATCAAAATCCCAACAAGCAGCATTCACTCCTGGAGAAGCGTAGAGCTACAGGGAGAGTCGTCTGCATTGTCCATGGCTTTGCAGCAATCCCTCATACTGAGCAAGCATGAAGCGACAGTGGAAAGAAAAACCACCCATTAGCGGGAAGGAAAACCTCCAGCAGAACCAGAACCGGGCTCAGTATGAACGGTCATCTGCCTCGACCGACTGGGGGTTACAGAAGACAGAGCAGAGAAACAACAAGAGAGACAAACAAGCACAGAAGAGAAAATTGATCTGTTCTATATCAGATGATAATAGCGGGTGAGCTGTCTTCTCTGGATGATGTCACAGCTAACAGAACGCCAGACCAGATGTACCTACTATGAAGAAAAAAAAGAGAGAGAACAAAAAGTTATAAGCAGAAATGATGACAAGCAATGCATAATTGAAGAACAGTAGAACTCGATAGAGTGAGAAAAATTTGGATAATATTTTTAGTAATATATATTTAGTAAAATATTTAAGTACTTTATAACTTTAAAAAATCTTAAAAATATTTAGTTTAGCACATTTTCCTAAAGTAAGAGTTGTAGTATGAACTAGATGAGGTTATCTGTGTATTCTACAAGTTTGGTGGCACTACAATGATCTATGGTGTAGTCATTGCTCATGTTGTACTTATCATAATAATAAAATAGGTGCCATTTGCCATTTAGGCTTTGGGAAATTCCTCAAAAAATGTATTATTTTCAAATCCAATAAATGTGGTATGATATACTTTAGATCAGATACATATGAAATGAATTTGATAATAATCCACCTCTCCTTGGTGACGCTGTTGAATATTTCTCTATGATTATGTTTCTGGGGTTGCAACTTGCAGACGGTCCCTAAGCATCTGCGGAGCAGCGAGCTCTGCATTGGGTCCAATGTAATTCTCCCAGCGCGGTGGGAGACTCGTTCTGAGGAAACTACGGTTGTAGCTCACTGTCTGCCTTGCTGTGGTTACAGAGAGGTGTCTGTTCTGTAGAATAAATCATCCGCAGATGAGTTATTGGTCCGGAAAAGCCGAATCTGAATATCTTTCTAACTTCACTGAAGTCGCAAAACAGCTGTTTCCGGGTCACGTAAACTTCGCCGATTAAATATTAAAATCAAATTCTGCTTTGCTGTCCGTTTTTCCATTTTGTTTTTTTGATCTGAGCTTATAATTGAAATATGAAAAACCAATTCGTTTTTGGTTTAACCATAAGAATCAAAAAACAAAATAACCAGTCCATTTTTTGTTTTTCATTTTTTGATTTGCAATTGAAAATGGAAAGAACGAAAGATACACGGATTGCCTTGCTGTCCGTTTTTCGATTTCGTATTTTTGATCTGAGCTTAGAATTGAAATATGAAAAACCAATTAGTTTTTCGTTTTTGGTTTAACCATAAGAATCAAAAAGCAAAATAACCAGTCCATTTTTTATTTTTTATTTGCAATTGAAAATGGAAAGAACGAAAGATACACGGATTTTAAAGGCTACACTAAGGTTATCACGTTCAGTGTCAACATGAATGTTAAAATCCCCCACTATAATAACCTTGTCAATGTTTATCACCAAATCAGATAAGAAGTCTGACAACTGATCCAGAAACTGAGTGTAAGGGCCTGGTGGATGATACAAAACAACAAACAGAAGAGGTTTTATTGCTTTGCAGTTTGGATAAACTGAGGGTTAAATGTTCAAAAGAACTGTAGTTATTAATTGGCCTGGGACTAATTAATAAATCAGACTGAAAGATGGTTGCCACTCCTCCTCCTCTTCCCACAGATCTGGGAATGTGGAAATTTGAATAACTGGAGGGAGTTGACTCATTTATACTAACGTAGTCCTCTTGTAGCCAGGTTTCTGTGAGACAAAATAAATCAATCTGATTATCGGAAATCAATTCATTAACTAACAAAGTCTTTGGAGGGAGAGCCCTTATATTTAATAAACCCCATTTAATTGTTTTATTTTTTGGTTCAAAGTGAGCCGTATTGATTTTTATTAGATTTTTATGATTTGCTCCTTTTAGATCCGTTTTTAAATTTGTTTAGTTTTGGCCGTGGGAAAGACACCTTCTCAAAAGGATAATGGGTGGGTAACAGTACAGAAGCTGCAGAGAGGTGTGTTAAGCTACGGCTCTGCTCCCTGGTCTGGACCCTGGGTTGTCAGCATTTAGGAGAACTAATAAATCCGGCCAGATTACTAGAAAGAAGAGCTGCACCATCCAAAGTGGGATGGATGCCGTCTCTCCGGATCAGACCAGGTTTTCCCCAGAAGGTTCGCCAGTTATCAATGTAGCCCACGTCTAACCCAGGACGCAGAAAAGCTAATCATGATAAAAACATCAAAGAAGCTTCACTTAAGGAGGGCCAGCTTGTGTTACTCTGAAATCTGGGGAGTAAAGGTCGTCAGAAAACTCAGGATTTGTGGAGTTCAGTGAAACATATAGTTATCCAAGTCCCAAGTGAGGGTGGGGTAGTATACTCAGTGGCACCTGTTCATGACCAGACCAGGGTAAGAAGGGTACATCGCTCTTTGTTAAAGGTTCTGATTGATGTGGATGCACCTATTCCAGTTTCTGTTGAAGTTGCGTCTCCTGAACATTATCCCATTTCAGAGGGAGAGCTGTCATTTGAGGGTGATTTGTTCTTGAGGCCATATATATATATATATATATATATATATATATATATATATATATATATATATATATATATATATATATATATATATACACTCCTGATCAAAATCTTAAGACCAGTCAAAAAATTGCAAGAATCTGCATTTTGCACTATTGGATCTTAAGAAGGTTCTAAGTAGAGCTTCACAATGTTAAAAGGACAAATCAGTGCAAGAGACAAGAACATTTGAGCAGGGAATTGTCTGAAAACTGCATTTATACTCAAACATGATTTTTTCAGCTGATCAAAAGTTTAAGACCATAGCTCAAAAAAAACCGAAAACCCCCCAAAACAGAAATCAAAATGTCAAAGAAAAGGACTCAGTAATGAGTAGCTCCACCATTCTTGTTGATGACTTCAAACAATCGTTTAGGCATGCTCGATGCCAGTGTTTCCAGGAGGCTAGTGGGAACGTTGCTCCAAGTGTTGAAGATGGCTTCACGAAGGGCATCCATTGTCTGGAACTGATGTCCATTTTTGTAAACTTCCCTTGACATCCATCCCCAAATGTTATCAATTGGGTTTAGATCCGGGGAACATGCAGGACGGTCCAAAAGAGTGATGTTATTCTCTTGGGAGAACTCCTTTGTCAGGCGGGCATTGTGAACTGCAGCATTGTCCTGTTGAAAAACCCAGTCATTACCACACAGACGAGGGCCCTCAGTCATGAGGGATGCCCGCTGCAACATCTCCACATAGCCAGCTGCTGTTTGACGCCCCTGCACAACCTGAAGCTCCATTGTTCCATTGAAGGAAAACGCACCCCAAATCATGATGGCGCCCCCACCACTGTGCCGTGTAGAAAACATCTCAGGTGGGATCTCCCTGTCATGCCAGTAACGTTGGAAGCCATCAGGACCATCAAGGTTAAATTTTTTCTCATCAGAGAAGACAACTTTCTTCCACCTTTCAATGTCCCATGTTTGGTGCATCCTTGCAAAGTCCAAACGGGCAATTCTGTGGCGTTGAAGAAGACGTGGCCTTTGAAGACGTTTTTTGTTTCTGAAGCCCTTCTCTCGCAGATGCCGTCTGATGGTTATTGGGCTGCAGTCAGCACCAGTAATGGCCTTAATTTGGGTAGAGGATCGTCCCGTGTCTTGACGGACAGCCAATCGGATCCTGCGGCTCAGAGCTGGTGAAATTTTTTAGGGTCTACCACTTGACTTTTTTGTTCCATAACCCTCAGGATCATTTAAAAAATGCAAAATGACTGTCTTACTGCGTCCAACCTCAGCAGCGATGGCACGTTGTGAGAGGCCTTACTTATGCAGCTCAACAATCCTACCACGTTCAAAGTCAGTGAGCTTTTTTGCTTTTGCCATCAGGAGGTCTTGACAGTGTAAAGACTTCACAGAAAATGACATGGAATCCAGATGTTTGCACAGCGTTTGGCTTTTAAAGACTATGGTCTTAAACTTTTGATCAGCTGAAAAAATCATGTTTGAGTGTAAATGCAGTTTTCAGACAATTCCCTGCTCAAATGTTCTTGTCTCTTGCACTGATTTGTCCTTTTAACATTGTGAAGCTCTACTTAGAACCTTCTTAAGATCCAATAGTGCAAAATGCAAATTCTTGCAATTTTTTGACTGGTCTTAAGATTTTGATCAGGAGTGTATATATATATACACATACATACATACATATATATATATATATATATATATATATATATATATATATATATATATACATATATAAAAGCAACTACAATCATTCAGAAATGATGTTTTTTACCAAAGACAGAGGTTATTCTGGCCTTTACCTCAGGCAGCCGTGACAGGACGTCCCTGGCGTACACAGCCAGGAGCCACTTGGGTTTAGGGAGGAGGGGAGGGGCGGGGGAGCAGAGAACACTGGCGGCTCGACCAGACAGGAGTCACTGAAGGGTTGACAGGCAGCAAAGTACTCCAGCGTGCGCCGGGTCCATGCTGCACTGTGCTCTTCTTGCAGCTTCTTCTAAAGCTGCGTGATACTGTTGCCCTGAGTTCTCTCCCGCATCACAATGACCACTCGGTAGTCACATGAGACAGGAAGATAGCTCTGCTCAGTGTTTATTAAAGTGATGCGAGACATTTTCCACCATTTAGTTTAGTACAGCACAAGCATATTATAGTACATTTATGTTATCATTAATATGTCATGCCTGTATGTCAGAAGGGCGGGGAATTTCCTGCGGTGCCCCATATCCAGCTGTCCCAGGATGTCCTCTGACCAGGCCGGATACTTCTTCTTGCACCCTTTGCACTCTAGATACTCTGTGGCCATGTCACACCACCATCTATGTCCAGCACCTTGACCACAGTGCTGTACAGGCCAGCTGCTGTCAGCCTGTGGCTATTGCAAGCTGGCTGGACACAGATGAGTGGAATGGACCACATCTTTAGTGGCATCCAGAGGAACAAAGGGCGGCAGAAGAGGTCAGGAGACGCAGGAGGCTGGGTGAAGGTGGTCGGAGGCTGGGGAGAGTACCACCAGAAGGTGAGCTGTGGCACCAGTTGTGGCTTCCCTGTTTTAGCATTAGCCCTGAACAAAGTCTTCTGGATCCAGTCCTGCTGGAATGATGGGAGATGCTCCTTCCAGTGTCCAGGAAGCTCTGCAGGGGGCTGGAGCACAGGGCCAGGAGTCCACAGCGCTGGAGGAGCAGGAGCAGCAGGAGGAGCAGGGGGAGGAGGAGGGGGAGCAAGAGGAGGGGCAGGGCCTCTTGAGGCTGGAGTGGAAAAATTTCCAATTAGTTTGTTGTTAAGCACAGACTGTCACAGCTTTTCTTTTTCAGCACTGCCAGACAGCTACAAAGCTACAACGTTTAGTGCAAAGCATGATGTTTAGGAGAGAGACAGTATGATGAGGAGAGGGTGAAGTTATGGAAGGAGTCAATGAAAAGCATTCTGATTTTCACCCATGCACCATTAGTTCTGATACAAGAAGAAAAGTGAGCTGGGATGAGCCAAGTGTGAAAAAAAGCAACAGCAACACTAAGAGCACCTCTAACTACAACATTGTGCAGCCACTTAATCCAGGGGGGAGCAGGGGACATGTGAGACGACAACAAGGAGTTTTAGTCGCTGATCGGGAGAAAATGAAATAAACAGACACATTTAAATACCCTTTTTGCTTTGAAGAGTGAGTGTAGACTGACACTGGGATCAGTGCTAATTCTCTGTGCAATAAAATAAAAGAACATGTTGGGTCATTTAGAAATACTTATAAACACACATTACTTTGTAAAACATTTGTGATTCACATACCTTGAGGAAGTTGTTCCTCAGCTTGCGAGGCCACAGACACCATCTCCTGGTCGTCTTCCTCCTTAAAAAAATCCCCAGCAGCAGCAGCGTCTGTAAAATAATAGAGCAGTGAGCACATGTCACCAACATCCAGTATCTGCATGTGTGTTAATGATGCTCACCACAGGTAAAGAGCTGTCTGCGGGCAACGGATGTAGACGGAGAGGGGACACGTGGCACTGAAGCTGTCAAAAGTATTTTTAAATTTTTTTTTTATAAATACTTTTAAATATGACGTATACAATCTGAAAATCACCACAGTACTTACAGGGTTTGGCTGGAGAAATACGATTCGTGCCAACTGTGAGGGACACAAATGCTTCCCACGTGCCAGCAGAGCGTTAACGCCGGCAGCCGTCAGGGGCCTGAGTGGCAGCAAGTGGAGCAGCAGCAGCAGAGGAGGAGGCAGGAGCTGTGACAGTGGGCAGGTGGGCTGCAGCTGAAGCCTGCCTCTTCAGCACATAGTCCTTGAAAAGGGCCATGTTGGTGTTTGGCCTGGCCTTTGCCGTTTTCAGGTAGGTGATGAGAGCCTGGGCCTCCTTGCTTGGGTCCTCATACACCTCCTTCATGGAACTGCCCTTTAAGTCGCCAAACTCCACCATCAAACATCCAGAGTCACCGCTCCTCTGGGCCTCCTGGAGCAAGGCCTGCTTTTTCCGGTACACCTCCACAGCCTCCCCTATCTCCCTGATCTGGGAGGTGTACCTGAGAAACAGGTGTTTGCTGGCCGACAGCGGGTTGTCCCTCTCTTCTTCCCTCATGATGCTGCTGACCAGGTACACCGTGTAGCCCAGGGAGTTCTCCAGCAGCCAGCGGAACCTCTGGCCCTGGTGTTTTCCAAACTAGATCTTACAGTGAGCCAGAACCAGGAACTGGTCACAAGGATCCCCTCCGTTCTGCCTCACAAAGGCAGTGGCCTCGGCCAGAACCTCCTCCTTACGCCGGGCCCTCCCTGCCACCACGATCTCACCCCTATTTGCCTCCTCAGTCGGCCCCATGAGGAGTCAACCCTATTTACTGTTTGAAAAAAGCTCGACGGTCGCTATACAAGCTAGCGACAGACACAACGGCTAAAAGTGAGACTTCACAGAACGAGTTTGTAACAGTCTGCTGTCTTTGCAACATGCTCTGTATTTGTAATAAACGGAGAGAATATTCATATATATTCAAAACTTACCGCTCGCCAAAGTAGTTGAGACAGTTGTCAACGAAATGATGACAGCCGAACGTGTTCCTCCGAGGGCTTATGAAGGATCCGAGTGCTGGAAGGCGATTGGTCAAAAGTAAGCCCACCAGCTGGGCAGGTGATTGGCTGAGCGCCGCCTGAGGGCGCGCAGCGATTGGCTGGACTGGGCTTACCTTCGGGCTTACTTTGCTTGTAGTTCGGGAGGCAGCAGGCGCAAGCAAGGGATCGTGGGATCGAATCCTGGTGTGGGAGACTTAGAGTATTATGTTATAACCCCCACCGTGTGTATATCAAAACATGTGCGCTGATCCCATGAAGTGTTCTTTTTGTACCATCCGCCATTTTGAGTTACCATGGCGACGTAATAAACAATGTATTTTCTCTCTTTTTGAGGCATTTCCCAGTACAGGATTTGGACCAAACTAACAGAAATGCTGCAGAAATGCTCCAAAGACACTAAAATCACACATTCCACTCAGTATCCGACATGATAAAGGTAATGATGAATAAGACAGAGGGCTGCAGCTGTGAGGGAGTCACCATGACGACGCTGCTAGCCAGAGGCTCCTAGGAGGTCAGGTACATGCTCCATTGACTTAACATGGCACCTTTCGACGGCCACTGCGGGGGCCGTGAAGACCGTAGGAACCTGAAATTCGCAGTGTTACTTCCTGTTAATATTTTTGACGGTATGGTACTGTTATGCCATGTCAGGACAAACTTGCATTAGTTCGGGACATGACGGACTGCATTTCCCATGATGCAAGGTGGTCAAAATGGCCACCAACTCCCATCATGCAACACGGTCCAAAAATGGCCGCCGCCCCTAACGACGAAGCGGAGGGATAACGTTACTAGGGGGAAAGGTATTTATTCCGGCCGAAGACCGAAATCTGTCTTCTTTTGGCACCCAGCCATCTCGAGAAGACACACAGCTGTTACTCCGTGGATTACCTCCCCCCCACGCAACGTGCTCGATAACTCTTTGCTGGACCGAAGTTTACCGACGCACCTCCATTCCCTGTTCTGCTGATACAGAACAGGAGGTTGACTTTAAAAGAAGTACTTTTAAATTCCTTCTGATCAAAAGACTGAGAGCCGCCTTATCTCCCAGTGATCGGAAGAGGACCCCGCTTGTGTTTGGCCAACAAAGCGACTGTAAGCCGGAGAGGGAGACCAAGGAACTTTGTCATCCCCGTCCCACTGCAGCCTGCGGACACCTGCGTTCGTCAAGGCGCCTTCAGGAAGCCGCGTTATTCCCGGATCCAGCCGGGACAGCCCTGCACCTCAAAGTAAACGGGGTCCCCCCCCTTTTTATTTCTTTGATTTCCTTTTCACCCACAGGGTGTTTAGAAGTGCCTGGGCAGGCGTAGAATTAGTTTAATGCTTTTTACTCCAAGGCGGAGTGTTTACTGTTGAACATTTTCTGTTTGTATGTGCATGCCTTTTATAAGTGATTTTTGGCTGTGTTGATTTGTGGTTTATCAATAACCCCGCCGTGGGTCACTGCTTCAGTTCTTTTCCATCTTCTTCCATGTTTTTCCCCCCTCTCTTTTCGCTTCTTCTTATCAGTGAATTCAATCTCTTTGTTAGGACTCAGTTCGCGGTTTTTGTTTAAACTCGCCAGTCGGCCGCTCCCCTCTGGCTAAAGCACCGCCCACTTAGCGTACGGGCTGACTACAATATTAGGACCTCCCCTCACGCATCACGTAAGGGCGCAGAGCCTACATCATCGTAGTCGCCATCTTGGGAGGGTCTCAAAGCGGCCTGCCCCTCAATGCTGCGACGTCAAATGCCGACGTCTCTGAGTGTGGTTTAAACAACCGTGAGCTGAACTAACATTTGCTACCTCTCATTTTAATCCATTGTTTTTTTTCTTTTATTTCTACATATATATTTTGCATGTTAGTTGAGTAGTGAGTAGGATTCCAAGGTTGTCGAATCAGAGAATTACTGTAACAGGGAATTACTTTTGGTTTAATAAACAACTGTGGAATAGAAATCGTGTGTTCATTCCAATTCACAGCTGCATGGTTATTCAGAATTCAGAGCTAACCTCCTTTCGGAGTTAACATCTGATATTAACACAGAGACATTATCATTGGATTGGTGATAAGGATTTAAACTCTAATTGCAGTTATATCGGGGTTCTCATGGTCTGCCGGGTAAACCTCGTCTGTTAAAATCCGACCAGATCATTTATTCCAGCACACCTGAGTTCATAACAGCTACTTAATAACTGCATTAGTGGCACAAATTATTACAAGCTTCCAGCTTTGACATCACCACCATTTGAACTATATTTGGTACAGCTAAATTTTGAGTTGAATGACTTATTATTTAAATTATAATACCAAATTATAATTAATAATAATAATAAGCATATTCAAACAGCTTCTGGCATAACAATGGACACTACAATGGGAAAGTAGAGTAAAGGAAGAACAAGAAGAGAAAAAAAAAGAAAGAGGTGAAAGAAAGAAGAGATAAAAGGGAGAGAATGATAAAACGTCCTCCGTCTGCTCCATCACCTGGAAAGAGAGACGCAAAAAGAACAGCACAACCAACAGACATTAAGCAACAGATACAATCGAGTAACACCTTGATGCCATTGCTAAATCATATGTATTATTATTTAAGCTGACATGTGTAAAGTGATACCTGAAAAAAGAAAGTGAAAGAAAATAAATAAATAAATTAATTACAGGCTTTTTGTATATAGGTGAACACTTAATACCTAGAACCCTGCACCTGTGGGAGTTTGTGAGAGTGCACTAGTTTAGGTGAAAATTATCCAGAAGGAAATAGCTCGATAGTGGTTGTGGAGAACCAAAGGCCCGCCTTCCCCGAGCATAGAGGCAGGGGTCAGGGGACCCATAACCCCGGACTCCCAAAGGGGCCCCCAAAGCAGGGCGCCCAAGAAGGGCCAACACAGGAAATCTGCAAACCCCCCCCCAAGGAAAGAGGAGAGACGACCCCGAGGAAATCCCCCAGCCACCGCAATGCCGACGCCCCCAAGAGCCGCGGGGACGAGCCCGTGGGCTCCGCCGGCAGCCAGCCGCGCTGAAGTGGTCCTGGCCATGGGCCCTGAGGGCCAGGGGCCCCGGCCGACCCCCGGGGGGCCAGGCCCCGTGAAGCAGCCACCGGGAATGGGCCGGCACCCACCCGGGAACCCGCCCTAAACCCGAGGACCGTCAATGCGCCAGAGGGCCAAGGCACCTGCCAGCGCAGCAGAGGGGGGCAGGACGTGGGGGGATGGGCTCCGCACCTAGCGGAGACTTGAGATGTTTTTGGGAGAGGGAGCGGACCGGACCATACCTGGGAAAAAAAAAAAAAAAGACTCATTCTCACCATCCCTCCCTGTTGCCCCACTCACCACACACAGACTTAAAAAAAAAAAGATGCTGTACACACATTCCTACATAACACACATCCAACAATCCCAAGTGGGGGGGGTCTATACGACTGCCTGTGCCCGCCCCCGGACCAGACGCCCCCCGGACCAGGCCCCCCAGAGAGGGGGGGGCCAACACGACCCGTACGGGCCACCCAACCAGAACCCCCCTCACCCCCTAAATACCTAATAAACCCCCTCCCTCCCCCACCTTACCCTAGCCACCCCTGCCCCCCACCCCTTTCTGGGGGAGCAGAGGCGTCAGCCCCAGACCCGGCAAGCCGCTGGCTACCCACAGCAGCCCCCCGCCAAGACCCCGGACCCAGTGGCCCGCTCCTCCTCCAGGCCCCAAACTCTGTGCCGCTATCGGAGATCGGGGGTGTGCAAAAAAAACCCGATCCTCCCTACACCCGCTCAGATGTTTTGTTGTTGCATGTTGTTCTCAAGTGTGTTTAAAATTGGGAGCGCCAAAGAGGGTGCACGGCACAGCCCACCCCCCCTCCGGAAGGAAGCTGGTGCCAGTGCACCCCCTCTAAGCAACTGCCCAGAACCCTCAATGTCTAAATGCGAGAGGAGGTGAAGGGAGCCGTCCGAGGGTAGGCTCACACAACATAAGCCCCCCCCAGACGTCTTCACCCCCACCCCCCCATACCATGGCCTACATGAATGTGCGTTTGGAGTGAAAGTGTCTAAAATGCATGATAAAATTGGGGAGAGGGACATCATCAGAAAGTGGCAACCTCCAGTAAGGCCCCCCTCCCCAAGGACCTACATGTGTGGCGGCGTGATGGAGCAGGCAGAGGGAGAAGTCCGGGATGGGGAGCAAAGGACTGGGGAGCCATCCCAGGGAGCCAGCTCCCCTACTGACTCCAATAGGCACCCCCGCTCCCCGAAAGCCCCACCCGGAGAAGGGGGCCCCGACAGCGGCACCACCATAGCCCGGGGGCCAGGGAGAGGCCGCAGAGCCCGCCAGCCAACCCCCCACCAGGACCAACACCTCCACCCCCCCAGCCCACCCACCAAGCCTACTGGCTTTACCCCCCCCCCCCAAAAAAATAAATGAATAAATAAAAATAAATAAATAAATAAACAAATAAATAAATAAGAGGGGGGACCCTGGCCAGCCGGCCCGCACGAGTCGTCCCAAACCCCACACCCCAGGCGAAACCCGCACCGGGAGACTGCACGGACCAGGACCGGGACAGGGGGCCGGACACAAGCCCACCAGAACGTCCATTCCCCCCCCCCACCCGTAGATTTAATCCCTCCCCAACACTAACATTCAAACAACTCACCATACATTCGACAGTAGACATCCAGACTGGGTTAGTCCCTACTCCCCCTCCTTCCCCTCCCCCCACTAGCAGAGTGCCGATCCAATGAAGGGGAAGAGCATCTGCCCTGAGATGTTAATGTCCATGGAGGAGAGTTCCAGCGAGGCTCAGGAGTACATCCTACTCAACGCCATTAGGTGTTCCGTCACAAGGCTCAACCTGGAGAGGGAGGTCAGGAGGTCTCTGGAGGGAGCGCGGATCCCCGAGGCCAGCCCCAAGGACAGGCTGTACGTCCTGGACACCCTGATCAGTAAGGTCCTGAACTTCTACCATTGCTCCTGTCTGTACTGCCATTCTGGCTTCCACCCTCAGACCGACAGCCAAACAGAGAGGATTAACCAGGAGGGCGAGACCAAGCTCCGTCTCCTCTGTGAGTCCGACCCCACCAAGTGGGCACAGAAGCTTCCCTGGGCAGAGCACGCCATCAACTGTACGCTTTCTAGCTCCACCGGCCTCACCCCCTTCTATGGCGTATACGGGTTCCAGCCACCGGTATTCATCATCGAGGAGAGGGAGTCCAGGGTTCCATCTGCCCGTCTGTCCGCTCTGAGGTGTCAGCGGTCTTGGAGAAGGGCGAGGAGAGCCATTCTCCGCTCATCCCAGGTCCAGGTCCAGGCTGCCAATCGCTGGCAGGTCCCGGCTCCGCGTTACCAGCCTGGTGAACTGGCTCTCCACTAAGGACCTACCGCTGAAGGTAGACAGCCAGAAGCTGGCACCTCGGTTTATCGGGCCCTTCCCTATTTCCAAGATGGTGAATCCAGTGGCGGTCCGTCTCCGCCTGCCCCCGTCTATGAGAATTCACCCTACATTCCACATCTCGGGTGAGACCAGTCAGGACCTCAAGATTTGTACCAAGTGGCCTCCAGTCTTCTTCAGGGGTTTCCAGTGGTCTCCAGTCTTCTTCAGAAGTTTCCAGTGGTCTCCAGTCTTCTTCAGAAGTTTCCAGTGGTCTCCAGTCTTCTTCAGAGGTTTCCAGTGGTCTCCAATCTTCTTCAGAGGTTCCCAGTGATCTCCAGTCTTCTTCAAAAGTTCCCAGTGGTCTCCAGTCTTCTTCAGGGGTTTCCAGTGGCCTCCAGTCTTCTTCAATTCAATTCAATTCAATTCAATTTTATTTATATAGCGCCAATTCATGAAACATGTCATCTCGAGGCACTATACAAAGTCAAATTCAATCATATTATACAGATTGGTAAAAAATTTCCTATATAAGGTAACCAGTTGATTGCTTCAAAGTCCCGACAAGCAGCATTCACTCCTGGAGAAGCGTAGAGCTACAGGGAGAGTTGTCTGCATTGTCCATGGCTTTGTAGCAATCCCTCATACTGAGCAAGCATGGAGCAAAAACCTCCAGCAGAACCGGGCTTAGTATGAACGGTCATCTGCCTCGACCGACTGGGGGTTAGAGAAGACAGAGCAGAGACACAACAAGAGAGACAAAAAAGCACAGAAGCACACATTGATCCGGTAATCTGTTCTACATTAGATGGTAATAGTGGGTGATCTGTCTTCCCTGGATGATGTCACAGTTAATAGAACGTCAGACCAGGTGTACCTACTATGAAGAAAAAAGAGAGAGAGCAAAAAGTTAAAAGCTGAAATGACAACAGTCATTTCAATGGAATGCAATGCAAAAGTAGAGAACAGTAGACTGGAGAACAGTAGAAATCAGTAGAGTGAGAAAAATAGGCCCTGATGTCCTCCAGTAGCCTAAGCCTATAGCAGCATAACTATAGAGGTAGCTCAGGGTAACATAAGCCACTCTAACTATAAGCTTTGTCAAAAAGGACATTTTTAAGATTAGTCTTAAAAGAATACAGGGTATCTGCCTCACGGACCAAAACTGGGAGTTGGTTCCACAGGAGAGGAGCCTGATAGCTAAAGGATCTGCCTCCCATTCTACTTTTAGAGACTCTAGGAACCACCAGCAGACCTGCAGTCTGAGAGCGAAGTGCTCTGTTAGGAACATACGGGGTAATCAGAGCTCTGATATATGATGGAGCATGATTATTAAGGGCTTTATACGTTAGAAGAAGAATTTTAAATTCTATTCTTGATTTAACAGGAAGCCAATGAAGAGAAGCTAAAATAGGAGAAATATGATCCCTCTTGTTGATTTTCATCAGAACTCTTGCTGCAGCATTTTGAATCAGCTGAAGACTTTGAACTGCATTTTGTGGACTTCCTGATAGTAAAGAATTACAATAGTCCAGCCTTGAAGTAACAAATGCATGGACTAGTTTTTCAGCATCACCCCTAGACAGAATGTTTCTAATTTTGGCGATATTCCTGAGGTGAAAAATGGAAGCCCTTTCCAGCCCAACAGCAGAAAGATCCGCTTGCTAGTACGTTCTGTGTATAAATAATTGGCATTTTGTGCTATTGAACTGCATGGGTGCAGTGCAATAAAAGAAAAAAAAACAATACATACCCGTCTTACGTTGACAAGCTGACCTGGGGAGGGTAAATTACAACAACACCCCAGTATCAAACAGGAGACTTCATGCAGCTTCTAAATTTAAACAATTTGAATTAACCAACTAAAATTGCCAGTCTTATACAGAAGGAGAAACATTACCTACTGATTTCAGAGTTTTAGAGTTTCGACCACTGCAAGTTAACCAAGCGACCTTCCCACTGAAGTGTGACCAAATGCAGGCTTGAAGAAAGCAGGTGAGAGAGTCTGTCTTTATGTTCACACCCATTGAGGTAATTAGGTGCCAGGTGTCCTCAATCCTGGGGCAGGCTTCATCCTGCTACACAAAGTTGTGATATTCCGTGAGTTGGTTTCATTAAAATATTATTTTCAGTATGTGCCCACCATCATCTTGCTGCCACTGTGGTCCTTCACCTCAAGCCCTGACACCAGACTCCAGATGCCCGAAAGGGTCCCCAGAGAAAAGGATCCCAAGACAGAAGAACCCAGGGATAGCGGCCTCCCCCTTCCCAGGGAAGAGCAGAGAAGTGCCCCAGAATAAAAAACCAACTGCCAAATGGGAGCAAAAAGTACTTTTAGGAGTAGTTTTACTGCACTGTACTTTTACTTCATAGTCATATTATTACTCAAGTATCACTATTCTTGAGTAAGATTTCTGGCTACTCTACCTACTGTGAGTAACTAACTTCATGAATAAAGAACACACTTGTTTTAACGAAAATTGCACCAGAGACAAAAACCTAGAGTTAGGTTAAAATAAGACTTCTTCCAAACCTCTGCAGGAGACCTCCTGCAGAGGTTTGGAAAACATCTGAGGTCTGTGTGTCTGTGGCAGCGAGGCAAAGGGAGCAAAAGTCCAGGGCATGACCAGGACGTGACAACCTGTGTGACCCAAACAGAGGTCAACTGACAAGATAAAGTTATCTGTTTTTCAACGGTTGTGGAGCTGTTCCCAGAAATAAGACCATGTCTGCCAAAAAGGCTGGAAGCACGTGGATGCTGCTGGGTCGCGGCGCAGACCAATGGATAAAGACAGATGCTTATTGTAACATCCACACATCTGTGGGCTTTATAAAAAAGGTATAACCAGTGTATGTAATCAGAACTCTTTGCTCACACCCGTTGTACGTGTGAGTTTTGGAAATAAAAAGGAGTTCTCCAGTTGGCAAGCAGAGAAGCCTCGTTTCCCCTTGTCTTCTTTCTTTTTTAAGGTTCAATAGTTAAATAATCTCCCACAATTTGTACACGGCCGTTGTTATTTTAATATTATTTTCCATCTGCTGAGGTCAAATGAACACAGAATAAACAGTGGTTATTGTTATTGGAAATATTTGCACTGTTATAACATACTGTATATACTTTAAGTGCTGTAAGTATTGCTTTCAAGTTTAATATTAAAAATAATTTAGAAAAGTGTTTGTTTTGTCTTTAATATATCAGAGATTGTACCTTGTATTTTTGCCTGTCCTATTACATAATTTTGAAATATTAAATCATCAGCTGTCAAAATTAGTTACTCAGTACTTGAGTAGCTTTCCTACTCAATACTTTTTTACTCTTACTTGAGTAATTTCTTGGTTGACAACTTTTTACTTTTACTTGAGTAAAAATATGTAGTAGTAGTAGTGCTACTCTTACTTGAGTGCAATTTTTGGCTACTCTACCCACCTCTGCCACAGCCACAGTGACGAAGCTCCGGCGACAAGATTGCTGGCTCCACCGGCAGCCAGCTATGCCAGAGTGGATACAGCCATGGGCCCAGAGACCCAATGCCCAGGAGCACCCCGCCTCCCAGCGGGGCCCCGACAGAGCCATGGAACCCAGAGTGAGTCAATGCTACTTGTTAAAGACTTGATGCACTCTGCTTGGTTTTGGTGGAAAAGGAAAGGAAACTTTTTGACCAATGATTTGATTAAATTTGACTTTGTAGAATCCCTTGAGATGACACCTGTTGTGAATTGGCATTATATAACGAAAATTAATATGAATTAAATTAAACTGAAAAGCAACCAGGGTGCAATTTGTTTATCTAAGTACTCCTTATGCAGAAAAAGAAGCAAACATGTAGATATAAAATATCTCTTTGTATGGTCTGCAAACATAGAATGGAAGATATTTATAGAATATTGCCCTACTAAAAATATGATAGCTGATGTCCTTACCAAACCAGTGACAAAGGCTAAGTTTGATTTTTGTTTGGAAAGTAGTATGAATGTGCTTGCTTAAGCTTGAATTTTATTGTGAGAATATTAATTAAACAGTCTGAGGTTTTTTTCTCCGGACGAAACAGACAATAGCAGTCTCTTATTTTTCTTCCATGAATAACAGCCATTAGAAAGGGCAAGCTAACACTGATTGTAACCATGATAGACTGTGGCAAAAACGACTGTTACACCCCTAGTTCTAGCAGCTCAGCTCTCCCATAGTGGATTGAAGCTTGGAGTTGTGATACCATGAACAAAAACTCAAGGACAAACATAATGAGTCACAGCTTCCTGCACCGACACCATGACATCTTCCACCTTTACCTCCTCTGTCACACCTACAGCACACCATACCACTGTCCTACACCTGTCACACATGGCCTGCACCACTCTAACATACTACTTGAGATACAACATCACAGGTCCTCCCTCAGCACGCTGTCATATAGTTTCTTTAGATCTACAACCACACAATGCAGTTCCTTCTGACCCTCTGTATTTCTCCATCCTCAGAAGAAATACTGCATCTGCAGTACTTTTTGTTGGCATGAAACAATACTGCTTCTAAGAAAAGCTCACTTCTGACTTCAGTCTAGCTTCCAATACTCTTTTGCATGACTTCATTATATTACTCCTAAACGTTGTACAGTATCTTCTTACACCTCTTTTTTCTAACTCCATCCTCCCAATAATTTATTCACCATGAGGTCATAGAGAGAAAAAGGTAATGGATAACACAGGCTAAATATTTAATTATGGATCCAATATCAGCATGGGTGCTCTGTTTACCTTTTTCTAACACTTTGATCAGAACCTACCTGTATTCTTTGTTGCTTGAATACTGGTTTATTTTTTTATATTGAGATGAATTGCTTCATATATTATTTGTAAATGTACTTTAGGAATAAAAGATGATGCAAACAATTGCAGAAGATAATGTGGGATGATTTACAGGCCCAAAATGTTCTTTCCATGACCAAGTTGAATATGTAAGAGTCACCGGAGGAGTGTACTCCCCCTGACGTTGCTTGCGTTTCACCAACTCTACCCTTCAAGTGCATGTCCTTTTGTGACTTTCTTAGACCAACCTTCCTTTCTGCAACAACCAAGGCCATGGAAAATTTCTGGCTCTATCAGGCAGAAAAGCATGAGGAAGAACGAGCAAAGCAGGAGCAGGATAAAGAGTGTGCTCAAAGTGAGGTGAGGATGGTCTGAGCTTTTCTGATGCTTTCTTATTGTGTGCTGATGCTTTGTACTTGAAGAATTACAACTCTTTTTACATTGTTCTGATGACTGGAACATTCTACGATTACTACAAAATTCAAATTCGTAACACCACATTACTTTTACAGTTTAACACCTTGTCTCATTTACTTGCTATTTACAAAGCAATGAAATAGTTATTTCTGGATTTATTGTGTTGTTCTTCCAACATTCATTACTGGTGTCTGGTGATAATATTATAGAAAGACAGGAAAACCTTTTGAATAGACTAAATAAGGAGGTCTTACTTTACGTTAATGTGGGACCCGAGTGGTACCCAAACTAAATCTAATAAAAAAAGCAAATAACTTCAAAATATAACAAGCAAATCCAAATCAACAAAGTAGAGGGTTAAAAAAATTAACTCAAGGAAAATTAGACCATATTACCACATTAATGCCATAACAATTTTATATAACATAACACAGGTAGGAATTCAGGTTTTCCATGAAACAATCTAACAATTAGCGTTAAAGTCAAAGCATTAAGTCTTTATATTGTAAATACATATACTTATATTTTTAAGTTCAGTTCAGCTGAGTTAATTGAGCTAAGTTAGGTGGAACCACTATTGCAAATGTCACCATGTCTGATTATAGGTGATTTAAAAAAAGAAGAAAAATCACAGTTTTTGAACCTTGCCTAAATTGTTTGATAACAAACACTACAGAACACAATGATAACCTCTTTTGTGCCAAAATAAGCCAAAACTTTGCCAAATGTGTTTTTCACCTGATAATAGCGAATCTGGTCAGATAAAAGTGCTGATTTCCATTGTAGGACTCAAATTGTACCTTTGTACATAGCATAATATCAATAAAACAAAGAGAAAATGAGCTGAATAGTGTCTTTTTGTGTCAAACAACTATTTTATTTAAAAAAAGACCTAATAAGACCTAATAAACAACAGGAGCAAAACTAAATTATCAATAAAACAAGAACAAGAATAAAAGTCTATCAGTAAAAACCTTTAAACAAATGTGCAGTTACCACTCATACACACACACACACACAAACACACACACACACGTACATGTATATATATATATATATATATATATATATATATATATATATATATATATATATATATATATATATATATATATATATACAGGGGTTGGACAATGAAACTGAAACACCTCTCATTTTAGTGTGGGAGGTTTCATGGCTAAATTGGACCAGCCTGGTGGCCAATCTTCATTAATTGCACATTGACCCAATAAGAGCAAAGTGTGAAGGTCCAATTAGCAGGGTAAGAGCACAGTTTTGCTCAAAATATTGCAATGCACACAACATTATGGGTGACATACCAGAGTTCAAAAGAGGACAAATTGTTGGTGCACGTCTTGCTGGCGCATCTGTGACCAAGACAGCAAGTCTTTGTGATGTATCAAGAGTCACGGTATCCAGGGTAATGTCAGCATACTACCAAGAAGGACGAACCACATCCAACAGGATTAACTGTGGACGCAAGAGGAAGCTGTCTGAAAGGGATGTTCGGGTGCTAACCCGGATTGTATCCAAAAAACATAAAACCACGGCTCCCCAAATCACGGCAGAATTAAATGTGCACCTCAACTCTCCTGTTTCCACCAAAACTGTCCGTCGGGAGCTCCACAGGGTCAATATCCACGGCCGGCTGCTATAGCCAAACCTTTGGTCACTCGTGCCAATGCCAAACGTCAGTTTCAATGGTGCAAGGAGCGCAAATCTTGGGCTGTGGACAATTTGAAACATGTATTGTTCTCTGATGAGTCCACCTTTACTGTTTTCCCCACATCCGGGAGAGTTACGGTGTGGAGAAGCCCCAAAGAAGCGTACCACCCAGACTGTTGCATGCCCAGAGTGAAGCATGTGGGTGGATCAGTGATGGTTTGGGCTGCCATATCATGGCATTCCCTTGGCCCCATACTTGTGCTAGATGGGCCAAGGACTACCGAACTATTCTGGAGGACCATGTGCATCCAATGGTTCAAACATTGTATCCTGAAGGAGGTGCCGTGTATCAGGATGACAATGCACCAATACACACAGCAAGACGGGTGAAAGATTGGTTTGATGAACATCTCCCATGGCCTGCACAGTCACCAGATCTAAATATTATTGAGCCACTTTGGGGTGTTTTGGAGGAGCGAGTCAGGAAACATTTTCCTCCACCAGCATCACGTCGTGACCTGGCCACTATCCTGCAAGAAGAATGGCTTAAAATCCCTCTGACCACTGTGCAGGACTTGTATATGTCATTCCCAAGACGAATTGACGCTGTATTGGCCGCAAAAGGAGGCCCTACACCATACTAATAAATTATTGTGGTCTAAAACCAGGTGTTTCAGTTTCATTGTCCAACCCCTGTATATATATATATATATATATATATATATATATATATATATATATATATATATATATATAGAGAGAGAGAGAGAGAGAGAGAGAGAGAGAGAGAGAGAGAGAGAGAGATACATACGTGTATGTATATATATATGTGTGTGTGTCCTGTCTGGCAATGTGGCAATAAGAATTGTTGTCTTAATGCCAAAAAGCCCAAGAGATTTTACTTTCACAAGTGGAGCCTTACTGCTTTCGCCATAGAGCTTGATTTATATATGCAAAAAACGTTATTAGATTTTATGATAGGACTACTTCTTGTTCAATGGACACTGAAACGGGAAGCTAGAAGTGGAAAACAAAGACAGAAACAGATGAGACAAAAAGGTGGAAGAGAAAGAGGACAGGAAAGGGGGAGAGCAATATTACATCTTCTGAGTCTGCTTCTACACCTGCAAAGAGAGATATAAAAAGAACAGCAAAACCAACTAATAAAGTATTACAGGTACAAACAAGCAATGCCTTGATACCGTCACTCAATAATATACAGTATTAATTAATATGAAGTGACAGCTAAGGAAAATAATAGGGGTTTTCTGTATAGAAGTGAATTTGTAAGTACCTGAATCCAAGCACCTGTATGTGTTTGTGAGAGTGCACTTGTGTATATAAGGTTTTTCCATAAGAAAAATGCTCAATAGTGCTTGTGAGTGGTCAATGACCTGCCCCCCAGAGCACTGAGGTTGACGTGAGGGGAACCAAAACCCCATATGCCCGAAAGGACCCCCTGAGCAAAGGTGCCCAAGAGGGGCCAATACAGGGAAAGCTGCCTACCTCATCTGAGGGAAGAGCAGAGACGGGCCCCAAGAAGGAAACAACCCCCCCTGTCAGGATGCAGCCTTCAGGCATGTCAAAGACGTTGCTGCCCAGCGCCTTCCAGTTCTGCTTTAGTTTTCTAGTTTGCCTTAGTTTCTAGTTCTTGTTTTAGTATTCTAGTTCCTGCCCTTGTTTTCTAGTTTTGTTTTTTATTTTCTAGTGTTGTGCAATTATACACTGTGTAATGCTGTTCATCTGAATTAACACAATATTTCGATTAACAAATCCTCTCTACTAAGCTAGTGAAACTTCACTAAACTACTAAGCAAAATGAAGATAAAAAGAAGCTAAGCTAGGGAACTATTTACATGCAAAAAACAAACAAAAGACAAAACAAAAGTGGTTGGTCATAATCAGAATAATTCGGTGAATCCTTGTTCACTGCAGATCTGATTAAAAAAAACATGGAATGGAGTTAAAAACATTTGGCATGTATTTCAATCCATTCACAATGCAAAGCCCAAGTTAAACAAAACATTATTTGATGAAATAATATTTTGTTTAAGTTAAAGAACCAAAGTTCACCTTAAATAATGTGAATCGTGGTTAAATTAGCTTAACTAATTCAGAACAACATTTGACATGTGTTTCAACCCATTCACAATGCAAAGTACAAGTTAACCAGAACATTATTTTGATAAAATAACATTCTGGTTACTGATTTGCCCAGTAAAATCATTTAAACCCTTATGACCGAGTTTATTAATGCGATTCTCCCTCCGGGCGTCTGGGGTCGCTGTAGCAAATCAGTGGCTAAAAGGTTACAGCATAAAGTTATCAAAATTGCCTTTACATCAACATTAATATTCGATATTAATGCGGGAATAAGGCTCATAGCACCATCAAAACTTAGCTCTGTTCCAGTGTGTTGTTTATCCGGATTCAGTCAGGTCCTCTGCTTCCCCTTGGTCATTCCATTGAAACAGCAGATGAGTTCGGCAGACCCTGGATCAAGCATGGCTTGTGTACCGGTCATGGGCCTGTGCAGGGCCCATAGTCTGAGAAGCTTGGAGAGGAGAGCGGGTCGCAGAAGAGAAGAGCTGAAGAGAGGGTCTGAAGAGATGTGCTGTGACTTTTATCTGTAGGGAGTGGTCACAGCTGACCTCCTGCTGAGAGAGAGAGAGGCCATCCTTTCTGACCTGTCTCCTTATGTTTGCAGCCAGATAGAATTCTTTTGTCAAACTCTTCCACTGTTCAGAATTCAGTCTGACCTCAATTAATTTTTCATGGCGGTAATATAGCATAACACTACTGTCACTTAAATTTTCTAGTTCAGCTTTAGTTTTCTAGTTCTGCTTAATTTTCTAGTTCTGCCTTAGTTTTTCTAGTTCTGTATTTTAGTCCTTTAGGTCCTGGCTTGTTCTTTAGTTTCGGTTCTGCCCTAGTTCCCTACTTTCTGTCTTAGTTTTGAATTATTTTTCACCCTCTAGTTTTGAGTTACTTAGCATTCCTAAGTTTTAGAGTTATTCAGTGGTTCTTAGATTTGTTAGTGTTCTTTAGTTTCTGTTTTGCCTCTTGTTTTCTAGTCCTGCCTTTGTTTTCTAGTTCGTTCTGTAGTTTTCTAGTTTTGCTTTAATTTTCTAGTTCTTGCTTTAGTTTCCTAGTTTTGCTTTAGTCCTGCAGTTCCTGTCTTACTTCTGAAGTTCTTGTCTTAGCTCTGTATTTTAGTTCCTTAGTTTCTGTCTCATTTACTAGTCCCTATGCTCTATGGGTTCCTGTGCTCTATGGGTTCCTGCGCTTTCCCGGCGCTCACTAAGGTCCCGGCGCTCACTAAGGTCCCGGCGCTCACTAAGGTCCCGGCGCTCATTAAGGTCCCAGTGCTCGTAAGGTTCCTGAGCTCCCTAGTTATGAGCTGTGTTACGCTCCTTTATTTTGTCATGGTCCTGGTGTTCCTTATTTTGTCTGGGTCTCGTGTTCCATAGTTTTGTCTGGTGGTAGCCCTCCGTAGTTTGTCTTGTTTGGCTTCCCCTAGTTTCCCTGTTCTAGTTCTCCTGAGTCCTCCTAGTTCCTCTGTTCCTAGCGTGTTAGACGCCCTCTGTTCCTGGCGTGTTAGGACGCCCTCTGTCTCCTGGCGTATTAGGACGCCCTCTGTCTCCTGGCATGTTAGGATGTCCTCCGTTCCCTAGCGTGTTAGGACGCCTTCCGTTCCCTGGCGTGTTAGGACGCCCTCCGTTCCCTGGCGTGTTAGGACGCCTTCCGTTCCCTGTGTTATTAGATGTCCCCGTTTCTAGCCGCCGCCAGAGCCCTCTGGCGCACCCGTGTCGCCGTCTGTGCCCTCTGGCGCACCCGGCCTGTCGCTGCCCAGCGCACGCAAGTCGCCGCCAGAGCCCTCCGGCGCACCCGTGTCGCCGTCTGTGCCCTCTGGCGCACACGGCCTGTCGCTGCCCAGTGCGCGCTAGCTGTGCCCCAGCGTTTCCGCGCGCTTGTTGAGCCCTAGCGTTGTCGATACGCCTGTTTTTCCCCTCTGGCGTTTTCGTACGCCTGTTTTTCCCCTCTGGCGTTGTCATACGCCTGTAGTTCCCCTGTGTCTTCTAGGCTTTTGGTTCCCCTATGTTCTGTTTTGTTTGCTCCTGTTCCCCCGCCTTGGTTCCCGTCTTGTCAAGTTTGGTTTTTGTTTGGCTGCGCTGCAGGTCTCTATTCCTCCGTCTTCGTCTCTGGTCCCTGGTTCTGCAGCAGCCCGGCTCCCCTCTGTATCATGGACTACTGTTCCTCCGCTTCATGGACTCTGGTCTGGCGTTCTGTTAAATGTGACATCATTCAAAGAAGACGGCTCACCCGCTATTACCATCTAATGTAGAACAGATTACTGGATCAATGTGTGCTTCTGTGCTTTTTTGTCTCTCTTGTTGTGTCTCTGCTCTGTCTTCTGTAACCCCCAGTCTGTCGAGGCAGATGACCGTTCATACTGAGCCCGGTTCTGCCGGAGGTTTTCCTTCCCGTTAATGGGGAGTTTTTCTTCCCACTGTCGCTTCATGCTTGCTCAGTATGAGGGATTGCAGAAAATGCCATGTACAATGCAGACGACTCTCCCTGTGGCTGTACGCTTCTCCAGGAGTGAATGCTGCTTGTCGGGACTTTGATGCAATCAACTGGTTTTCCTTATATAGGAACATTTTTGACCAATCTGTATAATCTGACCCAATCTGTATAATATGATTGAACTTAACTTTGTAAAGTGCCTTGAGACGACATGTTTCATGAATTGGCGCTATATAAATAAAATAAATTGAATTGAACTGTACCTGCCAGCCAGCTCCTGCATCCTTCACCTCCGCCTGGTAATAAACTCCGGTTCTCCATGTCATCACCATCTACCTTCAATAAACTCTCTTAAGACCTACTTTGTGTGTGTGTGCTGTGTCCGGGTTCATCCAAGACAATATCATGACACCCCCCAACAGTCACAATGCCGAAGCCCCCGGGAGCCACGGGGATGAGCCCGTGGGTTCCGCCGGCAGTCAGCTATGATGGAGCGGATCCAGGCATGGGCCCCACAGACCCGAGGCCCAGGGATGCCTCGCTGGAAGGGGCCATAGGGGAATGTGGGCCATAGGGGTCCAGGCCCCGCAAAGCAGCTGCCACGAGCGAGGAGCCTGCCCAAGCACCCAGCCCCAAAAATTCTGCTGGAAATCCATCTGGACCCGGAGCCTTTTTATTGGGCATGCTTTTGAGAGCTTCCTGAATTTCACCTTGTCAGTAGTGAATCCAGGATCATTGTTGGACTATCTGATAATTTAGTTAGTGTTATTTCATCCAGAAATATCTTGATGTCATTATCTGTTGGGTTTATCTGGGACATGTATAAGGATTTGCAGAAGTCTCGGCAGGTGTTGTTTATACTTTCAGGTTCATATAATGTATTCCCAGTTCAGTCTGTAACTGCAAATATAGTTGTTTTTTCCTTGTTTATTTTTTTTCCCCCAAAATCTGCTTATTGTCTTTTACATTTCAAAAAAGACATACAGACAAGTAACTCACAAGTGCACAAAACACCAATCAAAACCAAAAGAAAATACATTAACATCTTAAAAATTCAAGGTGACAAACATTCGTTGATTGCAGTCAGACAGAGTACTTTGAGTTTGCTGTCTCAGTGGTGTATGTTGAGACTTAGTCCAAGAGATTTAATCGCAGTCCACAAGCTAGATATATGGTGATGGCATCGTCCTCCCCAAATCTAGGTATCCCGACATCAGTGTTTCCGTTTAAAAATTTTTTCGAGCAAATGAGTACATATGGAATTAACATGAAGACATTCCGCGGCTTCGGAGTACTCCAGGAACAAGTCCCGAAGTCCGCGGACTCGCCGAACAGCTCACGCCGGAGGTGGGCCAAGCGGAAGGGTGCAGCCGGCCGAAGGCAGCCCCCCGCCCCCACCTCAGCTCTTCAGACCACCTTTCTGTGATGCTAATTCCTGCATACAGGCCCCTGCTGATCAGAGCTAAACCTACAGTGAGGCAGGTGAGGGTGTGGACTGAGGGAGCAATGGAGGCACTCCAGGACTGTTTTGAATGCTCTGATTGGGACATGTTCAAAGCTGCAGCAACTTATGAAGACAAGATCAACATTGATGAGTACGCCATGACTGTGTCAGCCTACATCAACAAATGCATTGAGGACGTCAGCACCACTAAGACCATCATCACCCGAGCCAACCAATGACCCTGGATTACTGAGGAGGTCCGTCAAGCGCTAAAAGCACGGAACTCAGCCTTCAAGTCTGGTGACAAGGAGGCACTGAGGACAGCGAGAGCCAACCTGAACCGTGCCATCAGGCTAGCAATGCGGAACCACAGTCAGAAAATCCAGGAGCTTTTCCATGATGCCAGCAACACCAGGAGCATGTGGAAAGGCATTAGGGCAATCACTGAATACAACACGCCCTCCCCCCCTGCTCAAGGAGTGTGCAGGTCAGCTTGCTGGTGTCCTCACAGACATGTTTAACACCTCGCTGGACCAAGCCACAGTGCCTGCATGCTTTAAGTCTGCCTCCATCATTCCGGTGCCGAAGAAACCTCAAGTCACCTGTTTCAACGACTACCGGCCGGTTGCACTGACTCCCATCATGATGAAGTGCTTTGAAAGGCTGGTAAAGGAACACATGGTCTCCAGTCTCCCCCCAACACTCGACCCATTCCAGTTTGCCCACCAGCGGAACCGCTCCACTGAGGATGCCATCTCCTCCACTCTTCACCTGAGCCTGACACACCTGGAGGAGAAGAACACGCACGTGCGGATGCTGTTCCTGGACTTCAGTTCAGCGTTTAACACCATCATCCCTCAACATCTGGTGGAAAAACTGGAATATCTGGGCTCCAGCACACGTCTTGGCTGCTTGACTTTCTCACCAACAGACCTCAGTCGGTCCGGGTCGGATAGAACACCTCTGATGTCATCACTCTCAGCATGGGCTCCCCTCAGGGCTGCGTCCTGAGCCCCCTGCTGTTCACCCTGATGACACATGACTGCGTCCCCAGGTTCACCACCAATCACATCGTGAAGTTTGCAGACGACACGACGGTGGTGGGCCTGATCAGAGACGACAACGACCAGGACTACAGAGAGGAGGTGGAGCAGCTGGTGGGCTGGTGCAGAGAAAACAGCCTGATCCTGAACGTGGAGAAGATGAAGGAGATCATCGTCGACTTCAGGAAAACCTGGCCTCGCCACGCTCCACTGCTCATCAACAGCTCAGCTGTGGAGGTGGTCAGCAGCACCAAGTTCCTGGGTGTGCACATCACAGACAATCTCACAGACAATCTCACCTGCACCTTCTGCCAAATCCTTTTTGTCAGAAGGTGCATCCAGGGGATTTTAACTCATGCTTTGAAACTGCACTCTGTGAACAGCCTGCTCTTTGAGAAATTTCTTTTTGTGTCTTACCCTCCTGATGGAGGGTGTCAATGATGGTCTTCTGGACAGCAGTCAGATCAGCAGTCTTCCCCATACTTGTGATTTAGTTTACTGAACCAAGCTGAGTGTTTTTCAAGGCTCAGGAAACCCTTGCAGGTGTTTCGAGTTAATTAGACAATTCAAGTGATTAGTTGAATAGCCTACTAGTATACTTTTTCACGATATTCTAATTTTCTGAGACAGTCCTGTATATTTGAATTGAACAAAGCAGTAAATTATGGACTTTCGAACAACCTTGTTTATTTGAGTTTGAGTCGGAGAAATTCCTAAAATACACAACCCAGGACAAGGATTAAGTTTAGTACCGACGATAAGTGAAATTTTATAGAAAACCTCCTTCCAAAAATTCTGAATCTCAGGACATTCCCAAAGGGAGTGAATCAAAGTGCCTTTATCTCCACATTTAGCACATGTATCCGGAAATTATTTAGTAATGTTGGAGTAACATATGTTCTCATCAATCATTTGTATTGTATTAACTTAAATTGAGTATTAATAGATTGTGTCTGTGCCTGCAGACAGGCCATCTGCCAATCCTCTACTGATATATTACATTTCAAGTCTTCACACCATGCCATTCTTTTGTAACCTGACTCTGCCAGATGGATATGCGGAGCAAATCCATCTGGAAACCTTCCATTGAAGTAATTTTGGGAAGGGGCGAATTCTTTTGTGTTCTGAGGATGTCTGGGAGCTGTCTTTGATGATGTTATAAAAGCGGGATATAAGGCCCTTCTTCAAATGGTAAATTGTTGCCAGTTCGTCTATAGAAAAAGAGTAGGTAGATTTTTGAGTACCTAAGACAAAACTTCTGATTTGCAAAAACTTAAAAAAATGTTTAGTTGGAATGTCAAATTTCTGCTTCAAATCTTCAAAACTCATCACAGTCCCTTTATCAAATAAATCAGAAATTTTGCATACACCCTTGGTCAGGATTCTGCAGGCAGTGCTGTGCAGTTTTCTGTCAGCACTGCCTGCTCTCTGCAGGCAGTGCGCACCTGCGGCTCGTTCAGCAGCTCCGTGCTGGAGCATCAAGGCAGGGTTCAGTCAGCTGGAGGACGCCAGAGTGTTAACCGTTGTGGTTGCCTCACGCTTTGGATTCCTCTCCAGGCGTTCCCTCGAGTGCTGACGTCTCAAGTCAAGCCTTTGGATTCTCACTGTTCAGATCCTGCTCTGAAACCTCCTCTCGTGCCCCCTTGGTATTACCAAGCTGGACAGAGAACTCCTCCGGATTTTTCCTGGTTCCTCCAGCTGCTCACTGCCCACTGCTTGCTGCTCCAGTGCTGCTCGGACCTCCGCCTAGTCCCATCTACCTGCTCACCTGTCGCTCAGTCACCTAGTTCCACCTTAGGGAAGAGCGCACCTCTCATTACAGCTGGTTTCCCTCCTCTGCCCCGTTTAACCTGTTCCCTCTTTCCCACAGAGTATTGGTCCCGGTTTCGCGATCACTGTCGGCCGCTCGCTCTGTGATCCTCCCTCTCTGCGGTACTCCGTCGATCGCTCACTTAGTGAGCCTCCCTCTCTGAGAACCTCCCTGCCTGAAATAAACATCTTAAACTGCTTTCTGCCTCCCGATTGTGTTCTGCATGTGGGCCAAACACTTAAAAACCATGACACCTTTGGCATACCAAGTTTTAAAACCCATGTCTTTCTTACCTGGTTCAAATGTCATATTGCCCCAGATCGGGCAAAATGGGGATAGTGTTGGTATTTTATTTTTGAATTTATGTACATCATACCATACTCGGATAGTGTTTTTAACAGATGGGTTTGAAGTATTTTTTAATAACTCTTACTTACTTAATAACTAATAACATTTCCTTGAGTACAGATATGAATTTAGGGATAAGGGAGTGGTGTTAATATTTTTTAGATTTACCCACGGCATAACAGTTGCTGAAAACCAGCAGAATGCCCTAGAGAGCTGAGCAGCCCAATAATACCATTTGAAATTTGGCACACCTAGCCCTCCTCTGTCATATGGAAGATATAATAATGATAAACGTAATCTGGCTCGTCTGTTCTTCCAAATGAAGTTATTTAGTATTGTTTGAATTTTTGTAAATAAAAAAAAAAAACATCGGGAGGATTAAAAGTGATAAACCAGAATTAGGGAGTACGTTCATTTTGAGAATATTTATACGGCCAATCATAGATATAGGCAAGGTAGAACATCTATCAAGTGATTCCATTACTGAATTAACCACTGGTGTGTAGTTAGCCCGAAACAGATCATCTATGTTTTGGAGTAATTTTTATGCCTAAGTAAGTAAGGCTGTCTTTTGCCACCTGAAATGTTGTGTGAATTGGTGGATTGTTACTTTCAGCCTGTTTTAGAAATAGGATGGCAGATTTAGATTCATTAAGTTTATCACCGGAAATATAACCAAACCTTGACGTGTGCCCCTATCTAGATTAAATAATTTAGATACAATGTTATTAGTTATAACTGAGGCAGAGGGTTTATTATAAATTATTTTAATCCAGTTTATGAAATAACTACCAAAACCGAAATGAGAACTTTGTAGAGATAATTATGTTCCATTCTATCGAATGCTTTTTCTGCATCACGTGAAAGCAAAGCTGTATCGGGATGTTCGTATTTTGCATGAATTATATTCAGTACACAACTTTACTTTTATTTTTATTTAAAAGGGGACAGTGTACATTAATCAACATTAAAACAATGTAAATGTACCCGAGTTAGCTAAAAAGTGCCAATTTTCATCGGTAGTCCCCCAGCCAGGTGTAAAAAAGGCAACCTTAAAAATAATCACAAGTATAAAATCACAAGATAAAATTACAATGCCAATTACATAAAAAACATTATGGTTAAGAAATACTATTCATGTAAAATAATTATAAATTATTTAAATACACACAGAAAACCTTAGTGCCCACAAGTTTGGCTCTCTACAAGCCATTTTTTTGCATTCTTTTTGAATGAAAAGAATGATAAAGACTCTCTGATGGTTTCTGGCACTGTGTTCCATTGCTGAGATGCTCTTATGGAGAAGACAGCCTGACCAAAAGCTGTTTTTCTCCGGGGGATGATGCAGTCTTCCCTCACTGCCCCTCTGGTTACCCTGACCTCACTGGATCTGAACTGTACAAAGTCACATAGTGTAGGTGGTGCTAAACCATGTCTGATTTTATAAATTAAACAGATGTTTTTGAATTTGATAAGATTGTCCCAGGTAAGTAACTGATATTTCCTCAGAATACTACAGTGGTGGTAATGGTATGGTTTTTTATCCAGTATTTTTAATGCTTGTTTGTATAATGTTTCTAATGGTTTTATTGTAGTAGAGTGAGTATTGGACCAGTTTATTAGACAATATGTTATGTGGGATAAAATCATGGAAAAGAAATATAATTTAGCAGCTTCAGTTGAAAAGAAATCTCTGATGAATCTGAAGTTTGCTAGACTGAACTTAATCCTATTACGAACTTTTTGGATGTGAGTTTTGAAATTGAGATATGAGTCTATATGTAAACCTAAATATTTATATTCAGTGACGACCTGTAATCTTTCTCCAGATATTAAAATTTACGGTTCTATATTTATGAGGTTGTTTTTTTTGAAAAAAACATGGTAACTGTTTTGGATATGTTCAATTGCAGACAGGATTGCTCAAGCCAGGTTGAGATCAGTGACATGGCCTCAGTTAGTTTTGAGGCAACTTCCTCTGTGGATTTTCCATAAGCCAAGATAACTGTGTCGTCTGCATACATCAAAGTGTCACAGTTCTTACACACAGATGGTAAATCATTAATATATAGACTGAAAAGAATTGGACCTATAATTGAACCCTGTGGAACACCAGTTGATAATAGTAAGGGGGTGGAATTATAATGGTCAATTCTTACACTTTGGAACGAGATAAAAGGTATGAATTAATGAGGCTAATGAATTTGGAGGAAAAATTAAATGCACTGAGTTTGTACAGTAAAACTGAATGATTGACTGTATCAAAAGCTTTACGAAGGTCACTGCTGCACTTTATCCGGAAGTCAATTGAAACTTATCCTGTAAGTGACTGCGATTTATCACTGCACTTTATCCTGTACTGTAATTCACCGCAAGGTATCCTGTAGAGTTACTGCAATCTTTCTGAGCTGTGTAAAAACGAAATTTCGTTCTGTATGCACTCTGTGTATACAAAATGACAATAAAGAAAGTCTAAGTCTAAGTCTAAAAAGATTGCTCCCACTATCCCTCCTTTGTCCATATTGGATTTAACCTTTTCCAGAAAATAACATGTTGCTGTCTCTGTAGAATGATTAACCCTAAAACTGCATTGAGTGCAAAGCAAAAGAGCTGCAATTAAGATGATTGATGATTTGTTTAGCAACCAGTTTTTCAAAAACTTTAGATACTGTTGGCAAACTGCTAATAGGTTGATAATTAGATGTCAGAAGGGAGTTACCACCTTTAAATATGGGAATGACACTAGCAAAATTCCATGGCTCAGGAAATTTCCCTTGGTCTAGTGACATATTAATGATATGTGTTAGTGGACCCATAATTGACTGACCTATTTATTTTAACATGTGTGTGTCCATCCCATACACGTCTTTTGCTCTTGAACACTTAAGCTGTTTAATTGCCTTTTCCACATCGGATATGGATACAGATGTTGGATATAGTGGGGGCTCAATTAACAATTCTGAACTAATGGCAGGTAGGTTGTTATATTTCACAGGAAAACTTTTGGCTATGGTCTCAACAGAATCAACAAAATATTAATTTTGTGTCTGTGCCACATCAGATTGATCCTGCAAAAGCATGCCATTGTTCTTCAGCTGTATTGAATTGTTACTGGAAGAAGTTTTACCTGTTAATTTATTGATCTGTTCCCAAATAGCTTTTGAGTTTCCATGACAGTTTTTAATAATTGTGATAAAAAAGTCTGCCTTTGCTTTTTGTAGTTGTCTTGTCACTTTATTGCGTAATGAAGCAAATTTTTGTCTCTCACAAGATAGTTTTGACTTATTGGCTTTTTTAAGGGCATTGTCTCTGTCTTTCATTAATTGTTTGATGTCATCACTGAGCCAGGGAAAAGAACACTTTCTGCTTTTGTGTTTAATTGTCACTGCAAATTCATAATTTTTTTGTCTGTAAGCATTCAGTGAATTTCTGACTAATTACGGATACCGTGGTGGGCTTGCCGCCCCTTTATAAATCCGTTCTGTCAGAAAGGGATGGTAAAAATTTCTCAAGCCTAATTGCTAGTACTTTAGATATTATTTTGCCGTCAGAATTTAAAAGTGAGATTGGACGGAAGGATTCACATCTAGTGGGAGATTTCCCAGGTTTAGGTAGTACTGTTATGATCGCATTTTGCAGGGAAGGAGGTAATTCTTTAATGGTATAGCTTTCCAATAGCATATTATAGAGGGGCTGCATTAGTTTGTTTTTAAATATTTTATATCGGTCCAAAGGAATCCCATCTGGACCAGGAGATTTTCCTGATTTAAATTTATCTATTGCATTTGAGAGTTCATCTATAGATATTAGCATATCCAGTTCTGATTTAGCTGTTTCACTAAGTGTGGGGATGTTTATAGAATTAAGAAAGGAGTCGAGTGATGTTTGTGATATGTGCGCTTTTTTTTTTTTAAACAATACTTTATTGTCTTTTAGAAACAAGACAAACAACAACAATTCAGCACAGCCAAGTCTAATTCAAAATCTGAAATGTCCAGCAAAACACCGTTACCTGAATTTCAAATACACAACAGGGTCAAAACCTACAGTCCATATAAGTCAAGGGAAAAAAAAGATAAACAAAAACAAACAATCAAACATGATGTTTAAAGCCAAACTGTGATCTCCCTTTTTGTAATAGCTCGGCGAGCTCATTAGGCAGATGATCAAGCAAAGGTTGATATGTGCGCTTTTGACGTTTATAATTTTAAGTAATAATCTTTAAAGATATTTTTCAATTTTTGAGGATCAGTAGTATTTTCATTTGCAGTTGTAATTTCAGGCGCGGTTGTTTTGACCTTAGCAGACAGGCGAACGCAACGAATACAAAAGTCGAAAACACGGCAGTACAAACAATGACTAACCCAGTGAAAGTATGAACATGCACACACAGAGAGAGAAAAACCATTCCAATGCAGTGTTTCCCCTAGGAATTTGTTTACCGGACGACCGGCGGAGCGGGGGGGTGGGGGGGGGGGAGGTGTAGAGACAAGCTTTGCGCGACCGGCGGAGCGAGCGACCGGTGGAGCGAGCGGGGCGGGCGGGTGAAAGAGACAAGCTTTGCGCGACCGGCGGAGCGAGCGACCGGCGGAGCGGGCAGGCGGGGGAAAGAGACAAGCTTTGCGCGACCAGCGGAGCGAGCGACCGGCGGAGCGAGCGGGGCGGGCGGGTGAAAGAGACAAGCTTTGCGCGACCGGCGGAGCGAGCGGGCGGGCGGGGGAAAGATACAAGCTTTGCGCGACCGGCGGAGCGAGCGACCGGCGGAGCGAGCGACCGGGGGAAAGAGACAAGCTTTGCGCGACCGGCGGAGCGAGCGACCGGCGGAGCGAGCGGGCGGGCGGGGGAAAGATACAAGCTTTGCGCGACCGGCGGAGCGAGCGACCGGCGGAGCGAGCGACCGGGGGAAAGAGACAAGCTTTGCGCGACCGGCGGAGCGAGCGACCGGCGGAGCGAGCGACCGGGGGAAAGAGACAAGCTTTGCGCGACCGGCGGAGCGAGCGACCGGCAGAGCGAGCGACCGGGGGAAAGAGACAAGCTTTGCGCGACCGGCGGAGCGAGCGACCGGCGGAGCGAGCGACCGGGGGAAAGAGACAAGCTTTGCGCGACCGGCGGAGCGAGCGACCGGCGGAGCGAGCGACCGGGGGAAAGAGACAAGCTTTGTGCGACCGGCGGAGCGACCGGCGGAGGCGGAGCGGGGGAGACAAGCTTTGCGCGCATATCGAGTTAGTTTTTTTTTTTTTTGGAATGTTGGGAGGCGGTAGCGTGAGGGAAACCCTACAATGTTACTTACAATCGCATCAGCAGAAACGCGAGGTCCGCGTCAGCCTTGCAGCCTTCTTTTTCTTTTAGCTCTCGCCATTCGGAAAAAGCTTGCCCGATGTTCACCCGTGTACGACTCCTCTTTCTGTCCACAGCCCTTTTCCTCTTTCTTGCCTGCTCCGACATGGACTTTCGCTGTTTTATCGCTGGTTCCGCCTTGATAACTGCACAGATATCGCCACTGCGCTAGCAACAAACATGTTCTCGCCGTAAAGCAAGACCGACTCTCGCGATCTCGCATGAGATTCTGAGCCTGTGGGCGCGGGCCGAGGGCTCCTGCAGTTGCAAGTGCGGTATTTCCCCCACAGACCACCAGGGCGGCCAAGAAAACCTTTGTTCAACCTGAAATGACTCATTTAATCATCCAAAACGGTATGGAACACATTAATTAACTGAAAAATGTTGCATAGTGTGCCTTTAATATGGGATTTAAATGACATGTCTTGGTCAAAAATAACACCAAGGTTTTTTACTTTATTACCAGAGGCCAAGATAATGCCATCCAGATTAAGTGATTGGTTAAGAAGTTTATTTTTGAGGACTCTGGCCAGAAGATTACAACTTCGGTCTTGTCAGAATTTAGATGCAGGAAATTTAAAGTCATCCAGCTTTTGATATCATCAAGACATGACTGCAGTCGAAGTAATTGATTGGATTCATCAGGATTAATGGATAAATATAGCTGAGTGTCATCAGCATAACAGTGGAAATTAATCCCATGCTGTCTGATAATTTTGCCGATCGGAAGCATATATATAGTAAAGAGAATTGGTCCAAGGACTGAACCCTGTGGTACTCCACAGGTGACCCTAGAGTTTGAGGAAGATTTATTATTAACATGAACAAACTGGAATCTGTCCGACAGATAAGATTTAAACCAGCCTAATGCTTTCCCCTTAATCCCTACTGTATGTTCAAGTCTTTGTAGGAGAATATTGTGATCAACTGTATCAAATGCAGCACTAAGATCTAACAGGACAAGTACAGACACAAGTCCATTATCTGAGGCCATGAGAATATCATTAGTGACCTTCACCAGAGCCGTTTCAGTGCTATGATGAGCTCTGAAGCCTGACTGAAACTCCTCAAGTAGGTCATTGCTTTGTAAATGTTCAAAAAGTTGATTAGCAACTACTTTCTCAAGAATTTTAGATAAGAAAAGAAGATTAGATATAGGTCTGTAGTTTACTAGCTCATCTTGATCAAGAGAAGGTTTCTTAAGTAAAGGTTTAATAACAGCTACTTTAAAAACCTGTGGTACATATCCATTTACTAAGGATAGATTAATCATGTCTAAAATAGGACCACTGATCAAAGGGAATACCTCCTTAAACAACTTGGTTGGGATTGGGTCTAACATACAGGTAGAAGGTTTAGATCAAGCTAAGATTTTAGATAGCTCAGAAAGCTCTACTGCTTCTAAACACTTCAGACACAGCGCAGGTTCTAAAGATTCCTCCAATGCTGCCTTACTTACTGGGGATGAGGTAATCATGTTTGGGAGGATGCCAATTATTTTATTTTTAATGGCATCAATTTTATTTATGAAGAATCCCATAAAATCATTACTACTAAGAGCTAAGGGAATGGATGGATCCACATAGCTGCAGCTCTGAGTAAGTTTGGCAACTGTACTAAAGAGAAATCTAGGATTATTTTTATTCTCTTCAATTAATGATGAAAAATATGCTGCTCTAACTCTGCGAAGGGTCTTGTTATACAACAATAGACTGTCCCTCCAGATTAAGTAGGATTCCTCTTGGTGTGTAGAGCGCCATTTTCTCTCCAATTTCCTAACATTGTGTTTCAAGGAACGCAGCTCTGAATTAAACCAGGGAGCCAGCTTCCTGTGAATTATCACCTTCTTTTTCAAGGGAGCTACATTATCTAATGCAGAACGCAATGAGGAAGCCACACTGTTAGCAAATGTATCTATTTGTGAATGGGAAGAAACAGCATTGCTGCCATCTACAGGGCATTTCTGCAATACTGAAGATATTAAGAGGGGGACAGACTCTTTAAGTTTTGATACAGCATTATCCGATAAAGATCTACTGTAATGGAACCCTCTTTTGGGGGTGGAGAAATCAGTTAGATTAAACTAAAATGTTACTAAAAAATGATCAGATAGAACAGGGTTGTGAGAGAATACTGTTAATTCTTCACAATCAATGCCATATGTCAGCACAAGGTCCAAAGTATGGAGCCGAGAGTGCGTTGGCTTATGCACATTTTGAGCAAAACCAATTGAATCTAGGATAGTTTTAAAGGCTACACTAAGGTTATCACATTCAGTGTCAACATGGATGTTAAAATCACCCACTATAATAACCTTGTCAGTATTTAACACCAAATCAGATAAGAAGTTTGACAGCTGATCCAAAAACTGAGTGTAAGGGCTGGTGGACGATACAAAACAATAAACAGAAGAGGTTTTATTGCTTTGCAGTTTGGATGAGGGAAACTGAGGGTTAAATGTTCAAAAGAACTGTAATTATTAATTGGCCTGGGACTAATTAATAAATCAGACTGAAAGATGGTTGCCACTCCTCCTCCTCTTCCCACAGATCTGGGAATGTGGAAATTTGAATAACTGGAGGGAGTTGACTCATTTATACTAACGTAGTCGTCTTGTAGCCAGGTTTCTGTGAGACAAAACAAATCAATCTGATTATCAGAAATCAATTCATTAACTAACAAAGTCTTTGGAGGGAGAGACCTTATATTTAATAGACCACATTTAATTCTTTTATTTTTTGGTTCAAAGTGATCCGTATAGATTTTTATTAGATTTTTATGATTTGTTCCCTTTAGATCAGTTTTTGATCTGTTAAGTTTTGGCCGTGGGAAAGACACCGTCTCAATAGGGTAATGGGTGGGTAACAGTACAGAAGCTGCAGAGAGGTGTGTTAAACTACGGCTCTGCTTCCTGGTCTGGACCCTGGGTTGTCAGCATTTAGGAGAACTAATAAATCCGTCCAGATTCCTAGAAAGAACTGCCGTAATCCTTAGTGTTTACGTGACCAACAAAAACAAGTGAGGGCTCACTTGACCGCAGTCTCCAGCTGATGTGTACACCGTGTAAACATGACATGTCTACGATTACAGCGTACGAGTGACCCTCATCAACATAATGTATGCACTGCTGCAGCATATCTGGTTCTTCCGTCTGTTCTGTGAAATTTAAAAACTCCAAGGACAAACCACACGACAAACAAAAACGCGTTAATCTGCTCATATGTGTGCCGAAAAACGCAACGGGCAAAACGCAACTCGATTGGCGTACATCTTGGTTCATCATGAAGGCTCCCGTTATCACTTCCGGGTAAACTTCGAAGACAGTCCCTCCCTTTTCGTTTGATTTTCATCTTTTGTATGTGTTTTCTGAAATGTAAATGTGTTTCGAGATTTGTAAAAGTGTTTCGTGTTTTGTAAATTTGTTTTCTGAAATGTAAATTTGTTTCAAGTTTTGTAAAAGTGTTTCGTGTTTTGTAAATTTGCTTTCTGAAATGTAAATTTGTTTCAATATTTGTAAAAGTGTTTCAGATTTTGTATTTTTGTTTTGCACTTCCCGGCCACCGTATGTTACTGACTCCTATTTTTTCATGAGGAACTTTCATATATCCAAACTGACCAGTAGAAAAGCTAAACCTAAGCCTGGAAGTCTATGCTCATAAATCACAACCATAAATCAGCAAAACAACTTGTAATAACTCTACTTATGACTAACTATCTGACATATAAACTAAAGGTCACCAATCAGTTCTAAAACATCTTTAGACAAACCCTTGTTGATCCCTGGAGAACCAGCGTACCAGATTAGCGCCTTACAAACAGCTTTCAATCATTCTGTAACATTTTATCAGTCTTTTACTGATGCGAGCAGCAACTCGCGGTCTTGTCTTACTTTTTATTGATGATTTTTTAACCTGGACACAAACCAAACATTCATCACAGGATCAGCCCGATCCAAATAAAATGAATCGATTAACACACTTACCATAACTCAGGGCAGCTCCCATCAGAAAAACGAACTCCCACTTCTTCTTCTTCTTCTGTTTTAAAAGTGGTGCGCTCGTCTTCTTCTTCTTCTTCTTCTTCCTCTTCGTGTTTTAATGGCAGCTGACATCCAAAAGGATCATTACCGCCATCTAGTGGTGTGCTCTATAACTCATCTTTATATTATCAGCAGCGCAACCAGCTACCGTAACACCTGTTTCTGCGCGCAACAGCTCTACCGTAATAACAGTCTACACGCAACTTTTTTCCTCTCGGTAAAATCGGGGACATTTCCGGGGACAGCTTTAGCCGGGGACAAGTGGTCCAAAACGGGGACAGTCCCCGGAAATCGGGGACGTCTGGTCACCCTATCATAGACATCATATACGTAGACGCGTCATATACGTAGACGCAGGTTTGCACGTCGACGTCACCGCCGTATTGTATGTGGCAGAAAGTAGTGAACGTCTATGTTCCCTGATATATGTTTTAAGTATTTAGACAGACAGATAAAGATGGAGCTGATATATACTTGTGAAAAGATATATATACACACACTGATAGAGACTGGCAGGCAGAACAGAGAGCTATTGATCGATGTTTTTAGATGTGCATATATAGATTTTGAAGTATTATAAATAAATAGGAGTGTGTTTATGTCCAGATTATATATATATATATATATATATATATATATATATATATATATATATATAATGTGTGTGTATGTAATAGAAAAATAAAAATATTACGAATGTATTCTGAGATTAAAGTCCCTCTGATACTGTTTAAGTATCTGAGTCTATCAGCAGATTAGCCACATTCAACATGGCGGACGCTCTGACGCATCCGCAGCATAGGCAGACACTGCCCGACGAGGCGTCTATGTATATGATGTCTATGTGTGGTATAGCATGTTGTGCTGTATGTATGCACACTGAAAAAGCCTGGTCATAAAAACCGCAAAACCACCACAAGGGGGCAACTAATACAACTCACTGAGTCAGAACAGCAATTAAGGGTGGAAATTTAAGCATGTGTAACACAGGGGAGGAACCCGGATTGTGACAGAGCACGTGGCCCTAAAGCCAACTGGTAGACCTCTCAAATAATATCAAGTAGCCTAGGGTCTCCCAATTAAAAGTACCCAGGTAGGTCTGGCTTAAAATGATGAAACAGAAATAGTATACACAATATATTTTATTTATAAATTCTTTTACAATATTAAAAATAGACTTTATTATTCTAAAAAATGACAATAAAATCTATGCCGACAATAATAAAGCCATATAAGGTAAAATAAAAACTGGTACCTTAATCAGCCACACAAACAGGTACATTCAGATGCTGCAGTAAAAAGCCACTGAAATGCATCCAGCAGTACAAATATCCATGATCCTAGATCCTGGCACAGCAGCCCGACGAGCACGCCACCAGTGGTCATCCAACCAAGATCCAACTGCATACAACCACTGACCTGACACTCCTAGCTTGGCGGGCACACCTGGTGCCTATATACACTAATGAGCCCAACAATTCTGCAAAACTGAAGTGAAGGTGGGGAAACGGGGCATAGATGCATTCAAGGGCCGAAACGGGTGGGAATTTACAGCCACTTCATGTAAACACTGTTCTCAACTAAAACACCCCCGGTTACACATGCATAGTGAGTGGTCGGAGATCAATATGCTTTTGTAGGCACAACTCTTAATTCTGGTAACCAAAGAGTTTGAAATTAGGAAATAAACTAAATGTCTATGTCAGGGTTCTCTGTGTTTCCGTGCTCTAACTCTGCTCCACAGGTGGTTCTAGTTAACTGGAGGGCGTGACCCACACCTGCAGCTTGTTTGGAGCGGCTTCCACTGGCTTTTTAAGGAGTGCTCAGACAGATGGAAGATGCCAGAGTGTTAAACCAGTCGTGGTATGCCGTGGCCTCAGACTTGAATCCTGAACCCCGTATTTTGTGAGTTGTTTTGAATCCCGTTTTTGGACTAATGTTTTGTCTCCTGTTGTTCTCAGTTTTCGTGTTTGGATTTACTCACCTGCCTGGACGTTGTGTTCGAAGAACCAGATCCACAGAATCCCTGCCGCTCAGATTTTGCTCTGGCATCTCCACTCAGACTCACTTGGTGATACCAAGCCGGGCCTGAGATCCCCTTCCCTGAATTCTTCTGGTTCACTTGCAAACTCTCTGGTTACTCCATCTGTTCCTCTCGTCTGCTGTGGTGCGCTCCGGATCCCTCGCCAGCTTACCATCTGTCAGCCCTCCAGTCACTACCACCTACAAGCTACGGTCACAGAGTCCCCTCGTCATTTTTCTCCCAGGATAGGTCAACCCTGCTAAATGGTAAGCGGTGTAGCTTCTGGTACTTTCCCCTGGTTCGTTCATTCGTAACATTACTCCTCCTCCTTTCCGCAGTCGCTCCAGTACTGATGTTCAGACCTCGCCCGAGCCACACGCTGTCTCTCTTCCTGCAGCCTGAACCTTTAAATAAACATCTTAAAACTGTGCTTGTCTTCCGTCTGTATCTGCATGTGGGCTAAACACTTAAAAACCATGACAGAAGAACACTCTGGCCATCAAAGCCCAGCAGATGCATTCGGTTGGGAGTTAGCCGCACAGCAGGAGCAATTACAATCGCTCGGTCTAGCAGTTAATTCGACACACGAACAATTACAGCTAGTCGCCGCTCAGCTTAGCCAGCTAACGGCGTCCTTTACTTCCGCATCTACTCAGCCTGTCACTCAGGCATCTAGCTCTCCGCCCCCTGCTACTCTGACAGCTGAAGTCTCCGGTCAGACCCCGCTCTCCGAGAACTCGTCACCGAGTCCTGAGAAATTCTCAGGAGACAGTGGAGATTGTGGAGGGTTTTTGTTTCAGTGTAACCTCATCTTTAATCGTTCCCTCCGAACTTTCTCCACCGACCAGGCCAAGATTTCATTTGTGTTACGTCTTTTAACCGGCCGAGCCCTTAGATGGGCAGAAGCTCGTTTCCCAGATTGTCAGTCATTCGGATGCAACTTCCAGGAGTTTATCACCGAATTTAAGACCGTTTTTCCAGCCAAATTGGATCCGGCACAGCAGTCTCGTTCACTACTCTCTTTAAAACAGCATGGACGGCGTGTCTCAGATTTTTTGTTTGAATTTCGTACTTTTGCTGCAGCCGCTGGCTGGTAAGCCACGCCGTTAAAGGCAGTCTTTTTTCAAGCTTTGGACGAGAATTTAAAGGATGAATTAGCTGGAGTTGAGGAGCCGGTACAGGGAGTTGGTTCTCAGCGGCCGGTAGTAACGCCTCCATCGCCCCCCGAACCCATGCAGATTGGCCGAATCCACCTAACGACAGAAGAACGTCAACAACGGTTCTCTGAGAATCAGTGTTTATACTGTGGTGGTGAGGGGCATTTTGTGAGGTCTTGCCCAGTGCGCCCAAAAGATCGGGTCCGTCGCTTGTAGTGGGGAAGACGGCGGACCGTTGTGTTATTTCCTCCCCAAAGATGTGTAAAGATCCGACTCCGTCTCGTTTCTGTCTCCCGGTAAATTTAGGTTTTGATCACGACAGTATTAATGTTTCAGCATTAGTCGACTCTGGGTCTGATTTTAATTTGATAAACCAAGGATTGGTAAACCAGCTCCGTATTCAGACCATGCCATTATCCGCGCCTCTTCAAGTCTCCGCACTAGATGGAGGAGAGTTGCCTCTCATTACTCATCAGACTAAGCCTCTAGAGGTTATAGTGTCCTGTAATCACCGGGAACAGCTTTCAATTTTTGTTTTTCCCGTTATACACTCCCCTGTTGTTTTAGGACTGGCTTGGTTATCTGTTCATAATCCCCATTTAAACTGGGCTGAATCCCGTCTAGAATCCTGGTCGTCCGCCTGCCATTCACGATGCCTACGGTCCGCGCAGCCAGTTTCTCAGCCCTCTAACCCCTCCACTGAAATGGAGGATATGATCGACTTAACCCGCGTTCCCGAGCAGTATCACAACCTGCGTCTCGTTTTTAGTAAGAGTCGAACGTGCTCACTTCCTCCGCATCGCCCATACGATTGCGCCATAGATCTGTTACCAGGGGCTCCGCTACCCTCCAGCCGACTCTACAACATCTCGAGGTCTGAACATCAGGTGATGGAGAAGTACATTGGTGAGTCCCTTTCGGCTTGTTTAATCCGCCCTTCCTCCTCTCCTTTAGGTGCGGGTTTCTTTTTTGTAGGAAAGAAGGATGGATCCCTCCAGCTGTGTATCGACTACCGAGGGCTAAATCAAATAACGGTTAAGAATAAGTACCCGCTTCCCCTGTTGTCTTCTGCCCTAGAACCAGTCCAGAATGCTGTCATATTTACCAAACTTGACTTGCGTAACGCTTATCATTTGGTTCGGGTTCGACAGGGAGATGAATGGAAGACGGCTTTTAAGACCCTGCTAGGTCATTTTGAATACCAGGTTATTCCTTTTGGTTTATGTAAAGCTCCGTCCGTTTTCCAAGCGTTGGTAAATGATGTCCTACGGGATTTTTTGAATGTTTTTGTGTTCGTCTATTTAGACGATATATTGATTTACTCTAGCGATCTCGAGCAGCACCAACATGTCCGATTAGTTCTACAACGCCTCTTAGAGAACCGCTTGCTTGTTAAAGCAGAGAAGTACGAATTTCACCAGAGCTCTGTTTCTTTTCTCGGCCTCATTTTAGAAGGTGGACAAGTTAGATCTGATCCTGACAAGATAAAGGCAGTAGTAGAATGGCCTACACCAGACTCCAGAAAGCAGCTGCAAAGATTCTTGGGTTTTGCCAATTTCTACAGACGCTTCATCAAGAACTACAGTCAAATAGCATCCCCGTTGCACGCATTAACATCCACTAAGGTCCCGTTCGTCTGGGGTCCTGAGGCGGAAGCCTCTTTTTCCAAGCTTAAGAGTAGATTCTCACAGGCACCCATACTCATTCACCCCGATCCAGCTAAACAATTCACCCTAGAAATAGACGCATCAGATACCGGTGTTGTATTATCACAACAGTCAGAGTCCGACAATAAACTCCATCCTTGTGCTTTTTTTTCTCGCCGGCTGTCTCCAGCCGAGCGCAATTATGACGGTGGGGACCGTGAACTGCTTGCTATTAAGTTAGCTTTAGAGGAGTGGCGACACTGGTTAGAGGGATCCGAGCAGCCCTTAATCATCTGGACAGACCACAAAAACCTCGCTTATCTGCAGTCAGCCCGACGTCTAAATCCCCGTCAAGCCCGCTGGTCCCTATTCTTCTCCAGATTCAACCTCACAATAACCTATCGTCCCAGTTCTAGAAATATCAAACCTGACGCCCTGTCTCGACAGTTCTCTCCCCAGGAACAGGAGAAGGAACCAGTGCCCATTCTTCCCCCCACATGTACTATTGGAGCTTTACGTTGGGAGTTAGAGGATCGTATTAATCAAGCTCTGCACCTTGATCCTGACCCAGGCACGGGACCTACAGGGTTAAAGTATGTCCCGAAATCTGTTTGTCCCGAGGTTTTACGTTGGAGCCATGACTTGAAGTTCTCCGCCCATCCCGGGATATTCAGGACACAGTCATAGGTGTCCCGGCGTTTTTGGTGGCCCTCTTGGTCCAAGGATGTGCGTGAATATGTTTTAGCTTGTCCTGTATGTGCTCAGAATAAGCCTTCGAATCGGCCTCCTTCCGGTCTGCTGAATCCTCTACCCATTCCCAAGCGCCCCTGGTCTCACATCGCTCTGGACTTCGTTACAGGACTCCCTTCATCACAGAGAATGACCACCATACTAACTGTTGTCGACCGATTCTCCAAATCCTGCAACCTCATCCCGTTAAGAAAACTACCCAACGCCCTACAGACTGCACAACTTCTGATAAGACATGTATTCAGGCTCCATGGTATCCCCAGAGACATCCTTTCTGACCGGGGCCCCCAGTTTGTCTCTCAGGTCTGGTGGCACTTTTGTTCTGCTCTGGGAGCCCGCTACACTCTCACCTCCGGATACCACCCCCAAACCAACGGCCAAACCGAAAGAATGAATCAGCAGTTAGAAACCACCCTTCGTTGCCTCACTTCCTCATCACCCACCGACTGGAATAAGTTTTTGCCATTGGTTGAGTATGCCCTCAACTCACACGTGTCATCTGCAACTGGACATTCACCTTTTGAAATAGCCCTTGGATACCAACCACCTCTCCTACCCACCGATGAACTCCGGATACCCCTATCATCTGTTAATGAATACATCAATCGTGGAGATCCACAGTCACTGCTCTCACTCGCACCGCAGAGCAGAACAAGAGGTTCGCCGACCAGCACCGTGTTCCTGCCCCCCAGTATCGCCCCGGTCAGAAGGTCTGGTTATCATCCAGGGATGTGTTAACGAATCCATCCGCTAAGAAACTTGCCCCCCGATTCACTGGACCCTATGAGATCGAATCCGTCATCAGCCCTACCTCCATTCGTCTACGCCTGCCTCCTCACTCCCGGGTTCATCCTACCTTTCATGTCTCCCAGATCAAACCAGTTATGGAGAGTGAATTTTGCACTCCAGCCGAACCCCCTCCACCCACCCTGGACAGTCAGAACCCCCGCATTCTCAGGATCGTGGACGCCCGTCGACGAGGTAAGGGATATCAATACCTAGTCGATTGGGAGGGTCGCGGTCCTGAGGAGCGGTCATGGGTCTCTGGCTCAACTGTTGCCGATCAGGAGCTACTTAATGATTTTTGGTCTTCGCACCCTTCCACGTCGTCATCTGGGCCGCCAGGAGGCGACTGTTGGGGGGTGGGGGTAGTGTCAGGGTTCTCTGTGTTTCCGTGCTCTAACTCTGCTCCACTGGTGGTTCTAGTTGACTGGGGGGTGTGACCCACACCTGCGGCTCATTTGGAGTGGCTTCCACTGGCTTTTTAAGGAGTGCTCAGACAGATGGAAGACGCCAGAGTGTTAAACCAGTCGTGGCATGCCGTGGCCTCAGACTTGAATCCTGAACCCCGTATTTTGTGAGTCGTTTTGAATCCCGTTTTTGGACTAATGTTTTGTCTCCTGTTGTTCTCAGTTTTCGTGTTTGGATTTACTCACCTGCCTGGACGTTGTGTTCGAAGAACCAGATCCACAGAATCCCTGCCGCTCAGATTTTGCTCTGGTATCTCCACTCAGACTCACTTGGTGATACCAAGCCGGGCCTGAGATCCCCTTCCCTGGATTCTTCTGGTTCACTTGAAAACTCTCTGGTTACTCCATCTGTTCCTCTTGTCTGCTGTGGTGCGCTTTGGATCCCTCGCCAGCCCTCCAGTCACTACCACCTACGAGCTACGGTCACAGAGTCCCCTCGTCATTATTCTCCCAGGATAGGTCAACCCTGCTAAATGGTAAGCGGTGTAGCTTCTGGTACTTTCCCCTGGTTCGTTCATTCGTAACATTACTCCTCTTTCTTTCCGCAGTTGCTCCAGTACTGACGTTCAGACCTCGCCCGAGCCACATGCTGTGTCTCTTCCTGCAGCCTGAACCTTTAAATAAACATCTTAAAACTGTGCTTGTCTTCCGTCTGTATCTGCATGTGGGCTAAACATTTAAAAACCATGACAGAAGAACACTCTGGCCATCAAAGCCAGTTAAGTGACAAGAATATTCTTTCTTTGTTGGATTCTGTACTCTCCATATATCTCTTAAATTTAGTTCAGACATAAAATGTTGTATAAGTCGTCTACTTTTAGGGTGGGATAAATCTGAACCTGATGATCGGTCGAAATTAGGATCGAAAGTACACTTAAATCTCCACCAAAGAGCACATCACCGTGGAAAGCTGTAATAGAGAGAAACAAATTATTGTAGAAATCAGGATCATATACACTACCGTTCAAAAGTTTGGAGTCACATTGAAATGTCCTTATTTTTGAAGGAAAAGCACTGTATTTTTCAATGAAGATAACTTTAAACTAGTCTTAACTTTAAAGAAATACACTCTATACATTGCTAATGTGGTAAATGACTGTTCTAGCAGCAAATGTCTGGTTTTTGGTGCAATATCTACATAGGTTATAGAGGCCCATTTCCAGCAACTATCACTCCAGTGTTCTAATGGTACAATGTGTTTGCTCATTGGCTCAGAAGGCTAATTGATGATTAGAAAACCCTTGTGCAATCATGTTCACACATCTGAAAACAGTTTAACTCGTTACAGAAGCTACAAAACTGACCTTCCTTTGAGCAAATTGAGTTTCTGGAGCATCACATTTGTGGGGTCAATTAAACGCTCAAAATGGGCAGAAAAAGAGAACTTTCATCTGAAACTCAACAGTCTATTCTTGTTCTTAGAAATGAAGGCTATTCCATGCGAGAAATTGCTAAGAAATTGAAGATTTGCTACAACGGTGTGTACTACTCCCTTCAGAGGACAGCACAAACAGGCTCTAACCAGAGTAGAAAAAGAAGTGGGAGGCCGCGTTGCACAACTGAGCAAGAAGATAAGTACATTAGAGTCTCTAGTTTGAGAAACAGGTGCCTTACAGGTCCCCAACTGGCATCTTCATTAAATTGTACCCACAAAACACCAGTGTCAACATCTACAGTGAAGAGGCGGCTGCGGGATTCTGGGCTTCACGGCAGAGTGGCAAAGAAAAAGCCATATCTGAGACTGGCCAATAAAAGAAAAAGATTAAGATGGGCAAAAGAACACAGACATTGGACAGAGGAAGACTGGAAAAAAGTGTTGTGGACAGATGAATCCAAGTTTGAGGTGTTTGGATCACAAAGAAGAACGCTTGTGAGACGCAGAACAAATGAAAAGATGCTGGAAGACTGCCTGACGCCATCTGTTAAGCATGGTAGAGGTAATGTTATGGTCTAGGGTTGCTTTGGTGCTGGTAAGGTGGGAGATTTGTACAGGGTAAAAGGGATTCTGAATAAGGAAGGCTATCACTCCATTTTGCAATGCCATGCCATACCCAGTGGACAGCGCTTGATTGGAGCCAATTTCATCCTACAACAGGACAATGACCCTAAACACACCTCCAAATTGTGCAAGAACTATTTAGAGCAGAAGCAGGCAGCTGGTATTCTATCGGTAATGGAGTGGCCAGCGCAGTCACCAGATCTGAACCCCATTGAGCTGTTGTGGGAGCAGCTTGACCGTATGGTACGCAAAAAGTGCCCATCCAACCAATCCAACTTGTGGGAGCTGCTTCTGGAAGCGTGGGGTGCAATGTCTCCAGATTACCTCAACAAATTAACAGCTAGAATGCCAAAGGTCTGCAATGCTTTAATTGCTGCAAATGGAGGATTCTTTGACAAAAGCAAAGTTTGATGTAAAAAAATCTTATTTCAAATACAAATCATTATTTCTAACCTTGTCAATGTCTTGACTCTATTTTCTATTCATTTCACAACGTATGGTGGTGAATAAGTGTGACTTTTCATGGAAAACACAAAATTGTTTGGGTAACCCCAAACTTTTGAACGGTAGTGTATGTTAGGACCACACAAGTTAACCAAAATTAGGTTTTGGTTCATCAGTGAGGTTTGGATTATTATGAATCTCCCAGCAGGATCTATGATAGTCTTTTTTATACAAATAGATAAGATAAGATAAGATAAGCTTTATTGATATCACAGTGGAGAAATTCACTTGTCACACATCGGCTTAGTAAACAAAAGAAGGTGCCAAAAGGTGGAAAAGGTGCATAAGGTATATACAGTGTGCCTCATTTATAACAAAAGTGTATCAAAAAATAAAAGAATGAAAAAATAAAAAATAAAATAAATGTACAAGGGAAATGAAGATATTTAGGATGACTTATGTACACTCAGGTGACTTATATACAAATGGAATAACGTTGTACATTAAGTGGTACCAGGTAAAGAACAACAGTGAGGTAGTGAGATAAATATACAGCTGAAGTCGCTTATTTAACAGGATTATTTAGCAGTATTATTGCACAGTTTATTGCACAGTGTATTAAATAGAATTGCACAGTAGTTATTGCACATTAGTTATTACAGTTATAGTGCAGCATTGTAAAGTCTGTTAGCAGCAGGGATGAATGACCTGCGGTAGCGCTCCTTTTTACAGACAGGGTGTCTAAGTCTGTCACTAAAGGAGTTGCTCAGCTCCTGTACAGTCTGGTGCAGGGGGTGAAAGGTGTTGTCCATGATGGATGTGAGCTTGGACAACACCCTCCTCTCTGCCACTTCCTCCACCGAGTCCAGAGTGCAGCCCAGAACAGAAGTGGCCTTCCTCACCAGCTTATTCAGCCTCTTTCTGTCCCGCTCTGCGCTGCCTGGAGCCCAGCAGACAACAGCGTAGAGGAGGGTTGAGGCCACCACAGAGTCATAAAAAGTTTGTAGCAGGGGCCTGCTCACACCAAAGACCTTAGCCCAGAGGCGGCTCTGGCCCTTCTTGTATAGAGCGTCAGTGTTATGAGTCCAGTCCAGTTTATTATTGACGTGAATACCAAGGTATTTGAAACTCTCCACAGTTTCTATGTCCTGCCCCTGGATGTTCACGGGGGAGTGAGGTGGGGGTCTTCTCCTGAAGTCGATCACCATCTCTTTGGTCTTACTGGTGTTTAAACACAGGTGGTTCTTCTCACACCAGTCCACAAAGTTCATGATGACCGACCGGTACTCCAGCTCGCTCCCCTCAGACACACAGCCTAATATGGCCGAGTCATCGGAGAACTTCTGAAGGTGGCAGCTGTCTGTGTTGTAGGTGAAGTCTGAGGTGTAGAGGGTGAAAACAAACAGAGACAGGACGGTGCCCTGGGGTGCCCCGGTGCTGCAGAGTGCCACCTCTGACTGACAGCCGTGCAGCCGCACGTGCTGAGGGCGGTCAGTGAGGTAGTTGATCCAGGCAGCTAGATGTTTGTCCACTCCGGCGTCCTCCAGCTTCCCCCTCAGCAGCACCGGCCTGATGGTGTTGAAAGGGCTGGAGAAGTCAAAGAACATGACTCTCACAGCTCTCCCGGTGGTCTTCAGGTGGGTGAGCACCCGCTGCAGCAGGTAGATGATGGCGTCCTCTACTGCAATGTTGGGCCGGTAGGCTAACTGCAGCGGGTCCAAGGTGGGGCTCACCACGGTGCGTAGGTGAGCAAGGATGAGGTGCTCCATGGTCTTCATCAGGTGGGAGGTCAGAGTGACTGGTCTGAAGTGGGCTGGTTCCCTGGCGTGCGGTGTTTTGGGAACCGGTAACACACAGGAGGTCTTCCACAGGGTGGGGACCACCCCCAGGCTGATGCTCAGGTTGTAGATGTAGCTGAGGACCTGACAGAGCTCATCTGCACAGGTCCTCAGCAGCCTTGGGGGGATGCCGTCCGGTCCTGAGGCTTTCCTCTGTTTCAGCCTCATCAGCTGCCCTCTCACCTGCATTGGTGTGACTGTGAGGGGGGAGGAAGGCAGGACTAGGTAAAGATTTATAATAATTGCCACCCCCCTAGAATGTGGAGAGAATTAACTTGAAAATACTTGACCTGGCCATCTTCTTCTTAGTCGTGCAATTTCGTTTTTAAGTAAGTGTGTTTCTTGGATAAAAAACACTTTTGGGTGGTATTGTTTAAGTCTATTCCTAACTTTTTTGAGTTTGATCAATTTCCTAAGGCTCTTACATTCCAGGAGATCACATCAACAACGGACTCAGTAATCATTTGCTCATTGTCCATATATCAGCACTTTCTGGTTTTTGTCTTAACTGTAGGAACTTGCAATTTACAACTTGAAGAACATTGCACCTTGAGAACACTGAACATTTACAAACACAAAAAACGTTCCTGAGATTTCCCACCAGTGGGAATCTCCGACTCCTCTTCCCCTCTATTCTGTGACTTAGCTATTCTACTGATCCTAGAAAAACAGGAGCAGAAAGAAACGTCTACTTAAACAACTCACACCACAACCTTAAACTGCAAACCCCGACCGTATTATCTAGAAATTATGTCCCACCGCTATGAGGGGTAGATTTGTATTAAAATTTTGCTTTTCAATATATTCATTTAATTCTAATTTAGCTTTACGGATTTTACCCAGTTTTTCCTCTTCCTGGGAGGCTTCCAGTAACTTTTCTTCTAATTCCTGAATCTTTTTGTTTTCTATCTTCTATGATGTAAGAATGAAATTAGTTTACCTCTCATCACTGCTTTCCCTGCCTCCCAGGGGATAGATGCTGATATCCGTGGTAGATCATTATACTCCCAAGTATGAAGCCCATTCTTTAAAATATTTCATAAATTCTTAAGCCTCAAGTAACGATGTATTAATTCAATTGTATTTATATAGCGCCAATTCATGAAACATATCATCTCAAGGCACTTTCCAAAGTCAAATTCAATCATATTATACAGACAAGCAAGCAAGCAAGTCTTGACAAGAAGCATTCACTCCTGAAGAAGAGCGGAGCCACAGGGAGAGTCGTCTGTGTAAGCACTAAGTTGGTAGCTCAGTGCTACAATAGGTCCTTTAACAATTAGAGGGAGCTAGTGAGTCAGAACCCAGGGAACAGAGAACAGATCAGGTTGAAATGGAGGGTTTTTATTCTCATAAAACCGGTTTCTTAAAAAGCTAAAAACACAATAAAATGTTCTTTAAATAACCTAAAATCAGTAAAACAACTAAAAAAATGGGAGGCTTCCAGTCCAGGATAATTGTGTCCTTAATTTTGAACTAAAATACACTTAGAGGGCTGGAATCACAGCAGCAGAGCCCACAAAGAAAGTCAGTTTCTTAGTTCCACCCTGCAGCCGTCTCGGGATTGGTCCAGTCACACCGCGTCCTTGCTGTGGTCCGCCCCAAGCGCCTCTCACTCACCACTGGACTCCTGCAAATACAAACACACGCTGGCCAGAAGCGTTGTTTGTGGAGCCAACTGATCTTTGCTGCGACCCTTCCGACGTGGCAAAACCCTGCAGATGGAAAACGTTTACTCACGGATGCGGGCAGAGTTTCACCTCTGCCCCGCTGCCAATCCAACGCTTTGTTTTCCACTGCACTCTGTTCCTGCGGCAGAGATGGTCCACGTCGTGCCGATCAGTCTGTTTATACTTGGCGGTCACTTAGTCTTTCCTCCCACAACACCTGGCTGTTATGGCCTGCTACCCCCTTCTCCTGTAGTGAGTTCTTCACCCTTTAAGTGTTCTGCCAGCTTCCCTTGGCAGGTCTGTGAAACAGCTGCTAGGCTGCTTCCAGGCACACCCACAACTCCACAGGTGGCCATCATCAGGTAATTTGTTCTCTGAGTCCACAGTGGATCAAAACAACACAACAGTAAAAGCATGCAGTAAAAGAGTAATCATGCACACATATTTACATAATCACACATATTTACATAATCACACTATCACAATAAAACTAATTTCCACTGTGTGACATCTGCGTTGTCCATGGCTTTGCAGCAATCCCTCATATTGAGCAAGCATGAAGTGACAGCGGAAAGAAAAACTCCCCATAAACGGAAAGGAAAAACCTCCAGCAGAACCAGGCTCAGTATGAACGGTCGTCTGCCTCAACTGACTGGGGGTTAGAGAAGACAGAGCAGAGACACAACAAGAGAGACAAACAAGCACAGAAGCACACATTGATCCAGTAATCTGTTCTACATTAGATGGTAATAGCGGATGATCTGTCTTCCCTGGATGATGTCACAACTAACAGAACGCCAGACCAGGTGTACCTACTATGAAGAAAAAAAGAGAGAGAACAAAAAGTTAAAAGCTGAAATGACGACAAGCAATGCAAAGTTGGAGAACAGTAGAACTCAGTAGAGTGAGAAAAATAGGCCCTGATGTCCTCCAGTAGCCTAAGCCTATAGCAGCATAACTATAGAGGTAGCTCAGGGTAACCTAAGCCACTCTAACTATAAGCTTTGTCAAAAAGGAAAGTTTTAAGATTAGTCTTAAGACAGGGTGTTTGCCTCAGGGACCAAAACTGGGAGTTGGTTCCACAGGAGAGGAGCCTGATAGCTAAAGGATCTGCCTCCCATTCTACTTTTAGAGACTCTAGTCTCTAGAAAGTTCTCTGCAACCTAATTTTATCATCTTATTCATTTCATGGCTACTGTGTCAAGGTTCATCTTACGTCATTTAACACATAGTCTCCACAAAGAATTATACTAAAGCCCTTCAGAAAATCCTGCTCTAAAATACTTTACATGTATTCTCAAAAAACCCAAAAAGTAAACCCTTAAGTTTGTAAAAGATGCACCACTAATTTTCCAGAATTTCATTTTAATTTTATATTTTATTTTGAAAAGCTCAGATTAGAAAAAGGAAGTGTGTACATGCCCAAGAGCCCACCAAGTCGTAATAGGTTGATATTCAGGAAGTGTACGTAGCCTAGGGAGGAGACAGGAAGTAGTTTTAGCAATCAGTTTCAGCTTGACGTGCATCAAACCAATGGACTTCTAATTGAATACTCCTTTCGCCTAAAGCGAAGAGCAAGTATAACCTCTTCAATTCCATAAATTAATAATCTCAGTTGGCTTTAACAATCTACTCAACCCTGGTTGTATTCTATATCACCCTATTTGAATGTGTTTGAAACAAACTTTTAAAATGTAATATCATCCTATGAACAGTAACTCATTGTTTCTCTTTAAAAACATCTCCCCCTGTTCATCACTCTCTCTCTGTCTCTGTCTCTCTCACTCTCTCTTTCTCGGACGTCTGGAAATGACGTCAGCGTTGTTGTGTGAGAAACCAGTACTGGAACTGAAGCATCCCTCTGCTTTTTAGATTAAATATGGTAAAATATAATAATGGTTTCATTAGTCTTTTTACTCCTACAGAAGTCTACAATAGAAACCCCACATTATTCAGTAAAAGAACCTGGGGTGACCGCAGCAAGGTCATGAGATTGTAACAATTATCATTAATCTATGGATTTGTTTATCAGTGTAGATCTATAACCTCATTGGTGAATGAGGCTGAATTTCATCAAGCCTATATGGTTTGACATTTTCTCCTCCGCTGCAACACTTGAAGTACACAGGGGTTTCACGCTGCATCTTTACGCATAATCCAGCTGCTGATGTTTTCCGTCTTTTCTGCTCCTTGCACTTCTAGCCGTTTGCAGTTTATAACCTTTAAACGCAGCAGGTTTCTCATCTCAGTCTCCGCCCTGACCAGACAAATCTCCTCTATTGTGTAGGGTGCTCTGGTGTATAATTGCACAAGCTGAAAGCTGAGTTTGAATTTGTTCTTCGAACACGTTTTGTTTGTGGTCGGAGCGGACGGATGATTACATTTTGCTTTGCTTTTAGCCCACCAATAGTCTTAAAGGCGGAATCCAGAGTCGACAAGTATAGGCGCAGCTTTTCAAGCTCTGCACCTCTCTTCAGCTGATCCAAAACGCTGCAGCAAGAGTTCTGTTGAAAATCAACAAGAGGGATCATATTTCTCCAATTTTAGCTTCCCTTCATTGGCTTCCTGTCAAATCAAGAATAAAATTTAAAATTCTTCTTCTAATGTATAAAGCCCTTAATAGTCAAGCTCCATCATATATCGGAGCTCTGATTACCCCGTATGTTCCTAACAGAGCACTTCGCTCTCAGACTGCAGGTCTGCTGGTGGTTCCTAGAGTTTCTAAAAGTAGAATGGGAGGCAGATCCTTTAGCTATCAGGCTCCTCTCCTGTGGAACCAAATCCCAGTTTTGGTCCGTGAGGCAGACACCCTGTCTACTTTTAAGACTAATCTTAAAACTTTCCTTTTTGACAAAGTTTATAGTTAGAGTGGCTCGTGTTACCCTGAGCTACCTCTATAGTTATGCTGCTATAGGCTTAGGCTACTGGAGGACATCAGGGCCTATTTTTCTCACTCTACTGATTTCTACTGTTCTCCAGTCTACTGTTCTCCAGTTTTGCATTGCATTGCATTGAAATGACTATTGTCATTTCGGCTTTTAACTTTTTGCTCTCTCTCTTTTTTCTTCATAGTAGGTACACCTGGTCTGGCGTTGTGTTAGCTGTGATATCATCCAGGGAAGACAGATCACCCACTTTTACCATCTAATGTAAAACAGATTACTGGATCAATGTGTGCTTCTGTGCTTTTTTGTCTGTCTTGTGTCTCTGCTCTGTCTTCTGTAACCCCTAGTCGGTCCAGGCAGATGACCGTTCATACTGAGCCCGGTTCTGCTGGAGGTTTTCCTTCCTGTTAATGGGGAGTTTTTCTTTCCACTGTCGCTTCATGCTTGCTCAGTATGAGGGGTTGCTGCAAAGCCATGGACAATGCAGACAACTCTCCCTGTGGCTCTACGCTTCTCCAGGAGTGAATGCTGCTTGTCGGGACTTTGATGCAATCAACTGGTTCCCTTATATAGGAAATTTTTGACCAATCTGTATAATCAGAATCAGAATCAAGTTTATTGCCAAGTAGGTTTGCACTTACAAGGAATTTGACTTGGTGTTGATGGTGCAGACAAAAAATAAAATAAAATAAAATAAAATGGATATATATACAGAAGCTATATACACTCAGTAAACTGTGCGTTAATGTAACGCAGGAGCTTGTAAGTCCTGAACGGAGGAGAGAGGCAGTGTCCAGTGTCACAGGCGGCTCTTGGCCTTGTTCATAAGGCCGGTAGCAGATGGGAAAAAACTGTTCTTGTGGCGTGAGGTTCTGGTCCTGATGGACCGCAGCCTCCTGCCAGAGGGAAGTGACTGAAATAGTGTGTGACTGGGGTGCGAGGGATCAGCCACAATCTTCCCTGCACGCCTCAGAGTCCTGGAGGCGTACAGGTCCTGGAGAGATGGAAGGTTGCAGCCAATCACCTTCTCTGCAGACCGGATGACACGCTGCAGTCTGCCCTTGTCCTTAGCGATGGCACCAGCGTACCAGATGGTGATGGAGGAGGTGAGGATGGACTCAATGATGGAGGAGTAGAACTGCACCATCATTGTCCTTGGCAGGTTGAATTTCTTCACCTGCCGTAGGAAGTACATCCTCTGCTGGGCTTTCTTGGTGAGGGAGTTGATGTTCAGCTCCCACTTTAGGTCCTGGGAGATGATAGTTCCCAGGAAGCGGAAAGACTCCAAAGTGTCGATTGTGGAGTCACAGAGGGTGATGGGGGTAGCTGGGGCTGAGTTCTTCCTGAAGTCCACAACCATCTCCACTGTTTTTACAGCGTTCAGCTCCAGGTTGTTCTCCCTGCACCAGGTCGCCAGATGGTCAGCCTCCCACCTGTAGGCGGACTCGTCACCATCAGAGATAAGTCCGATGAGTGTGGTGTCGTCCGCAAACTTCAGGAGCTTGACAGACTGGTGACTGGAGGTGCAGCTGTTGGTGTACAGGGAGAAGAGCAGAGGAGAAAGAACACAGCCCTGGGGGGAACCAGTGCTGATGAGCTGTGAGTCAGAGTCATGTTTTCCCAGCTTCACGTGCTGCTTCCTGTCAGACAGGAAGTCTGTGATCCACCTGCAGGTGGGGTCGGGCACATTCAGCTGGGAGAGTTCTCTTGAAGCAGAGCTGAGATGATTGTGTTGAAGGCTGAGCTGAAATCCACAAACAGGATCCTGGCGTAGGTTCCTGCAGAGTCCAGGTGCTGGAGGATGTGGTGAAGGTCCAGGTTGACAGCGTCGTCTGCTAATCTGTTGGCTCCGTAGGCAAACTGTAGGGGGTCCAGGAGGGGGTCGGTGATTTCTTTTAGGTGTGAAAGCGCAAGGCGCTCAAAGGAATTCATAACCACAGAGGTCAGAGCAACGGGTCTAAAGTCATTAAGTCCTGTGATCCTTGGCTTCTTGGGAACAGGGATGATGGTGGAGGATTTGAAGCAGGCTGGCACGTGACATGTCGCCAGTGAGGTGTTAAAAATGTCTGTGAACACTGGAGACAGCTGATCAGCACAGTGCTTCAAGGTGGATGGAGAGACAGAGTCTGGTCCAGCAGCTTTCCGGGGGTTCTGTCTTCTGAAGAGTTTGTTAACATTTCTCTCATGTATGGAAAGAGTTGTCACTGAGGAGGAGGTGGAGGTGATCTGTTGGGTGGTGTCGTGGGGGGTGGTTGCAGGACTGTCTCTTTGTCTGTCGAAACGACAGTAGAAGTTGTTCAGGTCGTTTGCTAACTGTCGGTCGTTCATGGAGTGGGGGGCTTTAGGCTTGTAATTTGTTATCTGCCTAAGCCCTTTCCAGACAGAAGCAGTGTCGTTGGCTGAAAACTGGTTTTGCAGCTTCTCAGAGTACAGTCGTTTAGCCTTTTTCACCGCCTTGCTAAACATGTATTTTGCATCTTTGAATTTGCATTTGTCCCCACTTCTGAAGGCATCTTCTTTGTCCAACCTTAGCCTTCTGAGTTTGGCTGTGAACCAGGGTTTGTCATTATTGTAACACACCCTGGTTCATGATGGAACACAGCAGTCCTCACAGAAGCTGATATATGAAGTCACAGCCTCTGTGAACTCATCCAGACTGTTGGTAGCAGCCCTGAAGACGTCCCAGTCAGTAGAGTCCAAACACGCCTGAAGATCCTCCACAGCCTCATTGGTCCACTACTTTGATGTCCTCACTACAGGTTTGCAGAGCTTTAGTTTCTGCCTGTAAGCAGGAATCAGGTGACCCATGACGTGATCAGATTGGCCCAGTGCAGCACGGGGGACGGCGTGATAAGCATCCCTGACTTTGGTGTAACAGTGATCCAGAATGTTCTCCTCTCTGGTCGGGCATTTAATAAACTGTCTTTATTTAGGAAGCTCATGAGTGAGGTTTCCTTTGTTAAAGTCACCAAGAACAATAACTAAGGAGTCCGGATTTCTCTGCTCCACGCTCAGTATCTGGTCTATGAGCGTGCACTATGCGTGCACGTTTGCATGCGGCGCGATGTAAACACCGACCAGAATGAATGAAGCAAACTCACGGGGTGAATAAAAAGGCTTACAGTTTATGATGAAGGATTCCAGGTCAGGAGAACAGTGCTGCTGGATCACTGCCACATCGTTGCACCAGCCGCTGTTGATGTAAAAACAGATCCCTCCACCTTTCGCTTTGCCGGAAAGATGTGTGTCGCGGTCAGCTCTGAGAAGTTGGAAGCCGTCCAGCTGCAGCGCGGAGTCCGGAATTAATCCACACAGCCACGTCTCCGTGAAACAAAAAACAGCAGATGATGTGAAGTCCCTGTTTTTGCCCAGCATCAGTTTCAGTTTGTGTAGCTTGTTGGACAGGGAATGCACGTTGGACAGGATTATGCCCGGTAGCAGTGAGCGGAGTCCGCGCTGGCGGTGACGCACCAGCGCACCAGCGCGTTTCCCTCTCCTCCGGCGTTTCGCTGCGTGAGCAAAGGTGAGTGCACCTCTGACCAGAATGTCCAAAATTTCCAGCGTAGGGAGAAGAAAAGTAGGGAATAAATCCTCTGGTGGTGTAGCCCTGATGTTCATGACTTCTTCTCTGGTGAAAGAGCTCTGGGTATCATCACAAAAACCAGAGTTAAATAGTAAGACAAAACAAAAAAGTGCGCACCAACACACCTTGGCTGCCGTCCGCGGCGCCATCTTGGATCAAGATCTGACCCAATCTGTATAATATGATAGAATTTGACTTTGTAAAGTGCCTTGAGATGACATGTTTCACGAATTGACGCTATATAAATAAAACTGAATTGAATTGAAAAATTGGTGTATTTTGCTATGGTCGGAAGGACATCAAACGTAGTGGTTCACGGTTTGAAGGCTGGCCGCGGATAAAAGCCCCTGGTTCCAATGGAAGAGAGGGGAGAGGAGCAGTAAGAGTTTTGAGGCTCAGACACACAGCACATATAGTTTAGAAACAATTTGGAATGAATACAAAAGAGATTTATAAACAGACCAAGTGGTAAAATCCTTCATGCGGGTCTCAAGCCGTAGGAAGGTCAGTCCTGCAGGGGCTGCACCATGTGAATCCCAGTGCGGCAGAGGTGTGGCTCTGAAGAGAGGTGTGTTTAATGGCTGTGCTTCCTGGTCTTGACCCTGGGTTGTCAGCATTTTGGAAAACTACTAAATCCGGCCAGATTCCTAGAAAGAAGTGCTGCACCATCCAAAGTGGGATGGATGCTATCTCTCTGGTTCAGACCAGGGTTTCCCTAGGGAGTTCACTAGTTATTAATGTAGCCCACATTGTTTTCAGGACATCACATAGACAACCAGCAGTTGAATGATGACATGTGGCTAAACTTGTCATCACTGGTCAGATCAGACAGGGGACCAGAGAAAATTCGACATTGTTTTAGCAAACTTACACACTGAAGCAACACTAATTTTAGTGACCTCCAATTGACATAACTGGGTGTCATTACCGGCAGCGTGAATAATAATCTTACTGTATTTACTACATAAAACTTTTGCCAAATTTACCATGCGAGTCAACAACTTGATCTTTATAGCTGATCAGTGGAGGCCAAGATTAACAACAACTGCCACAAATGCTGGAGACTGACGTGGTACTGGTGGAAATTGGGCTACCATTGGTCAGTAAGGAAGAAGAGGGAGAGAGCAGAGGAAAGGTAAGAGACTAGGACTGAGGGAAGGGACTTTGAATTGTTGGAACAGGAAAAGCTTGTGAGTTGGTTGACATGATGCAGATGAGGTGGTGGACATACTGCACATTCAGCAGACCAAGTGGAAAGGCAGCAAGGCTAGAAGCTTAGGGAGCAGGGTTTAAGTTGCTCTACCATTGTGCAGAGACAAATAAGTGTCATACAGGGTAATAAATCTTAAGCTAGAAATTTAAAGTGTGATGTCCAGTGTTGCTAGTTGTTTTGCCCCACAGGTGGGGTGTGAGTTAGAGGAGAAGGTGAAATTCTGGATTGAGCCACATGAAGTGATGCACAATACCCCCAGACATGAGAGAGTGGTGACTGGTGTAGATTCCAACGTACATGTTGAAGCAGGGAACAGAGGTGATGAGGAAGTGATGGGTAGGTTTGGTATCAGAATGGAATGCAGACGGCAGTAGATCTAAAGAGGATGGAGATGGCTTAAGGGAATACTTTCTTCCAGAAGAGGCAGGAACACAGGGGGAAGCACACAGGCGGATTACATGCTGTGTGGACAATGTAAGATGAAGAAATTTGGTGACTGCAAGGTAGTGGTTGGTGCAAATGTTGCCAGACAGCACAAGGTGGTGGTGTGCAGAATGACTCTCATGGTGAGGAAGATGAAGAAGACATAGACAGAGAGCAAAGCGGTGGGACCTGAAAAAGTAAGAAAGTTGTGTGACTTTCAGTGACATGTTGAGACAAGCTCTGGGTTGCCAGGAGGTGCTTTCATATTACTGGACATCTACAGCTAATATCGTTAGGGAGACAGATAGGAGAACACTTGGTAATACCAATGCTGCAGTCAGTCCTAAAAGTTAACAGGGAGACTTGGTGGTGGAATGAAGAAGTTCAACAGTGTGTTCAGAAGAAGAGATCAGCTAAGAAGATGCTGGACACTGTGCGGACTACAGAGAGCTGCCGAAAGTACAGGGAGATGGAGTGTAGAGTGAAGGTAGAAGTAGCTAACACCAACCAAAGGGCATACAGTGACTTGTATGATAAATTTATAAAGGAAAAATAGGTTTAATCTTTCAAACTTTAAAAATACAGGGGTTGGACAATGAAACTGAAACACCTCTCATTTTAGTGTGGAACCAATAAGAGCAAAGTGTGAAGGTCCAATTAACAGGGTAAGAGCACAGTTTTGCTCAAAATATTGCAATGCACACAACATTATGGGTGACATACCAGAGTTCAAAAGAGGACAAATTGTTGGTGCACGTCTTGCTGGCGCATCTGTGACCAAGACAGCAAGTCTTTGTGATGTATCAAGAGTCACGGTATCCAGGGTAATGTCAGCATAGTACCAAGAAGGACGAACCACATCCAACAGGATTAACTGTGGACGCAAGAGGAAGCTGAAAGGAATGTTCGGGTGCTAACCCGGATCGTATCCAAAAAACATAAAAAAACAAAAAACAAATCACGGCAGAATTAAATGTGCACCTCAACTCTCCTGTTTCCACCAAAACTGTCCGTCGGGAGCTCCACAGGGTCAATATCCACGGCCGGGCTGCTGTAGCCAAACCTTTGGTCACTCGTGCCAATGCCAAACGTCGGTTTCAATGCTGCAAGGAGCGCAAATCTTGGGCTGTGGACAATTTGAAACATGTATTGTTCTCTGATGAGTCCACCTTTACTGTTTTCCCCACATCCGGGAGAGTTACGGTGTGGAGAAGCCCCAAAGAAGCGTACCACCCAGACTGTTGCATGCCTAGAGTGAAGCATGGGGGTGGATCAGTGATGGTTTGGGCGGCCATATCATGGCATTCCCTTGGCCCCATACTTGTGCTAGATGGGTGCGTCACTGCCAAGGACTACCGAACCATTCTGGAGGACCATGTGCATCCAATGGTTCAAACATTGTATCCTGAAGGAGGTGCCGTGTATCAGGATGACAATGCACCAATACACACAACAAGACTGGTGAAAGATTGGTTTGATGAACATGAAAGTGAAGTTGAACATCTCCCATGGCCTGCACAGTCACCAGATCTAAATATTATTGAGCCACTTTGGGGTGTTTTGGAGGAGCGAGTCAGGAAACATTTTCCTCCACCAGCATCACGTCGTGACCTGGCCACTATCCTGCAAGAAGAATGGCTTAAAATCCTTCTGACCACTGTGCAGGACTTGTATATGTCATTCCCAAGACGAATTGACGCTGTATTGGCCGCAAAAGGAGGCCCTACACCATACTAATAAATTATTGTGGTCTAAAACCAGGTGTTTCAGTTTCATTGTCCAACCCCTGTATAAGACCCTCTCTGACTTTTGAATCAGCAGAAACCTATGTGCATGCCATGGTATTTAGCCATATAAACTACTGCCATTAACACATGGTCTCACAGTTCTGAGGCCATTCTGAAACCCCTACAGTCTCTCTTCAAGAAAACTCTGAAAGTTCTTGACAAAAAGCATGTTATCATTATTGTAACATTTTAAGTAAGTACAACATTTTAGACATCAAATATTTCCTTTATAAAGTTTTCAAAATCACAACTTAATGATTGATAATATTGAGGATATGTTTGATGAACTTAAAGCTTTTTGTTGATGTAGGGCCAAATTTGGCAAAGGAAATTATGTCTCCAAAAGGTGAGGATATACCATTTCAAAGTAATTTTAAAAGTTACAATTCTGTTTCTTGGAGGGGTTTGTTCTCATGATGTATTTGAGGTTTTTTGTAAGTTTAAGAACAAAAAATATATCCATTGTCATAAAGGAAGTAATTAATTGTATTACTGAACCATTTACCTGTATCTGTAATAAGTCGTTTTTAAAAGGTTCTTGATAAAATGAAAATTGCAAAAGTGATTACAATCTATAAAAATGGTGAAAAACATCCATCCATCTATCTTCTTCTGCTTATCCGGGATTGGGTCGCGGGGGTGGCAGCTTCAGTATGGAGGCCCAGACTTCCCTTTCCCCAGCTACCTCGGCCAGCTCCTCCGGGGGAATCCCAAGGCATTCCCAGGCCAGCCGAGAAACATAGTCCCTCCAGTGTGTCCTGGGTCTTCCCCTGGGTCTCCTCCCGGTGGGACGAGACCGGAACACCTCACCAGGGAGGTGTCCAGGATGCATCCTAACCAGATACCCGAGCCACCTCAACTGGCTCCTCTCGACGTGGAGGATCAGTGACTCTACTCTGAGTCCTCCCCAGATGACTGAGCTCCTCACCCTATCTCTAAGGGAGAGCCCAGACACACTACGGAGAAAACTCATTTCGGCCGCTTGTATCCGGGATCTCATTCTTTTGGTCATGACCCAAAGCTCATGAGTCATGACCATACATAAGGGTAGGAACTTTAATCAACCGGTAAATCATGAGCTTTGCCTTTTGGCTCAGCTCTCTCTTCACCTCAACGGACTAGTATGTTAAGATATCAACTGGGTCAGTGGAGTGACCAGCTTGACGTAGGAGCTGCATGGCACACTTAGATAGCACACAGGACACAAGGAAATGACTCATATCTGTCAGATAGCGTCCCGGAGGTGACAGTTTCTCTACTGATGTCACAGTTTGGATGTGGACAGCCTTTGCATGGGTGTGTACCTAGATCCCTATATAATGTTTGTGTGATGAGCAATCGGGGCTTCTTGCCGATCAAGAGCCCATCAACGCTGATGTGTCTGTAACTGTTTCTCTGTCTTTAGTAGATAAAATATAACTTAAAGTCATGCGTCTTGCATCCAAAGTAAATTCTAAGTGGGGGTTGCCTGACGGGTAAAAAGAGGTGGGTCCACTTAGGGTGTTCACTGTCGACCGGGTGCGGTAGTTCTTAACAAGTACAGCACCCGCTTCACAGCAGACGCAGCACCAATCCATTTGTCAGTCTCTCACTCCATCTTCCCCTCATTCATGAACAAGACCCCAAGATACTTAAACTCCACCATTAGGGGCAGTCCATCCTCCCCAACCCAGAGAAGGCACTCTACCCTTTTCTGGCTCAAGACCATGGTCTCGGATTTGGAGGCACTGATCCTTATCCCGGCCGCTTCACACTGGGCTGCGAACCGCTCCAGTGAGAGCTGAAGATTATGACCTTATGAAGCCAGCAGAACCACGTCACTCGCGAATAGCAGAGACACGATCCTAAGGCCACCAAAATGGATCCCCTCAACACCTTGGCTGCGCCGAGAAATTCCGTCCATAATAGTTATGAACAGAAACGGCGACAAAGGTCAACCTTGGCGGAGTCCAACTCTCACTGGAAACGAGTTCGACTTACTGCCGGCAATGCGGAACAAGCTCTGACACCCGTCATACAGAGACCTAACAGCCTTTAATAGAGGGCCCAGTACTCCATACTCCCGGAGTACGCCCCACAGGACCCCTCGAGGGACACGGTCGAATGCCTTCTCCAGATCCATAAAACGCATGTAGACTGGTTGGGCAAAATCCCACGCACCCTCCAGGATCCTGCTGAGGGTATAGAGCTGATCCAATGTTCCATGACCAGGACGAAAAAAACGACACTGCTCTTCCAGTGAGGTTCAAGAGAGTGATTCCTCTATAAATGGAACACACTTTCCAGTCCCCCTTTTTAAATAGGGGAACTACCACCCCAGTCTGCCAATCCAGGGGAACTTCCCCCGATGCCCATGCAATATTCAGTGTCGTGTTAACCAACTCAGCCCTGCAACATCCAGTGCCTTAAGGTACTCAGGGCGAATCTATCCAGGGCAAATATTTAACCACCTCGGGGAATTCCAACCCGAATTCCCCAGGCTCTGCTTCCTCAATGTCCCCCACCGACACACGACATCCCGAGTCAAGATCAGCAGCACTCCACCCCCACTATGAACAGGTTTGGTACTGCACTGCTTCCCCCTCCTGAGACGCCGGATAGTGGACCAGAATCGCCTCAACGCCGTACGGAAGTGTTTCTCCATGGCCTCTCGGAACTCTTCCCATGCCTGAGTTTTTGCCTCAGGGACCAGCCGAGCCGTCTGCCGCTTTGACTGCCGGTACATATCAGCTGCTTCTGGAGACACAGGCCAATAAAGCCAGATCAGACTCCTTTTCCAGCTTGACAGCTTCCCTCACCGCTGGTGTCCACCAGCGCGTTCGAGGGTTGCCAACTGTTAATTTAAATGTACTGGCCTAATCCTGCTTAGCTCTGAAGAACCATTTTTACCCCGGTTTAAGATTTGACAGTAAATGAGAACTCATTGGTCAGAGGTAAACATTGTAATATGCATATTTAATTCATTAGGAATTCCCAATGGAGACAGAAGTTTACATTACCATTTCGTTGTATTCATTACAAGCTGACATCCTGGCGATGTAAAAAAGTTCTGTCTGACTTTCACAACTCTGAACACATCTTTAAAAGGGTGACACCCTCCCATCTCTTCAGGAGGGGGTGGTGTCAAATTTGGGTCTATCTGTTCGAACAAAGAGGCTGTTCTTCTTTGCAAAAGGTCAAGCCAAATGACCTACCCCCCTGCCATAAAACCCATGTATGTTTGTTTATCTTACCCTCAAAGAGGGAGACAGTCAACAACCCTGCATTCCTTTAGCTCTCCCATACGAATACAACTAAGATATTTATTTTCCTCAACAATTCCCTCTGTTTTGATCCAACAGATCAAACCAATAACTGAGCTAGTACTAATGTAATATCTTGGAACCCTCAAACAAAGTGTAAATGATAAGATGGAATTTCCTAATCCACTGTCCCCTCTGTTGGCGACTAGTGAAACCATACAGAAACCTACAACCCAAATGAAATACTATACCTATTTTGAAACCAAATTAAGTTCAAATTTTTCCCTTAAAAGAAAAATATCCCAACTCATAAACTGAAAAGCTACTGAGCCTATCTAAATCCTAAAACATATCAGAACCAATAAAAGAACGCACCTTTATCCGTGAGGTGTTATCCCATTATATATGTGCAGTACCAACAAACTGTTAATCTTATACCTGAAGAGGAGGTCTTATTTCCCACACTGAAAGATTTCCTATTAAATGTATGCTCTACTGTTATATTAACTGAATATGACTCTGGGAGTCTTAAACTAGATTAACAAAGATGTCTTTTTAGAAATTAATATAACCTGTGAAGTACTACAATCCGATCAAACCACAGAATAAACACCAAATTGTCATAACCAAGATCCTAACAGTACTAGTATTTAACATCTTAGGAATATGGAACTTATAAGACAAATTCAGTGATTACAAAAGTCTCTTTTTTTACACAATGTATTCAATAGTTGTCATGATGTTGTCTTGTGTCTCAGAGATGTCTTCGTCTTGCCCTTAAAAATAATGGGTTATAGAGTCATTTGTCCCAACCGCGATCTCCACACAGCTGTATGTTAATCTTTTTATTAAAAAATAAAAAACAAAATAAGAATCCTGCTGCCTCTCCCGAGTGGCTCTGCGCTTCAAGTCGCTCCCTGATGTTTCCGTGAACCCTCTGTAGCTGGCACGCACGGCTCCGCAATCTGGTCGAGCAACCTAAATCATGACTCCCACATCTGTCTCTCGATGACCTTAGCACGCACTTAGTCGATGTCTGGGGGTTGGTGCACCCTCCTTCGCATTCCTTGGAATCTCCTGGTTTATGTCTCCAATACAATCTGAAACTACATGACAATCTTTATATGTCAAATTTTTGTGTGCTACCTGTGAATCCTGGAGGTTTACGTTGCACCCCGAAAAACTCCTTTCAGTCATAGAGAATGTATCCTGTAATGAAATTAACTGAACACTCCGATTTGACACCCCAGCAAGAAACAAACATCAAAGCATTACCCCATGTTAATTTAGTCTGTGCACAGATTTTAGCCAATTGTTTTCCAGATTCTAATTAATCCTTACCACCGTCCATTGTCCATCTTCATCCTGTCAGAGAACCTGTGCTAGAAATGTAATAATTAATCAGACACTTTATCACAGTTTCTCTGTCCTCTCCCGTCACAGTCCTCTGTTCGTCCTGCAAAAGAATCCACGCACGCACATACAAATACTTCAAACCTCTGATGGGGCTCACCGTGTCTTTGGAATCAAAAATTAGTTAATTCGGTTTTGAAATCAAAGTACATTTTACCTGTAAGAATGTCAGCATCTTCTTTGGATCAAAGTGACCACTCGATCAAAGTGACCACTCGCACCACTTTACACAAAACATTTCTGTAACCTCTACTCCAACCTCAGATGTCCTACTCTGTGTGGTTCAGAAAAAGTTCCTGTTTTAATCCTAGAGGAAACGCAATCCTCCATCAGGTCATTTTACAGCACCTTCACGCTTCCTGCAATGAATTCCTCTCTCCGTTTACCTTTAATAGATACCATGCTCATGTCAAAAAATCCTGCATCCACCCTTTAGCATCATTTGACATGGACTGTTTTTCCAACACATACTGAACCCCCATGCACATTCACTTATCTTTCTATGAACTTGTTACAAATCCTGATCCAGTTAACTCCAACACGATATATGCGGCTTTCAATCCTTAACTATCCTGCATGACACAACAACCATCTTTTTAAACTACTACTTTGACAGGGCCTTTAATAGAACTAGCTTAGAATCAAACTTATCTGCATTAAGTTGCCCTCTGTTTTTCTATTTTATCCAATATTTACTTATGCTCTCTCTTTCCCTCCTTGAAACTGTCATGGTTTTCAGGTGACAAGCCCACATGCAGATACGATCGGGAGGCAAAGCACAGTTTTAAGATGTTTATTTTGGAAACAGGCAGATCTACGGACGGAACTACAGGCGATTCGGCAGAGTCAGAACGTCACGGCTGGAGAGTCTGCAAGAGAGAGGGAGTAAGTGACTCTGAAAGGAGAACCAGGAGAACTGCTAGAAGTTGCGCTGCTTACCATTGGGCTGGGCGGACCTAACCGGGAAGAAGTAGCGTCGAGGGAACTCTGTGATTCTACTCTGCTGATGATAGGCGGCTAGTGGCTGAGGACGGCAGATGTAACTGGCGAGGGATCCTGAGCGAGCCTCGTCGGCAATGGTGACAGATGGATTGACCAGAGTGAACGCAGAACCAGCAGAATCCGGGAGAGGGGATCTCAGGCCTCGCTGGGTAACATCCAGGAAGTATGAGGGGAGCGCCAGAGCAAAATCTGAGCAGAACGGATTCTGCCGGTCTGTTTCTTCGGACTAGACGTCAAGACAGCTGAGTGCTTCCAAGCACCAAAAATCACGACTGGTTAAGGCTCTGGCGTCTTCCATCTGTCAGCGCTCTGCTTAAGAAGCCAGAGGAAGCCGCCTGCAACGAGCTGCAGGTGTGGGCCACGCCTCCTCAGCCAACTAGACACACCTGAGGAGTAGAGTTATAGCAGAGCAGCACAGAGAACCCTGACAGAAACAAAAATAATTTTGTTACAAAAACAGTAGAAAGTCATCAAGGGGAGTCAATTAAACTGCAAATGCATATCTTTGTTAAAGTAGGAAAAACACTTCCTTGTATCCTGAATCCAATTTTTTCATACCATGTATCTGCAAGAGGTCCTTCAAAGGTTGCGTAAGATCAGTGTACCTAAATGAAATGATGACTGCAGACTGATGGTCTCAGTTGCACACAGCAATTCGGCTTTGTGAGAATGCTGAATGTTCCAAATATTAAAAATACCTAGTCAGGGTGGTGTGTCTGGGCAAAGGACATATAAAAAATCTTATATAACCTGATTAAAAATACCTGGTACTATAACAAATCCTGGTGAACGTCTGGTATATCGTAGCTGGCAACTGTTATATGTAAAATAGAAAAACCTCAATATTTTCAGCTAATGAGAAATAACCTAACAGATTTGTCCAATCTATAGATGTGTACCACTGGTAAGGAATAGTATGTTGTTTAAAAACAGGATGTTTAACCCAGACGACATCTGTGCATTCCAGAGTGAGGCCCAATTGTAAATCCGTCACCACAGGAAGGCCAAACTGATAGTAGCCCCCCTGCGCTAAATTTATGACATGCACTAGTTAACCCAGAGAGACAACTCACAGTAACCTAAAATGTAAGTGTAGCACGTGAAAGTATTCCCACCCCAGTGGATTTTCTGCTCAGTTGTGATGTCAAAGTACACCTTCTGCTGTTTAATAATGATCAACACGTTCCTGGCCATAAGACTTAGACTTAGACTTAGACTTTCTTTATTGTCATTTTGTATACACAGAGTGCATACAGAACGAAATTTCGTTTTCACACAGCTCAGAAATATTGCAGTAACTCTACAGGATACCTTGCAGTGAATTACAGTACAGGATAAAGTGCAGTGATCAATCGCAGTCACTTACAGGATAAATTTCAATTGACTTCCGGATAAAGTGCAGCAGTGAACAGTAGGCAGTTGAAATGTAAACAATGTACACCAAATGTAAACAAATATGCAGTAAGGTGCAGCAGTGATTTAAAAGTAGACAGTTGCATTGTACACAGTTTTGCAGTACGTTTCCGGTTAAGGTGCAGCAGGAATTTTGCAGGATACGATACAATGTGCAAATGTGCAAATCAGCGAATCTAGTGTGGTACACAGTCCGTTTTTATACTTCAGCAGTTCAGCAGTTCAACAGTCTGATGGCAGCAGGGAAAAAGCTTTTGCAGAACCTAGTGGACCTGCAGCGGATGCTGCGGAACCTCTTTCCAGAGGGCAGCAGGGAGAATAGTCTATGGTGGGGGTGTGAGGGGTCCCTGATGATGTTACGGGCTCGAGACACACAGCGCTGCGATGAAATGTCTTTAATGGAGGGAAGAGGAGCCCCGATGATCCCTTCTGCTGTCCTCACCACTCTCCTCACGTTCTTCCAGTCGGAGGCACTGCAGCCTCCACACCACACAGAGAGACAGCTGGTCAGAATACTCTCTATGGTGCTTCTGTAGAAGGTCGTGAGGATGGGCAGGGGCAGGCGGGCTCTCCTCATCCTCCGCAGAAAGTACAGTCGCTTCTGTGCCCTCTTCACCAGTGACGTGGTGTTCACAGTCCAGGTGAGGTTGTCCGTGATGTGCACCCCCATAATAGAATCAAAACTCGTGTTTAAAAGGAACATATCAGTTACATAACAAAAAATTTAATAGATATTAGTATATTTTCAAAACAGCAAACCTGTACGCTGGTAGGTGCTCAATCGGTTGCCTGAAGGCAAGGCAAGGCAAGGCAAATTTATTTGTATAGCACAATTCAGTACAGAGACAATGCAAAGTGCTTTACATGATTAAAATACAGGAAAATAAAACAGAATATAAGCAAGTGGGAAAACAAAATAGAACATCAATAAACAGTTGGACTAAAAAAGTTGAACTAATGGTGTTTCAGTAGAACAGTTTAACTAGAACAGTCAAAAACAGTCCTAAACAATTGTGTTTTTAATCTTGATTTAAAAGAACTCAGGTTTTCCGCACTTTTACAGTTTTCTGCAAGTTTGTTCCAGATAAGTGGAGCGTAGGAACTAAATGCTGCTTCTCCTTGTTTAGTTCTGGTTCTAGGTACGCAGAGAAGGCTGGAGCCAGAAGACCTTAGTGCTCTGAATGGTTGATACACTGATAACAAGTCTGTGATGTATTTAGGTGCTAAGCCATTCAGGGATTTATAGACTAACAGAAGTATTTTAAAGTCTATTCTCTGAGATACAGGGAGCCAGTGTAAGGACTTTAGAACTGGGGTTATGTGTTCTACTTTCTTAGTCTTAGTGAGGACGCGGGCAGCAGCGTTCTGGATCAGCTGCAGCTGTCTGATCCACTTTTTAGGCAGACCTGTGAAAACACCGTTGCAGATGGACCCTTGGGGAACCCCACATGTGATTTTTGTCATTTCTGATGTAAAGTCACCTACTGATACAAAAAAGTCCCTGTCCTTTAAGTAGGATTTAAACCAGTTAAGAGCTGTACTAGAGAGGCCGACCCAGTTCTCCAGGCGTTCTAACAGAATGGAGTGATCGACAGTATCGAATGCTGCACTAAGGTCCAATAGTACCAGCACGGTGGTTCTTCCACCTTGATAAGGGCGGTCTCTGTACTGTGGTGAGCACGGAAGCCTGACTGGAAAACGTCAAAGCGGCTGGTTGTTGTTAAGAAGGTGTTTAATTGTTGAAACACAGCTTTTTCAATAATCTTACTGATAAAGGGGAGGTTTGAGATGAGCCTGTAGTTCTGGAGTAGTAGTTTGTCTAAATTGTTCTTTTTCAGCAGTGGTTTGATAATTGCTGTTTTTAGGGACTGGGGGAAAACACCTGACAGAAGGGACGTGTTTATTATCTGAGTCAACTCAGACGCTATGACAGGCAAAACTTTCTTAAAGAAAGCAGTGGGGAGAACATCAAGGCAGCAGGAGGAGGAACTTAGCTGCTGAATGATCTGCTCTAAGCTTTTGTGGTTTATTTGGCTAAATTGGGACATTTTGTCAGGATAAGTTCCTGCTGGATACAGCTTTGGTTCTGGAGTTGGTATGGATGTACAAACTGATCCTCTAATCTGAAGGAAACGTTTAACCATTTCCTGATCCATTTGCCTGGTTGCTCAAAACATGGAGAGAAAGAAAAATATGAGGAGACATGCCATCCAGATCACATCCCATTAAATTTGTTCAGCAGTACCGTGTGGTTGCCACATACATATTCCAAGAAATAACTATCTGTGTTTTACCTTAAAGATTCTTGTCTTGTCTGTGTGGTTCCTGTCATAGATCAGATTGACATTTGGCATATCAGGCAGAAAGGAGCTAGGAGCTTAGACTTCGCATTCAAAGCTTCCATGTGTGGAACTCTGAAAGAACACCAGATGCTTGGATAGATGTCAGCATCCCTTCCCCCACGTGTTGCAACGGCTGATGCTGTAATGTCTCTGAGAAGCACCTCAGTGACAAAGTCTCAGTCCACAACTCAGAATCTGATGAAATACGTGGCTCCAATATTGCTGAAGGTTCATGCAGTCATTTCCCTTGACAGCCTGGGATCTGCGCTGTTTATGCGGCCTTGGCCATCCCTCTCAGGGTGTGTAAACGTTATTCATGGGAGCGTTATCCCCTTGCTGGGGTACTGACCTTCTGGAGGTGAGGTCATGTTAGGATTTGGTGACTCCTTGCCAGGCTGACCTGCTGGTGGTGTGAAACAGCCCACAATCACACGGCCAATGTTCAGGATAACCACAGTTGTGGCAGATATCGATGGGTGCTCTAACAGATTCACCATATCAGCTTTAAATGCTCAATGTGTTCCTCCAAACTCAAACCGGCACTGACCACCACATCGCCATCTGCTTCCATGTCCAGGACCAACAGACCTGTAATAAAATGAAGGATAGAAAACAGGAGGAGGCAACCCCCCCCCCTTGAATTAAATTAGACTGAGGTGAGACCATCAGATTTGGAGCACCATATGATGTAAATGCTGAGACATACCTGTGTTCAATCATTTGCTTCCTCATACTCACTTTCTGTTTTGCTTCCAATAACTGTAATTTTAGTATCTTTTAGTAATTATCAAACTCAAGCTTTGTCTTTCTCTCCTCACTTTGAGCCACATGCAAATCGTGTATCAAATGTTTTTCCCAGCAAGCGTATCAGGATTTAAATTCATCAGCTGAGATACTAAAGAGGGTACGCTTTTTAACACTACTTCTCTAAATAATTAACCCAAATTGGACTGATTTGTTTTAGGATCCACACCTGTGTGTTTGATCCATTCTTCTCCGGCCTGATCTATGTATTTTTTCGGTTGCTGTTGTGAATCCCAGTCAAATTTAGGAAGCTCTGCTGAAGTGGATAAGGGAAAATGCTGTATAACTGCATCTGCCCAGGAAGAAATTATTAAAATCACTAAGGTTTCATCCTAAGATGGCTCTAAACTCAGTTTTGTGCCTTTGGTTAAATTTTTTAACTCAGCCAGCCACGATCGACCACCAGCAGCAATGCTACAACTAAAATATTTATTTTCCTCAACACAACATACAATATGCACCGACAACCTTCTGGCCACAGCTCCGACTAGCCGCCTCAACAATAGAGGCACGGATCATGGTCCACTCAGACTCAGTGTCCCCCACCTCCCTCGGGACATGTTCAAACTCTCTAGGAGATGGGAGGTAAAGCTCCGTCTCATAGGGAACTCTGCCAGATGTTCCCAGCAAACCCTCACAATACGTTTGGGCCTGCCAGGTCTGACCGGCCTATTGCTCCACCATCGGATTCAGCTCACCACCACGTAGTGGTCGGTGGAGAGCTCCGCTGCTCTCTTCACCCGAGTGTCCAAGACATGTGGCCGCAGGTCAGATGAAACAACAACAAAGTCAATCATTGAACTACGGCCTAGGGTGTCCTGGTGCCAAGAGCACATATGGACACCCTTATGCTTGAACATGGTGTTCTATATGGACACTCCATGACGAGCACAGAAAACCAACAACAGAACACCACTCGAGTTCAGATCAGGTTGGCCGTTCCTCCCAACCACGCCCCTCCAGGTCTCACTGTCATTACCCATGTGTGTGTTGAAGTCCCTCAGCAGAATAAGAGAGGACTCCAAAAAGGGTGGGTAATCTCTCGTTCACTGGGGTAAAAAACAACGTACAGGCACCAAGATGAGGGGAAACAAGTATGCCCACTTCTGCTCAGTGTCTCTTACCAGGGGCAACTCCAGAGTGGAAGAATGTCCAACCCCTCTCGAGGAGACTGGTTCCAGAGCCAGAGCCATAGCCATGTGTTGAGGAAAGTCCGACTATCTCTAGCCGGAACCTCTCAACTTCGCACACTAGATCAGGCTCCTTCCCTACCAGAGAGGTAACATTCCACCTCCCAAGAGCCAGCTTCTTCAGCCGAGGATCAGAACGCCAAGCTCCCCGCCCTCGACTGCCACCCATCACACAACGCACCCGACCCCTTTGGCCCCTCCTACAGGTGGTGAGCCAATTGGAAGGGGGACCCATGTCTCCTCTTCGGGCTGTGCCTGGCCAGGCTTCAGGGGCAAAAGCCCGAACACCAGGCGCTCGCCAGCGTGCCCCACCTCCAGGCCTAGCTCTAGAAAGGGGCCCCGTCGACCCGCGTCTGGGCGAGGGAACATATCGACCATTTATGTCACTCATCATAAGGGGTCTTTGGGATGCTCTTAGTCTGGTCCCTCACCTAGAAGCTGTCTACCTTGGGTGACCCTACTAGTGGCATGAAGACCCGACAGCATAGCTCCTAGGGTCATTGGGACACTCCAACCCCTCAACCACAAAAAGGTGGCAGCCCAAAAAAGGGGAAAACATATAATATCAAATTATCAACATATTTCCTTGTTACCTCCATTTTCTAAAATACTGGAAAAACTGTTTGTTGAAAAACTTAATGCTATTATTGAGAAATACGGCCTATTAGAGGATCACCAGTATTGTTTTAGAAGGAATCAATGTACATCCTTAGCAGTGATGGAATTCATAGGAAATATTACAACTGCAATGGATAAAAAACACCATGCTATTGCTGTCTTTATTGATCTATATGTAAAGCATTTGACACTATTGATCATTCATTGCTATTACAGAAATGTGAACAATATGGTATAAGAGGTGTCACTCAACATTGGTTAAAAAGCTACTTATACAATAGGTTTCAATATGTGAAAATAGATAATACTAAATTGCAGTTGAGAAAAGTAACCTGTGGGGTTCCAAAAGGTTCAGGACTGGAGCCTAAGCTATTTATACTTTACCTAAATTATATTTGTACAGTGTCTAGTACATTAAAGTTTACTGTTTGCAGATGACAAATTAATTTTGGGGAAAATTTGAACCACTTAATAAAAACTGTGGAACAAGAATTAATTTTGGTTAAAAAATGGTTTCATTTAAATAAATTAATAAACAAAAAACTAAATTCATGGTATTTGGTGGTACTGGGGTTAACTGTGATATAAGACTGAGTTTAAATGGTGTTGAAATTGAAAAAGGCGCTCAAATGCAAGCCACCAGAATTAACAAAGACTCGTGGATAGGTATTGAAACGTTTTCAGAAAGAACTGAACGAAATTCTGGTTGCTTCCGATTTAAGCCTGTTTGCTCATGCTTTGGGAGGTTACAATGAATTTATTTTTAATATATTTAATTTAATATATTTTTATTTTATTTTTATAAAGAATCCCATAAAGTTCCTACTGCTGGGAGCTGAAGAAATGGATGGATCATCAGAGCTATGACTCTGTAAGTTTGACAACTGTACTGAAAACAAACACAAGTCTAAAGTATCAGACCAAAAATGTATAAGTCTGTGCACATTTTGAGGGAAATCAATTGAGTCCAAGATAGGATTAAAATCTACATTCAGTGTCAACCTGAATTTTTACATCCCCTGCAATAATGGGGGGTAGACTAATTAACAAATTGGATTGAAAAATGTCAAAGGCCATGGAGAGGACACAGTAAGTAAGTGTTATAAGAGCTTATATCAGATGAGACCAAAGTTGAACTGGTTGGCCTACATGCAAAATGCTATTAGTGAAACACTGCACTTCACCTACAACACACCATGACTGGGCAAAACATGTGGTGGCAGCTCTAGACTGTGGGATACTTTTCTCTAATAGGAACAGGAAGCCGGTCAGACTTGCTGGGCCATGCCAAATATAGTGTGGGCCAGACTTCTTCTTACAGCTGTTCTGACGTGTCCAAATCATGTTTTTCAACGCAATTTTTTTAATTGTTCTTATTTCAACAAACCCCATACAATACCCACCTGATTTCAAGTTTCCATAATCCATAGAACTAAGAGAAATCCAAAGGTCTCCATTACAATCTTGGTCATACATGCCACATGGTAACAGTGTCAAAAAAATTGTTTCCCTATGTGCCATACGTCACACCTGAGAACAACTGAATCAGGATTATATAGATGTGGAGACAGTTACAGGTAGCATTTCCACTCCCCCCTGGGTTGACAAGCTGCTATAGCACCAAAAACATAAAATGGTGCTTACATACAGAAGCCATGGAAGAAAACCTGTTAGAGGCTTTAAAGGAGTCATTATTTTTTTTCAGCCATATATTGATTCTAAACATTCTATAAATTGCTGTACAAAACTATGTTTACAATGATGTAATTATTATAATTTCAAAAATAGTAATACATTTTCTGACAGATGTACTCCTGGCTGACATAAAGAATATAAAAGAGTATGGTGATTAAACAATTCTGACATTTTGCTCAGAATTCTTTTTTTTTTTTTCCCCAGTGTCCTGTCTAGCAATGTGGCAATAAGAATTGATGTCTTAATGCCAAATAGAGCTTGACAGATTTTGCTTTCACAAGTGGAGCAATCAGCATTCGCCGTAGTGCTCCGCTTGATTTATGCATGTAAATAGTTTTATTGTGATTCCTGCAGGGAGAATTTCAAATTATGTGGACACTACAATGGGAAAGTAGGAGAGTAAAGGAAGAACAAGAAGAGAAAAAAAAGAGAAAGAGAAGAGGTGAAAGAAAGAAGAGATAAACGGGAAAGAATGATAAAACGTCTTCCGTCCGCTTCATCACCTGGAAAGAAAGATGTAAAAAGAACAGCACAACCAACAGACATAGTGTAACAGATACAATAGAGTAACACCTTGATGCCATTGCTAAATCATTTGTATTATTATTTAAGCTGACATGTGTAAAGTGATACCTGAGAAAAGAAAGTGAAGAAAAAAAATAAGTAAATAAATAAATTAAGTACGGGCTTTTTGTATATAAGTGGACACTTAGTACCTGGAACCCAGCACCTGTGGGTGTTTGTGAGAGTGCACTAGTGTATGTGAAATTTATCCAGAAGGAAATTCCTGGATAGTGGTTGTGGAGAACCAAAGGCCCGCCTTCCCCGAGCACCGAGGCAGGCGTCAGGGGACCCATAACCCCGGACTCCCAAAGGGCCCCCCAAAGCAGGGCACCCAAGAGGGGCCAACACAGGAAATCTGCAACCCCCCCCCCCAAGGAAAGAGGAGAGACGACCCCGAGGGAAAAAAATAAATAAATAAATATTTTCTTAGCTATTAAGGGACTTCGATAAATGTGCATCTTTGTTACCATTTTTGTTATTCCATAACTTCGAAGGAATATAACATTTTTATATAATCTGGATTCTAGCTTTTCCACCTCTTCTAGTCTCCAACCTAAGACAATTTTCTTGTTCTTTCTCTGCAGTCCCCCTGTGCTGACTCACCTACCCCTCCAGGAGCAGAGTCATCCAGCAGGCTTCTGTCACAGGATGAAGTCTTCCGAGTTTCTCAATTTCGTAAAGAGGTGGGTTCTATATAACTATTTTGACAAATATTTCTGTTGTGTTCAGTTGACAAAATACTATTAGAAACATTAATATTCTTTTAAACTCTTCTTATTCATAGTCCATGAAAAGGCTTGCATCCTTTCCCACATATGTTGAAGGTGAGTGTGCATGGTTTTCTATCAGGAGACACCGCATAATGTTCAAAACAACTGAATGAAAAACATTGATGAGATTCAAACTCTTAAGGGACGTGCTAATTCTGTTTGCATTAAACCACAAGTGTAATGAACAGAACCAGAGGACACAGAATTCAGCCAGACAAGACAGGTAACGTTTAAAGACAGTTTATTGGTCAGGAGACAGGCAGTGGGTCAGAACCGTGATGACAGAAGGCAGGCAGGATGATCGAGGGGATAAACCAGAGTCCATAGTCCGAGAGTCAGTTGTGAGTCAGAGCCAGGTGATCAGAAGTCCAGAGACAGTCCAAATAAGAATCCGCAGACAGAGTCAGGGCACAGAAACAGGTCAGGAATCCAGGTAGCACAGATAATCAGGTCCGACAGGGGAAAGGCAGGCTCTGAGAATTAAATTCAATTCAATTCAATTTTATTTATATAGCGCCAATTCATGAAACATGTCATCTCAAGGCACTTTACAAAGTAAAATTCAATCATATTATACAGATTGGGTCAGATTATACAGATTGGTCAAAAATTTCCTATATAAGGGAACCCAGTTGATTGCATCAAAGTCCCGGCAAGCAGCATTCACTCCTGGAGAAGCGTAGAGCCACAGGGAGAGTCGTCTGCATTGTCCATGGCTTTGCAGTAATCCCTCATACTGAGCAAGCATGAACGGTTATCTGCCTCGACTGACTGGGGGTTACAGAAAACAGAGTAGAGACACAACAAGGGAAACAAAAAAGCATAGAAGCACACATTGATCAAGGAATCTTACCCTAACCCTACTAGCGGGTGATCTGTCTTCCCTTGATGATGTCACGCCAAACCAGGTGTACCTACTATGAAGAAAAAAGAGAGAGAGCAAAAAGTTAAAAGCTGAAATGACGACAAGCAATGCAAAACTGGAGAACAGTAGAACTCAGTAGAGTGAGAAAAATAGACCCTGATGTCCTCCAGTAGCCTAAGCCTATAGCAGCATAACTATAGACATAGCTCAGGGTAACATGAGCCACTCTAACTATAAGCTTTGTCAAAAAGGAAAGTTTTAAGATTAGTCTTAAAAGTAGACAGGGTGTCTGCCTCACGGACCAAAACTGGGAGTTGGTTCCACAGGAGAGGAGCCTCATACCTAAAGGATCTGCCTCCCATTCTACTTTTAGAGACTCTAGGAACCACCAGCAGACCTGCAGTCTGAGAGCGAAGTGCTCTGTTAGGAACATACGGGGTAATCAGAGCTCTGATATATGATGGAGCTTGATTATTAAGGGCTTTATACGTTAGAAGAAGAATTTTAAATTCTATTCTTGATTTAACAGGAAGCCAATGAAGGGAAGCTAAAATTGGAGAAATATGATCACTTTTGTTGATTTTCATCAGAACTCTTGCTGCAGCATTTTGGATCAGCTGAAGACTTTGAACTGCATTTTGTGGACTTCCTGAGAGTAAAGAATTACAATAGTCCAGCCTTGAAGTAACAAATGCATGGACTAGTTTTTCAGCATCGCTCCTGGACAGAATGTTTCTAATTTTGGCAATATTCCGGAGGTGAAAAAAGGAAACTCTGGAAACCTGTTTAATATGGAATTTAAATGACATGTCTTGGTCAAAAATAACACCAAGAATTTTTACTTTATTACCAGAGGCCAAGTTAATGCCATCCAGATTAAGTGATTGATTAAGAACTTTATTTTTTGAGGACTCTGGTCCAAAGATTACAACTTCTGTCTTGTGAGAATTTAAATGCTGAAAATCTAAAGTCATCCAGTTTTTGATGTCATTAAGACATGCCTGTAGTTGAAGTTTGTTTCACTGCATGATGAGCTGGCTTGCATAGCTACAGAGATAAGACAAATGAAGCAAGAGGTGAAGATGGAACTGGCTAACTGCTAACACTCAAGGAGAAAAGCTAATAAGTAATACCGTATCACTGCATGACGAGCTGGCTTGGATAGCTAAAGAAATAAGACAAATGAAGCAAGAAGTGAAGATGGAACTGGCTACATTCAAAGATGAGGTCAAGAATTACTTCAAGCAAGAATTCAATAATTTCAGGGGAAAAATTTAACTCAAGCATGCAGAAAACACGAGGAGTTACAAGAACAAGAATATCTATTCTATTCTATCATCTGTTATAAGAATAGATGAACTTGGGGACTGGAACATAGAAACAAAACAAGCTCTTCTGACGGTTCTTAAAGAACAACGGGAAATGAAGGAAAAACTGACGGATCTGGAAGGGAGATGACGCAGAAACAACATCCGGATCTTTGGAATCCCAAAGGGCGCAGAGGGAGGGTGCACCGAGCCCTGCCCCTAGATCTAAAGTACACCAAGATCAATAATTGTGAATTTTCTGCAATTTGACATAAAAGCGGCGATCCTTAGGAAAACATGGCAAAAACTGATCCAAATAGAAGGCAAACTAGTATTCTTCAATCACGATTATCCCAGGGAGTTGGTTAAAAAACGCTAGGAGTACAACAGCATTAAAAAGGCACTGAAGGAAAATGGTGTTAAGTTCTAGACACCTCTGACAAAATTCCGAATCCACTGGGAAGACGGCCCCAAGATCCACAACAATTCACAGGAACCGATGTGGACCAGGGAACCACCAGAACAGGCAGAGTATGCGGCTGGAACTCACGGAGAAACAGGCAGAACTGCAGCATGCAGACCCAGGCAGCCTTTATCAGAAGAGTCCAACTGGCTGAGAACACAGGATCTGGTAGAGGCAGGGCACATCAAACTGGATGGGATGAGGCGAGAAGAGAAGATGAGACGTTCTGGCAGGGATGAGTTCTTCTTCTTGTTGCATGATTGGATTCATCAGGATTTTTGGACTCTGGTCCAAAGATTACAACTTCTGTCTTGTCAGAATTTAAATGCAGGAAATTTAAAGTCATCCAGCTTTTGATGTCATCAAGACATGACTGCAGTCAAAGTAATTGATTGGATTCATCAGGATTTATGGATAAATATAGCTGAGTGTCATCAGCATAACAGTGGAAATTAATCCCATGCTGTCTGATAATTTTGCCAAATCGGAAGCATATATATAGTAAAGAGAATTGGTCCAAGGACTGAACCCTGTGGTACTCCACAAGTGACCCTAAAGTTTGAAGAAGATTTATTATTAACATGAACAAACTGGAATCTGTCCGACAGATAAGATTTAAACCAGCCTAATGCTTTCCCCTTAATCCCTACAGTATGCTCAAGTCTTTGTAGGAGAATATTGTGATCAACTGTATCAAATGCAGCACTGAGATCTAACAGGACAAGTACAGACACAAGTCCATTATCTGAGGCCATGAGAATATCATTAGTGACCTTCAGCTGTTTCAGTGCTATGATGAGCTCTGAAGCCTGACTGAAACTCCTCAAGTAGGTCATTACTTTGTAAATGTTCACATAGTTGATTAGCAACTACTTTCTCAAGAATTTTAGATAGGAAAAGAAGATTAGATATAGGTCTGTAATTTACTAACTCATCTTGATCAAGAGAAGGTTTCTTAAGTAAAGGTTTAATAACAGCTACTTTAAAAGCCTGTGGAACATATCCATTTACTAAGGATAGATTAACCATGTCCAAAATAGGGCCACTGATCAATGGGAATATCTCCTTAAACAACTTGGTTGGGATTGAGTCTAACATAGAGGTAGAAGGTTTAGATGAAGCTAAAATTTTAGATAGCCCAGAAAGCTCTACTGCTTCTAAACAGTTCAGACACTGTGCAGGTTCTAAAGATTCCTCCAACGCTGCCTCACTTACTGAGGACAAGGTAATCATGTTTGGGAGGATGCCAATTATTTTATTTTTAATGGCATCAATTTTATTTATGAAGAATCCCATAAAGTCATTACTGCTAAGAGCTAGGGTTAGGGTTATGGATGGATCAACAGAGCTGTGGCTCTGGGTAAGTTTAGCAACCGTACTGAAGAGAAATCTAGGATTATTTTTATTCTCCTCAATTAATGATGAACAATATGCTGCTCTAACTCTGCGAAGGCTCTTATTATACAACAATAGACTGTCTTTCCAGATTAGGTAGGATTCCTCTTGGTGTGTAGAGCGCCATTTTCTCTCCAATTTCCTAACATTGTGCTTCAAGGAACACAGCTCTGAATTAAACCAGGGAGCCAGCTTCCTGTGAATTATCACCTTCTTTTTCAAAGGAGCTACCTATATCTGGTGGGCGTTCCAGAGGACGGCCCCGGCGTGGCAGGATTTCTGGTGAGCTTCCCGGAGGACGGCCCCGGCGTGGCAGGATGTCTGGTGGGCGTCCCGGAGGACGTCCCTGGCGTGGCAGGATGTCTAGTGGGCGTCCCGGAGGACGGCCCCGGCGTGGCAGGATGTCTGGTGGGCGTCCCGGAGGACGGCCCCGGCGTGGCAGGATGTCTGGTGGGTGTCCCAGAGGACGGCCCCGGCGTGGCAGGATGTCTGGTGGGTGTCCCGGAGGATGGCCCCGGCGTGGCAGGATGTTTGGTGGGCGGTCCAGAGGACAGCCCCGGCGTGGCAGGATGTCTGGTGGGCGTCCCGGTGGACGGCCCCGGCGTGGCAGGATGTCTGGTGGGCATCACGGAGGACGGCCCCGGCGTGGCAGGATGTCTGGTGGGCGTCCCGGAGGACTGCACCCCGGCGACGTAGCAGGACCCTCACCTCGAGGGACACTGGACCGAAGACTGGCGGCGGGTCCACTGGGATGGCCTCTTCACTGGACACTGGAGAACAGATGGGAGGCGGGTCCTCCTAAACCGCCACCTCACAGGACACTGAAGAGCAGATGGGCGGCGGGTCCCCCTGGACCGCCACCTTGCAGGACACTGAAGCACAGATGGGAGGCGGGTCCTCCTGGACCGCCAACTCGCAGGACACTGGAGAGCAGATAGGCGGTGGGTCCTCCTGGACCGGCAACTAGCAGGACACTGGAGAGCAAATGGGTTATGGGTCCTCCTGGACCGCCTCCTCGTAGGACACTGAAGCACCAGTGAGAGGCGGGTCCTCCTAGACCACCACCTCGCAGGACACTGGAGAGCAGACGGAGCGGCGGGCCCTCCTGGACCACCACCCCGCAGGACACTGAAGCACCAATGGGAGGCGGGTCCACCTGGACCGCTACCTCGCAGGACACTGGAGAGGAGATGGGCGGCGGGTCCCCCTGGACTGCCACCTTGCAGGACACTGAAGCACCGATGGGAGGCGGGTCCACCTGGACCCCCTCCTCGCCGGACTCCGGAGCTCTGACTGGAGAACCAGCGACGGTCGCACCCTCGCAGGCAGGGGCACCAGCGACGGTCGCACCCTCACAGGCAGCGGGAGAGGCAGACCAGCAGGTGAGTGGTGGTCCAGGTGGAGGCGGCTCGCGGACGAGCTGAGGTAACCCTGCTAAGCAGAGTTGAGAGCAGACCAGAACAGAGAAACCAGCAGTGAGTGGAGAAACGAGAGGAGCTTAAATACTGTGAGGAAAGGAACAGGAACAAAGGCAGGGGAAGATTGGTAAATTAAGCAGAGGTGTGGAGAAGGAGCTGGGAGAGAAACTGAGGAGAAAGAGAGCTAGAGAGCAACAGGGGGCGAGAGAGCAACAAAGGAAAGCAAGCAGAATGTGACAAACCCAAAACTATGTAAACCATGACACTTATGGAGGTTTATATCTGCTGCTGAGTTATAAACCATACATCCATAGTCCAATACTGACCTGATTAACCCAGTATAAATTGCTTTTAATGATTTTCCATCAGCTCCCCACTCATTTCCAACTAAACACCTCATTATATTTAATACCTTCCTACATTTATCTATTATTTTCTTAATGTGCACACCCCATGTCATTCTTTCATCAAACCACATCCCAAGAAATTTAAATTGTTTAACTCTTTCCAAATCCTGACCATATAATTTTAAGTTAATGTTTTCATCAACACCTTTCCTTGTAAAAAAAACATTATTTTAGTTTTCTCTACAGACGATTTAAAACCCCATTTATATGACCATTGTTCTACAACTGAAACTGCTCCCTGAAGCTTCTTTACAATGAAGTCTAAATGTCTTCCTCTTTTCCACATTGCTCCATCATCAGCAAATATTGAAAATCCCATTCCATCCTCTACTTTTGTAACCATATCATTAACTACCACTGAAAATAATAATGGACTTACTATACTTCCCTGTGGTGTCCCATTTACTATATTGAAACTCTCAGAATAATCCTTCCCTATCCTCACTTGTATTTGTCTTTCTTTTTAATCCATCTAAACATATGACCATTTATACCCATTCTTCTAATTTTAATTAATAACCCTTCCCTCCACATCATATCATATGCTCTCTCAATGTCAAAAAATACTGCCACAACACTCCTTTTCACTTGAGCCTTTCTAATTTCATGCTCTAAACATAAAACTGGATCCATTGTACCTCTCCCTCTCCTGAAACCACTCTGATAAGACAATATAAGTCCCTTATTTTCCATATAATATATTAATCTTTCATTTATCATTCTCTCCATTATTTTGCATATGTTGGATGTTAACGCTATCAGCCGATAATTTCCTGGTTTTGACTCATCTTTCCCTGGTTTTCTGCTTGGAATAATCATTGCTTCCTTCCAACTGTTTGGCAATTCCCCATCCTCCCATATCTATACATTTCTAATAAAATATTTTTTAGAAGATTCACTTAAATTACTAATCATAACATAAAAAATTTGATCTTTTCCTGGAGCTGATAACTTATATTTTTGAAATGCCCTATTCAGTTCTGTTATTGTAAACAACATATTCAACAGATCATTTGTATTTCCCATTTGCTGTAATAAATCCTTGTTCTCTTAAATGGTCTTTTCTCTTCCTTTTTTTCCTTCTTCACTAATATTTTCAGAACTATGAATTTTAACAAAATTATTTACCAACATTTTTGCCTTTTCTCTGTCAGTAACTGCTGTTATTTCTCCATCTTTTAATATTGGATATCCACTCACTCTTTTAATACCATTCATCCTTTTAATTGTTGCCCACACCTTAGAAATATCTGTCTCCCTCCCTTCTGAATTACAGAAACTCCTCCAATAATCTCTTTTTGCATTTTAATAATTCTTCTTACATTTGCTTGCAATTTCTTGTATTCATTCAAATTCTGAAAGTTGTGATTTCTTTTTAATAATTTGAAAGCTTTATTTTGTTTCTTGATAACCTCCTTACATTCTGATGTCCACCAGGGCACCAACCTTCTTTCCCTTCCCCCGCCTTTCTTCCTTATAGCCTGATTGGCTGCTTCTAAGATAGCATTACATATAGAAAATTTTATTTCATAAATACTACTACATATATCCACTTTTAACATTTTTCTTTCACTACTATTCCTAAATGTTTCCCAATCTGCTGACCTAAGACACTATTTATTTATCCCTTTTATACAATACCTTTCTATATTTAACTTTATTTCAATCATAATAGGATAATGATCACTTCCTATAGTTTTTTTATTGATTACTTGTCATAAACAAACACCTGCTATAGAATTTTAAACTAATGTTAAATCAATTGCTGACTCTGTATTATCTCTAAAATTAATTTTGGTTCCACTTCCATCATTTAAACATACAAAATTTTTAACATCCATTATTTCTTCTATTATGTCCCCATTTTGATCATTATGATGACTCCATAATGAACTATGGCCATTAAAGTCCCCACACCATATAACTTTACCCTCTAAATATACCCCAAGTTCCTCCATTAAATCTATTGAAAGTGTTTTACATGGATTATAGAAGTTGATTATTTTAAATGGCCCTTTTACTGTCCAAATTTCAGTAACAATGTATTCTAACTTTACTAACTTTACTTAAATTACTTCGACTGCAGTCATGTCTTGATGACATCAAAAGCTGATGACTTTAAATTTCCTGCACTTAAATTCTGATAAGACAGAAGTTGTAATCTTTGGACCAGAGTCCTCAAAAAATAAAGTTCTTAATCAATCACTTAATCTGGATGGCATTAACTTGGCCTCTGGTAATAAAGTAAAAAATCTTTTTTTTGACCAAGACATGTCATTTAAATCCCATATTAAACAGGTTTCCAGAGTTTCCTTTTTTCACCTCAGGAATATTGCCAAAATTATAATCATTCTGTCCAGGAGCGACTCTGAAAAACTAGTCCATGCATTTGTTACTTCAAGGCTGGACTATTGTAATTCTTTGCTATCAGGTAGTCCACAAAATGCAGTTCAAAGTCTTCAGCTGATCCAAAATGCTGCAGCAAGAGTTCTGATGAAAATCAACAAAAGGGATCATATTTCTCCAATTTTAGCTTCCCTTCATTGGCTTCCTGTTAAATCAAGAATAGAATTTAAAATTCTTCTTCTAACGTATAAAGCCCTTAATAATCAAGCTCCATCATATATCAGAGCTCTGATTACCCCGTATGTTCCTAACGGAGCTCTTCGCTCTCAGACTGCAGGTTTGCTGGTGGTTCCTAGAGTCTCTAAAAGTAGAATGGGAGGCAGATCCTTTAGCCATCAGGCTCCGCTCCTGTGGAACCAACTCCCAGTTTTGGTCCGTGAGGCAGACACCCCGTCTACTTTTAAGACTAATCTTAAAACTTTCCTTTTTGACAAAGCTTATAGTTAGAGTGGCTCATGTTACCCTGACCTACCTATGGGGATGTGCTTCTATGGGCTTAGGCTACTGGAGGACATCAGGATCTATTTTTCTCACTCTATCGAGTTCTACTGTCCTTCAATTATGTATTGCTTGTCATCATTTCTGCTTATAACTTTTTGTTCTCTCTCTTTTTTTCTTCATAGTAGGTACATCTGGTCTGACGTTCTGTTATCTGAGACATCATCCACAGAAGACAGCTCAGCCGCTATTATCATCTAATATAGAACAGATTACTGGATCAATGTTTGCTTCTGTGCTTTTTTGTCTGTCTTGTTGTGTCTCTGCTCTGTCTTCTGTAACCCCCAGTCGGTCGAGGCAGATGACCGTTCATACTGAGCCCGGTTCTGCTAGAGGTTTTTCCTTCCCGTTAATGGGTGGTTTTTCTTTCCACTGTCGCTTTATGCTTGCTCAGTATGAGGGGTTGCTGCAAAGCCATGGACAATGCAGACGACTCTCCCTGTAGCTCTACGCTTCTCCAGGAGTGAATGCTGCTTGTCGGGACTTTGAAGCAATCAACTGGTTCCCTTATATAGGAAATTTTTTGACCAACCTATATAATATGATTGATTTTGACTTTGTAAAGTTTCATGAATTGGCGCTATATAAATAAAATTGATTTGAATTGAATTGAATCTAGGAACTACCAGTAGACCTGCAGTCTCTGAGACCAAAGTGCTCATTTAGGAACATATGGGGTAACAAGATTTCCTATATATGATGGAGCTTGATTATTATGGGCTTTATATGTGAGAAGGAGAACAGCTATGCATGGCTTGCAAAGGTGTTCCTCTTGGCTGTCCTCGTTTTAGAACTTTCTCAGGAAGCGCTCTGTTCAGTTTATGGTCAACTCCTGCAAAACTCAGATAGTGAAAGATCACAGCTTGTTTCTATTTGCTTTTTGTCATGTCAGTTTCATAGGAAATAGACTGTACTCAACTCATAAAGTTCAAAGGTTTATTACAGATCACGTTCACCTTATCTTAATCAGAATCAGAATCAGAAATACTTTAATAATCCCAGAGGGAAATTACTGTTTCAGTACAACCGCCATCACATACATCACAAACATTTCAGGGGGAGACGATTTACTGAGGCCACGCTGCCAAGGTCACCGCTTACACGGTGTCCACAGGGCGCTGCCATTACTCTGTGGAAAAATAGGGGCCACAATAGGTAGAGGAAAAAAACACATATTTCAAACTTTATTCTAATACAGAATACCGTTTGACATATCAAAAACCTCTGGCACGAGAAGCACAAATAAGACGAGACATATAAGCAGAAATGTTAACATTGGAGACTAGTCACGTGTAAGTTCATATGTTGTTGTGAGCATCAGTTATGTGTGTCTGTTTGGGTAAAAGTGTTTATATTTCCATAAACGCTCTCCAGAGGCCATTGTCCTTGATGTTATCAGCCGGCCAACAGTTCAGAAAGCATCCGCAGATGTCAGCGGGGGAGGAGGGAGCGGGGGAGAGTTCTGAGTTCTTCAACATAACAATCCGAGAGTAGAGATAGGGAAGGCATAATCCAAATACTTAATTTGTTAAGGACAAGCTGCACTGACTTTCCCGTCAGCTTTAGGTCTTTGCTGGCTCCAAATGGCGAATCCAATATTCCAAATTAGTTGGGCTTTTCCGCGTTTCACTTGCAGATTTTATCCCATCTCCCCTTGAGTTCAACCACCGAAGTCAGTCTGCGTTCCAGCAGATCCAGCTTTTCGGCTCTGCTCCTCCAACTTCCGAGTCTGTTCGTTCATCGCCTTAGTGATAGCGTCATATGCAGCTAGTAGCCTGATCAAGGCCAAATGGCTACCGACATCCGCTGTATTTGCTGATACATCAAAACTCCACCAAATCCAATAAGTAGAAATCCAAGTATCATGAATCCAAACATGTATATGTCTCCACGTCCAGGACTGACAAAGTCGAAAGACACACCGTTTTCCATCCAAGAATATAGGGTGTATCCCACGAGATGAGTCAAATCGGGACAGGACGGGTCCCCCTTTCGCTGCCTACCCGTCGAAAAAGATTTGATTAATAGCATTGAGAGACCAGCTTACCAGATCCATGATTTTCAGAATTTGGGTGATATAAAGAAAGTGCTCAGAAAGACAAGACATAGAAGCAGGAGAGGGGGAGGGCGGATGAGGAGCTGGAGAAGAGAGAAAAAACACGACCAACCTCGAAGAGAGACAGAACAGAAAGTCTGCGGTACATAAAAAGCTCAACTGCATCAAAATAGTTCAAGCACAGATCAGGTTCTATAGTTACCTCCAATGCTGCCTCACTTACTGGGGGTGAAGTAATCCTTTTTAAGGGTATGCAGATTATTTAATTTTTAATAAAATCACTTTTATTTTATTTATTCCTTACTGTTGAGAGCTGAGGGAATGGATGACTTAACAGCGCTCTGACCTCGGATTAAGTAATGTTCCAATAACATAATATATTGCAAATGACACTGTGCATCACCAGAGGGGAAATATTTTATATCTTAGTGGACCCTTGATGCAGGGGTTTGCTAAATCTATATTTCCACACAGATTGAAGAATGAACTGTAATTACAGTGAAAGCCATTCACAGTAGAATAATTTTTCCTTACTGTTTAATTAACTATATTTTCACTTTGCAATTGTGTCTAAAACCCTAATTTCAATATACTTATCCTTTCAATTAACTTAGTCTTAGGATTTATTCTCTGATGTCAACTACATTGATTGTACTGATTATTATGTGACAGCTTCCTATACCCGTCCCGTCATGCACACGCGAAGGCCAGTTGGTTGGATTGTATGCCATTTACTGAAAGGGGTGGTCAACAACACACAAATAGCGCAGTAAGCTTTCCTACTGGTCCACTAGTCACTCTGTGTACACAGCAGAGCGCTGAACAGACTGTGTAATTTACAAGTCCTTATTACAGTGAGTTTTGACAAAATTGTTTTTGTGACGTGATCGTATAGTGGTTTTCATAATACATCTTTAAAATTAATTTAATACAATTTGGTCTTTCTTTTACAAATTAAATAAATTAGAAAAATAAATACAGAGAGCAGTCAAAATTAATTATTAAATTACTTAACAGCACCCTCTAGTGGTTCACAGAGAATAAAGCTAGCCATGTCGTGTCATCATAGAGACAACTAACAAACAATCTGACAGACTGGCAATTACAACAGACAAACTGACAACCATAACTGACAACACAAATTATTGACATTTAATGTAACATAATTACCTGAAAGGGGTGGTCAACAACACACAAATAGCGCAGTAAGTTTCCCTACTGGTCCACTAGTCACTCTGTGTACTGTAACAAAATTCTAAGTCAGCCTTTGAACATATACCACCAATACTACTGAGAAGAGAAATGGATTTGATGGCTTACCACAGCAGAGCACTGAACAGACTGTGTGGAATTTTAGGTTTCCCTTCGCATTTATTGGCAACCAGTAGGGGGCGCCAGAAACCACTCATCACAGGACAATTATGAAACATATTTTAGCAAGAATTTCATGTGTATATCCAATACCCGTTACAATTACATAAGGTGGGATTTATGTGATAAGACTGAAATAGTTATTTTTTTCTAGTGCCTGGCCCCTGTGATTCAGAGGACCTGATTGATGGGATAATCTTTGCAGCCAGCTCCCTTGGTTCCATAGAGCTGTTGTCAGAGAAGACACCGTCAAAGAACATTCGTATGATGCAAGCACAGGAAGCAGTTAGCTGCATCAAGGTAAACACCCTTCAACAGTCCGACAAATTGCACACCTTTAGCTAAAAAGATTCACACATTGACCTAAATGTCTACTTGCATGCATTTGATTCTAGATTTGCACCGCTCAGGGTGGCGGCAAGTTGAAGTAGCTCTGTAACTTTGATTGAGATTTTTTTCTTTTTTCAAAATTTCCTTCCTGCTTTTCTTGGAAAATTTGCTTTTTAGGACAACCATTTCTTGTATAGGGTGCTGTTCAGCTGGATTGATTTTTCCCAATACCTTTGTATATTTTGCTATTTTTTATGATGTGTAACCATAGCAACAGGGTGGTTTACAACAGGGAGCAACTGATTACCATCAGAAATAATACAATACAATAATAATACAAGCAGAAATAATACGACAACTGAAACCAGAAATCCCACAGGAGTTGAAAAGGAGGTGCAGAGCAGGAGCAAAGAGAAGAGAGAGGAGGAAGTTCAAACCATCTCTGCCATCCATCATCATGGGCAATGTGAGATCGCTAGCTAACAAGTTAGCAGGCTTCCTGACTATATGAGCAGACAGGCATTTAAAAAGCAATAGGAAAGGAGGTGGATTGGCAGTGTTTGTCAACAACCTTGTTTTTCTCTGCTCAGATTATCAACCCAGATTGTCAAGAGACTACCTGTAACAAAAACGACTATGAGAAAGTGGTCACAGGAAGCTGAAGAAGCCCTACAGGGTCATTTTAAAACTACCGATTGGATTTGCAAGCCACATGGAAGGGACATAAATGTCATAACTGAAGGTGTGATCAACTATATGAACTTCTGTGTGGACAGCATCATTCCTAGCAGAACAGTGAGATGCTACCCTAATAACAAACCCTGGATCACCAGTGACCTGAAGGGACACTTGAACAAAAACGAAAACCTTTAGGGACAGAGACAGAGAGTTATTGAGGAGTATACAGAAGCAGCTCAAAGTCAAGAACAGAGAGAGCAAGGAGGTGTGTGTATAGGAAGAAGCTGTAGGCTAAACTGCAGGGGAACAATATCAGAGATGTGTGTGGTCAGGGATGAAGACGATCACAGGCTTCAAGCAGAAAGATGATCGGATAGATGGAAGTCTGGAGAGAGCAAATGAGCTGAACACATTCTTCAATAGGTTCAGCTCAGGAACAGGCTCACCATCCTCCTCTCCTGTCCCCAGCCAAACAGACATCCCACCCTCTTTTGATCCACAGCTTTCCTGTCACACCTCATATGATTTATCCTCTACCTCAGTCATGGACTCTTCTGCTTCCACAAGTTTGTCTTCAACCAAATCAGGAGATGATTCTGCTCCCTCCACCTCCCACTTTTCTGTTTCTAAAAGTCAGGTGAAGACACAGCTGGAGAGACTGAACCAGAACAAGGCTGCAGGTGCAGATGGTGTCAGCCCCAGAGTCCTGAAGGCCTATGCAGAACAAGTTTTGTGGGATTCTGCAGCACATCTTCAATCTAAGCTTGACCCAAGAGAAGGTACCGCTGTTGTGGAAGAAATCCTGTCTGGTTCCGGTACCAAAGAAAACACACCAATCAGTCATCAATGACGACTACAGACCCGTTGCCCTGACATCCCACATCATGAAGGTCCTGAAGAGACTCCTGTGTGCCCACCTATGTAAGCAAACCAGCGCATATCAGGACTCCTGCAGTTTGCTTATCACCGTGGAGTTGGAGGTGAAGACGACATCATACACCTGCTTCAACAAACCCACTGTCACCTGGACAAAGGAGGCAGCACTGTGGGGATCATGTCCTTTGATTTCTCCGGTGCATTTAGTACAATTCAGCCTGATCTACTTCGTCTGAAACTCCAGAAGACTCAGGTGTAGGCCTCAACAATCACCTGGATTAATGACTACCTGACAGACAGACCACAGATTGTGAGACTGAAAGATTGTGTATCTAACCAGGTGGTCAGCAGCACAGGAGCACCACAGGGGACTGCACTCTCACTGTTCCTTTTCACTCTGTACACTTAAGGCTTCCAGCTTAGATGACTCTGCAGTTGTTGGGTGTGTCAGAGATGGACAAGAAGATGAGTACAGCGAGCTGGTGGACTGATTTGTGGCATGGTGTGGAAGCAATCATCTCCTTTTGAATGTGAACAAAGGAGATGATTGTAGATTTCAGGAGAAACAGGATTAGATCAAACCTGTTTCCATCATGGGAGAAGAAGTGGAGGTGGTTGAGGAATTTAAATACCTCATTGTTCATCTGGACAACAGACTGGACTGGAGATGCAACAGTGAAGCCATCAACAAGAAAGGACAGAGCAGAATGTACTTTTTAAGGTAGCTAAGATCCTTCAAGGTTTGCAACAAGACAGTGGTGATTCTACACCAAATTTAGTAGGGGGGAGGAGGCAGAGTGGGGCCAATGTTTTTTCATTCGGATACAGAGCAAAATATTGGGGAAAAAAACTAAACAGGTCAATTGTGGCTCTGGAACTGCAGGTTTCAGACCCCTGATCCTATCTCAATACAGCTGGAGCTAAATGTGAAACAGCTTAATTTTAAAATTATTGTTAGAGTAAAACTGTAAATGTAAAAAATTCAATTGGTCCAAGTGACATATCAGTTACGGTATCTTTGTCAGCATATATCATCGTAAGAAATTTATTTAATATCATGTCTTTAGTACAGGGGCCATATCAGGGGCCAGGACCAGTTTACAGGGGCACTGGCCCCTGTTAGCACCTGCTTAGAACCGTCCCTGCAGCAAGATGCTGAATATCTTCTATAAGTCTGTTGTTGAGAGCATCATCTCCTCCGCCATCATCTGTTGGGGCGGGAGTATCAGAGCCAGGGACCTATCAACAACCTGATAAAGAAGGCTGGCTCTGTTCTGGGGAGGACTGTAGAACCTGTGGAGATGATGATGCAAAGAAGGATTTTGCATAAAATCAAGAAAATTATGGACAATCCTGAACATCCTCTTCATGACATTGTCATTGGACAACAGTCTCTTCAGTCAAAGGCTTCTTCAGATTGGTTGTAAAATGGACCGCTACAGGAGATCTTTCCTCCCACACCCATCACCATCTATAATAACTTCTTGACCAAATGAGTTACATCAACATTTAATTTCCCTCTGGGATAAAGTATTTTTAATAGAATTTGAATTGTCACTTTCAGTTTCATACAGAAAATGTTTAACCAAATCCTCTCCAATAAGAACTAGTTTTAAACTCAGGTTCGCCATGTTAAAACAAATTGCATCATGTTCAAAGTTCACAATGTAAATATTTTGAACTAAGTTTAAAGCTCTAACTTAAAATAGTTTTCATTTATTTGTCACACTTTGAGATAAGGTTAAGAAACTAAACTTCATGCATTCACAATACAGGTCATAAATTATACCGTTACCTAGCATCAGTTTTATTCTTTCCTGTTTTCTTTGCTCACATGAACTGTATTTTTATTGGCTTAATTTTCAAAATAGCTTCTCTGATTCATATATTTAGATAAGATAAGAAATCCTTTATTGTCCCATTATGGGGAAATTTGGGTGATTTGAAAAGTCTCTGCACATCATCCTCTTGGAGCAGCTACGTTCGTGCATTTTCAAGGGCTTAATTATGAAGCAGAGTTGTGAGCACAGGATATCACCTCATGTCCTGTTAAGTGTCCTGCTACCCCATATACCCCAAGATGTTTGCTGCTGAATCACCATATTTAAATGTTCTTCCCCCTAGAATCTAAGAGTTTGTTCTAGCTGGGTTCCCTGAACGCCAACCTGCCCAGGTCAAGATTGTGAAACATTGCAGTTCAAGTTCCACACGTATAAAGCAAAACACCAAGGTTCTCTCCAGTTTTAATGCCCCTCAGGGTCAGACTGTGGTCCACGCACAAAACACAAAGATCCAATTACAGAAGTCCAGACATACAGACACAGAGACGAGTTCGTACAAGAACTCGTTTAATCCACCGATTATAAATGCAGCTACTAAGGCTGAACAGGGAATTAAAAGAGGCACAAAAATATAATGCTGATGTTTTAAATACAAGTGATCAATATTTAAAGGTTTAGAAGGAATTGCGCAACTTCTCCAATATTTTCGATAGGTTGAATGATAATGTAATAAAATGTCAATTCTAGGTTTGGACAAAACTATTATTTTATTGATGTGGTTAATCTGCTGGGACGAGATGGAGTGCACAAACATAATATAAGAAATTAAGGATCACTAGGTGAGGAAGTTTTACAAACACCGCTGTAGGAATAATAATAATAATAAAGGAAAAATTAAAACGTAGAAGATAATCACTCTGTCTACGTACTGTCTGGTTATTTATTCTTCCTTCTGCAGGGTTTAAAGGTCCATAGCCATGTTATTTGACGTTTTTAAATTTATATATCAGTAGCTCACTCTGGTTGCATACAAAGTTTTTATTAAAGATTATTGCTTCCTGCTGACATGAGTTAATTCTGGCTGTCTGCTATATTCTTGTAAAATATATTTTATTTCTAGATTAACCTGCATGAATTGTTCAAATTAAACAGACCCCAAATGTACAAATAATACTGAATAAAGTATTTAAAGTAGTTTTAAGTTCTTACTGGTATTATTACACTCCTGTTTTTAAGAATGGAGAACTGCTTTTGTATTTTATACCACTCATGCAGAGTGCCTCAAGGCTCCATTCTTGGCCTCTTCCTCTTCTCTCTTTACCGTGTCCCTTTGGAGTCAATTATAAGAAACCAGTGTTTAGCCTTCTTTTTTAGGCAGACACTATATGACACTAAATATATTTCTCAAAGGCATTGCAGAAATCATGGATGTCAACAAAGTTTATGTTGTTTGGGCTCCTTGATGTCTCTAACATCAGTGTTGACCTGGGACCTTAAAGTCAGTATCTGGCACATGCTGCTACAGACCTGAGTGTAAGACTTGAGAATAATCTCAACTTTAATGCACAGTTAAAATCTGTGGTCTGGTCCAGCTATTACAAACTGAGACAGCTGACTAAAGATTTTAATCTATGCTTTAATTACAACTTGCCTGCATTCCACTTGACTCTGGTCTTAACAAAACTCTAGCTTGACTGCAGCTGGTCCAAAACGCTGCTGCTCTTCTTTTAACCGGTACCAGAAAATGAAAGCACATTTCTCCAGTTTTAGCAGCAATTCATTAGCTACTGGTACACGGTCGAATTGATTTTAGAATTCTTTTGTTTATTTTTATGCTTGCTCCCTCTCGTTTACTCAGGTCTGTAGATACGTTTTTATCAGTCATCCAAAAAAAAAGGCATAGAGGTAACCACACTTTCTCTGTCATTGCACAAAACTCTAGATTCAAGTAGCTTTACAGTTCCGGCAGGCCATTTCACTTTCTGGGTTTAATATTCTCTTAAAAAACTATATATTTTTTGGCCTTTTACCCAGTTTGAGATGTTAGCTTTTCCATCCATCCATTGTCTTCCGCTTATGCGGGGTCGGGTTGCGGGGGTAGCAGCTTCAGTAGGGAGGCCCAGACGTCCCTCTCCCCAGCCACTTGGACCGGCTCCTCCGGGGGAATCCCAAGGCGTTCCCAGGCCAGCAGAGAGACATAGTCCCTCCAGTGTGTCCTGGGTCTCCCTCTGTGCCTCCTCCCGGTGGGACGTGCCCAGAACACATCACCAGGGAGGCGTCCAGGAGGCATCCTAACCAGATGCCCGAGCCACCTCAACTGGCTCCTCTCGATGTGGAGGAGCAGCGGCTCTACTCTGAGTCCTCCCCGGATGACTGAGCTCCTCACCCTATCTCTAAGGGAGAGCCCAGACACACTACGGAGAAAACTCATTTCGGCCGCTTGTATCCGGGATCTCGTTCTTTCGGTCACGACCCAAAGCTCGTGACCATAGATGAGGGTAGGAACGTAGATCGACCGGTGAATCGAGAGATTCGCCTTTTGGCTCAGCTCTCTCTTCACCACAACGGATCGGTACAGCGCCCGCTTCACAGCAGACGCCGCACCAATCCGCCTGTGGATCTCTCGCTCCATCTTCCCCTCATTCGTGAACAAGACCCCAAGATACTTAAACTCCTCCACTAGGGGCAGCACATCCTCCCCAACCCGGAGGAGGCACTCTACCCTTTTCCGATTCAAGACCATGGTCTCAGATTTGGAGGCACTGATTCTCATCCCGGCCGCTTCGCACTCGGCTGCGAACCGTTCCAGTGAGAGCTGTAGATCACCCCCTGATGAAGCCAGTAGGACCACGTCATCCACGAATAGCAGAGACGCAATCCTAAGACACCAAAATGGATCCCCTCAACACCTTGGCTGCGCCTAGAAATTCTGTCCATAAAAGTTATGAACAGAATCGGTGACAAAGGGTAACCTTGGCGGAGTCCAACCCTCACCGGATACGAGTCCGACTTACTGCAAGCAATGCGGACCAGACTCTGACACCGGTCATACAGAGACCTGACAGCCCTTATTAAAGGGCCCGGAACAAAAATGTTCCTATATAAGGAAACCAGTTGATTGCATCAAAGTCCCAACAAGCAGCATTCACTCCTGGAGAAGCGTAGAGCCACAGGGGGAGTCGTCTGCATTGTACATGGCTTTGCAGCAATCCCTCATACTGAGCAAGCATGAAGCGACAGTGGAAAGAAAAAACACTTAGCGGGAAGGAAAAACCTCTAGCAGAACCGGGCTCAGTATGAACGGTCATCTGCCTCGACCGATTGGGGGTTACAGAAGACAGAGCAGAGACACAACAAGACAGACAAAAAGCACAGAAGCACACATTGATCTAGTAATCTGTTCTACATTAGATGGTAATAGTCGGTGATCTGTCCTCCCTGGATGATTTCACAGTCAACAGAACGTCAGACCAGGTGTACCTACTATGAAGAAAAACGAGAGAGAACAAAAAGTTAAAAGCTGAAATGACAACAGTCATTTCAATGTAATGCAATGCAAATCTGGAGAACAGTAGACTGGAGAACAGTAGAAATCAGTAGAGTGAGAAAAATAGGCCCTGATGTCCTCCAGTAGCCTAAGCCTATAGCAGCATAACTATAGAGGTAGCTCAGGGTAACATGAGCCACTCTAACTATAAGCTTTGTCAAAAAGGAAAGTTTTAAAATTAGTCTTAAAAGTAGACAGGGTGTCTGCCTCACGGACCAAAACTGGGAGTTGGTTCCACAGGAGAGGAGCCTGATAGCTAAAGGATCTGCCTCCCATTCTACTTTTAGAGACTCTAGGAACCACCAGCAGACCTGCAGTCTGAGAGCGAAGTGCTCTGTTAGGAACATACGGGGTAATCAGAGCTCTGATATATGATGGAGCTTGATTATTAAGGGCTTTATACGTTAGAAGAAGAATTTTAAATTCTATTCTTGATTTAACAGGAAGCCAATGAAGGGAAGCTAAAATTGGAGAAATATGATCCCTCTTGTTGATGTTCATCAGAACTCTTGCTGCAGCATTTTGGATCAGCTGAAGACTTTGAACTGCATTTTGTGGACTTCCTGATAGTAAAGAATTACAATAGTCCAGCCTTGAAGTAACAAATGCATGGACTAGTTTTTCAGCATCACCCCTGGACAGAATGTTTCTAATTTTGGCGATATTCCGGAGGTGAAAAAAGGAAACTCTGGAAACCTGTTTAATATGGGATTTAAATGACATGTCTTGGTCGAAAATAACACCAAGATTTTTTACTTTACTACCAGAGACCAAGTTAATGCCATCCAGATTCAGTGAATGATTAAGAAGTTTATTTTTTGAGGACTCTGGTCCAAAGATTATAACTTCTGTCTTGTCAGAATTTAAGTGCAGGAAATTTAAAGTCATCCAGCTTTTGATGTCATCAAGACATGACTGCAGTCGAAGTAATTGATTGGATTCATCAGGATTTATGGATAAATATAGCTGAGTGTCATCAGCATAACAGTGGAAATTAATCCCATGCTGTCTGATAATTTTGCCAATCGGAAGCATATATATAGTAAAGAGAATTGGTCCAAGGACTGAACCCTGTGGTACTCCACAAGTGACCCTAGAGCTTTAAGAAGATTTATTATTAACATGAACAAACTGGAATCTGTCCGACAGATAAGATTTAAACCAGCCTAATGCTTTCCCCTTAATCCCTACAGTATGCTCAAGTCTTTGTAGGAGAATATTGTGATCAACTGTATCAAATGCAGCACTGAGATCTAACAGGACAAGTACAGACACAAGTCCATTATCTGAGGCCATGAGAATATCATTAGTGACCTTCACCAGAGCCGTTTCAGTGCTATGATGAGCTCTGAAGCCTGACTGAAACTCCTCAAGTAAGTCATTACTTTGTAAATGTTCACAAAGTTGATTAGCAACTACTTTCTCGAGAATTTTAGATAAGAAAAGAAGATTAGATATAGGTCTGTAATTTACTAACTCATCTTGATCAAGAGATGGTTTCTTAAGTAAAGGTTTAATAACAGCTACTTTAATCATGTCTAAAATAGGACCACTGATCAAAGGGAATATCTCCTTAAACAACTTGGTTGGGATTGGGTCTAACATACAGGTAGAAGGTTTAGATGAAGCTAATATTTTAGATAGCTCAGAAAGCTCTACTGCTTCTAGACAGTTCAGACACAGCGCAGTTTCTAAAGATTCCTCCAACGCTGCCTCACTTACTGAGGACGAGGTAATCATGGTTGGGAGGATGCCAATTATTTTATTTTTAATGGAATCAATTTTATTTATGAAGAATCCCATAAAATCATTACTGCTAAGAACTAAGGGAATGGATGGATCAACGGAGCTATGACTCTGTGTAAGTTTGGCAACTGTACTAAAGAGAAATCTAGGATTATTTTTATTCTCTTCAATTAATGATGAAAAATATGCTGCTCTAACTCTGCGAATGGTCTTGTTATACAACAATAGACTGTCCCTCCAGATTAGGTAGGATTCCTCTTGGTGTGTAGAGTGCCATTTTCTCTCCAATTTCCTAATATTTACATCACTTGCTTATTGTGTAAAGTCAACTTTAACCAAATCTCTTAGTTTTACAATATTCAATGACCTTTCCTGTCTCTTCAGAGTCGTGGCGTCATCCTAGACAGCCCTCGCCATCCTCTCCTTCACTTTCCACATCCAGAACATCACCTGGCTAACTTTAATATTTGCAGCATCAAGTTCTTTCTTCACACTTTTGCCAAACTGGTCCACAGTCCACTTTACAGTTTCAGCTCCCTTCCCTCCCTGTCCTCCAAAAAACCTCCATAAACTACAACTAGTTTAAAAGACAGCAGCTTGCATCATTACATCATCTACTTCACACCTGTACATTAACTCCACTGGCTCCCTGTCACCATCCATCCATCCATTTTCTGACCCGCTTAATCCCTCATGGGGTCGCGGGGGCTCCCTGTCACATTCAGTTTAAATCAGTCCTATGAACATACAAGGCCGACCACAACCTTGGACAAAGCAGGACACATAACCAACACTATGATCACGTCATACATTTTAATTTAACACAGATCACACATTACAATAATCAGTCTCTGCTCTGCCTGTTATTGCAGAGCAATTAATTATCACAACTCCTGAGTTTATAGAAAAGCATCACTTTACTATTTTAAAGTTCAATAAAACTGCTAGCTTTTAGCATTTTATTCTTTTTACTTTTTCCAAATCTGACCCAGTCAAATGCGGAACATTGTTTCACATTCCGACCCTTCTTCAAGAAAAAAAAAAAGCACGTCATGCTAAATTAGCCTGAGCTAGCGCGTTACTCTTTGAGTTTTAAATAAAACATAATAATGAATCATGAGGAGATCCCTGTTTGGTTTATCAGCCAAGTTACTGGAAGCCTGGGAATAAACGCTGACAGGTGACATGGCCACAGGTGGAAATAACTCATCAATTAACCGCAGGAGCAGCAACAGACACGCTTACCGAGGGAAGTTGTTGTCAGATGTTCAATCTGCTGAACTTTCTGACCTGCTGGTTCATAAATCCAAATTAAACTTTGACCACCGCTACTTTCATCTAAGTCATCTGTGGCCAGTTTGAGACGCTCTTCCAAAAGTTATGATTGAACGCCGATGAAGCTCAGACTGGCAGATGTCCGCTTTGCAAAGACGCGCCCTACTCTCTTTCTGATTGGCTAATGTCCCGGCTCTGCTAGGTTTCATTGGTTGAGAGCAACTTCAGTTTAAAATCTTGAAAAAAAAATGCTAGACGGAACAATTTGCGGCCATTTTCCAATGACGGAAATCCGTCGCAGCGACGGAGAACTTTAACCCCTGACATAATGTTAATAGCAAATTTGAGGACTAAGCAGAGTGAGAGAAATATCTTGCTGTCCGCCAACACTCTATGCCTATAGCAGGATAACTACATAGGTCACGCATCATAACCTAAGCCACTCCAACCACTGTATAAGCTTTGTAAAAAAAGAAAGTTTGAAGCATCGTCCTAAAAGTAGATAGGGTGTCTGCCTCACGGACCAAAACTGGGAGTTGATTCCTCAGGAGAGGAGCCTGATAGCTAAAGATCTGCCTCCCATTCTACTTTTAGAGACTAGGAACCACCAGTAGACCTGCAGTCTGAGAGCAAAGTGCTCTGTTAGGAACATACAATGAAATCATATCTCTGATGTATGATGGAGCTTGATTATTAAGGGCTTAAATTATATTCTTGATTTAACAGGAAGCCAATGAAGGGAAGCTAAAATTGGAGAAATATGATCCCGCTTGTTGATTTTCATCAGAACTCTTGCTGCAGCATTTTGGATCAGCTGAAGACTTTGGACTGCATTTTGTGGACTTCCTGATAGTAAAGAATTACAATAGTTCAGCCTTGAAGTAACAAATGCATGGACTAGTTTCTCAGCATCATTCCTGGACAACATATTTCTAATTCCAGAGGCGAAAAGAGGAAACCCTTGAAAACTGTTTAATATGAGATTTAAATATGTCGTTGTCAAAAATGACAGCAAGTTTTTATTTTTTATTTTATTACCAAAGGCCTATTTAATGCCATCCAGATGAAGTTATTATGCAGAAAATATAAAGTCATCCAGGTTTTGATGTCAAGCCTGTAGTCTAAGTAATTGATTTGATTCACAGGATTTATGGATACATATAGTGTCATCTGTCATTAGTGTAACAATGGAAACCCCATGTGTCTTATAATTTTACCAATTGGAAGCATATATAAAATAGAGAGAATTGGCCCAAGGATTGAACTCTGTGGTACTCCACAAATTACCCTGGAGTTTGAAGATTTTTTTTATTAACATGAACAAACTGGAATTTGTCAGACAGATAATATTTAAACCAGCCTTATGCCTTTTTCTTAATCCCTACAGCAAGTTACATTTGTTGTTGGTGAATATTGTGATCAACTGTATCAAATGCAGCACTGAGGTCTAACAGGACAAATACAGACACAAGTCTTAACATACAGATGCAAGGCTTAAAGAAGCAATAAGTAAGAAACGTACTGCAAAATCAACATCATTCTCATTTTCACCTGGGATGGAAGTAGCATTCCCTATAAACAATCGGTCCTCTCTATCCACAATATCTCAGTCAAGTTTTTCTCCTTTCAAACCTAGAGGCAAGGTCCAGAACTACTTCAGTGCAATGTGTGGCCCCTTTTTACTTCCTGGTTCCTGAGGCAATCGTATGAGAGTTCCAAGGGTTCCCAAAACAGAGGGCAGCATTTGGAATGTTATGTTGGCAAAAGGGCAGCAGCCTGCAAACATAGACACCAGTAAGAGAAGCTGACAAGTAATAAAACAACAACATCATATACTGTACTTACATACATACATACCATAGCCAACAACAGTTTATAAACAATACATTGTCTGTTTTGATTAATTTTGGTTGTTTACAGTTTTGTCTGTATATTGTAAAAAAAACTGTTTAATAGTACTTGTGGATTGTTTCTAACCTCAGGCTAAGCCTCAGCCCATAACAGAGGTGGATCTCTTCATCTCCACTCAGAGAATCAAGGTGCTCAATGCTGTTTCCCAGGTAAACATTCAGTTGGTAGCACAGCACACTGTGACATCCTAACTGCTATAATAGCCTTATACGCTGCCCATTCGAGTCACTCTTTCTGATATTTGTTGGACTGCTTTCAACTTTGATTAGGGGACACATTTGCTCTGGCATTTATTTTTGGCCATAGTTCTATAAATTCTTTGACAAGATCCTGTAAAGATGATAGGGAAGTTAATGACTGGGATGGATAATGTGAAAATCTCTTCTTGAACCACTATTAGTAAACGTGAACCTGAAAATCCCTGGCATTTTCATCTTGGAATACGCACTTGCAAACAAAGCAGGATAATTTCCCTAACAGAATATCCTGGTCATTCAATGTACTGTATTTAGTATATTTCATTACTGAGCATAGGCATGGGTTAAACTTTTGTTTTCCTACATTTGATTTCCTCAAATCATTTCAGCAATCGCTGATCACAATCATTCAAGATTTTATTCTGGCATTTGTTGTTGTCACAGAGCTAATCCCCACCCCTGTAGCCCTATAACTCCAACTGTATAATTTTTTGATACAAGTATTTCTTAGACCTCTTCCTCTTCAACAGTCAATATTTTTCTGAATAATTTACAACATCCGAGGCAAGGCAAGTTTATTTATAAAGCAAGTCAATATATTTTACACATACTGTATAAAAATAAATAAAACACGAGGAATATTTTTTTTTGGTCTAATGTATTGTTGTGACTTTACATATGCTTTACATATGCTTTAAAGTTATTTAATGTTTAATAAATAACCCTCGGTCTGTTAGGGTCCAGTGAATATAAGCCCAAACAGCTGATATTAGGACAATAATTGAAAGAACTTATTCCACCACTGGCATTCTTCTAACAGCAAACTCTGCACACATATGGAATGAATGAGTGACCACTTCTCTTCAAGTACAAGAATTTATTAACAGAAATAAAATGAACTTTCAGAGAACACCATTAAAGAATGTTTATCTGAATTAACGCCATATTTCAATCTACAAATCATCTCTACTAGGCTAGTAGAGATGATTACTAGTTAGTAGTTACTAAGCAAAATTAAGATAAAAAGAAGCTAAGGAACTATGTACACACAAAGGACACAAAAGTATAAGTAAAATAGTTTAAAACCATCGTCAGAATGATTCATTTAATCCTGGTTCACTGCAGGTCTAAATTAGAGAATGAAAGTTCATCTTAAAGAATGTGGAATGAGATCAAATTAGCTTGACTAATTGAGAACAACGTTTGGTTAGACAAAACATTATTTGAGGAAATAACATTTCAAAGAATGATTTGCTCAGTAAAAATCTATAATGTTTGGGAAAATTAATTTTATTAATATAATTATTTCTCCAGTAAATAATTATACTCAAATCTGAAAATTGGACGATAGACACTGTAGTAGATGTCGACTGGAAATGACGTGTGTCGGAAAGCATCTTGGTCGTGTTGATTGTAGTTTAAGAAGTTAATCCTAAAGTTACACAAACACCATTAAATTGACATTGATCCTCCATATTAATGCTGTAATAATGCTCGTGGCACTATTGAATAATGGCTGAGCTAAACGAGACAAACAGTATATTTAAAACAAACTGTAGTTGCGTTTACAAGGTGGTAGCACTAATTAAGTAGCACTATAAAATTTCCTTGAGGATCTTTCTACCCTTTTTGCTGCTCTTCCAGCTGGCTGCTTTCTCTCATCTGTTGCTTTGATCATACCCTCCAGCCTGCTATGCTTTGGATGAACCAAAGAGACTTGGAGTGAGGGTGCTGCAAAATAGGAATAACACAATGATCGAAGAATAACAAATGTAGATATTACAAGAATAGACATAAACCAAGAGCAGTAGACTGGGTGAGGACTATACTGACCCTGTTCAGACCTGACATTCATCCTGAATGATCAAATTGTGTTCAAACAGTGCTAAATACAAGTATGAATGAGCTCAAACATTTTTCAGGACAGTTTTTCTTGGATCCTTCACTCAAGCAGAGTCAATACATGGCTGTCTCGGAATTTACAAAAACAGCTTTGTATTTGTAAAACACAGCTATAAGATAATTTTAATAATCCCTAAACTTTATTAGAGGAGAGACCTCAGTAGAAAAAAATAAGAACAGACTGGATTATGATATCTAAATACTGGATATTTCACTAAAGTCCTTGTTGGAATTCTCCTCTTTAAAACCCCCCAAAAACTTCTAGATGTTATTGATCAGTGCATTGAGGAACAGGAGCGAGTTTTCCCCATGGTGCGATTACTATTTTTGCAGCTGATTATATCTTTGTTGTAAGCCATTCCCAAATGCCTCACAAACCACATAGGAATATGAGCACACTTTTTATTCTTCACTACTACATGTCTGTTAAGCTACATAACACAGCTCATCAATTGTTGTGTAGTTAAATAACTATGCAAAAGTGTTAACATACTGGATATAATACAGAGCAGGTGATATTAATCCAATAATATATCACCTGTCAAAAAGATTTTTACAAAGAGACTGGATCAGTAGACTTGTGGATGGTGTTGTCAACAGCCCATTGAGTGGCGTGTCAAGGTGTTTGTATTATGAAGCAGAACTGAAGTCTGATCACCGTATCTGTGAATGGTCACGCTTTCGTTTGAACCTTTTTCTCTCATTCTTTCAGGAGATATGTTAATTCTAGGGATGAGCCAAAGATCTTGCAGCAAGCAAAGGAAACCAAACTAATTATACACTGAAAGACAAATCAACTAGATGACCATCGCTGCCTTCTTTTGTAACAGTCCTTTTAAAACAATTACATATTGATTTAATATTATGTCAGATTATCTCAAGATATCCCTCTTGATGTCTCATGATCCATGACTATTAGGTCACAATTATTGTTTCAGGAGTCATAGATATAATAAATATATTTCATTTGTTCTATCAATACTTAAATGTTTTGTTGTTTTTAAGGAAAACATGATAGACTACAGTTTGCGAACCATCTCCTACATTGCCGATATTAGCAACATTCTGGTTCTGATGGCCAGGCGAAGGTTGCCTCACTGTGATTCTCAGGAGAATGTGGAGGTCTCAGACCCAAGTCAGGACAGCAAGCACCAGCATAAGATGATATGCCATGTGTTTGAATCTGAAGATGTGAGTCTAACAAAAAAGTTATTTGATATGATGTCTGATCTGTCACTCAGCATGCCATTTTTGTTATAATGGAAATTACACATTTGAATTATTTAATTAGGACTTTTTCATTTCCCCAGGCCCGGATGATTGCACAATCCATTGGCCAGGCATTCGGTGTTGCATACCAAGAATTCCTAAGGGCAAATGGGATTAATCCTGAAGACCTAAATCAGATGGAATACAGTAATCTGATGAGCACTCAAGAGATGTATAATGAGGACTTTGTTCATTTCTCCAAGTCTGAAAACTGCAAAGATGTAAGTACGCAATAAATTATTGAATGAGAATATGGTTTCTATTTTTGTATTTATAAGGACTACTATGGTATTTATAGGACAAGTAATTTGGTTTGACATACTGTATGTGTTATCTTCCTGACTTCAAATGTTCATATTTCACTATGCAGTTATTCATGTTGACAAAAATAATTACAATGACATAATGTAGGTCCTGTTTCATTCTTTGACACTATCCAGCCAACATTGTGGGAAACAAAATTTACCACTGTGGGCAGCAATTCCCCCTTTAAAAGATAAGGATCCTAAAATGTAAAATAAATTTCAGGATGTGCTTTAGAAACAAGACCAAAACAATTAGCAGCTGAGACAACTGAACATGATTAGGAGTCCAATGTCCAAGGTCTAGCCTCATTATATTATCGGCAGATATGTCATTACTAAGGTGCCTTTAGTCTTTTTTTTTTTTTTTTTTTCTCCCAGTGTCCTGTCTAGCAATGTGGCAATAAAAATTGATATCTTAATGCCAAATAGAGCTCGACAGATTTTACTTTCACAAGTGGAGCAAACAGCTTTCGCCATAATGCTCCGCTTGATTTGTGCGTGTAAATAGCTTTATTGTGATTCCTGCAGGGAGAATTTCAAATTATATGGACACTACAATGGGAAAGTAGGAGAGTAAAAGAAAAACAAGAAGAGAAAAAAAAAAAAAAAAAAAAGAGAAAGAAGAGGTGAAAGAAAGAAGAGATAAAAGGAAGAGAATGATAAGAGAATGCCTTTAGTCTTAAGGAACGTTCACACTAAATGCGAATAAGGCAAATGGAGCGAGTGATTTACATGTTATCCCCATGCAAAGGTGTGAAATGAACGTGTTTTGAGCAATATGAAAAGCACAAATTGGGTGAATAGAGTGAAGCGAAACTGCGAACAGCTCACCATTACGAAATTTCGCTCAAGTTCAACAACCTGAACTTTTCTGTCAATTTGCATGCCTTTAAGGGTCCTTCTCGTTCATTTATTTAAGTACAAAATGTTTTTATCCATCCATCCATTTTCTTCTGCTTATCCGGGGTCGGGTCGCAGGGGTAGCAGCTTCAGTAGGGAGGCCCAGACGTCCCTCTCCCCAGCCACTTGGGCCAGCTCCTCCGGGGGAATCCCAAAGCGTTCCCAGGCCAGCAGAGTCCCTCCAGCGTGTCCTGGGTCTTCCCCTGGGCCTCCTCCCGGTGGGACGTGCCCAGAACACCTCACCAGGGAGGCGTCCAGGAGGCATCCTAACCAGATGCCTGAGCCACCTCAACCATGTGCCACCTCTCGATGTGGAAGAGCAGTCGCTCTATTGTGAGTCCTCCCCGGATGACTGAGATCCTCATCCTATCTCTAAGGGAGAGCCCAGACACACTACGGAGAAAACTCATTTCAGCTGCTTGTATCCGGGATCTTGTTCTTTTGGTCATGACCCAAAGCTCGTGACCATAGATGAGGGTAGGAACGTAGATCGATCGGTAAATCGAGAGCTTTGCCTTTTGGCTCAGCTCTCTCTTCACCACAACGGACCGGTGCAGCGCCTGGTTCACAGCAGCACCAATCCATCTGTCAATCTCCTGCTCCATCTTTCCCTCATTTGTGAACAAGACTCCAAGATACTTGAACTCCTCCACTAGGGGCAGCACATCCTCCCCAACCCGGAGGAGGCACTCTACCCTTTTCCGGCTCAAGACCATGGTCTCGGATTTGGAGGCACTGATCCTCACCCTGGCAACTTCACACTCGGCTGCAAACCGCTCCAGTGAGAGCTGTAAATCGCGACCTCATGAAGCCAGTAAAACCACGTGAAGATGCGATCCTAAGGCCACCAAAACGGATCCCCTCAACACCTTGGCTGCGCCTAGAAATTCTGTACATAAAAGTTATGAACACAATCTGCACAAAGGGTAACCTTGGCAGAGTCACTCTCACTGGAAAAGAGTCTGACTTACTAAAAATGTTTTATATGTTACATATTTAGACAGTACAGTTAGGCTATATTTCTATTGTGCAATGATGGATTTACTGACCAAAGACACCTGTAGTTAATGTCCCAGAGGGTGATCTGTTCCCTGATGCAGGGCAGCAGGTCCTCATACTGGTTATAACTTCTTTTATTTCATTGTAATAAGAATAAATATTAAATATTTGACTAGACTTCTTTAGTTTCACTGGAAGAAGTTTCATCACTATCCATCCATCCATTTTCCAACACGCTTATCCCTATTGGGGTCGCGAGGGGTGCTGGTGCCTATCTCCAGCTGTCAATGGGCGAGAGGCGGGGTTCACCTTGGACAGGTCACCAGTCTATCGCAGGGCGCTTCATCACTAATTGTTTCTAATAATAAGAAATAAACTGAGTAAATCCTTGAGGTTTTTTGATCTAAAGTAGTTTTGTTTAACTTTTCTAAGAGCTACAATTAACTAGACTTCTTTTTGTTTCATTGTAATAACAATAAGTCAGTAAATCCATATTTCTGCAACTTAAGGTCTCTGATCTGACCTTTGATAGCGATGGAACGTTATCAGGCACTCTGTTACAGATGTCACAAAGCATCCTGTTTACATAACATCGAGGAAAAGTTAAGATTTCAGGAGAGCCAGTTTGGATAGCAGCATTTGTTTTTGAGCAAGCAGACTCTTTTTTCTTTCTTTCTGCCTTAAAGTCTCACTGGATCTTCTCAATGGTGATTCCAAACAGCCGAATTTGTGGAAATTCTGCCAAAGCCAAGCTTCCAAATTCTCGAAGATCTATTCCATAATTTCAGTCCGCGTGTTGGTAGCACAACATATTCCTCACATCGTTTCGGCAGCCTTACAGCTGCCGCCATTTTCTGAATTTTTTGATATGCCAGGTAACGGCCAGTTCCAAAAAGCAGAAATCTGTAACGATTTGAGATCAGAAGAACCCGGTATTCAGCCAGACACTAAAAAGTATGATTAACAGGATTTATTGGAGGAGATGATGAGAGTGAATCAGGCAGGTATACAGAAAATTGTCCAGTGCAGAGTTCCGAGCAGTCATCCAAGCAAAACCAAAAAAAACATGAACAGGGAGCAGGCAAACTCAAAAAACAGAAGATCAGAATCAGATCAGGTAATGAGGTTGACAGGCAAAATACAGAAATGCTGGAGAGCTCTTACTGGAGGACAGGTGAGCGGGGAAACGAAACATGTGTGACGTTCTGACAGGGAGCAGAGAACTGAGGCAGGTATAAATAGGCTGAGGAACAGGTGAGCAGAGTGAACAACTAATCAATCAGAACAGGTGGAAGTGATCAAGGACAGGGGAGTAACTGAGGGAGCTGACAGGACCAGTGGAAGGGAACAGAATCTAAACAAGGTAAATACAGAACCAGAATAACATAAGGACCAAACCTAAGATAGAAAATAAAGCAGAAACTAACAGAGCACATGATGAAAATCCAGAACTACTACTAAGACAGGATTAAGAACATAAATAACCACTAAGACTAAAACTAAATAATATGCCAGGGTAAACTAAAATACACAAGCTATAATAGAAACCAAACAAGACAGAAAAGTATACTGACTAAATCAAATAAACATAAAACAAAACAAAACCCAGAATATGACAAAATCATGTTATCTTAAATCCAATTTTGTACGCATTTTCAACATCGTCGGCTGACAAATTGTACAGACACACAATCCTCCTTCCCGAAGTCCACTGTGTGTTCAGCTGCAAATGTTCCATCAGGGCACAAGGACTCTCCTTTGCCCAGTCTTCTCGTTGAGAAAATTTTATCAATTGGGTTGAGAATCCAGCCGACCATATCATAATTTACAATTTAGAAGATATGTAAAGAGAGACTCCCAAAAGTTTGATAGAAGCGGGGCAGATTCAGGGGAGAGATAGGGGAAAGGAGAGGAGAGGGGAAAGAAAAGTGTCCACATTCACCAAGAGCAGGTACTTGCCAAACCGGGGGCGTCTCTGGAGGATCTGGTGGACCCAGGGGTTCCGACACCGTTTTTCAGCTTTCCACTTTAAATACAGCACAGTGACTCGCTCTGTAAAATCCATGTCCTCCATGATGAGTTGATAGTGCAAATTATTTGTGAGAGCGAGGTGAACTTTCAAGTGACCTACGGCAGGCGATCCACACGAAACATTCACCTTGTTCTCGTTTGGTGTGAAAGTACCTTTACTGTTGCTGATTTATTAACACAAATGTTTCTTGGAAAACAGTTCCAGAATGTTTCAGTGTGTCTTGTTTTTGAGCTAAAATACCAAAACCTGCATTTAAAAGTTAAGACTTACTTATGTTGTCTTTCTTTGGGTTACTTCCTCTGATATCAGGTGTTTATAGAAAAAGCCAAGGGTGAGATTTTGGGTGTGGTCATTGTGGAGAGTGGATGGGGATCCATTCTACCTACTGTCATTATTGCCAACATGATGCATGCTGGGCCAGCTGAGAGGTCTGGCAGAGTCAACATAGGAGATCAAATCACGTCAATCAACGGAACCAGTCTGGTTGGACTACCCCTGTCAACTTGCCAGAGTATTATAAAGGTATGTGGATGATATCCAACATTCATAAAAACAGGTTTGTTGGTTAATTTTTCTGTGTTCTTTGTATTTTTTAAATCTGACTAAAATAGAAACAGATAGATAAAGAATCTCTACTGTCTACTGTATGCTCAGGATAAAAAGCTTTGTGGACAACAGTTGTAAGTAATTTTAAGCCCTTTTCTGAAAGAGAAAAAAACATTTAGCATGTAAAACCAGCTAGGAAGGTAATATTGTCACAGAACTTGACAGGAGCTACAGTGTAGGTTTTCAGAATAACATTCGGTTTTAGCTCAATGGAACTGATTCTTGACATAAGCCCCTTTTCCAACGCCACTCAAAAGACTGGGGCTTTTGAGCAGTGGTGCCGGATAAATTTTTAAGGTGGGGGGGCAGGAGGATGTTTCATCAACTTGCACTCTATTGCTAGGTCCCTTTGCTGTGAAGGCACACATGCTCATTGTTGTTCACATGTAGCCTTTTTATAATCAAAAGAGTCAAAAAGTAACTCACAAAAATAATATTTTTTGAAATGGAAATTATATAACAAACTGCAGAGCACAGGAATATGAAGGAGCTATTTTTTCCACAGAAAGGAGTGGAAAGGTATTTCTCTGTGATCATCAGTGGCAAAGTGATAAGTGAAATAAATCGTTTCACTCTGAATGTCACTCTCTCATCGTCACTGTTCACACATATGCAAGGTGAAAATGTGGTGGCTGATGATTTTTCCATGAGCTTACTGTGACTAAAAATAAGAAAATTGACTTTTAAGCAATCAAATCTGGTTGAAATGTTTGCCAAAAAGAGTAAATGAAGCGAATGTTGTCGCTTCACCTCTTCTCCTGACAGACACAGTGCCCGAACTTGGGAATTGCAGTCCTTCTCACCAGTATCACACAGACTTGATCAAGCAAAATCGGGGTTAGGGGTTAACCTGTGTGTAAAGGGTGAAGACTTTTCTTCCTTTTATTATTGTAATTTGTTAGAAATGGATGCGCTGTTCCTGTTCGCCATGAGCATTGCACTAATATGGCATACTTGTGTGGTTGAGGACCTGACCTGCAGGTTTGTGATACGATGTTGCTACGACATGCTGTCACGCGCATCATGTCGTAGGAGTAGTGTTGGTGTGGGTCAGGTGAGGTGATGGTTTGTGCGCTGCCTCCAAATATAATCCTGCAGACGCCCCAAATTGGTTGGTGGTTAACAACAAAGTGTACTTTGATGGAAAAAACAAGGAAATTAGCACAAGCATTTATTCATTTCAATAACTGATTTCCTATTAATCATCTGGCAGCTGGCAAGCACCGAGTTGCTGATGTCGCCTCAGCAGGGTTCATGTGACCAGTAGAACAATGATAAAAAAAAGCTGTTTTTATTGCCTTTATAAATTAGATTTGGCAGCTGTGACATTTTCTTATTAAATTAAAAAAATGTTTTAAAAGTTTTTTTGTAATATTGTTGAGCAGTTTTTGCTAAACTACTGCTAACAAAACAGGCCTTTTATTTTATTTTTATAATAACAAATAATGTCTTTAATAAAATAAAATGTCAAATAGCAGAAGTTCTCCATTAAAAACAGTTTTGTGTGTCTTGGGTTTCTGAAGAGATTATGTGACGGTCGTTTCTGACTGAGATTGCATTCAGAGAATGAAAGGATAACCTTGCCAGGCTGCCACAGGTCTTGTTAATATTTTGCTTCTATTATTTTAAAGAAGTTCACACGAAATGAGAAGGCCATTGCTATTCCTTTTATCTGCCTGCATTTTCTCCAAAAGGCGACCTGTCATCAGTGCACACTGCGCAGTGCTGTGAATACGATACGATAATGGCAGACTAATAATGAGCGCAGGTATTGTGAATAATACTGCATGTGTTGTTAAAATAACCTGGTGCTGCATCATTGAAGCAAAAGTGCTAACTGGACATTGCAGGTCTCCACTAAGTGTGATATTTTTGCGCTTCTTACCTCGTTGCGCATGAAAATAAATCACGCCGCTGTCCCTGTGTTGGTGCTTGGATCCAGGTACTCAATGCAGTTTATATGGAGGTGGGTGCCGTCTCGCTCCTGGCATCTGATTTGCTGGACCTGGCCCCCCGTGGCTTGGTCAGGGCCCTCGCCGGGGGGTGGGGCGCACTTCCGGCCTTCTTGTTTCAGTGTCCATTTAACACAAAATATTCCCTGCATAAATTCTAATAACGATTCATGCATATATAAATTAAGCAGAGCACTATGTCGAAAGCAGTAAGGCTCCACTTCTGGAAGTAAAATCTGTTGGGCTCTTTTTGGCATTAGGACAACAATTCTTATTGCCACATTGCCAGACATAACAGAAAAAAAAGAAGAAGAAAAAGAAGAGATGGGGGAGAGAGAGAGAGAGAGAGAGAGAGAGAGAGAGAGAGAGAGAGACCCGTCACAGCCTCTTGGCACCATCTGAGCCAACCCACGTGAAAGTCTGTTGGGGCCAGTTCACGGTTCGGGCAGGGCAACGGCACCCTGACCCCCCACTACCTGCCCCCTCCCCCCTCTATTCTGGTGACAACCCGTGGTTGCGTACCACAAGAAAAACTGTTCACCACAAGGGTTGAGTAAGGAGCAGTAAGAAGAGTTTACAAACCTATTGAGTTTATAACCTTAATTAAATCTGAAAAACTCACACGGAAAGAAGAGACAATTAGAAGAATTTATTGATACAATATTTTAAGTCTTTGGCGCTCAGACCTTGGCAGGAAACATTCACACTGAATTATACTTCAATATGCATAAGCAGGTGTATGAGAATAGGGATGTTCCCCCCCAAAAAATTGCCATGGTCGAGGCCAGTGCGTCTGTATGCCCAGAAAGCAGAGAGATTTAAATTGATAACTAAGAACAGAGAACAGCAAGATGAGTAATAGAAGAGAAGTGCAGCGAAGGCTTACCAAAACTGGGCCGTTGCTGCGAAGGCTTACCAAAACAGGGCCTGTGCCGCAAAGGTCTACCAAAGTTCTGTGAGATGAATGGGAAGATGATGATGAGGTGAATGGTGAGGTGCTTAGGAATGTTGATGATGATTTCTTGCTGATGCGAATGATTCTTGCGGATGATTCTTCATGGAAGATGCACATAGATAAACGAGTGATCATGACGAGATGCAAGACAATGACAGGACGCATGACAGGATGTATAAAAGAATGCATGACAGCACACATGACAGCATGCATGAAAGGACGCATGACAAGACGCAGGACCAGACGCGACAAATGAGTGATCATGACGAGATGCAAGACAATGACAGGACGCATGCATAACAAATGCATACCAGGATGCATGACAGCACGCATGACAAGGCGCAGGACCAGACGCGTCAAGACGCACGAGAGAATGCATGACAGGATACATAAGGAATGCATGACAGATGCATGAAAGGATACATAACAGGATGAGTGACAGGATAAAGGACAGAATGCATGACAGGATAAAGGACAGGATGAACTGACAATATGAGTAGCGATATAAATGACAATATGAATGAAAGTATACATGATGTGATGAATGATGAGATGAAAGAAGCATGGAATATCAACCATATAGAGAGAGGAGTTACAGGAGTGTGATGATGATGAATTATAAAACACAAATTTGAAAGAGTGAAACATAAGGAGTCTGGCGAGACATGTGAATAAGTTTCAAATCCACCACCAGTATTTGCAGTTAGATTACCTTAAAGGTGAGAGAGCATTGAGCAGCTAAAATGAATGAATGCTCAGAACAGATATGTGAGGCATGATGATGATGATGACCATCGGCCCAGTTGTTGGAGTGATCAGGAATCTGCGAACCAACTATTTATAAAGAACCCCCGCAAAACCTACGGATGGCAGCATCCGTAAAATTTTAAACATAACTACAGACAGAAAGACATCATTATAGAAATATATTTCCAATCCAGTCGAGAAGCAGACCAGACCAGAAGGAAAGGTCAGAACGGCAGCTCTCTACCAGAGTATCCTGTTCAAGGAAGGAAAGAAACAAAATTAGTGAACTCGAGCTGTCTGGAAATAAAAGCGTGACTCTGGCAATGATGCACCTGCGAGATTGAGGTGACCGAGCGAGGAGAGCAGCTGACAGTTGGAAATAACTTATATGGAATGAGACTGATATCTCGTGAATTCGAGAGCTTTTCTGCAGGCAGGAAGCCATCATGGAACTAGGTTGAGATCAATATCTAGAACTCAATTTTGTCCTTTCTCAATAATTTGAGAAAGGACAAACTGGAAATAGTGAAAGGGAGATCTAAAAGAAGAAAGCGACCATAAGATGAAGAACGGATGAAGACGGATGAAGATAGAGAAAGAATGGAAGACGGGTAACACTTCTTTAAGACATAATTTATCAAATAATGTTAGCTTTACTCATGAATGCATAGAATGGCCGAACGTATACCAAATGCTGTTATGAATCAATTAAGCTTATTTAGCTCATTCCATGTTGTTTGAAATGAATTTAATACTTTAACTCAGATTCTGCACTGCATTCTGATAAAACTGATGATCTTCATTGCTTAGTAGTTTAGTTAGCCTCACCAGCCTGCAGAGAGGATCTGTAATTGAAAATAGTATCAACCAGACAACAGCACCCACAGTGATGCTCTCCGGATGTTCATCTTCAAATGAATTCTTGAACCTGAAAAAAAAATTGTCAATCCCTAAAATACATGAGCAAAGTTGCTGTTAAAAGATTGCCAATACTCGAACCATCCCCCAACAGCCATCCCGACATCAGCTCCCAGCTGACATTCATCAGACAATACCTACAAACAAGAAACATTAAATAACTTTAACATGTATAATTTCACAACACCTGAAGTAATCGATTGGCAAAACATTGAAATGACCGATGAAATGACAAGAGTGACAAAAGTGGAATGGTCAGCGTGAATAAGAGGTCTGAATCCAATACAGACCAGTCCAAACTGATAACGAATTGCACTAGAGTTGCAGCGGTTTTAATAACAATTGGTATTAATTGCTGAATTTAAAATGCACTTCTGAAATAAAATGGGGATAAGTATTGACTCAACCCTACAGTCCGGTTAAACTGAACGTAAATGTCATCGTAGATGCTTAATGCGGAAAGGATTTGCCAATAGTTAGTCTTTGGATGACAAATCAGAGATTTGAAAATGCTGAGACATCATTTGCTAATACAGCCTGCAGGTCGATGATAAAGCGGAGACGTGAAGAAACGTTGCCATATCAAAGATAGTAAGAGGAAACAGAATGAAAAAAAAATAGAAAAGAGGAGAGTGATAACAAGGTTAGGATTTAAGCTACAAAACTTAATTTACACTTAAAATCAAAACATACTATGGGCAAAAGTAATTACTGTAGAAAATATGAACAATGAGTTAAATGAAAATGATATAATTATGAAATAAAGAGAAGATATATGAAGAGTGTTTGAAAGAATGAAGGAAAAGGTTAATTAATGAATGAATGAATTAATAAATGAATGATGAATTATATAGATGGATAGGATACAAAGACATAAAATAGACCATCACGAACCATACTTCAACCAGTAGGTGGCAGTAATGCTACTACAAGCCCGTTGCCAACCGCCAAAACCAGAAGAAGAAGAAAAACAAAAACAAACATTAGAATGGATGGAATACGTTCTGCCTGAATAGACGGAGAGTTCAGGAGCATGATGAGCGAAACGCATGCAATGGAAAATCTATAAATGAAAACATGGGTGGATACATGTTACCCTGAGCTGCTCGGACGAAAAGTTGCGGCAGGGACGATACGGGAAGGGGGGCCCCGCAAAGCCGATCGAAACCAGAGAAGGTCCCGCGGTGAGACGCCGCTTGGCGAGGAAGCGGAGGATTTGCGAGTTCATTGCGCCGGGAATCGGAGCTGACGGAAAACAGAGGTTGGGTGACGGAATGAGACGCCACAGGCGGAAGGAGGCCAGCTGAGAGAGCGAGACCAGATCAGCGCTCGTCAAGATATCCTGGAGCGAATACAGAGGTCGGAGAGGATGGATGCGCGGCTAGACGGTATTCCTATGAGCAGGAGGATTTGAGGATAAGTTATTATCTCTTGAATCAAGTCATCAGAGTCCAAATCAGACATTGCGCAGCCACTGCTTGCTTGCTGGGTAGAAGGCCGAGATGTGGATTTGAAGTTCTTTTAAGATGAACCCAGGACGCTGATTGGCTTTGTGGAGGAGCAGTTCAAAGCTGATTGGCTTGTGTCGGAGGCGAATGAGTCTCTGATTGGATGGAGGTAGGCAATAGAGTTTCTTCAAATGAATTTCTGCTTAAGCTCCATTTTATCACAAAACGTTGTTTTAAGATGATTTTGGGAGAAAAAGTACACCTCCAAACATCATCTGTGCAATCAGTTTATCAGGATTATGAGACAATTTTAATTCTGCTCGGACTTGTTGCGAGCTCCGCTGACAGGCTGGCCTCACTGGGGAGACTTGCCCCACTGAGGAGGCATATTGTCGGCAAGACCATCTGTGATTTCCCGCAGACTGGATCTGTTCGGCGTGGCTGAAAAGTCACTACATAAATGTGTTTTGCCTATGTGTGTGCGTGCGTGCGTGCGCTCGCGGAGCAGACTTGCCTTCTGTGGCAGAGAAGAGGAAACCTTCTCAGAGCATAAAGCTTTTAACCTATATAAACATAATTTTGCTGTGATCAAAAGTCTGTGGTACTTAAAAACCATCCTCACTGAACTCGCTGTGACCGAGGAAAAATTATAACCCCAACCAACCAAACCAGCCAAATCAGAGGGCAGCAAATATTGAACAGAGGATGCAGAAAACCACCATAAATCCCATGAATATAAGCTTACAGTTATAATGGGACATGCAAAAAAAGATTATTACACAAAATTGTTATTGTAAACAAGACACTTATGGCATCTGTGACCTGAACAGATCACTCTCATCACTATCAGACTCTGGCTGTGACATCTCTCTGCCATAGTTCACAGACAAACACACACACACACACAATCATATGCGCACACATCACTCCACCACAACACACAGGCACAAACACACTGCCTCTACTGTGTTTTTTCTATCACTCTGCTGTTTTCTGTTTTAGCTGTAGTGTCAGAAAAAACAGATCAGAGACCTCAAGCTTTAGGTTTATGAATAGAAATAATTAAGCTTAGAATCTTTATTGATGATGCTCGTCCCAGTGAAATTCTATTATTGTCATGGTGCAGTTTTTGGCCTGCCTGTCTCCCCATGAACTTTCCAGCACTTTCCACCTCTCATCCAGCCCAGTTCACTTCATTCTCCACTCCACTTTCTGATCAGTTCCACCTGCCGTTCCTAATCAAGCCCTGACTCGGTTCACCTGCCATCCTCCCTACTTAAGCTCCCTTCATTCTGCTCTCCCCTGCCTTACGTCTGCCAGCCTGTGCTTCCTTTGTTCGCCTGCCTCTTCAACCCATGCCTCACTCACCTTACTCGTGCCAGCCAGCTCTCTTCCTGCTTCCTTTGTGCCCGCCAGCTCTCCTCCTGCTTCTTCCGTGTCTGCCGGCCCCAGCGCTCCTACGGCTCCACACTGCTGTTCTGCCGGCTCTGCCTCGGCTCCTGTGCCCACTCGCCGCCTCCACCAACATCCGTCTGTTTCCAGCCCTTTTACAATAAAAGCTCTAGAGACAAGGCTCAGTGTATGGCTGTGTTTGGGTTCATTGAGATAAATCGTGAGAATTATGAATAGAAACGATTGTCCCATTTTAGCTGTGGTTTAGAAAGGTCAGATCAGAGACCTTAAAGGCATACTATGCAACATTTTTCAGTTAATTAATGTGTTCCATACCGTTTTGGATGATTAAATGAGTCATTTCAGGTCGAACAAAGGTTTTCTCGGCCGCCCTGGTGGTCTGTAGGGGAAATACCGCACTTGCAACTGCAGGAGCCCTCGGCCCGCGCCCACAGGCTCAAAAGTCTCGTGCATCGCGAGAGTCGATCTTGCTTTACGGCGAGAACTGCTACACGCCCCCAGTGAAACGCATGCTCGGTGCTAGCGCAGTGGCGATATTTGTGCAGTTATCATGGCGGAACCGGCGATAAAACAGCGAAAGCCCATGTCAGAGCTGGCAAGAAAGAGGAAAAGGGCTCTGGACAGAAAGAGGAGTCGTACACGGGTGAACATCGGGCAATCTTTTTCCGAATGGTGAGAGCTAAAAGAGAAAGAAGGCTGCAAGGCTGACGCGGACCTCGCGTTTCTGCTGATGCGATTGTAAGTAACATTGGAATGGTTACTCTCTCTCTGTGTGCATGTTCATACTTTCACTGTGTTAAGCCGGGCATACACTGTACGAGTTTTTCAGTCGTGGTACTTATATACATCTCAAACTGTGCGACGGAACCACGGGGTTTAAACGTTCACCGCTCATCTGTGTGCTGATCTGTGTTCTCAAACGGTATGGCGCGACGCTCGGACGCGGCTCGGGAGGCACCGGGCGTCGGGGGGAACGGAGGGGAGAGAGGAAAGACGAGACACCCCGGCGGCCGCGCGGCATACGGAAACAGACGGCCAGCGCGTCGTGCGGACCGGAACGCTCGAACTCCCAACCCCCCCGCGAGCCGACGTCCGGGCCCAGTGGGTCTCGGGACGGGTGGAGGTCGCTTCGGGGACACCCGCTCCCCTCACTCAACTGGCGGGGACGGAGAGGAGGGGAGGGCGCCCCCTCGTAGCTCTGCTTGAACAGCAGGATGGTGATTCGTTGCGTTCGCCTGTCTGCTAAGCTCAAAACAACCACGCCTGGCTTGACGGAGAAACCAGGAGAACAGCTGAGCATCTTTACGACAGTGCACTTTTACTTTCGCCCTCTGGGGGGAGCCTCGCTGGAAAATCAACCCCGGTTGCATAGTATACCTTTAAGTTGTAGCTTTGGGGAATGTATGAATGGAAAAAAATTAAGCTTTGAATTTTTTGTGATGAAGCTTGTTCCATTTAAACAATGAAACAAAAGAAGTTATTCTAGATATTGCTTTTGAAAGGTTGAGCAAAATTACTTTAGATCAGAAATCCCCAACAATATACTTAGAATATACTTCTTATTAATAGAAACAATTAAGTCGTTCTGTATGTTTCTTAATGTATGAAACAAGTCTAGTCAAGGATTTACTTAGCTTATTTGTTTCTTTTTCCAGTCTGTAATGTTTTTCTGTTCATGTACAGCACTTTGAATCGTCCTGTTACTGAAAAGTGCTATATAAATAAACTTGCCTTACCATACCTATTGGAAAGAAAAGATAATATTAAAGGAAAAGGAAAGTTTACAGATGATACTCAGATGTCCCATTCTCCTGAAGGCACCACGGAGCTGCGCCACAAAATATTGACCGATACACTGAAGTGAGAAAGAGGTATTGGTGCAGTGCCATGCATCTCATAATGTTCCAGACCACAGTTTTTCTTAATTAGGAGATAGAAAAATGAATGTTGACATGGGATGAAGTAAGTAATTCTCCTCAGAGGGTTGTGCATGGCTTTGAAAAAAGCCGCTTTAATTTAGCTCTTAAAAAGACTGTTAAATCATTCCTCAATCTTCCTCCTCTTGTAGCTCCAGAACTGTTCCAGCCACCCGCTGCTTCTGCAGCTGGATTGAGTGCTCTGTCTCCTGCTCCTTCTGAGCGCCATAGCAGGGCAAGGCTAACCACCACATCTACCCCGCTCGGGCTCTCTCTGCCCACCCTCTTTCTTTGATCTCCAGCTGTCCTTACCTCTGATCTGTCCCCGAAGCGGGATCACAGTTTCGGATCCTGGACAGACAAAAGCACTGCGGGAAGCAACCATGATCCAGCTATAGCTCCTAGTCTCCCCAAACTGGGATCATCTCTAGAGGACCTGGTTGACCTGCAGGGACGCCAACGTTGTTGTTTGGCTTTCCCCATTAAATACAGCACCGTGACTCATTTGATAAAATCCTGGTCCACCCTGTTGAGTTGAACAGACAAGCAGCTCCTCCTATTTGATGATGCAGTGAATTATAAGTTTAAACATGGGTTCTATGCCTATTCTCTTTGTCGAGACTCCTGGACATTGATTTCAAAATGGTGCCCCTTTTTTGCTATTGCACATCTTCCTTCCACACAATTTTCTGTTGATATGCTTGGACACAGAACCCTGTGAACAACCAGCTTCTTCAGCAATGATCTTTTCTGGCTTACCCTTCTTATGAAGGATGCCGATGACCGTCTTCTGAACATCTGTCAAGTCAACAGTGTTCCCCATGATTGTGTCGTCTACTGAAACAGCTCTAGAGATTGTTTACAAGCTCAAGAAACCTTTGCAGGAGTTTTGAGTTAATTAGCTGATTAGGGTGAGACACAATGAGTTTCCAATAATGAACGTTTTCACAGTATTTAAATTTTCTGAGACGCTGAATTTTAGGTTTTCATTAACTGTAAGCCATAATCATAAAAATTACAAGAAACAATGGCTTGAAATATATCACTATATGTAATGATTCTATATTATAAATATGAGTTTCACTTTCTGAGACACTGGCAAAAAAAGAACTATTATTTATGTAACGGGTATTGGATATACACATGAAATTCTTGCTAAAATATTGTTCATAATTGTCCTGTGATGAGTGGTTTCTGGCGCCCCCTACTGGTTGCCAATAAATGCGAAGCGAAACCGAAAATTCCACACAGTCTGTTCAGTGCTCTGCTGTGGTAAGCCATCAAATCCAGTTCTCTTCTCAGTAGTATTGGTGGTTATGTTCAAAGGCTAACTTAGAATTTTGTTACAGTAAACAGAGTGACTAGTGGACCAGTAGGGAAACTTACTGCGCTATTTGTGTGTTGTTGACCACCCCTTTCAGGTAATTATGTTACATTAAATGTCAATAATTTGTGTTGTCAGTTATGGTTGTCAGTTTGTCTGTTGTAATCACGCCCGCCGACAGGGGCGGACAAACGGGTCAGTTGTCCCGGGCCCAGGACAGAGGGGGGGCCCAAAACTGCGTGCGCTGACTGCAGCAACTTCACCAAAGTCTCCCAGTCTGTGTCACGGCACTTTGCTGCTCCCCCTCAGCACGCAGGCTCAGCCTGGCCCGCCCACTCAGCTCCACACACAAACAACCACGTGCTGCTCCTCAGACGGTGAGAGAGAGAGAGAGAATGCTGGAGCGGAAAAACATGAAGAGGGAAAGAAGCGCCGTTTGGCTATTTGTTAATAACGTAAATTAAATCAAGCTGTATGTTTTGTAAAAAGCCGGTTAAATTCAGTGGAAACACAACAAATTTATCTAAGCACGTGAAAAACCATGTGCAAGAAAACGTCGAGCGATAGAAACGGAGAGAGGAGACGAAACTTCTCTCATTGCCCCGACAGACCCAGACCCACAGACTGACATCACTGACTGAGGCGTTTCAGTCCTCCAGAGAACATCCAGGTAGATAAGAGTGGTCATCTCTTTCAAAGTAGTTATTATCTATCATATGTTACTGGAGCCCACACAGAAAATGTAATTAAGACCTTGAAAGAACCCAGTACATGTATCCTATTAAAAAGTGTTATTTAAGATGAGATAACATTAGCTAATCCTTTATTTATCCCACGACGGGGAAATTTATAGGATCAAAGCAACAGGCAGGTGCACACAACACAGACAAAATTACATAAGGATTGAAAGATATAAGAGGAGGATTGGGAAAAAAACACTATGAACATAACATTATTATTATTTAATTGTAATAATAAAATAAAACTCACAAAATCCGAAAGGTCAACAGTTTCATGATACATCAGGCTTAAATGTCAAGTATTGGTATCGTATCAATAGCGCCGATACTCACCCTGTATTTACTTCGGATCGGATCGACTAAAAATTCAATGATCCCGCATTATGGCCAACAAAACTGACTGATTCTGATCGAATGAATGTTGTGCGTTTAATGGCAAAAAGGAAGCCTTTATCAGAGATTCAGAGGGCAGAGAATTCCCAAAGTATCTAACATATTCTACTTCCTGCAATGGAAGGGAAAAAATTGTTAGGGACTGGCTAATATACAGCAGGTCATAAAAGGCCATATTTTGGCTGCAGTGCTTGCTGTTCTCTTATGAAGAAAAGATCAACTAGGGCACTAAATTCAATAGATGGGTTGAAAATATTCAGTATAAAATACAGAGATTTCCAGGGCATGAAATCTCTGTTAAATTGACTTTTCATTGGTGTGTGTGTGTGTGTGTGTGTGTGTGTGTGTGTGTGTGTGTGTGTGTGTGTGTGTGTGTGTGTGTGTGTGTGTGTGTGTGTGTGTGTGTGTGTGTGGTGGCAGGTGTAGAGGGGGGGGCCCAAAAAGACTGCGTTGTCCCGGGCCCTAGCAAAGCTGTCAGCTGGCCTGATGGCGGGTATTCGAAACCCACTCGGATCCCCCGCAGGGGAAGATGAGAGCCTCCCCTGCAACCCTAAGGAAACACTTTTGCCATGCAGGGTTCCCCACGCTCAAAAGGCCGAGCGCCGTCCATAGGAGACCCGTGGAAGCTTCATGCCAGGCCTGGTTTTGCAAACAATGGCTGTTTTCCCCCCTGGCCGAAGAACCAGTTTCACCATAGAGTAATTCACTGCACCCCGATGCCCAGTCGCCACAACCAGACAAAGACAGAGGTTTGGCAGATAAATTATAGGGAGAGTCATAGGGGATTAATCATTTAAAATGGTTAACTTGATGTGTTTTCACTGTGTTTTAAACTTGGCCTCGCTAACAGGCCTAGCATTCGCTAGCATTCTTGAAACAACACTTTGCTGATGTGTTTGGGTGTGATTTATGGTTGTAACAAACTTTATTTTCATAAAGGTTTTATACACCAATGGGTCATTGATGTTTGTGTTGTCCGGTCCGCTCATTATGACCAAATAGAGCCTAAAAGTAATTTTAAATTGGCACCGAATGTCCGCTAGCATAGCACTATTTGCCTTCAGGATCACTTACTGCTAATACCCTAGTAAAACTTAACTACTGTTTGTTTTAAACTTAACACTTGTCTTCGTTTGCACCACCAAAGTTTGATAGAACTATGAATGTCAGTACAGCATTAACAGGGCAGATTAACTTCCATTCAATGGTGTTTGTGTAACGTTTGGATTAAACTCAAGATAATGTAAACAATGGTCACAGGAAGTGCCCCTACATGCAATTTCCGGTTGATCATCCACTTACAGTTCCAGTCTTAATTATTTCCCGGAGAACTCCAGGCCAGGTCTGGCATTCTGTTAGCTGTGACATCATCCAAGGGAGGCAGATCATCAGCTATTACTATATAACATAGAAAGGATTCTGTGCTTTTTGTGTCTCTGCTCTGTCCTCTCTAACCCCTAGTCGGTCGAGGCAGATGAGCGTTCACACTGAGACTGGTTCTGCTAGACGTTTTCCTCCCTGATGTTGTGCAATTATACACTGTTTAAAGTTATTTAATGTTTCATAAATAACTCTCTGTCTGTTAAGTATTGTCTGGTGATGATCAGCTCTTAAGCTGATATCAAGACAACGGTTGAAAGGGATGAATTCGAGCACTAGCGATCTTTTAACAGCAAAACCTGCACACACATAGAATAAAGGAGTGACAACTTCTTTTCAAATTCAAGAATTTAATAACAGAAATAAAATGAACCTCCAGAGAACATCACTATGTAATGCTGTTTACCTGAATTAACACAATATTTCGATTAATAAATCCTCTCTACTAGGCTAGTGAAACTTAACTAAACTACTAAGCAAAATTAAGATAAAAAGAAGCTAAGCTAAGGAACTATTTACATGCAAAAACAAACAAAAGACAAACAAAAGTGGTTGGTCATAATCAGATTAATTCAGTGAATCCCTGTTTTTTTTTTTTATTATTTATTTATAGTTTTCAGAATTAAACAACCAAGGCAGAAAAAAAAAAAAAAGCAAATACAACAACAAAAAGTAAACAAGCACAACAATAATAAAAATCAAAATGACAAAACAGTGTCAGCTTACTGGAAAAACTGATAAAAGAGGATAGAAGAGTAACTTGTCAAACCGTAGAGCATAATAAAGCACGAGACACGAGTCAAAGGGAGCAACAGACAATTCTGAAGATATTGTATCAAGCAGTTCACCATAAAAAAACAGAATATCAATAAAAAATGAAAGCAATAAATGATAATGACAGTAATAACAACAATGATGAGTAAGAAGAGAGAGAGAGAGAAAAAAAGTACAGGTCCAAACGAGTACCACACTCATTATAACCCATTATTTTGAATGTATCTATTAAAAGGACCCCACACATCAAGGAACTTATGATGGTTGTCTGACAAAGAGTATCGAATTTCTTCGAGATAGATACAGGATACCATATCATTGAGCCATTTCTTAAAGCAAGGAGGGGTAGAGGATTTCCATTCCCGCAGAATAACCCGTTTTGCAACCACCAAACCAAACATTAGAGCCTGCTGCAGAGACATGGGAAGAGTAAGTGAGAATTTAGAGCAACCCAAAATTATCAAATGATTATGCGGATATAGAACTTTGCCATAAGCGTTACTGTAAAGTTTAAATATTCTGCACCAGAAGTCCTTAACCTTAGGGCAGGAGCAAAACAAATGGCCCAAAGTCCCATCATCTGATTTACATCTGTCACATATTGGTGAGACACTGGGAAATAACTTGTTAAGTTTGGTTTTAGAAAAGTGCAGACGATGGATCACTTTGAATTGAATAAGTTGCAATCTAGAGTTAATGGAACAGGTTTTGATTCTTGACAAGCTTAACTCCCACAGCTTATCTGAAATTTCAACTAGTGTATCCGAAGCCCAGGCCTCTTTTATATGATTAGTAGATGGAGATGCACTGAAAAGATTAACAAACTGAGAGATTAGCTTTTTAGAAGTGGGGGGCTTTTTGATAAGCTCGTAGAAACTATGTTGTTCTGAAATGGTTTCAAAGTGAGGAAAATGTTGTCTGACAAAATTACGAACTTGCAAATACCTGAAAAAGTGGCTAGAAGGAATACCGAATTTAGATTGGAGTTGCGTGAAGGAAGCAAAGTTATTATCAATGTATAAATCCTTAACAACAGCTAAGCCCCTATTTAACCAGTGCTTAAAGACTACGTCCATATTACCTGGCTTAAAAGCTGCGTTCTGAAAAATAGGAGTATAGATCGAAAAACCAGGGAGATTCAGAACAGTCTTTATCTGCTTCAGAATCCTGAATGAATTTTTTAGTATAAAATTATCCTTCAGCAACTGAAAAGGGAAAGAAAAATTGGAAAATAGTACAGCAGAAAGAGATGAAGTAGTAAGTGTCAAGGACGCAATGTTTTCATTAAGCGGCCAATTGGGCAATAGTGAGTCAACCTCTTCACCCCTTGGACAGACATGACTCCAAAAAACCCAGGTTCTGATATTACAAGCCCAGTAATAATGACGAAAAACAGGAAGCCCTAGTCCACCCTCAGCAGTAGGTTTCTGAAGATGAGACTTTGAGATTCGGGGGTGTTTACCAGCCCAGATAAAAGGAATTATAATGGAATCTATCATCTTAAAAAAAGAAGCAGTGAGATAAATGGGTATATTTTGAAAAAGATATGTGAATTTCGGGAGGACCACCATCTTGACAACATTAACACGACCTATCAAGGAAAGAGGAAGGAGCTTCCACCTGTCCACCATAGATTTAAGCTTGTTGATTAATTCCATAAAGTTATGTTTAAAAAGGAGTCTAGGGTCCCTTGTGATGTTTACACCCAGATATTCAAAATGACTAGATGAGACTTTGAATGGGAGGTTACTAAGAAAAGCAGTGTCCAGACCACCAGAAAGGGGCATAAAAAGACTTTTGTCCCAATTGATAGTAAAACCAGAAAAAGTGCCAAATTTTTTTATGAGAGTAAGAAGCGGAGAGAGAGAGATTGTGACATCTGAAAGAGTCAAGATAATATCGTCTGCATAAAGGCCAATGGGACTAACTGTAGCATTGTCCGAAATGCCAGTGATCAACGGATGGGTCCTGATGGAAATGGCAAGGGGTTCCATGGCCAGTGCAAATAGTAACGGTGAGAGACAGCACCCCTGTCTGGTACCGCGATGTAATGAAAAAGAGGCAGACCTGTCATGATTAGTTAAAACTGAGGATTTGGGGTGAGCGTAGAGCATTTTTAGTAATGTCATAAATTTAACACCAAACCCAAATTTTTGGAGAGCCAAAAACAAATAGTCCCACTCAATTTGATCAAATGCCTGTTGAGCATCCAAAGAAATAACTGCAGAGGCAGGAAGGTTGTTCCGATACATAACATGTAGGAGTCGACGGGTATTTGAAAAATAATACCTATCAGGGATGAAGCCAGTCTGGTCAGGATGGATCAGGCGTGCTATATACTTGTTTAAACGGGTAGCTAATACTTTTGCAATTATTTTTTGGTCGCAGTTTAGTAAGCTTAAAGGACGGTATGAGGCGACATTAGAGCAATCCCTGCCTTTCTTCAGGAGAAGACAGATATTAGCGTCATACAAACTCTGAGGAAATACTCCCTCCCTAACTGAAGAGTTCACCATACGCAGAAGAAGAGGGGCAACCAGATCCAAATGACTTTTATAAAATTCTATTCCAAACCCATCAGGGCCACAAGCCTTACCAGAGGATAATGAGCGTATTGCAGATTTAATTTCTTTAATTGTAAAATTAGAGTCCAAGTCTACCATGGCGGATTCATCCAGAACAGGTACGTTTAAATTATTTAAGAAGTCCTCAACATCAGAACTGTTGGCAATTGTCTTGGAAGTGTATAAATTGCTGTAATAATTGAAAAAGGCTTCATTTATGAGTTTAGGCTCAGTTAACATTAGTCCAGAGGGGGAATGAATTTTATGAATAGCTCTGTCTGCAAGTGTGCCTTTTATTTGTCTGGAGAGCAATCTATCAGGCTTGTCCCCTAATTCAAAATGTTTTTGTTTAAGTCTGCGAATGTAATTACCAACTTGTTCCCCGAGCATGTGATTATATTCAGATTTTATCTTCAGGATAGCACTAAGTATGTTTTCATCATTTGAATTCTGGTAGCCGTCCTCCAAAACAGACAATTTAGCCTGAATGTCTGCAAGACGCTGTGATTTGACCTTTTTGACTGAAGACTGATAAGAAATAATATTTCCCCTTAATACCACTTTAAATGACTCCCACAAAACTGAGTCAGATACCTCACCATTGTCATTAAAAAAAAGAAAATCTGAGATTTTAGCAGAAACATAGTCCTGAAATGTTTGATCAGAATTGATAGGGGGGATATATTTCCAATTAAACGACGGAGCATAAAGATTAAAGTGAATTTGTAGTAGGAGAGGCGCGTGATCTGAAATTAAGATGCTGTGATACATTGAGCTGACTGTGTGTGAAATTAATTTAGAATCAGTTAAAAAGTGGTCAATTCTGGTAAAACTACCATGGGAGGGGGAAAAAAAAGAGTATTTACGATCAAAAGGATGCTGAAGCCTCCAGATATCAACTAAATTTAATGACTGCATGAGATTATTTAGAACCGGGACTGATTTCAAAGAAGAAGCAACTTTATTGGAGGACCTATCCAGCAATGGATCGAAATAACAATTGAAGTCACCTCCTATAATTATCTCCCTATTATTACATTGTGCAACAATGTCAAATATCTTGCAAAAAAAATCTGGACAGTCATAATTTGGGGCATAAATATTTAATAAAGCAACAGGAATGGAATTGATATCGCCAGTGACAAGCACATATCTACCCCCTGAATCTGCAGACATGGAATTAAAGATAAATGGAATGGATTTGCGAATAAGAATTGCGACCCCTCTAGCCTTGGGAGAAAAATTTGACTGGTAAACCTGTGACACCCATGAAGATCTCAACCGTCTCTGCTCATTTGGTTGAATATGCGTCTCCTGAAGGAAGACAATATCAGAAGAGAGTGATTTTAAATGTGAAAACACTTTTGCTCTTTTAAGCGCCTTACCAAGACCTCTACAGTTCTAGGAGACAAAATTTAAAGGACTCATGCCCAGCTTAGAAGTATTATTATCCTGCATGTATCATAATGTAAAAACAGCAGCTGACGAAGTGAACACAACACAACACAAGAGTTTTAACAACAACAGAACAAACATAAAATTCCCAAAACTCACCCCAGCCGCAACAGGAACTAAGCGGCATATCCCTCAATCTAAAGTGGAGGCTGCCGGATAACAGAGAGGAAACCACGAGAAGCCTAAGCCCAACAAGCCGTGTTTACCTCCAGAGGAACTATATAAATGTTAATGTGCACCAAGACTTAAATGAGCGCTCCCGCAAAACGCTTAATAAAGTCAGTCGATATGAGACAATGAGTTGACAAACTGCTCTGCGTCGGCCGGTGAAGTGAAGGTTTTCACCGTTTCATTTAAGGACACTTGCAGCTTGGCAGGAAAACGCAGTGAACATTTGGCTCCAGCTTCCACCAGCCTTTTCCTCACGGTGTTGAATGCCTGGCGCTGCGCTGAAACCTCTGCCGTGTAGTCTGGGAATATGAATATGACTTTCTGGCCGTGGTACAGCAGCGGGGATTGTTGTCGACTCAGCCGCAGAATATTCATCACGTCGCGATCATTGTGCAATCTTGCAATAAGGATCCGAGGTCGTTCGTTGGGAAGTGGCTTGGGTCTCAGGGCACGGTGGGCTCTGTCTATTTTAACGGGCTTGGGAAAGTTGTCCTGACCCAGCAGCTCCGGGATGAACTTTGAAACAAACTCTGCAGGATGACCAGCCTCTTCCCCTTCCTTGACGCCAACAATACGAATATTTTGTCTGCGCGAGCGCCCTTCCAAGTCATTCACCTTTGTTTTAAGAAGGCCGTTAGCCGCCGCTAGCTCGCTGCAAGTTGCCTCCAGCGCCGAAACACGGACATCTGTAGCTGATAGAGTCGCGTCTATGTCGTCTATACGGTGCTGGACCTCACTATGCTCTGTCTGCAAGGTTGTTAGACGAGCCTCAATGGAGTCCAGGCGACCTTCCAGTGATTTCTTGAGAGAATCCACGAGGGTGTAGACTTTAGAGAGTTCATCTTTATGGCTATTGACGGCGGCTAAAATAGCCTCGTTGCTAACAGTAGAGCACGCATGAGCGGTCGACTTCTGGGCTTCGTCCTTCCTTGGCATAATGTAAAATGCCAAAACTGCAATATTCTGAAGAAACAGGTGCCTACTAGTCCTCCGGCGAGAAAACAGATAACTTTGGTGCAGTAATTAAATGATAAATGAAGGCAGTGACACGGAGCTCTGTAAAAACACGTCTACTCCATTACATTCTAAACACCATGGGTCACAAAGGTTTACAATTCGTTTCCCAATAAACCTTTTAACTTCACCCTCATCTCGCTGCCCAACCTGTTGGTGCCTCATGTGTGAGTTTTGTCCACTTTGGCCGTTCCAGGAAGAAGCGTTGAAGGAGGAAGTGGTTGGCTAGCGTTAGCGGGCTAGCGCTTGAAGCAGCATGTGGCTAACGGCGTGGTCTGGGTTGGAGGCCTGGTCCTCCAGGCAGACTCTGACCCCAGTTGCAGTCACGATTTAAGCAGATTTCTCCTCGGCGGGGAAGGCTCCGCTGCCGGCGTTTCAGCTCTGCGCTGCCGGGAAACCAGCTCCGTCAGGGGTCCGCTGAGGAAGCAAAACAAAGCTGGCATAGACGGATTCCTTCACTTCAGCATCTGTTTAAGCAGAAGTGAGAGACTTATCTTTGAATCGGCTGGCAGTTTCTCCCTATGCCGGGGAGGAACTGAGTTTCAGAAGGGTTCATTCTCACTCAGCTTGGGGCCTGCACCAGGCCCCATGCATGGCTCCTGAGGGAGGAGGGACCCCCCCCCAGAGGAGTGCTGGTCGTCCAAGGGTGGAGGAGTGTGTCCCAGCAGCTTGGAGTCAGGAGAAGAGAAGAGAGGAGAAGAGAGGAGAGAAGAGGTGTGCTGTGGCTTTTATCTGTAAGGAGGTGGTCACAGCTGCTCTCCTGCCGAGAAGAAGGGCCCTCAGTAGGAGAGAGAGAGGAATAGAGGCCGTCCTTCCGGCCATGTCTGCAGCAGGACAGAATTTTTTTTGTCACCTCTTCCTTACTGTTCAGGATCCAATTATCATGGCATGTTATGGCATAACACTGATAAAGGGGAGTTTTCCTCTCCACTGTCGCTTCATACATGCTCAGTAAGAGTGATTGCTGCAAAGCCATCAAGCAATGCAAACAACTGTCCACTGTGGCTCTACGGTCTTTCATGAGGAGTGAATGCTGCTTTTTGACCAATCTGTATGATTTGATTGAATTTGACTTTGTAAAGTGCCTTGAGATGTTGTGAATTGGGGCTATAAATAGAATTTAATTGAATTAATTACATCAATAGAAATCAAGTATTCTGAAGATTATTGATTTTTACTGAGCAAATCATTCTTTCAAACGTTATTTTCTCAAATAATGTTTTATATAACTCAGATTTGCATTGTGAATGAGTTGAACAACATATCAAATGTTGTTCTAAATTAGTCAAGTCAATTTGATCTCATTTCATATTCTTTAAGATGAACTTTGGTTCTCTAACTTGGATCTGCAGTGAACCAGTATACACTAAATCCTTCTAATGATGGTTTTCAACTATTCTTATTTTTTCCTTTTTGTTTCTTTTGTGTGTACATAGTTCCTTACCTTCTTTTTGTCTTCATTTTGATTAGTAGTTTACTCAAGATTCACTAGCCTAGTAAAGAATTCAGATAAACAACATTCTACAATGGTTTTCCCTGGATGTTCAATTGTTTCTGTTAATAAATTCTTGTACTTGAGGAGAAGTTGTCACTCATTTATTGCATATGTGTTCAGAGTTTGCTGTTAAAAGAATGCCAGTGCTCCTATCCTAATATCAGCTGTTTGGGCTGATATTCACTGGACAATACCTAACAGACTGAGGGTTAGTTATTAAACATTAAATAACTTAAAACAATGTGTAATGGCACAACAAATGTTGATAAAGATGACTTTTACAGTACTATTATTAGTATCTTATCTAAAATCCTTGAGAAAATAGTCGCTAATCAAGTATGTGAATATGAACACTGATAATGACCTTTTTGAAGATCTTCACGAGAAGATTTGGCCTGAAACTCTAAAACTGCCCCCCCCCTTTACATCAAGCAAAGGCTCAGTGGGTGTGGTCATGTGGTTTTCATTTTTTATAGCTAACATGAGTAATTTGCTAATCCTATACTGATTTCCAATTTCTATCACAATACTATTAACATTTCTTTCATTATTTTTGTTTAGTGATTTGTACATTTTGACAATTAATAAATCCTACATGGTTTCCTTTATATAGGGACTAAAAAATCAATCTGGGATCAAGTTGAACATTATCAGATGTCCTCCAGTGACTACAGTTCTTATCAGACGGCCGGATATTCGCTACCAACTGGGATTCAGTGTCCAGAATGGCATTGTGAGTAGCGCTAAAATATTACTCTTTTATATAAAAAATGTTTTTACAGTCTGTTATCTTTTTGATTAAAGTTGTGTTTTAAATTTTAACTGACTACTGCATCTGTCTATTTATCAGATTTGTAGCCTTGTGCGTGGTGGTATTGCTGAAAGAGGCGGTGTACGAGTGGGTCACCGCATCATTGAGATCAGTAGTCAGAGTGTTGTGGCAACTCCCCATGAAAAAATTGTTCAAATTCTGTCCAAGGCTGTGGGAGAGGTAAGACATTAAACAGGACTTCATTTCAAGATAAAATATGTTAAATTCTGCCTGTTACAACTTAAAAGGAACCCACAAAAGAGTATAGTTGTTTTCAAAGTTTCTAACACAATTTTGGGGATCTATAATTTTAGAGAGTCATAAACCAAGGCTAGAATAAAATTTTTACACAACATATATTTTGGACTTAAGGTCTTTTACTGATGACTGGACATTCTCCTGCTGGATCTTTTGGTAGATAGCAAAATTCATGATACTATAAATTATTGTAAGTTGTCCAGGTTAAAGAAGCCTCAAGCCATCACACTACCACCTCTATGTTTGACTTTTGTCTTCCACTTTTGTCTTGTCTGTCCAAAGAACATTTTACCTGAAGTTGTTTTTTTTGGTATGTTCTTTTCAGTCAATTTTGGCCTTGGCCTCTCCCGTGGAGGCCATTTTTGCCCAGTGTCTATTTCTTAAGGTTGAATAATCTAAGCTAAGTAATTTAAGCCAAGTGATACCTGCAGTGCCTTAGATGTTGTTCTGGGTTATTTTGTGACCTCATGGTTAAACTATCGATTTCGGTTCACTGGCCTGGGTTAACTTGTGAAATAGAGCTCAGTTTAAAAAAAAGTTGTCTATCAAGCTGCTCTGGTTCCTATCAGTTGTCCTACTGTTATTTGCAAAAGTGCTCTGCGCTCAGTCAACAACAACCAATCAGAGCTGAGATGAATGTCTTAGCAGTGTCAATCACGCTCGTGTGCGCCTTGCTCACACCTCTCCTCTGCACGGCACGTACCGTCGAAAGCTCGAGATTGCAGAAACAACCTAACATTATATGAAAACTGCCAATTTAGCGAGGGACACCTGCTCAGACAATAAAACAGATGAAAACGGATGATGAAAAATAAGCTAGAAAAAAAGTTTAGACTGAGCCCGAAATAAAAAGAAGGTGAACATCGGGCAGCACAGCAGGCTATGCTGTGTGGTGGGGGGAAACCTACTACAGCAGCTCTAACAAGTGGGAACACTACTTTTTCACATAGGTCAAGTTGGTTTAGACCACTTCTTTCCCTGAATGAATTTACTCAGATTATCAATATCCAATGTTAAAATTAGTTTGGTGATCTTAAAAAATTAAAAGGGACAAAACATCAAAAAACACTTTTATTAAATGTTTATTAATATGCTATGCAGCAGAGGATTTTAAATGTATATTGGTGTAAAATAAAGTTTAACTGAACAATATTTCACCTGGGTAACTTTTGAAGGATTTTCTCATTTAATTTGAAGATCAGAGAGACTGACTGCATAAACAGGCTGCACAAAGTTGAACCCTTGTGGTATCCGAAAATCTATGGGAGACTTAACTTTAAAACTAACCTATTTGACAAGCAACATTGATTCAGCTTTAACATAAAACTATATGCCTGTACAAATTCTCAGTTTTCCAAGTCATCCCAACAGCAAAAAGGCTTAAGGTAACCGCACTTTCGCTCAGTTCTTTCTGAAAACGTTTCAACACCTATCCAGGAGTTTCCGTCAATTCTGGTAGCTCGTACTTGAGCAACCTGCAGTTGGGGCACTGCTGTTTTCCATCCTCCTAGGTGTATTCTTAGTCACATACAACTCAAAGCAATGTAGCTTTCCTGCCCACTGCTTTACCTAAAGGTTAATTACTTGATGTTTCATTCATTGTTTACTAGTGACATCTGCTTCAGCACAGACACTGTGACAGCCTTCATATTTCTAACATCAGAAAATAGCAGTGTGTGTGCAACCAGACATCACATTATCTCCGTATCGCTGACATCAAAAAAACATTTTAGTCCACACAACCAAAACTGAATATTTTCTGTTTTCCAATCATTCTTTGTAAACCTGGAAGATGTGGAAAAATCCAGGCCGATCAGCAGTTTCCTAAAAACTCAGACCAGCCAGTCTCACGCCAGCAGCCCTTTCTTCCCCATTCTGATGCTTGCTTCATCTTCACCACATTTTGATAATTAATTGCATTGAGTTACTGCCTTGTAATTGGCTGATTTCCCTATTGTAATTAAAAGAGTTCAGTGAGCATATACTTTATCACACCAATACTGTCCACCCCCTACTGGAGACAAACAGAGAAACAAGGTAAATGGCTCCTACAAGCCAGCCCTTAATTGCATGTGGCAGAAGACATAACAATTACAAAACTTAAATTAAAAGGAGGTATGAGTCAAGATATGTCCATTTTCAACAGTATACATAAGAGGCAAACCAGGTTTACATATGTATCACCTCACCAGTTTATCAGTTTGCAGCTTCACATAACAAGTGTTACAGGTCTTTCAATAACGTTTGTTTTTGTTTGAAGATGAACGACATGCACCAGACCCTTTTTATCTGGGAAAGTTTTAATACCTTTCCCTAATATCTAAGACCCCATGGTGTTGTGGAGTCCATAACCAATTTTCCCTCATCTGCGCGCATGCGCAATCATGCACTGCAGCTGGATTCAGCACGCACAGCAAATTTTTGCTGCTCAATAAATAAAATCTAAGGTGAACTTTTAACAAAACAATCACAAACCAAATTATTTTGTACCATTTTGCAATTCTGGTGAGACGCTGTTCCAAGGTCTCTCTCTGTATGTGTCAGGTGCTGATCGGAGCGCACCAATGATTGATGGATGGGGCAGACGTCTTTATAGGTGGGCAGGTTGTGGTTTGCATCTTTGTTCTGGGCCCCGTTTCAGAAAAAATGGCCGCTCTACCCTGAGTAGAAAGCTGCTACTCTGCATAGTTCTACTTCATTCTGTCATACTCAGCGTTGAACGTGAGCACGAGCATGAAAAAAGTCGTCCTCCTCAGTGGAAACGCAGATAACGTGAATTACCATGGCAATAATAGGAAATAAGCCTGGAAGTGCGCATTTCCCGCGAGTGGAATTAGAAATCTTTAATGAAGGCATATGGAGAATATTGAACCATATGAAACAATGCTGTTGCTGCAGAAAAAGCGAGTTGGCAGCAGAGAATTGTTGAAAAAGTCAATGCATAAGTGATATCAGAGTTATTTGACAAATAATTAAAGCTGTTTTCTCACACTTCACTCATTCAACAGCTGCCTCTGAAAGATTTTCTGCCTCTCCTATTAAAAAGCTGCAGTTGGCATAAAAGTGAAGAAAAGCACAAAGAAATTGTTAAGAACTGAGAGCATCCCCTCGTGTTAGAAAAGCAATGTGCTGCTGAGAATATTGAAATAAATCATTGACAGTGGCGGAAAACGGTAACGCTTGAAAATATTTTAATCCAGAAATGATTTGACATTTAATAGTGGTCTGATCAGCCTCTCCCAACAAAGATTTATGTGGAGTATTTGCTCTCCAGCATACAGGCTCCTCCATAAAAGGACAGGCCTTTCCAAACACTTCCTTGTGCAGATCTCAGCTAAAAAGGCCCAAACAACTCTGCTCAGTAACAGGGTCATTTCATGGAGTAATTTGTTTTATAATTTGACTCAGGGTCAAGGCTTCTGAGCTTTCTTAAATGGACAAGCCAAGGTGTGCAGGAATTTACCCCACAAAATACCCTGTATATCCACTAACCCAGCTTTCTGAAACGGGGCCCTGCTGCATGTCAGCTGTTTGTGTGGCTGTGTGGGATCTGCTTATCTGAGGCCGTAAGTGCTGTTTTTCAATTCAATTCAATTCAATTTTATTTATATAGCGCCAATTCATGAAACATCTCATGGCACTTTACAAAGTCAAATTCAATCAGATTATACAGATTGGTCAAAAATGTTCCTATATAAGGAAACCAGTTGATTGCGTCAAAGTCCCGACAAGCAGCATTCACTCCTGGAGAACCGTAGAGCCACAGGGAGAGTCGTCTGCATTGTCCATGGCTTTGCTGCAATCCCTCATACTGAGCAAGCATGAAGCGACAGCGGAAAGAAAAACTCCCCATTAACGGGAAGGAAAAACCTCTAGCAGAACCGGGCTCAGTATGAACGGTCATCTGCCTCGACTGACTGGGGGTTACAGAAGACAGAGCAGAGACACAACAAGAGAGACAAAAAAAGCACAGAAGCACACATTGATCCAGTAATTTGTTCTACATTAGATGGTAATAGTGGTGATCTGTCTTCCCTGGATGATGTTACAGTTAACAGAACGTCAGACCAGGTGTACCTACTATGAAGAAAAAAGAGAGAGAGCAAAAAGTTAAAAGCTGAAATGACAACAGCCATTTCAATGCAATGCAATGCAAAACTGGAGAACAGTAGAAATCAGTAGAGTGAGAAATATAGGCCCTGATGTCCTCCAGTAGCCTAAGCCTATAGCAGCAAAACTATAGAGATAGCTCAGGGTAACATGAGCCACTCTAGTTATAAGCTTTGTCAAAAAGGAAAGTTTTAAGATTAGTCTTAAAAATAGATAGGGTGTCTGCCTCACGGACCAAAACTGGGAGTTGGTTCCACAGGAGAGGAGCCTGATAGCTAAAGGATCTGCCTCCCATTCTACTTTTAGAGACTCTAGGAACCACCAGCAGACCTGCAGTCTGAGAGCGAAGTGCTCTGTTAGGAACATACGGGGTAATCAGAGCTCTGATATATGATGGAGCTTGGTTATTAAGGGCTTTATACGTTAGAAGAAGAATTTTAAATTCTATTCTTGATTTAACAGGAAGCCAATGAAGGGAAGCTAAAATTGGAGAAATATGATCCCTCATGTTGATTTTCATCAGAACTCTTGCTGCAGCATTTTGGATCAGCTGAAGACTTTGAACTGCATTTTGTGGATTTACTGATAATAAAGAATTACAATAGTCCAGCCTTGAAGTAACAAATGCATGGACTAGTTTTTCAGCATCACCCCTGGACAGAATGTTTTTCAACCAATTTGTACTTTAGCGCTTCATAAATTTGATTGGTTTTTGAGCGCTACACCTGCTGTTTGTTTCTGGAGTGCTGTTGCTCCGCTCACGTTGTCAGCTGCAGTTGAAGTCCTTTGCAGTGCATAGCTTCTGCTGGTTTCTGACCAGCCTTCTTGTTCTACCTCTGTTTTTAAAAAGCAACTCTGTGTATACATTTCTATCTGAGTTCATGCCTGAGGACTACAGCAATATATGTATGGCTTGGTAAATGGCTCGTACTTGTACAGCGCATTTCAATTCAATTTCAATTCAATTTTATTTATATAGCGCCAATTCATGAAACATGTCATCTTATACAATGCTTTATCAATTCTGACGACCCCAAAGTGCTTTACACTGGTCAGTTATTCACCCATTCATGCACACAGTCTCACCCTGATGGTGGTGAGCTGTATTAGTGGCCACAGCTGCCCTGGAGCAGACTGTTAGAAGAGAGGCTGCACAACACCACATGCTTGTCCTAAATCTCACAGCAGAAAATGTAAATAATTTAATGGCAATAAAATTTGAACTCTGAAAGATGTACATGTCTCTCAGTTCTTCCTTAGCAGGACCCCTACTCTGAAATAAAACATACTATACAGCTCTTAAAGAAATTACAAGATTTTTGTCTTTTTCATGTAATCGGGCTAAATTAGTTGAATCTAAACTAAAATAAATTCTTACTGTAATTTGATTATTTTAGTAAGACATGTAATTTGTTATAATCTAGCCTCAGTGCACGTGCGATGTTGCTCACAGAGGTCAAGTGAACGCTCAGACACATAAAAATTAAGGGGAACATTGTCCATAACCACAACATATTTCCAAGCAGGAAACCTCTTTTCCTTTTTATCAATTTTTGTCGTTTCTGTAACAATGGTAGATACTCCCGAATCCAACGTTTCCACAAGAGATTTGAAATGTATTGAATTTGTTTCCACCTTCTTTTATCATGTTTCAGCAGAACTCTTATTAGCTTGATGAACCAAGCAACTGCAGACTTTAATCTTTGCCAATCTGAAAAGAATGCCAATAGTTGAGAAGTGGCATTTGAGCTGATGACTTGTATTGGCGAAAGGATTCTGTTTTACTTCTGGGTCATCAGTAGTTATACTGAAATCCATTGGAGTCTTTAGCCAAGTCTCTTCAGCTTCCCAAAAAATGTAGGACTTCCCATCCATTTATGGTTCAATAGGCTGTTAACTTTAAACCCACGGGAAGCATCATATGCAGGTTTTAAAGATGAATGCCATGTCTCCACTGTTCAATTTCCGTGCTCTGATTGTTGTAACCATTGTAGCAGCAAACCCGAAATCCAGCCGAACACAGAGTTACGTCAAAAAAGGGTTTAATGAAAAAGGTGACAGACCTGGAGATACTGGTGTTACCAGTCTTGAGACGATGTAGGTGGAGTACACATGAACTGAAAAAAACACGGCGGCCGAGCATGAGTAATGTGATATGATATGATGTGAGGTGACGATCTGGTAGTGAGTGGGCGAGAGAGGCAGGCATAAGAAGGCTGGGGAACAGGTGAGCACTGATTAGTGATAGCAGGTTGAACTGGTCTGGGCCGATGACTGAGCTGACTGGAGACTGAAGTGTGCACAGGGAGGTTTTCACTGTTTTACTATGATCCATGCTATAGCGATGAATCTGAACCTTCTGCACTTGAATTTTAAGTTCATTAAGAAGCTTTTCAGAGCAGAAGTTATCTGTACTCCCTGGATCCAGAAAGGCATAAGTTTTAAAAAGTTCAGTTCCCTTTGATCTCCTGTATGACCAAAAGTAGAAGAGGTTTTACAGCCCTTTGACGCTTGATCCAATTCACTCAGTTGAACTTTTTCCTTCTGTTCAATATGCAAAATGCTGGGATGCCTTTGACTGCAATGTTTGCAAGTGATGTGCTTATCACAGGTTTTACTTAAATGTCCTGTGTTAAGGGAGCCAAAATATAAACTTGTCCTTCAGAAAGTCTAGTTTTTCCTCGTGTGACTTTTTTCCTAATCGTCAACATTGTTCCAATAGATGTCCATCCTGTGCACAATACAGACATGAAATGAAGCTTGATTTGTTAACAGACACTTAATTTTTGAGAGGAGATAGCATACATTCATCATTAACAGAAACGTGGGCCAAGAACCTGTTTCTTTTAAAGTGTGACTTTAATTGAGGTTTGCTAGGTCTTGTGACTCCTCTAAAAGGTTGTATGTCCTGTATGTCACCAAAAACTGGATCGGATATAATCCTAATCTGAGCCAACAATATCTGGAAAACATGCTATTTGACCTGTTCCGTCAAAAAATCCCATTTGCCTTTGTTCTCCATTTTTCTCTCAGTTTAAAAGGTTCTTATGTTAGCTGCCATGCTTAACTCCTCCAAATACTGCAATTCCTTCATTGCATTGCAACATTCATGAAGGAACAGCCCAAATGCTTTCAATGCATTAGCATCTTCCCTTTTAATGTCTAGCAAAAAGGTGACTTTTTCCATGTAGGCTACAGCAACGTTAAATTCATTGGCAAACGTTCTTTGAGAAGTTGCTTGGCCACAGCATACCCCTTTTGCAGTCATGTGAAGGCAGCTGCATATGAGGTCTCTTGGTCACCCCTGGTGTACTGTTCAAGGTAGAACAAGCAGTCTCCTTTGCAACTGGTCTTTGCCGCCACACAGTGTTCAAATGGTTTTGTAAAGGAGTGGATCTCCATCATAGACAGGAATTTCTTGATGTGGAAGTAAGTGGCTTGTTTGCATTTCAACCAGAAGAGCTGTTATGTCATTCTGTTGTTTCAATATGGAAGAACAGTCCCATTGGAATCTACCTTTTTTTTAACACTGAATTTTAAACACTGATTTTTTTAACACTGAATTTTAAAAACTGAATTTTTTAACACTGAATTTTAAGCACTGAATTTTTTTAGACATTGAATTCCTTACACTGAATTTTAATCTGGTAAAAATTCACCAGCAAAAAATTCACCTGCGAAAATTCAGCTGCAAAAATTCAGCAGCAGAAATTCAGCTACAAATGTGACTTTCGGTGAGCTCAAGCCAAAGCAATCTACGCTCGATAGAGTCGAGCAGCTTCTAGCCAATGAAATTAGCTCATTTGGTCACGTGACACTACGGTTGGGCATAGCTTTGTTCCCGGCTGAATAGAGCTGAATGAGGAGTTTTTCTACTTAAACAGATATGATTACAACACGTCAGGTAGCTAATATACAGCCATTTGAGTTTTCCATGTAATCGGACTGGGTGAAACAACTGAGCCAATCACAGCTAGAAGAAGCGGCCGGCGGCCGACTGCTTCTTCCGGATCAAACCATGAGCCTTGGCAGACAGGGGTGCTGTACTAGTTGTGATTGGCTCAGTTATTTCATCCAGTCCGATTAGATGAAAAACTTTAATGGAGATCTATTAGTAGCTATCTGATGTTTTGTAATAATATCTATTAAACAAGAAAAAGTCCTTATTTCACCTAATTTTCAACGGAAATCCGGAGACAGTGAGTTGACGGTTTTCTGTGCGAGACTTCCGGCGGGTAACTTCCTGTCTATGGCGAGCTTGCTGAAAAACGACTCATGCAGCTACTTCATCTCAAATTACTCGTAAATATGACTTTGAAGAAGACTGGAATCGTTTGTACGGTTAGAGGTTGTCATAATAACTGGTATAAAAGAAAGGTTTACATGGAGTGTTTTGATCTTTAACCGTGAACTTCCTTCAGCCGAAGAATGAGAAATCCCTTTGCCTGTGGTTAAAAGCTTTAAGTCTGAAGAAACCACCGAAGCGACTGTATTCTTTTCATTTTGTAGACAAAAGACCGATAGAAGACCAACGATGCCAGAAAAGTGGCTGGGTTACGAAGTTGCATTAAAAACTCCAAGGTGATAAAGAGGAGAGCAGACAGGTAAGCTAAGGGATGTTTACATCAGCCAACTTTGACTCTTAACTCCTTAGTTTGTATCCATATTGATGAAACATATACTCTCACGTGAAGACAGCCGTCTTTTAACGTTGTTCTCTCTGTAAATTATTATCTGGATATTTTTACAACTCTGCAAATAGGTATGGAATTCCGTTTCTAAAGTTAGACAATGAAAGATTTACAGCAAAATATATTTAGCCTGTCATAAGAGATAAAAGGCAGGGTTCATTTTTCATTTCTGTTATTCATAAATCTTTAAATTAGTCACAGTTCCAGATGAAATATTTAAATAACAAGCTTAATATTTAGCTCCAAAGTAAACTTTAGTTTATAAACTAAACGTTTACTTTGGAGTTAAATATTTAATTTGAAAACTAAATGCTTGTTTGCAGTGTAATACTTAGTTTACAAACTAAACATTTAGCTGTGTAATTAAATATTGAGTTTGGTACTGTGACATTTACACATGTTTAACATGGTGGAAATCTGACTTTAAAAATTGTCGTGAGATAGGTTTCTGTTGTATATCTACAGTAATGGTAGTTCGGCTTCCTGACCACTGGGGGAGCTCTAGGAAACTAGAGTGATATAGGTTCGAAGCAGAAGAGTTGTATGTTGTTACCACATGCTTAAAGAAAATGAATGGAAGCATCGCTTTCCAAATGGGACAACTTCTTCTGTCTTTCCTCATAACATGACAAAAATGAAAACCCGTTTTTTTCCTATTATGACAGTAAAGAACCCAAAATATTGCTGTTATATCTTCACTGTGTAACCTTACAAATGGCATCCCAGATACTAACTCAGGGTGTTTGTAAAAACTGGAAGTTTTATGAATACCTGAATGAGTAATGATACAAGTGCTGGTCTATTAGCTTGGTGTTAACATAGTTTTAAGTAGTATTGATATGTTTAATGCTGTCTGCTAAACTGTGGTCTTGTGTTTGACAGATGACAGCCACTGTGATGCAGAGGCTGACCGGACCGCTCCATAATCAGAGTCACCTATGAATAAAAATGCTGACACTACAGGCACTGATGATCACACCTAGGAGAAAAGAAGAAGAAGAATGTATGTGGCAGGGAACACGCTGGCTTCCTGGAGTATCTTGGTCCTGGCGATGAAGTGACGGCATACAGAGACTTTACCATCAGAGATCTGCTGTTTGAGAGGCGATTTAACCTTGTTCTACCAGCATTCACCCATAAAAGGAGGACGGTTGTCTGATGAGGATGTAACTGCCACAAGGATTGCAGATGTCCACATACATGTGGAAAGATTATCAGGAGGCTCAAGGTTCTCACAATAATCTCCCAGACTGTAACCATCAGCTCGTATATAAAATGGACAAAATCTTTTGAATCTGTTTAGCCCCTGTGAACATGCAGGGGGAATCATCCACGAGGATGCTGATTGAGCGGAGAAGTTTACATGTCAAAAAGATCCTGATTAGTTATATTGTACTGTAAATCAGTGGAATTAAAATACACTAGAATGTGTTTTGGATCTGTGCTTTTAAATATTACTTTGTTTAGCACCTTGAGGTTTTACATTTTGGAATAAATTTTTCATTTTTAATAACTTAAGTATTGTATATCCTTATTTTCAGACTATTCAGATGTTTACATATACAAAAATTGTGTCCAACTAAAATGTGTACTATTAAATTTCACTATCCATTTGACTTGGTAATTTAATTTGTATTTATTAATACTTTGATCAAGTGGATGTTCTCCTAAGAACATGACAATCTAAAGTGTATCTTATGTACATAAACTGGCAAGAAGATACAATATTTCATTTATTAAATTTATTAATTTATGAAATTTCTTTACATTAAATGTAATTAAATTTCACTTTTAAAATGGTAAAACGTTAAGTTTAAACATTTCACTTATAGCATATTTGTAGGCCATTTAATTCTTTGTGGTGCAGGAAACATCCATCATTCAGCCTTTTGGGGATGGCGCTGCTCATCTGCTCAGGACAATCCAGTCAGACCACAGCAAACTGCACCTTTTAACAAAATTAAAGTAATTATTTATAGTACAGTCCTTGGTGTCATATTTATATAAAAATATGAAATTAACAAATATCAGGAAGGTAAGTAGAAAATATGGATAGTATATATAGTGATAACTATAAACTATCCATATTTTTCTACTTACTTTCCTAATATACATCCAAATTGCCATTAAAGATTAGACTGTTATGGATTAGAATGGTGTGCTTACCTTTACAGACAGGAAGAGGTGGTGTGCCGACAGAATATTACCCAAATTTTAATGACCTTAAGCAGCATCAATGAACCAGAAATCAGACTTTCACTTATCTGGAAGGATGCACAAACTGTTGATTAGAAAATAAAAACGTTATACATACACCAAATTTTATTTCACAAATGCTTTAAAGCCAATGTTTTCATTAGCTCTTTAACCCTGATACCCTAACATATAAACTAGAAATAAAGTTACAGCTTCATTCTAAAGCTAACTTACATTTTAACGTGACAAGCTTGCATCAAGAGCTTTAAAACCACACATCAGATTGGTACAATCTCAAACTTCAAGTCAGTCGTTTGAACGTTTTAATATCCAATTATAACATCAGTTCAATCCCAAACATTTAGCACTACTATCTTTGTAACATTAACTGACCAGCAACCAGTCACAACGAGGCAACAGCTGGTATGTTTTTGACTCAGACCATTCATTAACCTACCGTCCATAAGTCCCCGCTGCATGACAGAAGGACTTCCCCTGGAGCCGCAGCACCAGAGCACTCCGGTAATGCTGGTTGATGTAGTCAAGATCCAGCAGAGTGAACGTCGGATTTGCTTTGGCTTGAATGGCCATCAGCCTCCATGAATACCAGCTTATCCATGTTGCTATTTATTAACTCCGTGCCAACTTTTCCACTGCGGAGGTTCGGCTCGGTACATTGGCATTGCAGAGCCGTCCGGACCAAGTGACGACACAAAATGGTTAAACATTTCCTCGTTCGTTATATGAGGCCACTTCTTCATGTCTTCCTATCAGTCATGAATAGTTTGAGGCTGTGGCACTGACCTGTCACTTCGATTGCTCTGCAATTTTTGACAATGTTGCGACAGTTAATAATTTCAATCAAGCTAATGTTATTTTACCTAGGGAAGCACTGAAACGGAAGTTTCCTGGCCGTTGTGTCACGTGACCAAATGAGCTAACTTCATTGGCTAGAAGCTGCTCGACTCTATGGAGTGTAGATTGCTTTGGCTTGAGTTCACCGAAAGTCACATTTGCAGCTGAATTTCTGCAGCTGAATTTTTGCAGCTGAATTTTCGCAGGTGAATTTTTTGCTGGTGAATTTTTACCAGATTAAAATTCAGTGTAAGGAATTCAATGTTTAAAATTCAGTGTTTAAAATTCGGTGTTAAAAAAAAGGTGGATTCCAATGAGACTGTTTTTCTTCCATATTTCAACACATTGTAGAGGTTTCTTGCAGGTTGATTCTGATTTGATGGAAGCGGCGTGTTTTCAGTGGCAGTATTGGTTTATAGTAAAATAAAAGTGTCTTAGGAGTAGCAGCAGCTATTTTGGTGTCCAACTCAAGCTGTTCCTTTTTTCTCTTTAAAAGGTGTTCCTGCTCCTCCAGTGCATGCTTTTTCGTTAAAGCAGCTACACAAGCCAATAGTGCAGCCCTTTCTGCTTCTGCCTTTACTTGTTCAGCCAGTGTTGAAGCTTTACTGCTTGAGAAGGAACTTGTTATAGAAAAACCCCTTTGGCTTCCGATTCCCCTGGAAGATCTTAAGGAAACATTTGAAATGCTGTCATATAGTTCGATACCATCTTTTTGGATACAGGTTGCAGAAGGCTCCAGTTAGCCCTGAAATGATCCACAACTCCCCCACATGGATGGGATTTCACATGTGGGACTCCCTCGCCTTTGCCTCGACTGGTATCACAAGGAATTGAAGGACCTGGGGAGTCTTTGCGCAGACCTCTGACTCTATGCCTTCTTTCCACAGGATAGTTTTGTGCATTTCTTTTGAATCTTGCAAGGTGGATATAGGATTCTTCAATTAAATTTCCCTGTTGGAAGGCTTTGACTTTTAAACAGTCGTTATTTCTTTAATGATCTTTACAGTGTAATTTCATCTAAATCAACTTAGTCAAAAAAAAAAGAAGTAGATGATTTTAATAAAAGTTCTGCTTTAAAAATGTCCACGAACTTCACAAATTAAAAGAAGTGTTAAGTAAGGTTCTGTAACTGAGACAAAATAAGTTGTTTGTTAAACCTTCACTGATCTTCAGAATCAGAATCAGGTTTATTGCCAAGTAGGTTTGCACTTACAAGGAATTTGACTTGGTGTTGATGGTGCAGCCATCTGATTCTGTATATATATATATATATATATATATATATATATATATATATATATATATATATATATATATATATATATATATATATATATACAGAATCTAGAGCTATATACACAGTATACACAGGCTCTGGGCCTTGTTGATAAGGCCGGTAGCAGATGGGAAGAAACTGTTCTTGTGACGTGAGGTTTTGGTCCTGATGGACCGCAGCCTCCTGCCAGAGGGAAGTGTCTGAAATAGTCTGTGGCTGGGGTGCGAGGGATCAGCCACAATCTTCCTGCACGCCTCAGAGTCCTGGAGGCGTACAGGTCCTGGAGAGATGGAAGATTGCAGCCAATCACCTTCTCTGCAGACTGGATGACACGCTGCAGTCTGCTCTTGTCCTTGGCGGTGGCACCAGCGTACCAGATGGTGATGGAGGAGGTGAGGATGGACTCAATGATGGAGGAGTAGAACTGCACCATCATTGTCCTTGGCAGGTTGAATTTCTTCAGCTGCCGCAGGAAGTACATCCTCTGCTGGGATTTCTTGGTGAGGGAGTTGATGTTCAGCTCCCACTTTAGGTCCTGGGAGATGATAGTTCCCAGGAAGCGGAAAGACTCCAGAGGGTGATGGGGGTAGCTGGGGCTGAGTTCTTCCTGAAATCCACAACCATCTCCACTGTTTTTACAGCGTTGAGCTCCAGGTTGTTCTCCCTGCACCAGGTCACCAGATGGTCAGTCTCCCACCTGTAGGCGGACTCGTCACCATCAGAGATAAGTCCGATGAGAGTGATGTCGTCCGCGAACTTCAGGAGCTTGACAGACTGATGACTGGAGGTACAGCTATTGGTGCACAGTAGTGATGGGTAGATGAAGCGTCATGAAGCATTTCGACACGTTGCCAAACTGTATTGATACTGTGCCGATACTGTGTCACTGAATACTGACACCTGCTGGACCTTAAAAATCCCTACAGGCAACCTATTTGACAGACAACTGACACTGATTTGATGACCTAGTATACACAATAATACAATTTAAGGCATTGTATGTTGTATGTATTATTTTATATTTTCATTTACATTTTAAATATCTTTGTGAATCTGTATCATAATGTAATAACCTCTAAGTAAACATGTTGTGAATGAGGATGCTTGTGGATTGGCATTTTTTTTTTTTTTTTTACAAATTTTTATTCAAAAAGAAGTTGTTTCAACTGTCAGGGTGCAGTTTTGCATGCTGCACCCTGAGCATTTCCCGGCTCCTTCTTCTCCAGTGCAGCCCTGATTAGACTATGATCAGTCACACCTGTGAGGCTGCAATCAACCACGGACTCGCTCCACCTGCTCACCCTGCTATAAAGGCCTACCTTTTTGTTTGTTCTTCGTCGCCGGATCGTCTTCAGTCCTCACTTACACCACGCCTGTCAAGTCCAGTACTCTCATTGCTGTGCTGCTGGATCTCTGCCCTATGTCCTGGAAACTCTCTCGTCTGCACCTCTGGTTCCGCAGCAGCCCAGCGTCTCCAGGAACTCTCTCTGTTGTCCTGTGGAATTTACTGCAGCCTCTGCGTCCTAGGAACTCTCTCTGTTGCTCATTTGGATTTACTGCCGCCCCTGCGTCCAAGGAACTCTCTCGTTGCTGCACCTCAGGTTCTTCAGCAGCCCTGGTACCTCCAAGAACTCTCCTCATGATCCTGCTCGGATTCCTGTCCGGCGTTCTCCAGTTTCCTCCAGTCAGCCTGCTCCTGCACTGATCAACTCCAGTCCAGTAACTAGTGATGGTGAGATGAAGCCTCATGAGAGGCATTGAACCACTTGAGCCAACTGGTTCGAGAAAGGGTTCATTTCTTAAAGCTTCATGTGCACACGAAACCACCTACTGGCCAGGTGTATAATCACAGCCAGCTGTATCTTAACACGTGTGATGCATTGAATTTTTGTCTATTATGACTCTTGGGAATGACTTCACAAAAGGTGTAGGACGAAATAATTTGTCTACATAAATTTTGTATACACAGGTGTATAATAAAACATTGTTTGAATGTATTCTCTGTGTGTAATTATTCCCAAAATAGTAGTGACGTGATATGGCATGGTGTATAATAATGTTTTTCTGTGACTCTAGAAAAATGGCATGGGCTTAATCAGGCAGAGGACAGTGAAAGTGCTTGTGGAACTAGGGAGGGGGTAATGAATAGGCTGATGCTTGTGTAACTTGGATGATTTCATGCATTTTCATTAAGAAACAACAATTTCTCCACAGTTTTTGGTTTCAAATGATTTCTCTTTTTTGATACTACTTCTCCAGCCTTTGAAAAGACACGCTCACACGGCACAGATGATGCTGGGGTGCATAAATAAATAAGTGCAAGTATGTACAGATTGGGGTACTGTGACCAGTGATTAGCCCAGTACTATACGGTCCCATATTTTCCCCTCAGCAGCAACACTGAAGCACACAGAGGTTCCCGCTGCGTCTTTACGCACGATCCAGCTGCTGATGTCTCCTCTCTTTTCAGCTCAATGCAATTCTAGACAGTAACAGTTTATAACACAGGGCACAGATGATGCTGGAGTGCAGAGAAATTGTAATGAAAGGCAGAAGAGGTTTGGACAGACTGTCTTTTGGTTTTTCCAGTATATCCTATATAGGATCCTGGGACCCTCTGCTAAGTATCTATGCACCTCCTGGATGGCATCATCTGTGGCACTTTGGGTCTGCCTGCCCACTTCGATGTCAAGATGTTGCCAAATGTAATCTAAAAAGAATTATCTGCCGCAAACTCGCTTTTTCAGCAGCAACGGCATTGTTTCTTATGGTTTAATATTGTCCATATGCCTTCTTTATAGATTTCTAATTCCACTCACAGGACATGAGCACTTCCAAGCTTATTTCCTGTCGTTGCCATGGTGAATCACATTATTTGCGTTACATTGATCGGGCTTTTTTTCATGCTCGTTCTCATGTTCAACTCATGGTTGATCGGACGCTGTGTTTAGTTACCTGACTGATGATATCTGTTCTGAAACTGGAAACGCTGAGTATGACAGAGTGATGTAGAACTACTCAGAGTAGCAGCTTTCTAGTCAGGGTAGATCAGCCGTTTTTTCTGAAACGAGGCTCAGAACAAAGACGCACAGCGCAACCTGCCCAACCCATCAATCAGTGGTGCGCTCTGATCAGCACCTGGTGCTCACAGAGCGGGCTGTGGTACACCATAACACCAGAGTTGCAAAATGGTAAAAAAAATAATAACTTGGTTTATTAATATTTTGTTTACAGTTCCGCTTGGATGTTATTTACTGCGCAGCATAGCTTTGCTCTGCGCGCTGAATCCAGATGCTGTGCGCGAATGCGCACGCGCGCAGCTTAGAGGGAACAGTGCTTTGGGGCGTCAGTCAGTTCAAAACAGTTCCTGTATCGGTCACATGACTTTCCCATAGCGATACGCGCATCAACACGGGTGTTGCTCTATCAGCTCGACGCATGCACCGACGCATCGGCGTTGCCGGACCCATCACTAGTGTACAGGGAGAAGAGCAGAGGAGAAAGAACACAGCCCTGAGGGGAACCAGTGCTGATGAGCTGTTTGTCAAAGTCATGTTTTCCCAGCTTCACGTGCTGCTTCCTGTCAGACAGGAAGTCTGTAATCCACCTGCAGGTGGGAGTCAGGCACACTCAGCTGGGAGAGCTTCTCCTGAAGCAGAGCTGGGATGATTGTGTTGAAGGCAGAGCTGAAATCCACAAACAGGATCCTGGCGTAGGTTCCTGCAGAGTCCAGGTGCTGGAGGATGTAGTGAAGGGCCAGGTTGAAATGGTCGTCTGCAGACCTGTTGGCTCTGTAGGCAAACTGTAGGGGATCCAGGAGGGGGTCAGTGATTTCTTTTAGGTGTGAAAGCACAAGGCGCTCAAAGGACTTCATAACCACAGAGGTCAGGGCGACGGGTCTAAAGTGATTAAGTCCTGTGATCCTTGGTTTCTTTGGAACAGGGATGATAGTGGAGGATTTGAAGCAGGTTGGCACGTGACATGTCACCAGTGAGGTGTTAAAAATGTCTGTGAACACTGACATCAGCACAGCTGATCAGCACAGTGCTTCAAGGTGGATGGAGAGACAGAATCTGGTCCAGCAGCTTTCCGGGGGTTCTGTCTTTTGAAGAGTTTGTTAACATCTCTCTCGTGTATGGAAGGAGTTGACACTGAGATGTGTGGAGGGGAGGAGGGGTGGGACTTTAAGGTGGGTATTGTAAGAGGTGCCCAGGCCCCAGGTGAGGTGGGGGAGGTGTCGTGGGGGGTGGTTGCAGGACTGTCCCTTTGTCTGTCAAAACCACAGTAAAAGTGAAAAGGCTAAGAAAAGGCAGAAAAATAGAGCATTAATATAGAAGCAGCTCAATAGCATTTTTGTCCCTTGTGTTTAGTAAAATGTCTGGTTTTACACCACTGCTAAAATGTCCTTCTTTGTCTATCTTTTAGATTCACATGAAGACCATGCCTGCTGCCATGTATCGTCTGCTGACTGCTCAGGAGCAGCCTCTCTACATTTGATAAGCCTTTCTAACTTTAAACTCAACCCTGAAGTCAAAGCCTTTCAGTACTGCTTACTACATACATTTAGTTCACATGTTAAAAAGCTTTTTTGTCCTTTGGAGGCTTAAAACCAGAAATTATTCATCTGTATTTACTACGGCTTTTGTCTTTTGGTTTGGAAAGGATGATTGCACTTTATTGAATGTAACCTTCCAGTGGCACAAAAGCCTTGATTTGTCCTCTTTGTGATCTGATGTTGATGTTTGAAGACTTTAATATAAAAAAAGATATGGTATTATGGTATTCCTTTACTGTTTAGGCAACCACAACAATTGTAGTTTAAAAAATAAAAAGTTATCTTGATTCAATTCAATTTTATTTATATAGCATCAACTCACAACACGTCATCTCAAGGCACTTGAGATGATGTGCTTTCTAAGGAAACCCAGCAGATTGCATCAAGTCTTGACAAGCAGCATTTACTCCTCCTGAAAGAGCGTAGAGCCACGGTGGATAGTCATATGCATTGTTGATGGCTTTGCAGCAATCCTTCACACTGAGCATGCATGGTGGAGAGGAAAACTCCCCTTTAACAGGTGGAAAAACACACATTGATCGATGAATCTTTTCTGTGTTAGCAAGGCAGTTCATCTGTTCCCCTGGATGGTGTCAAAACTCACAGAACACCAGACCAGATGTACCTACTATGAAGAGAAAAACAGAAACAGACAGAGAAAACATTTAAGTTAAAAGCTGAAATAACAACAAATGATACAAAATTGGAGAATAGTAAGAGAACTTAGCAGAGTGAGAGTAATAGATCTCAATGTCCTTCATCAGCCTAAGCCTACAGCAGCATAACTACTGAGATAACCTAAGCCACTCTAACTATAAACTTTGTCAAAAAGGAAAGTTTTAAGCCTAGCCCTAAAAGGAGAAAGAGTCTGTCTTTTGGACTATTCTTGATGTAACAAGAATCCATTGAAGGGAGGCAAAAATAGGAGAAATATGATTTCTTTTTCATTTTCATCAGAACTCTTGCTGCAGTGTTTTGACTCAGCTGAAAGCTTTGAACTACATTTTCTGGACTTCCTGGTAGTAAAGAATTATAATTGTCCAGGACTAGTTTTTCAGTGTAATTCCTGGACAGAATATTTCTTATTTTGTCAACATTCTGGGGTGACAAAATATGGGATTTAAATGAAATGCCCTGGTCAAAAGTAACAAGCTTCTTTTCAAAGAAGATATAACATGGTCTTGCCAGATGGAAATCCATACCAATTTCACTTATGGGAAGGGTTGCTTCAATAAAAATTATGGTTTTACCTATAAATAATTAGTTATTCTCAATTATTCAAAATAAACCATCATTTGGTAGGTTTAAATCTCTGGACTCCACCCTATCTAAATTTCTTGGAAAGATAAACACCCACCCCCAGTATTAGCTTGAAGATGCTACAGAAGAATAAAAAATAAAGGAGGACTAGATCTGCCTAACTTCCATCACTACTTCTTAGCAAATAGGCTACAATACAACTCAAAATGGTTACACCATAATCCCTTAGATGAGCTCTGGCTAGACACAGAACAGAAAATATGTGGTGATATCAAGATTTCTGATTTGCCATTTATTAGCTCAAACATAAGACGGCATGCATGCTGTAAAATATCAATATCAGTTCTTCTCTGACAGCATGGTGGGAGTTTCTTGAAATGAAAGGAGTCATCATTAAATTATACCGGACACTGTTTAAACATGATGATTCAATATCTCTTCCTATTATGAAATGGGAAGTGGATTTATCAGTCAGATACTCCTGGTATCAGATATGTTTAACAACTTTTAACATGACTAGAAACCAAATTTACAACTAATACAACACAGAATCCTTCAAAGAGTACACTATACAGGTCAAAGATTATTCAGGATGGGTTTTGCACAATCTAAAATCTGTTGACAATCCACAGGCAATAATCCTGGCAATTATATTCATGCACTGTGGTTATGTTCACCTGTTCTTAGGTTCTGGGGCCAGATATGTGAGGACATAGTGCCTGGGATGTAAAATTTCACATTCCCACTCAGTTTGCCTGCTGGGTAACTTTGATGATAGCACTTTGGGGGGGAAGAAATTGATTTGCATGGCTTTCACTACCCTATGTATCGCTAAGAAAACTATCCTCATGAATTGGAAAAGCAAAATAATTCTCAGTATTATTCAGTATAGTGATCTTTTGTTGGATCATATTAGTCTTGAGACAGCATCTGCCTCAACATCAGATATATCTCTCTGCGCCCCTTTGAATGACTCCATTACCTAGTGGGAGTGGGGCGCTGTTGGATGTGTCCTGTGTGGCGTGGTAGCTTATTTGGGGGGTTCCTGGGTCTTGGGGGTCTGAGGGGCTCCCGCAGTGGTGTGTATGGTGGGTCTGGCAGCGTGGTCTGTGGTCCCTGCTGTGGTCGGGCTTTGGGGCCTCTGGGCTGGCTCTGGTGGCTACTTGCGATGATCCATCCTGGTGGGTTCTGCACTGGTGGAGACGTGGGTTACTGGTCTGTTATCTGTGCTGCTCCTGGGGGGGGGGGGGGGTCTGTAATCGGTCTGGGGCTCAGGTTCCTGGGTGTGTTGCCCTTGGGCGGGTGTCCTGGCGGGGCCTCAGGAGCTTTGGTTCTGTAGAGTATGTTGCTGGGGGTTTGGGCCGGTGTGTGCCCTGGTGTCTGGCCCTATCCTGGGCCTCTGGTGCGCTCTTGCGGGCCTTGGAACCTGTCAAGCTGAAGGGGGTATGGACATTAACATCTCATGGCAGATACTCTCCTCTTCATGGAGTGCAGGGGTTGCTTGGATGGCTCTGTGTCCGGCTCGTCTCGGTCCTGGTTCATGGTGGCTCTCGGTGCTGATTATATCTGGGAAACAGGGGTCTGCATGGTTCGGGTGGGCTGGCTGGCTGACTAGAGGTTTCTTTTCTCTCATTCTTCTCCCCGGACCATCCTGACCATCATTTGGGGGATTGAGATGGTCCCGGATGGTATCTCTGGCCCCACAGACTATGGCGGTGCGGATAGAGGTGCCTCCCACTCCGGGCAGGTTTCTGGAGAACGAAGTCAGCAGGGGAGCTGGCTTCCAGGGAGGGCATGTTGTTCCCCAGTCATTCCTACCCATTTCCGGATGCCTCCCTCTGCCTGTTCCATCACACCGCCACACATGTAGGACTTCGGGGGTGAGGACATCATTGAGGAGTGAGGAGAATTTCCTAGCCCCACTTTCTTGTGAAGTCCTTGGCCCTGATTTTATTGTACATCTTGGACACTTTAATTTATAACATTCTCACAACGCACATATGTAGGGGATTAATTAGGGGAGGGAGGGCTGATTGTGTAGGCCTCACCCCTGGTGGCTTCCTCTGCCCTCATTCGCATTTAGACATTGAGGGTTCTGGGTGGTGGTGCGTGGGGGTTGTTCTGGCACCGGCTGCCACTGGCGGTTGGCTTCACCAGGCACCCCCAGTTTTAAATGCACTTGAGAACAACATGCAACAACATGACAACAGCTCGGGGGCTTTCTCACACCCTGTTCTCCGATTGCCATCCAGGTCCTGGAGGAGCAGCAGTCCACCTGGTCGGGGTCTGGACTGGGGATGGCCGCTGTGCTGGGGGTCGGCTGGGGCTTCTGCTCTACCCCCGGATATGGGAGTAGGGCTTAGGTATAAAAGGCATGATGTGGGGGAGGCAGCACCTTAGGGTTCATGGGGTGGGCTCTGGTTGGCTGGGTCGTTCGGTTCATGTTGGCCCCGAGGGTCGTCTGGGCTGGGATCGGGATTGGGGGTTAGGGCTGGAGAAAGCCAAGGTAAGGCAAATTTATCTGTATAGCACATTTCAGTCCAAAGACAACACAAAGTGCTTTACATGATTTAAACAGGAAAATAAGTCTGAAGACTCATGGAGTGTACCAGACCTTTTTTGTCTGGAAAGGTTTCCAACACTCTGCCTAAAAGCCAAGACCCTCGTGGAGCCACCGGATCCATTACAATAACTATATCCCCAGGAACAAAATTTCTCTTCTTTTGGTTCCATTTTTGCCACTCTTGCAGTAAAGGGGGGATACTCTTGTATCCATCGTTTTTCAAAACAAATCCGCAAGATATTGGACTTGTCGCCATCTCCTCTTCACATACATGTCATCCTTGTTAAATAATCCAGGTGATAAAACTGGCTTCCCTTTCATCAGGAGAATGTGGTTAGTAGCGAGTGGTTCCAGATCAGTGGGATCATCATAGGGGTTGACTATTCAATATAGCCTCAACCTCGCACAAAACTGTCTGCAATCCATCATCATCCAATGTTTGAAGATGTAACACAGAGGTTAGAATCTTTCTCACCATTTGGATAAGACGCTCCCAGACTCCAACAATGTGATGCTACAAGTGGATTAAAGTTCCATTTGATACCATGTTGCAATAATACCTTTTGTATCCAGTTATGGTTTAAAGATTCAAGTGCTTCCCTCAGCTCTTTCTTTGCTCCCACAAAATTTGTACCATTATCTGAGTGAATTGAAGACACTTGTCCTCTTCAACTGATGAACCTTCACAAAGCATTAATACATGCATCAGTATCCAAAAATGAAGCAACATCCAGGTGAACAGCTCTGCTTGTACACAGGTAAAGATTACCCCGTAACGTTTGCAGACGCTTCTTCTTCTTCTCACTTCCAAAGGACCAAAATAATCCACTCCTACTGTAATGATTGTGGCACTGGAGCTGATTCTGCTCACTATTCACACTCCTGTCCAGTCTCCACCCCTCTGCAATCAACTTCTACTGGCTTCACCTGTCTCCACCTGAATAAAAGTTCCGTCCAAGTCAGTCTCCAGTGCCAGATCGTTTTCGACCCTTGTGTGAGTAACTTTCCAGCGTTGTATCTACCTGTCTGTCCTAGTACTTGACCCCGACCTGTAACCAGTGTTTTTCAGCCTGCCTGTTCCTAGCCTGTTTCTGCCTGCCTGGTCCCCTGTCTCCTGGAACCCCTACCCTTGGACTGCCTCCTAGTGAACCGGATTTTGGATTTGGACCTGGACCCCCCGCTTGGATTTCCCCCGTGTACTTCGCTTGGTTTGCTGGATTCCCCGATACTGGACCTGGATTGCCTTGTGACAAACGCCCCCTGGAAAGCCCCAAATCTGACTGACTTCCTCCTCAGCCGCTCAACGGCTTTAGTCTCCCCAGCGGACGGATTCAGCTCCCGTGGCAGTTCGTCTGCACTGCCCCGCTCTCCTGATTACAAGGTCAGTTCCTTACAGAGTCTTTCCACTCACCTCGTGACTGAGACTAACCCTGTTGAGACTAACCCTGTACCTTCGCCTTCAGGAGTTTCCAGCAAGTTAGCGCGAGTCGAGAGAGAGCCGAAGCGCGCTGCAGCCGCGAGAGCCGAAGCGCGCTGCCCAGGATTAAAATAAACCTTCATAAAACGTACTGACCTGTTGTGGTGAATCTTGGATCCAGTTTTTGTTTCATTACACCTACATGTGTAAAGGGAGGGAGGTTTGGGAGGAGTCTTTCCTGCGGCAGATCCGCCATCTTCTGCTCACCCAACTTTCCTTTGAGTCGTCTGCATAAACTGCACTGTGATATAATTTTTCTCACAGCTGATGTGGCATTTGTTATCCAAAATCTTTTTTGCAGTCTTGACAGTGTATGATTTCTGCCGCTATGACCGACTTGTTGGTGCATGTATCTTAAAATTAGTGTGGAAATGTGTTGTTCTTTTGACAAGATGAGTGGATGCTTTGTTTCTTCTGGTAAAGCTGACTTACTCAAGCGGCCTCCAATTCTCAAAAGTCCATCTTCCAGATATGGGTCTAGTTTGTAAACAGACCTGTGTTTTGGTACAGATTTTCCTACTGATAGGGCAGCAACCTCTTCTTGGAACCTTTTCTGTTGACTATAGCGCATAATGGACATTTCAGCATCCCAGAGATCCTCAACTGACAAGGTTCGATTTATTACTTCTTGTGCCCTCTTCATCACATGTGATTTCTCTGCACTCATGTTAAAAGTATTCAGCTCTTTTCTTTTTTGTTTCAACTGCAGAAGAACCTTTTTCCATTTAATAAACCATGCAACCGCCACCTTAAGTTTACCCCAATCTGAGAAATATAAAAGGAGCTGATCTGTAGCGTTAGGAGTGAGTGTGAGTGATGATGTTCACTGTGACATATCTTTATTTAACCTTAACATCTTTAGCAGGAATTGTGGCTTCAACATCATTTGAAGGCCAATCACGCATTGGTTGAAGCAGAAACTTTGGGCCTTCAATCCAACTTCCTCCTTTTAACACATCTCCCACCTTCATTCCACTGGAGGCACAATCTGCAGGATTAGCTTTAGTATTTATGTACTTCTTTTGCGATACATGAGTTGCATCTCTGATGGTTGACACCCGATTCGCCACAATTGTAAGGAAACTCTTATCCTCGTTTTTTTATGTATTTGTGCACTGAAGTGCTGTCTGTCCAAAAAACGAATTGATCCAATTGCAGCTCCAATTCTTCTCTCAACATCTGATCCACTCCAACCGCCAGAACAGCAGCAGTGGGTTCCAGACGAGGAATAGTTATCCGTTTCAGGGGAGTAACTCTTGCCTTACCCAATAAGAAGGAAACATAGACTTTGCCTTCATCATTTTCAGTTCTGTGGTAGGTAACAGTGCCAAATCCAGTTTCACTGGCATCAGAAACTGCATCTGAGCCTTAATAGGCTGTCCAAAATATCTGGGTTTAATTCCAAAAAAGTAAAAAACAAAGCAACTGGACTTGTTTTCCGTAGTTTGAAGACGTTTCGCTTCCTATCCAGGAAGCTTTCTCAATTCAAAAAGTCTGGAGTAATGTGGAGCATCAAGCTTTATACCACTGCCCAACAAAGGCCTTGTAATGGCTTAGATAACATGCAAATTCAACAGAAACAGGTCCACCCCCTTAGTAATGGGCAGTCGTTAAAGTCATTAAGCCAGCAGATTGAACCGAAACTGGTCCACTCCTCTGTAACGAGGAGTCGTTAGGGTTGTTATTGGCCTGGTTTACCGGAACTATGTTTTGATCACCCGTATGAGGGTGAGAATTGAGGTGATGATTGGCCGGAATTAATCCTATAGCTGTATTATAAGTTTTTGAGAGTTGGAACCTAAGGCCCCCTCCTCTGTTTAACGTTGGTTTTTCTCCTTAACGACTGAATAAGAAAAGTGCATGCAGTTGTCTTCTGCTGTCTTCCGAAGAGCATAACTGGCACAACTTGGGGATGAGACTGCACCAAACAAATGTGCTGTCACTCTATACTCCACTGGCTCTTGGTCCACTTTACCATCAGGCCACCACAAAAATAGTCTCTATCCTCTTGTTGTGCAATTATACACTGTTTAAAGTTATTTAATGTTTCATAAATAACTCTCTGTCTGTTAAGTATTGTCTGGTGATGATCAGCTCTTAAGCTGATATCAAGACAATGGTTGAGAGGGATGAATTCGAGCACTAGCGATCTTTTAACAGCAAAACCTGCACACACATAGAAGAAAGGAGTGACTACTTCTTTTCAAGTCCAAGAATTTAATAACAGAAATAAGATGAACATCCAGAGAACATCACTATGTAATGCTGTTTACCTGAATTAACACAATATTTCGATTAACAAATCCTCTCTACTAGGCTAGTGAAACTTAACTAAACTACTAAGCAAAATGAAGATAAAGAAGCTAAGCTAAGGAACTATTTACAAGCAAAAACAAACAAAAGACAAAACAAAAGTGGTTGATCATAATCAGAATAATTCAGTGAATCCTTGTTCACTACAGATCTGATTCCAAAAAGCATGGAATGGAGCTAAAAACATTTGGCATGTGTTTCGATCCATTCACAATGCAAATCCTGAGTTAAACAAAACATTATTTGATGAATAATATTTTGTTTAAATTAAAGAACCAAAGTTCAACTTAAAGAATGGGCATTGAGGTTAAATTAGCTTGACTAATTTAAACACGATTTGGCATGTGTTTCAATCCATTCACAAATGCAAAGCACAAGTTAACCAGAACATTATTATGAGTAAATAACATTCTGAGGACCGGTTTGTCCTGTGAAATCATTTAATTCAGAATCGCTTGCCTTTGTTTACGCGATTCTACCTCCGGGTGCTAGGGGTCGCTGTAGCAATCGGTCGCTAACCTGGTTAAAGTCTAAAGTTATCAAAATTGCCTTTAAAACCGGCATTGATATTCCATATTAATGCGGGAATAAGGCTCATAGTACCATCGAAGGATGGCCGAGCAGAACGGTTAAGCTTTATGCTTTAAAAACAAGCTCCTTTTGAAATGTCTGGAACCGGATGTTAGCAGGAGCTAATAGGAGTTTGGTTAGTGGGCATTCGGCGCTAGAAAATAAAAGCTTTAGCTTTATTTTAGTCATAATGAGTGGGCTGGATAACGTAAACATTAATGTCCCATCAATGTATGAAACCCTTGTGGAAATAACCTTTTTGTTATAACCATAAAAACACACACAAATTATATTAGCAATACCATGAACGGAAGGCTAGCGTGATCTACCTCCGTTAGCCCTTTGTTCTAAAGCAACCATGTGTCCAAACGAGTTACCAAACATTTCCAGACGAACTATTTAACTTCCCTCAGCTTCCTGTCCAAACCTGTGTTTTGCCTCGTGTCAGTTCTGTCCACGTTGGCCATTCCAGGAAGGAGCACTGGAAGCAGGGAAGTTATTGGCTGTTCAGTAGCAGGCAAGGCGTTTAGCTCTGCAGCACCATGTGGTCGGTGTCGGAGGCCTGGTCTCTGCCACGTTCTCTGACCCGGTTGCAGCCACGATTTGAGCAGGGGTTTTCCTCAGTATACAGAGTGGGTTCTTCTGCTGGCTTTCAGCTCCATCTGGGGTTCGCTTCCCGGTAAAGCTGAGGAGAAATACAACAGAGCTGTTTGGCAGGCAGGATCTTTCCTCCTGCTACCGGTGATGAGGTTAAGACAGCAGACTTAGCTCTGTATTTGTGTGTTGTTTATCCGGATTTAGTCAAGTCCTCCGCTCCCTCTTGGTCATTCCATTGAAGCAGCAGATGAGTTCCACAGAACGGTTGGTCTGTGGGCTTCCGGCCTTGAGTTACATGGCTGCTGAGGAAGGAGACCCCCCCTCTCCTTGGGAGCCCCAGGAGAGAAGTCGAGCAGCTTGGAGTCAGGGAGCTGCTGAAGAGAGAGCTTTTGTCTGTGGGGGAAAACTTTATAGCAAGAGGGAACCCCTGCTGGGGAGAAGGGCTGTCCCAGCTGACATCCTGCTGAGGGAGGGAGAGAGAGAGAGAGAGAGAGAGAGAGAGAGAGAGAGAGAGAGAGAGAGAGAGAGAGAGAGAGAGAGCTGTCCTCGCTGGCTCTTTGTATCCTTTGCAGCAGGAGTGGGATTCCTTTGTGAACTCTTCCACTGTTCAGAATTCAGTCTGACCTCAATTAATTTTTCATGGCGGTAATATAGCATAACACACATTTCAGTACAGAGACAATGTAAAGTGGTTTACATGATTAAAATACAGAAAAAAAACAGAATACAAGCAAGTAGGAATAAAATGTAGAAACAAAATAGAACATGAAAAAATAGAAACTAAAAGCAAACATTAAAAACAGTTGGACTACAAAGTTGAACTAATGATGTTTCAGTAAAACAGTTTAACTAGAACAGTCGAAGGCAATCCTAAACAAATGTGTTTTTAATCTTGATTTAAAGGAACTCAGGCTTTCCGCACTTTTACAGTTTTCTGGAAGTTTGTTCCAGATAAGTGGAGCATAGGAACTAAATGGTGCTTCTCCATATTTGGTTCTGGTTCTAGGTATGCAGAGAAGGCTGGAGCCAGAAGACCTGAGTGGTCTGGATTGTTGATACACTGATAATAAGTCTGTGATGTATTTAGGTGCTAAGCCATTCAGGGATTTATAGACTAACAGAAGTATTTTAAAGTCTATTCTCTGAGATACAGGGAGCCAGTGTAAGGACTTTAGAACCGGGGTGATGTGCTCTACTTTCTTAGTCTCAGTGAGGACACAGGCAGCAGCGTTCTGGATCAGCTCCAGCTGTCTGATCAGCTCCAGCTGTCTGATCCACTTTTTAGGCAGACCTGTGAAAACACGGTTGCAGTAATCAATTCAACTAAAAATAAAAACAAACGCATGGATTAGTTTTTCCAGACCCTGAGACATCAATAGTGAACTTGTCGGGTTTGGGCCTTGAAGACGCTGGCTGTTGAGTCAATCTCCTTTAAATTCAGCTGAGCAGTCAAACAACGCTCAGAAAACCTTTTCTGGGATGACGTACAGCATGATGGGGAATATACCAGATCTTTCCATTTTCTCCATTCAGTTGATGTTGAGGAACTTTCTCTGCATAGCCTTTACTTATTACATCATTGGAGAAGCTGGTATACTCTATATGAAACAATTAATCCTTTTTGAACTTCCTATTCAATCCCAACAGCCTTTGCTTAACCATGGAAATGTTATTAGGAAGATTGATCTGTTCCTTTCTGAAGGGGATTTTTAGATTATAATGACCATCCTGAAGAAATACTGACTCATCCATGATCTTTAAAAATTTTATGTCTTCCCTTCACATCCCTTTCTCCTCTGTGCGCTTTTCATTGAAATCAAGTTCATATTGTGTTTTTAACATCTCTTCCAAATTACTCACCGACATTCTGTTAATGGCAGCCACAGTGAATCCAGTTTCACATTTGATGTTCTCACCATCTTGAAGAGGACCATTAACTACCCAACCAAGTACAGTCTTTATTGCATATGGGCCATTCACTTGGCTGTTGACAACCTCCCAGGGTTGCAATACCTTAGGAGTGTTGGTACAAATCAACATGTTAACATTGGCATCTATGCAGGGAATCTGAACATTGGAAAGGAAAAGCCATTTTGCCAGCTCTTCTTGTGTAACAATATTTCCATAAGTAACAGGCATTTTGCTTTGTGTGAAAAACTCTGGAAGACTGTAAAAATGGTTGTTGTCAAGTCCAGCTACTTCCACGCCTCTTAAAACACGAGTGGAAACAACTCCTTCCTGCCCCATGGTGCTTAAAAGGACATTTGTTTTTCTTCCAGCTATATTTAACCTTTGCATAAGAGGTTCTGAGCAGAACATTGCTGTACTCCCAGGGTCCAAAAATGCATAGGTTTGTATTATTTTATATACCTTCATGGATTTAACTTGGATTGGCAGAATAGGCAAAATGCTGTCCTCTCGCCCGGCCCCCGCGTGACCACATGTCTCTGAGGAAGGTGATGCCACATGTTCTGTTTGTTTAAAGTGTTCACTTTCTTTGCCTTTTCTTGATCTTTCAAGAATATGAAGCACTGTAGGATGACTTTGACCACACTCTTTGCAAATTAAACGCAATCTTTGCTCAACTACACAGGCAGCCAAAGCACATCCTCTTCTCCTTCAAAAATTAAATTTTATCACAATGCTTCATTCTCTGCAGCTTTAATCACTCTTCCAGTGTGTGAGACTGGGAACAACAGATAGATGTATTTTCCATCAAGTTCTGTTTTTGAGGAATTAAGTTTGAACCTTTAGCAGTGTCAACGGTAACAGCAGTAGCAAAGCTGCTACCTGTAACTCTGCTGAACTTGGACTGAGACTTTGACTTGACATTCTTTAATATGTGACCACCACTTGTTCTATCCTGAATATCCCCAAAAAGTGGGTCAGAGATGATCTTAACTTGACGTTCAATAAATGAAACAAGATCTCTAAAGCAAGCTATGCGATTGTATTTTTCCAAAACTTCATGAGCTGTTGTCCTCCACCTTTCTCTGTATTTAAATGGCAACTTGGTTACAATTGCTCTCATATTGGGTGGCATGTCCGGCTCTTGCATGTAGTGAAGCTCCTCCATGACATTGCAGCAAGCACATAAAAACAGAGAAAAGGCTTGTAATGACTTCACATCCTCTGATTTCACTATAGGCCAATCCAAAGCCTTCTCTAAATAGGCTGCAGCAATCCTGTGTTAATTTCCAAAGTGTTCATGCAAAATCTTTTTAGCCAGTTGATAACCTCTCTCAGGAGTCATATACTGGCAACTCCTCACCAATTCTCTGGACTGACCCTTTGTGAATTGTTCCAAAATAATACAGAGCGTCTGCTTTATTAGCTTTGGATTCCACGCCATGTTCAAAGGCTCTGATGAAGTTTCGGTACTGGAGAGGATCCCCATCAAATACTGGAATCTCACGAGTAGGTAAAGTCAATAAGTGTTGCTGTTGTACAAGGGCTGAAGGGAATTAATTTTGTTTACGTATTATGGTGCACAAATCTCCTTGTATTTGCACAGGAAGTAGATGTGATTGAACAGTTGAGGCAGGCTGCTCATCTTTTACTGACACATGATCAGTTTGTGTTTTTACTAATACTGTTTTCTTGTGTGTCTCCTGTCTTGATTCAACAGTGCACATCTTCCATTGCTCCTCAGTGCATCCGTTCACTTTCCTTGAAACTTTATGTTGTACTGGGAGATAACTTTGTGGCACTGAACTTTGAGTCCAAGGTTCAAAGGTTTTTGCTTCAGCGTTGAGTTCTGTTTCTCGTTCTTGTCTCCTTTGCAGAAACGAATTCATTCCATCTCCTGGTTCTTGGGCTTCACTTGAATATTCTAAAGCATTTTGTAGCACAGATAGTATAGCTGTTGATGCAGCAATTTCAACATCAAGCTCCAATTGCTCTTTTTCCTTCTCAGCTCTGCTTCTTCTTTCTCCAGAGCATGTTTTTCCTTGGTCCCAAAATTATTACTTGAGTTTTGTTTTTATTCAATTGAAGAACATTTTGGCACATCCTTGCATTGATTTATTCTAAGCATTTACTCGTATGAATGTGTTCATAGTCACCTGGTTACATGGTGATGTAGAGCTGTGTTGTATACAGGTAAAAGCCAGTAAATTAGAATATTTAGAAAAACTTGATTTATTTCAATAATTGCATTCAAAAGGTGTAACTTGTACATTATATTTATTCATTGCACACAGACTGATGCATTCAAATGTTTATTTCATTTAATTTTGATGATTTGAAGTGGCAACAAATGAAAATCCAAAATTCCGTGTGTCACAAAATTAGAATATTGTGTAAGGGTTAAATTTTGAAGACACCTGGTGCCACAAACTAATCAGCTGATTAACTCAAAACACCTGCAAAGGGCTTTAAATGGTCTCTCAGTCCAGTTCTGAAGCCTACACAAACATGGGGAAGACTTCAGATTTGACAGCTGTCCAAAAGGCGACCATCGACACATTGCACAAGGAGGGAAAGACACAAAAGGTTATTGCTGAAGAGGCTGGCTGTTCTCAGAGCTCTGTGTCCAAACACATTAATAGAGAGGCAAAGGGAAGGAAAAACTGTGGTCAGAAAAAGTGTACAAGCGATAGGGATCACCGCGCCCTAGTCAAGATTGTGAAAAAAAACCCATTCAAAAATGTGGGGGAGATTCACAAGGAGTGGACAGCTGCTGGAGTCAGTGCTTCAAGATCCACCACCAAGAGACGCTTGAAAGACATGGGTTTCAACTGCCGCATACCTCGTGTCAAGCCACTGTTGACCAAGAAACAGCGCGAAAAGCGTCTCACCTGGGCTAAGGAAAAAAGAGCTGGACTGCTGCTGAGTGGTCCAAAGTCATGTTTTCTGACGAAAGCAAATTTTGCATTTCCTTTGGAAATCGAGGTCCCAGAGTCTGGAGGAAGACAGGAGAGGCACAGGATCCACGTTGCCTGGAGTCTAGTGTAAAGTTTCCACCATCAGAGATGGTTTGGGGTGCCATGTCATCTACTGGTGTCGGTCCACTCTGTTTCCTGAGATCCAGGGTCAACGCAGCCGTCTACCAGCAAGTTTTAGAGCACTTCATGCTTCCTGCTGCTGACCTGCTCTATGGAGATGGACATTTCAGGTTCCAACAGGACTTGGCGCCTGCAGATAGCGCAAAATCTACCCGTGCCTGGTTTACGGACCATGGTATTTCTGTTCTAAATTGGCCAGCCAACTCCCCTGACCTTAGCCCCATAGAAAATCTGTGGGGTATTGTGAAAAGGAAGATGCAGAATGCCAGACCCAACAACGCAGAAGAGTTGAAGGCCACTATCAGAGCAACCTGGGCTCTCATAACACCTGAGCAGTGCCAGAAACTCATCGACTCCATGCCACGCCGCATTAATGCAGTAATTGAGGCAAAAGGAGCTCCAACCAAGTATTGAGTATTGTACATGCTCATATTTTTCATTTTCATACTTTTCAGTTGGCCAACATTTCTAAAAAATCCCTTTTTTGTATTGGCCTTAAGTAATATTCTAATTTTGTCACACACGGAATTTTGAATTTTCATTTGTTGCCACTTCAAATCATCAAAATTAAATGAAATACACATTTGAATGCATCAGTCTGTGTGCAATGAATAAATATAATGTACAAGTTACACCTTTTGAATGCAATTACTGAAATAAATCAAGTTTTTCTAAATATTCTAATTTACTGGCTTTTACCTGTATAGATATCGAAAAGGAGGGGATCCAGGATGGACCCTTGGGGAACCCCACATGTGATTTTTGTCAAGTTACCAACTGACACAAAAAAATCCCTGTCCTTTAAGTAGGATTTAAATCAGTCGAGTGCTGTACCAGAAAGGCCGACCCAGTTTTCCAGATGCTCTAACAGAATGGAGTGATCAACAGTATCAAATACTGCCCTGAGGTCCAATAATACCAGCACTCTGGTCCTTTCATAGTCTGCATTTATATGGATGCTATTAAATACTTTGACAAGGGCAGTCTCTGTACTGTGGTGAGCACAGAAACCTGACTGGAAAACGTCAAAGAAGCTGGTTATTGTTAAGAAGGTGTTTAATTGTTGAAACAGCTTTTTTTTATTAATCTTACTGTAAAGGGGAGGTTTGAGATGGGCCTGTAGTTCTGCAGTAGTTTGTCCAAATTGTTCTTTTTCAACAGTGGTTTGACAATTGCTGCTTTTAGGAACTGGTCAAATCAGACACTATGACAGGCAAAACTTTCTTAATGTTTAGAGCGGGTAGGTTGGGTTGTAGTGGTTCCACCACACCCATATAAATGTCATTCATACATTTATAAATTTTAGAGTTCCAAACTAAATATGTAGCCCCAAATTAAATATTTAGTTCCAAAATTAAACATTTAAGTTCTGAACTAAATATTTAGTTTGCAAACTAAATATTTAGCTCTGACCTAAATATTAGTTTTGGTAACAAAATATTTAGCTTACTAGCTTGATGCTGGCTAAATATTTAAGTGTCAGATATAAATGTTTAGCTAATAATTCCCTTGCTGATAAGCGGAAGTGGACTACCAAAAAAAAAAGCTTGGTCTTGCAATCTCTACAACCTCCTGCTGCCGCCTGGTGAGACTGGATCGCTTCAGCCATCACTCATAACATAAGCTGTTTCTGTGGGGATTAAACTAGGGATGTCAAACGATTAAACATTTTAATCAAGTGGCTGGGGAGAGGGACGTCTGGGCCTCCCTACTGAAGCTGCTACCCCCGCGACGCGACCCGACCCCGGATAAGCGGAAGACGATGGATGGAAGGATATTGTGGAGCATTACCTGATCACTGGTTTTTCCACAGGCTACAAACCATTCTTTGGGGATTTAACAGGACACAAAGATTCTTTTTCTTTGTCTGTATATAACTGCTATTAAAAAGTTGGCTTTTATCAGTTAGATGCATTTCATATTCCAGATGACAAATGTCATAATGTGTGTTCATGTGTGTGCAAATGTAGTACCATTCTACACATAGCTTAGACACTCTGTAACAAGGTTTAAATGGTAATAGCTTTCACTTGTACAGCCCTTTAACTAGTCAGAAGACCCCAAAGTGCTTTACACTACAGTCAGTCATTCACCCATTCACACACACATTCCCACTCTGACAGAGGTGAGCTATGTTAGTAGCCACAGCTACCCTGGCGCAGACTGACAGAGGCGAGGCTGCCATACATCCGTGCCACTGGATCCTCTGACTACCACCAGCAGGCAATTCGAGTGAAGTGTCTTGCCCAACGACTGAGACAGTCGGAGCAGGGGATCGAACCGGCAACCCGCCAATTGCAGGATGGATATATAGAGATTTTGGAGGGCTGTTATTTTGAAAATCCACATGTTGAAATTTGTTGAGCATCACCTGGAGGTGATAAAAAACTGATAAAACTATCCACTGAAAACATACGGTGTAGTAGCAACATTGACAGCAACGTAGGTCAAAGTGACTATATAGAGAGATTTGAGGGGCTTTTATTTTGTAATTCCACATCTTTCATTTAACCAGATGTGGTTAAAATTTGTTGAGCAGCATCTGGAGGTGTTCTACTGTTATACCTAAGTAAAATTATACACTAATTGTAGACTAAATGTAGAGGTTTTGAGGGCCTTTTATTTTGAAATTCCATACCAGATGTGAATGAAATTTATTAAGCGGCATCTGGAGGTGTTCTACTGTCACCCTGAATTAAAACTATTCACCAAAAACGTACAGTTTTTTGGCAACATTGAAGGCAACTTAGGCAAAGGTGACCAAACATAGAGATTTTTGAGGAGCTTTTATATTGAAATTCCTCATCAGATGTAGTTAAAATTTGGCTACGTTCATACTGCAGCCTGAAGTGACCCAATTCCGATTTTTTTGCCCATATGCGACCTGTATCTGATCTTTTCATGACAGTCTGAACAACACAGATTGGATTTTTTCAAATGCGACCTGGGCCGCTTGGATATGTGATCCTGAATCCGATACGTATCTGATCTTTTCAAATGCGACCCTTGTCTGTACGGCCATGTCGCATTCATTCGACCTACACGTCATTGATACTTGACAAACGTCACTAACGATGGACCTGGCTATGCCAAAGAGGTTGACTAAAAAAAAATTAAAAAAAGAGGCTATTGTGCGGTAACAAGCACCTGTTGCAAGTCAATACAGCCCCACAGCAACGCGTTTACTCGCTGTTATGGCCGCCGAAGATGTGTGTTTTTACGTGAGAGCGCTAAAGAGATCCGTTCAGATGCACATAAAGTTTGCCTTTGTCATTCGAAAATTATGAATGAAGTCCGTATCAGTAAAGCCGCTCACATCACTAAAATTTGGCTCTCTTCCTTTTCGATCTTCTTAAAAAGATTCTGTTGGTAATGTGCTGGCTCCGGTTGGAGAATAACGTAAAGAACGCAAGATAAGTTGCAGCATTACGATCCGTGTTTACTTCCGCAAACAATGAGCACGCATGCTACGTATGACGTCATCGCGTCTTTTACTGCGCATGCGGGACACTTAGGTGTATGAATGCAGTTCACACGAGATCACATACAAGTCGCATATATTTGGAAATGTGAATGGACACGCAAAAAAATCAGATTTCACAAAAAAATCGGAATTGAGCATCAAGGCCTGCAGTGTGAACGTAGCCTTAGTTGAGCATCATCTGGACGTGTTCTATCGTCATCCTGACTTAAAATATATTCACTGAAAACAAAAGGTTGAGAAGCAACATTGACAACTAAGGTCAACGTGAATAGATGTAGAGAATTTGGAGGGCTTGAATTTTGAAATACCACATCATGGAATCAAAGATGGACTTTGATGAGTAACATCTGGAGAGCGTCATCTAAAAGTGAAAGTTGTCACCTGGAAAAAACAGTTTTAGCAGTTATTGAGGCCAATCAGAGTAAATATACATTTCCATATTCACCAGCAAACCTGAATAATAAACAAAAATGCATAACAGTAAAGAGTATATCAACTAACTCAAGTCAAATTTTGTATTTTAAAAAAAAGCAATACACATCAAACATACTGGTTTCATTTTTGAAAAATAGTCTCAGGAGTTACTACCATAATGCATAGTGTTCGCGTGAGCAACAAAATCGCGTGAGGGCTGGCTTGACGGTCATTTTCGAAGTGGCAACTGGCTTGACCGCAGTGCTTATCAGCAGGGAAATTTGCATATTAGCTAAATATTTAGAGTTAAATATTTAGTTAGCAGAGAGCTAGCTAGCTAAATATTTAGGTCCAACCTAAATATTTACTATGCAAATTAAAGATCTAGTTTGGAGCTAAATATTTAATTTACAAATTTAACATTTAATTTGGAAATAAATGTTCAATTTGGAAACCAAATATTTATTTTGCAAATTAAATATTTAGTTTGGAAATTAAACATTTAATTAGGAAAATAAATGTTTAGGCTGAAAACTATATATTTAGCTTGGTAACTAAATATTTAATTTGGCAATTAAATATTTCAAACTGACATTTATAAATGTACGAATGGCATGGTAAAAAGAGTTGCGAAAATTAACCCCCATTTCTTTTCTCTAACGACACACTAAACAATGTAAAATATCCATCCATCCATCCATTGTCTTCCGCTTATCCGGGGTCGTGTCGCGGGGGTAGCAGCTTCAGTAGGGAGGCCCAGACGTCCCTCTCCCCAGCCACTTGGGCCAGCTCCTCCGGGGGAACCCCAAGGCGTTCCCAGGCCAGCAGAGAGACATAGTCCCTCCAGCGTGTCCTGGGTCTTCCTCTGGGTCTCCTCTCGGTGGGACGTGCCCGGAACACCTCACCAGGGAGGTGTCCAGGAGGCATTCCTAACCAGACGCCCGAGCCACCTCAACTGGCTCCTCTCGACGTGGAGGAGCAATGGCTCTACTCTGAGGCCTCCCCGGATGACTGAGCTCCTCACCCTATCTCTAAGGGAGAGCCCAGACACACTGGAGAAAACTTATTTCGGCTGCTTGTATCCGGGATCTCGTTCTTTCGGTCACGACCCAAAGCTCATGACCATAGATGAGGGTAGGAACGTAGATCGACCGGTAAATCGAGAGCTTTGCCGTTTGGCTCAGCTCTCTCTTCACCACAACGGATCGGTACAGCGCCCGCTTCACAGCAGACGCAGCACCAATCCGCCTGTCAATCTCCCGCTCCATCAATTTTAGTCAATCTAAGATGTTGCTGTAAATTTTGGACTGTGTAACTTTATAAACAGCATACCATGTTGTGTCATTCCGGATTTACTAGAATAGAATATATAACATTTCCTGCTAAAATGTTAACGCAAACTGTTGCAAACTTGAGAGCTTGTTTTATGAAGAGATGTACATCTTCAGAACAGCTCTGAGTTTGCAAGAGTAGCAGCATATTGGAAAATATGAAAAGTCGTGTTACTGTATTTTCTAATGTTGTGCAATTTAACCTATGAATATTATCATCAATTATACCGGGATAATATAATTGATACGTTATTCTAATCAAGGGAAACCAAAAACGAAAAGTGTTTTCAAATGGTTTTTATTATGAGCGACTAGACTTTAATCATTATAACTAGCAATTGGGTTAATTAATTAACAATAATTTTTATTTACCATGAACGATGTATCTAGTCAGTTTTAAGACTGAATTAGACTTCCCACCAGTCAATTTTAATAACGTTTAAGTATACTTGCACTTGGAATCACTAATTATTAACAAAAACCAAAGGGAAATAATGCCTCTTATGTATATTTGTATTGCTAACCCAAAAAGGGATTCATACTCTTAGAGACAATTCAATCACTGATATAAAATCAGTTTAATACATTTTAAATAAAATTTAAAATGTATTAAACTAATAATTCACTGTTACAGGAATCATTCTATGTAATACTAATACCACTTGGATACACTACTGAATCAGAGTGTAAAAGAAGAAAAATAAAAAATCAAACAGGAAAATGATGAAACTTGGATGTAGGAGCCTTTATTAAATATTAAATAAGCATCACTTAATTAGCAGTGAACAATCACCATCAAGACAGGCAAATGATGTAATAGCATTGAAATGGATCTGGAGTTATGTGATTGTGCCTGAAGACCAGGCCTGCTACTAGCCTGAATGGCTACAATGAGCCATAGCTGCTAAGCTAAAGCGCAAAATAGTGCAGCAGGGCCGAGCTCAATTTGTGGCAGCGGCATCTGATACTGGCACTTCCGGTGGCAGCTCCAGCTACTAGTGACACTTCCGGTGGCAGCTCCAGCTACTAGTGACACTTCCGGTGGCAGCTCCAGCTACTAGTGGCACTTCCGGTGGCAGCTCCAACTACTAGTGGCACTTCCTGTGGCAGCTCCAGCTACTAGTGGCACTTCCTGTGGCAGCTCCAGCTACTAGTGGCACTTCCTGTGGCAGATCCAGCTACCAGTGCCGCTGCCGCAAATTGAGCCTGCTGTCTCTCAAATAGTGACGGCTCATGCCTGTAACCACAGTTACAGTTTAGATACCACAAGTACGAAGCTACTGAGGCGCGGCAAACTTGAGATAAAGGCTGCTAGCTAACCCAATGAATGCGTTCAGAATAATGACAAAACCCACATTAATAACCAACCGTCAACACTGTGGTCTCACAGCAAACAAGATAAAAATTAATACAGTAAGCAGCTCATCACCTGTACTCAGTCAAAGCATGTAAAACATTCAAAGACAATCCAACAACTCCTTCTGGAGTAAAACATCAGCATTAAACCCATTTCTAAATCTGCCCAGGCGAATGTTGGTTTCTATGTAAGAAACGAAAGGGGGTCTTTCTTGGTGTTGCTCCATGGGGAGGGAGAAATCATCAGTTGGGTTGTAATGTAGGGTGGGGAAGGTGTATTGGTTCCAGTCTGTGCGGAAGACTTTTTCTACGGAAAAGGGGGAAAACTCCTTGTTTCTCCTTGTTTGTGCCCAACAACCTAATGAAAGTCCTAGGACCTCTCTGTCAATCCCACAACAAAGGGTAAAGGTGGTGTGCGGCTTTTGTCCAGCAAAGACAACAATCACTGGGGTCCAACATGTGTTCAAAAGTAAAATGAATCTTCAGCTAAGACGAGGTACTCTTTGACACAGCTGATGCCGTTTGAAGGATACGAGCATTTGTTCTCACCGTGTTTTTATTATCTCGGACATGTGGTCACCAGTGGGCTGCGTTTAGACCCTAAACCATGTTGCATGTTGAGAGCCGTAGTCCGATCAGCCATTTTTTGGCATAACACTATAAAAAGGTAATACAATCAACAGATCTATTAATTTATCTACAGTTCAAAATGTATGAAATAACCTTAGGTTGTATACAGCGCCTGATAAATCACTGGTGAATCTGAGCAGAGCAGCACGGAGAAGAAAGTTTAAACTCAACTTTCAACTGAAAGAGGTCAAAAGATGTGTGTGAACATTCTTCTCAGTCCAGTTTAAGGCAGCAAGCAAATGTCAAAAGATTTGTTGACTATTTGCTAACTTACTACATTTCTTAGGGAAGTAAAAGCATAGGAAAGAGCAGTGAAAGCCATGAATGTAATTTGAGTTTACTTTAACATGCAAAGGAATAACACACAGAAAGGTATAACCACACTTTACAACAGAATACCAAACAAAGGAGTATTGAAGCACACCAACACTGGGAGTGAGCAAAATCATCCTCAGTCATGAAACATGACCAGGGGTATTTTTTGGCAAAAAAAAAAAAAAGTGCCACAATGGATTCCAAAATGGTTACTACAGAAGTGTTGACTGTCACAGATTCACTGCCATGTTTAACAAAGCTAATGGTAAAAATATCAATAAAACTGGGACATTCAATTTGGACATATGGCTAACAGATGAAACAAATGAGTGGCTTGATCAGAAACTCAAAAATCCAAGACCATTGAAAATAAAACTGAAGACAACCCGTCCAACATGATTGTAGGTTCTGACAGTTGATGCCTGATTTCCAAGAAATAGAGGCAAATCGGTTCAGTTTGATCTCTGTCTCTATTTAGGAGTGATTTAAACAGCCAAATCAAAATTAAAAAAGCTATGGATCTGAATGAAAGTGGTTTAGAAAATAATTATTGTTGTTGAATTAAAGAATCATATTTGTTATCCAAATGAAGCTGCTCTACATATATTTGGAACAGTCATCAAAGCAACAGTAACAAACCAAAAAGTAAAACTGTGGAAACAAAGAAAACACAGGTCCTTTGGTTTACATATATTATTTCAGGTTAGCATGCTGTACTTAGTCCACCATTTTCAGATTCCTTCCTTCAGGAATGGGGCAAATTACACAAATGTATGTTTTTATTCAAGATAATAGAAAACTCTTTAGAAAGCAGCTGGTGGAGGCTAATGCCATCATGAGCGTACACCCAGCGTTGTCCAGTCCAGTCGTAGCGTTTCGGTCCACTGTGACACAAGAGGAAAAACAGAATCTAAATCACCGAACCAACACACTCACATTTATTTACAGAAAAAAGGAACTAGACATATATATATGTGCTGCAGGCCTGTAAAAACACTGACCAACCTACTATCCGGTCCATGTGGCAGGGATTGGTGAGGGGACTGGTCCTGTCCATGCCCCCCTCTGTCCCTCGAGTTTCGGGGGTTTCACTTTATCTATTGGTTGTCCCACAAGCTGGTCTTTGCTCAAGTAACGCAATGCAATGCAATGCAATATGCATGTGAGTACCTTGCTAGTTCCTGCTAGTTTACTTTCAATTCAATTCAATTTTATTTATATAGCGCCAATTCATGAAACATGTCATCTCGAGGCACTTTACAAAGTCAAAATCAGTCAGATTATACAGATTGGTCAAAAATGTCCTATATAAGGGAACCAGTTGATTGCTTCAAAGTCCCGACAAGCAGCATTCACTCCTGAAGAAGTGTAGAGCTACAGGGAGAGTCGTCTGCATTGTCCATGGCTTTGCAGCAATCCTTCATACTGAGCAAGCATAAAGCGACAGTGGAAAGAAAAACCACCCATTAGCGGGAAGGAAAAACCTCCAGCAGAACCGGGCTCAGTATGAACGGTCATCTGCCTCGACCGACTGGGGGTTACAGAAGACAGAGCAGAGACACAACAAGACAGACAAAAAAGCACAGAAGCACACTTTTATCTAGTAATCTGTTCTACATTAGATGGTAATAGCGGGTGATCGGTCTTCCTTGGATGATGTCACAGTTAACAGAACGTCAGACCAGGTGTGCCTACTATGAAGAAAAAGAGAAAACAAAAAGTTAAAAGCTGAAATGACGACAGTCATTTTAATGTAATACAATGCAAAACTGGAGAACAGTAGACTGGAGAACAGTAGAAATCAGTAGAGTGAGAAAAATAGGCCCTGATGTCCTCCAGTAGCCTAAGCCTATCACAGCACAACTATAGAGGTAGCTCAGGGTAACATGAGCCACTCTAACTATAAGCTTTGTCAAAAAGGAAAGTTTTAAGATTAGTCTTAAAAATAGACAGGGTATCTGCCTCACGGACCAAAACTGGGAGTTGGTTCCACAGGAGAGGAGCCTGATAGCTAAAGGATCTGCCTCCCATTCTACTTTTAGAGACTCTAGGAACCACCAGCAGACCTGCAGTCTGAGAGCGAAGTGCTCTGTTAGGAATATACGGGGTAATCAGAGCTCTGATATATGATGGAGCTTGATTATTAAGGGCTTTATACGTTAGAAGGAGAATTTTAAATTCTATTCTTGATTTAACAGGAAGCCAATGAAGGAAAGCTAAAATTGGAGAAATATGATCCCTCTTATTGATTTTCATGAGAACTCTTGCCGCAGCATTTTGGATCAGCTGAAGACTTCGAACTGCATTTTGTGGACTTCCTCATAGTAAAGAATTACAATAGTCCAGCCTTGAAGTAACAAATGCATGGACTAGTTTTTCAGCATCACCCCTGGACAGAATGTTTCTACAGTAATTTTGGCGATATTCCTGAGGTGAAAAAAGGAAACTCTGGAAACCTGTTTAATATGGGATTTAAATGACATGTCTTGGTCGAAAACAACACCAAGATTTTTAACTTTATTACCAGAGGCCAAGTTAATGCCATCCAGATTAAGTGATTGATTAAGAACTTTATTTTTTGAGGACCCAAAGATTACAACTTCTGTCTTGTCAGAATTTAAATGCAGGAAATTTAAAATCATCCAGCATTTGATGTCATCAAGACATGACTGCAGTTGAAGTAACTGATTGGATTCATCAGGATTTATGGATAAATATAGAGTGTCATCAGCATAACAGTGGCAATTAATCCCATGCTGTCTGATAATTTTGCCAATCGGAAGCATATATATAGTAAATAGAATTGGTCCAAGGACTGAACCCTGTGGTACTCCACAAGTGACCCTTGAGTTTGAGGAAGATTTATTATTAACATGAACAAACTGGAATCTGTCCGACAGATAAGATTTAAACCAGCCTAATGCTTTTCCCTTAATCCCTACAGTATGCTCAAGTCTTTGTAGTAGAATATTGTGATCAATTGTATCAAATGCAGCACTGAGATCTAGCAGGACAAGTATAGACACAAGTCCATTATCTGAGGCCATGAGAATGTCATTAGTGACCTTCACCAGAGCTGTTTCAGTGCTATGATGAGCTCTGAAGCCTGACTGAAACTCCTCAAGTAGGTCATTACTTTGTAAATGTTCACATAGTTGATTAGCAACTACTTTCTCAAGAATTTTAGACAAGAAAAGAAGATTAGATATAGGTCTGTAATTTACTAACTCATCTTGATCAAGAGATGGTTTCTTTAAAAGCCTGTGGTACATATCCATTTACCAAGGATAGATTAATCATGTCTAAAATAGGACCACTGATCAGAGGGAATACCTCCTTAAACAACTTGGTTGGGATTGGGTCTAACATACAGGTAGAAGGTTTAGATGAAGCTAAAATTTTAGATAGCTCAGAAAGCTCTACTGCTTTTAAACAGTTCAGATACTGCACAGGTTCTAAAGATTTCTCCAACGCTGCCTCACTTACTGAGGACGAGGTAATCATGTTTGGGAGGATGCCAATTATTTTATTTTTAATGGCATCAATTTTATTTATGAAGAATCCCATAAAATCATTACTGCTAAGAGCTAAGGGAATGGATGGATCAACAGAGCTATGACTCTGTGTAAGTTTGGCAACTGTACTGAAGAGAAATCTAGGATTATTCTTATTCTCCTCAATTAATGATGAAAAATATGCTGCTCTAACTCTGTGAAGGGTCTTGTTATACAACAATAGACTGTCCCTCCAGATTAGGTAGGATTCCTCTTGGTGTGTAGAGCGCCATTTTCTCTCCAATTTCCTAACATTGTGCTTCAAGGAACGCAGCTCTGAATTAAACCAGGGAGCCAGCTTCCTGTGAATAATCACCTTCTTTTTCAAGGGAGCTACATTGTCTAATGCAGAACGCAATGACGAAGTCATACCGTTAAATACATCTATTTGTGAATTGGAAGAAGCAACATTGCTGCTATCTGCAGGGTATTTCTGCAATACTGACGATATTAAGAGGGGGACAGACTTTTTAAAGTTTGATGCAGCGTTGTCCAATAAAGATCTACTATAATGGAACCCTCTTTTGGGGGTGGAGAACTCAGTTAGATTAAACTCAAATGTTATTAAAAATGATCAGATAGGACAGGGTTGTGAGGAAATACTGTTAACTCTTCACAATCAATGCCATATGTCAGCACAAGGTCTAAAGTATGGAGCCAAGAGTGCGTCGGTTTATGCACATTTTGAGCAAAACCAATTGAATCTAGGATAGTTTTAAAGGCTACACTAAGGTTATCACATTCTGTGTCAACATGAATGTTAAAATCACCCACTATAATAACCTTGTCAGTGTTTATCACCAAATCAGATAAGAAGTCTGACAACTGATCCAAAAACTGAGAGTAAGGGCCTGGTGGACGATACAAAACAACAAACAGAAGAGGTTTTATTGCTTTGCAGTTTGGATGAGGGAAACTGAGGGTTAAATGTTCAAAAGAACTGTAGTTATTAATTGGCCTGGGACTAATTAATAAATCAGACTGAAAGATGGTTGCCACTCCTCTTCCTCTTCCCACAGATCTGGGAATGTGGAAATTTGAATAATTGGAGGGAGTTGACTCATTTATACTAACGTAGTCCTCTTGTAGCCCGGTTTCTTTGAAACAAAATAAATCAATCTGTTTATCAGAAATCAATTCATTAACTAACAAAGTCTTTGGAGGGAGAGACCTTATATTTAATAGACCACATTTAATTGTTTTATTTTTAGGTTCAAGGTGAACCGTATTGATTTTTATTAGGTTTTTATGATTTATTCCTTTTAGATCAGTTTTTGATCTGTTAAGTTTTGGCCGTGGGAAAGACACCGTCTCAAAAGGATAATGGGTGGGTAACAGTACAGAAGCTGCAGAGAGGTGTGTTAAACTACGGCTCTGCTTCCTGGTCTGGACCCTGGGCTGTCAGCATTTAGGAGAACTAATAAATCCGGCCAGATTCCTAGAAAGATGAGCTGCACCATCCAAAGTGGGATGGATGCCGTCTCTCTGGATCAGACCAGGTTTTCCCCAGAAAGTTCGCCAGTTATCAATGTAGCCCACGTCGTTTTCAGGACTCCTAGTGATCTTCGAAACAAAGCTATACTGACGTGTTTTGGATTGTGTTTTAAGGTTTTGAAAAAAAAATTCAATTCATTTCAACTTTATTGATATAGCACCAATTCATGATAAATGTCACCTCAAGGCAATTTAAAAAGTCAAATTCAATCCAAATCACACAGGTTGGTCAAAAGGTTTGCTCTCTAAGGAAACCCAGTAGATTGCATCAAGTCTTGACAAGCAGCATTTACTCCACCTGAAAGAGCGTAGAGCCACAGACACAGTCGTCTGCATTGTCCATGGCTTTGAAGCAATCCCTCATACTGAGCAAGCATGAAGCGACAGTGGAGAGGAAAATTCCCCTTTAATGGGAAGGAAAAACCTCCAGCAGAACCAGGCTCAGTGTGAACGGTCATCTGCCTCGACCGACTGGGGGTTAGAGAAGACAGAGCCGAGACACAAACCACAGAAGCACACATTGATCCAGGAATTCTTTCTATGTTATATGGTATTAGCGAATGATCCGTCTCCCCTGGCTGATGTCACAGATAACAGAATGCCATACCAGGTGTACCTACTATTTGCATAAGGGTTTTTTCAAAACTGATGGAACATTAATGTTTATATTTCCGGTCCGCTCATTACACCAAATATAGCTTAAAATTCATTTTAAACAAGCTCCAATGCCAAAGCATTGGCCGCAGCTAGTAGCCATTAACAGCCTTGCTACTAACACTAGTTAAACATAACTAAGGTTTGCTTAAACACAATGAATAGGGAACATTAATGTTAATTATAATGGTATTTGTGTAACTTAAGAGAAACCCATCAAGCTAACATCCACATGCTCAGATCATCCAACATTACTTCTGGTTGATCATCCACTTACAGCGCCCTCTACATTCTTAAGTTACCACAGGGTTTGCGTGCGGCAGTAAATTAAACTAGAATCGTTCAACTTCTGAAGAAGTTGAAGAAGGCGCCCGCCTGGTGGTGGGCGTGACCGTCAAAGGCAAAGCTTCCGAGTTCCTTGGTCATAGGCTCTCATCGCTTGGGGATTTTAAATCAAACCTTCTGAGTGAAAAGGATTTGTCTTCATCAAAACCTGCCGACCGGGAAAACTGCGTCTGCAGAGCTGCAAACTGCGTATTTCGATCTGAGACGCAGCTAATGAGCTAATTGGCGACAGCCAACGGTCAACGTTTCCCATTCATTTGCTACGGTAGTCCTAAACCACTACTGACATAATACACTTTTTGGCCACAAGCGTCATTTTGGGGGCGTTGTTTCCACCTCTTCTCTTAGAGCCGTTTTTAATAGAAAGAAGAAAAGGCAAAATCGGTCCAAACAAAAGGTTGTAACGTTTACATTTGTAACCTCTGCCTTACATAAACACTAGAATTAAATCTTAATAAATAAAAGTATAGACAATTATTTCAGTAACTCAATTCAGTAAGTGAAATAAAATATATACAGGGGTTGGACAATGAAACTGAAACACCTCTCATTTTAGTGTGGGAGGTTTCATGGCTAAATTGGACCAGCCTGGTGGCCAGTCATCATTAATTGCACATTGAACCAATAAGAGCAGAGTGTGAAGATCCAATTAGCAGGGTAAGAGCACAGTTTTGCTCAAAATATTGCAATGCACACAACATTATGGGTGACATGGATGAGTTCAAAGGAGGACAAATTGTTGGTGCACATCTTGCTGGATGTGTCAAAACTTTCTTCAATTGAATAAAAACAAAACTGAAGTAATAATATTTGGACCAGTAGAGGAGAGATCAAAAGTTAGCACACAGCTTCAGTCGCTTCAGCTAGAAATCACTGATCAGTGTTGTGCCATAACATGCCATGATAAATGATTGATCTCGGATTGGATTCTGAACAGTGGAAGAGGGTCACAAAGGAATTCCACTCTGCCCGTAACAGGAGACCCCTATGTTTGGACGGCCCTTTTTCCCAGCAGGAGGTCAGCTGTGACCACTCCTGCTGAGATAAAACCTTTCTCCCACAGACAAAGACTCTCTCTTCTCTTCAACTCTTCTCCCACTTCTTCAGACCACCTCTCCAGGACAAGGGAGAGGGCCTGAACCATGGGGCCATATGGCCTCATCTGCTGAAACATCTGAAAGATTGCCTGGACCAACAACACTTGATCCAGGGTCTGCTAGATTCGACTGCCTGCTTCAGCAGAGGACCTGACTGAATCCGGACAAACAACATGTCCGGGCAAATACAGAGCTAAGTTGCAGTCCTAACTTCACAATCAGATGCAGGGAAAAAATCCTGCATCTGAAACAGCTCTGTGTATTTTTCCTCAGCCTGTACAGGGAAGTGAACACCAATGGAGCTGAAAGCTGGATGCTGATGAAAACCCCTGCTTGGACTGCATCCCGGTCAAAGAACGTGGCCTCCAAGCTATCCAGACCACGCCGTTAGCCACCTGCTGCTGCAAGGCTAACGCTAGCCTGCCAAGAACCGAGCGCTAGCCCGCTAGCGCTAGCCAACCATTTCCTCCTTCAAGGCTTCTTCCTGGAACAGCCAAAGTGGACAGAACTCACACATGAGGCATCAACAGGTTGGGCAGCGGTCTGAGGGTGAAGAAACGGTTTATTGGGAAATGTTTGTAAACCGTGGTGTTTAGAACAAAGGGCTAAACGGTAGGTCGCGCTAGCCAAACATGCCATTAGCCTTGCTAACATCCGGTTTCGGACATTTGAAAATGAGTTTGTTTTAAAGCATAAAGCGTAACTGTTCTGCTCCGCCATCCTCCGATGGTGTTATCTGCCTTATTCCCGCATCAATATGGTTTATTAATGCCGGTTTTCAAGGCAATTTTGGGAACTTTATGTTGTAACCTCTTAGCCACAGAGTTGCGGCAGCGACCCCATGCGCCCGGAGGGAGAATCGCATTAACAAACTCGGTCGTAAGGGTTTAAATAATCTTACAGGACAAACAGTCCTCAGAATATTATTTCAACAAATAATATTTTGTTTAACTTGGGCTTTGCATTGTGAATGGATTGAAATACATTGCAAATGTTTTAACTCCACTCCATGCTTTTGAAATCAGATCTGTAGTGAACAGGGATTCACTGAATTAATCTGATTATGATCAACCACTTTTGTTTGTCTTTTGTTTGTTTTTGCATGTAAATAGTTCCTTAGCTTAGCTTCTTTTTATCTTCATTTAGCTTAATAGTTTAGTTAAGTTTCACTAGCCTAGTAGAGAGGATTTATTAATCGAAATATTGTGTTAAATCAGGTAAACAGCATTACATAGTGATGTTCTCTGGATGTTCATTTTATTTCTGTTATTAAATTCTTGGACTTGAAAAGAAGTTGTCACTCTTTATTCTATGTGTGTGCAGGTTTTGCTGTTAAAAGATCGCTAGTGCTCGAATCCATCCCTTTCAACCGTTGTCTTGATATCAGCTTAAGAGCTGATCATCACCAGACAATACTTAACAGACAGAGAGTTATTTATGAAACATTAAATAACTTTAAACAGTGTATAATTGCACAACATTTATGGCGTCCCTGGGTGGGCCTTCGTGAACACAGCTTGAACTGCACACATATCAGAATATAACCTGTGACGTTTTTAGACTTTTAGGAAAATAAAAGTTAACTAAAAAACTTCTCAGCTAGTGATAATAAACTTTACTACAAAGAGCTTAAACTCAGATGCTTGAGTCAATCAAGGTATCTGTCATAACCAACAGTCCCAGAGTGGATTTAACTGTAAGGTTAAGCTTACTGACTGAACAAAATTTTGTTGCACATCTGTCTCCAGATGCTTTGATTTATCCTCATGTTTGCTTAAACCACAAGTCTTAAATGAAAGTCCACAGTTATGCGCTTTCAAAATTAACTGCCAGTCCAGGAAAGTTAGATGCTCAAATATCTAACCTAAGATGCTTTGCATATTTGTTTAACAAGACATTTTGAGAGCTTACTTGTGTTGTGTGGAACATATTTGTCTCCAGATTTAACTCTTAGTTAATCTGAGGTGTCACCCTATTTGTGGAAAGGGGGGTGATGCTCTTAAAGCTAAAAGTGCTAATTTCCCTTATAAGAAAGGTTAGAAGCACAAGCTAAAAAGCTAGTAATTCCTTAAAAGGTGAAGCCTTGCGCAAAAGCTAGTAATTCCGAAAGAAAGGTAAGCAGTCGCTACAGAGCTCGTAAGTCCTAAAGGTATAGCGTTCTTAACACTGAAAGAATAGTGTCGTCATAAGTCGCACGTTGAACAGTCAACCTGCGCAATTGTTTCTACACACACAAATAAGTACTTGCAAAATGTATGTTTAAACATAAAAGCATAGCTAAGCGTGCACAGACTGGATCTTATGTTATTTTGAAAGTTTTGCCATAACTTGTGTTGTTTTGTGCTAGCAAGATGGAGCCAGAACGTCTCACATCTGAAGCTGCACCTTTGGTGGACCAAGCAGACATAGAGAGGCAGAAGGTTGTCATTGGCGACCTCATCAAGTTATCTGCAGATGAGTTAAATAATTTAAACAATCTTAACCTTGCTGAATGCGATAAAAAGATTAAGGAACTAATTAACTTCATTCAGAATCCGACCAAAAGGACTCGGATTCAAGAGGTTGTGGGACAACTTACATTGTTATATCAACGTAAATCACAACTAGAAGATGAACAATATCTTTAGTTACAGGTTGAGCATCAGATGGTTTTGGACAGAGTGAGTGCTGCCAAACGTGAGCTCTCAAAGACCGAGGTGAGGATGGAGGAAGCTGATGCTGAGACCAAGGACCTCAAAGCTCCTGATGTCAGCGAGGCTGCATCTCACCAGAGAAGTGAGTCCTCCACCCCTCAGGTGATATCTTCACACGATCAACCTCAGCAGGTTGAATCATTGCAGGAGCTGGAATCACAGAACATCTCTGCAGATTCTAACACAGCACCGAGAACAGAACCAGTCTCGCCAAAGTTTAGAACAGAACCTCTAAATTTTGAGTTTACAGGAAGTACTTCCACAGACTCCGTGGGAGATGCTGGAAGTCAGACTGTCCATGATGAAGCCCTGCTTCATCCTGCTGCAGTGGACAGCCCCAAAGAGTACCAGGTAAACAACTCTGCAGACACAGGTGGTTCAGATTGGAGGGATGAGCAGACATCACACCTGACTCATACCACCACCTGTCCTGACTCTGTGCCGCCCCCTAAGGGCCAGAAGAGTCACACAGGTGGTCCACACCAACCTAAGCCCCCACCACATGTCAGAGTTCACACCTTGGAAAACTCTCAATTAGATCAGGAACATTCTTCCTTACATCAAAAGTTAGTTCACAGACCTCCATCAGGTCACGAACATAACCAATTTGACTTCCCAGGTGGTCCAGGGCCACCTCATAATTACGGTTTCCGTTTTCGCCAACTTGAGTATCTTGCTCGTGAAATAGAACACTTCGACCCAGATAATCATGATTCCGACATTCATAATTATCTGCAGGAAGTCGAACGCTGTCTCTTTGACCTGCCATTTCCCTCATTTCGTGAGAAACTAAAGCTTATATGGAAAACAACAGCTAGAAGCGTTCATGTTTTCATTAAAGCGCTAACTCCAGAGATTCGTGACAGTTATCCAGCTCTTTGCAAAGCTTTAAGAGAAGAATATTCTGCGTACAGGGATCAGGCTTCAATAACTCTTGACGCTTTCAGCGTTATTCAACAGGAAAATGAAACACCCAGAGATTATTACTATCGTTTAAGGAACGTTTCTCAGGGATGTAATTCTCCAGGTCCCGAAGAGGACCCACTTTTCAAGTCTTTGTTCCTTCATAACTTACATGACAGTGTACGTTATGAAGTGACCATGCATTGCAGGGAAAGTAACTTTTCCGTGCACGAGATCCGCAGATATGCCCAGCTGGTTTGGAACACTCGTTTGCAATGTGACAGGAAACAAAGCAAGCGTAGAGTTTTAAACCTTCAGACAGGAAACAGGCCTAAGAAAAGACACAAAGTCCGTTATCCAGTGATCCAGCAGACCGAAAGGTTTAAAGACAGGCTGCCACAAAAACCTAGGCAGCCAGATGAAGGTCAACTCTTTTACAATGCAAAAACCCAACATCATATTGGTAAAAGATGGAACCATTCCAAAGAAATGATCACAAAGAAACACTTTGAAAGTATCTGCCGAGATTTCCTGACCGAGTTTGTCGCATGTTTAACAAGATTAAACGGCGAACTGATTGAGTCCAAAGCAACCACGCAACTTATCATGCATCAGCTTGATAAGGTCAAAAATAAATTCTAGCACGGTTTATTCTGTTTTAACCCTTTCTTATTGTTCTAAGACTTAAGAAGTGGAGGTTAACCATCAGTTTACCACGGTGTTTAGAATTTGTTTTGTATTGTTTTTGGGTTTGTTTTTTTTGTTTTTTTTCTTGGGTTGGAATTTTGGTGTATGTCTAAATATTTGTGGCACATCCAAGGGATGGATGTCTGAATATTTTATAGTTAGGGACAGCCCCTGCCCAACATGCCTCAATCCTTCCAAGAGACACGCTTTCCCATGGAACTGAACTTTCAATGACTATCCTCTCGTCCACAGGAACCAAAGTGACTTTTGTCATTCCAGATCATGGCGTATGGACTTGTGGTAAATCTGAAAATGGAGAATCGGATCTGCCGTTTTCTGATTTAAAAGGGGGAATGTTGTGCCATAACATGCCATGATAAATGATTGATCTCGGATTGGATTCTGAACAGTGGAAGAGGGTCACAAAGGACTTCCACTCTGCCCGTAACAGGAGACCCCCATGTTTGGACGGCCCTTTTTCCCAGCAGGAGGTCAGCTGTGACCACTCCTGCTGAGATAAAACCTTTCTCCCACAGACAAAGACTCTCTCTTCTCTTCAACTCTTCTTCAGACCACTTCAGCACTCTTCTACAGACCACCTCTCCAGGACAAGGGAGAGGGCCTGAACCATGGGGCCATATGGCCTCATCTGCTGAAACATCTGAAAGATTGCCTGGACCAACAACACTTGATCCAGGGTCTGCTAGATTCGACTGCCTGCTTCAGCAGAGGACCTGACTGAATCCGGACAAACAACATGTCCGGGCAAATACAGAGCTAAGTTGCAGTCCTAACTTCACAATCAGATGCAGGGAAAAATCCTGCATCTGAAACAGCTCTGTGTATTTTTCCTCAGCCTGTACAGGGAAGTGAACACCAATGGAGCTGAAGGCTGGATGCTGAGGAAAACCTCTGCTTGGACTGCATCCCGGTCAAAGAACGTGGCCTCCAAGCTATCCAGACCACGCCGTTAGCCACCTGCTGCTGCAAGGCTAACGCTAGCCTGCCAAGAACCGAGCACTAGCCCGCTAGCGCTAGCCAACCATTTCCTCCTTCAACGCTTCTTCCTGGAACGGCCAAAGTGGACAGAACTCACACATGAGGCATCAACAGGTTGGGCAGCGGTCTGAGGGTGAAGAAAAGGTTTATTGGGAAATGTTTGTAAACCGTGGTGTTTAGAACAAAGGGCTAACCGGTAGGTCGCGCTAGCCAAACATGCTATTAGCCTTGCTAACATCCGGTTTCGGACATTTGAAAATGAGTTCGTTTTAAAGCATAAAGCGTAACTGTTCTGCTCCGCCATCCTCCGATGGTGTTATCTGCCTTATTCCCGCATCAATATGGTATATTAATGCCGGTTTTCAAGGCAATTTTGGAACTTTATGTTGTAACCTCTTAGCCACCGAGTTGCGGCAGCGACCCCATGCGCCCGGAGGGAGAATCGCATTAACAAACTCGGTCGTAAGGGTTTAAATAATCTTACAGGACAAACAGTCCTCAGAATATTATTTCAACAAATAATATTTTGTTTAACTTGGGCTTTGCATTGTGAATGGATTGAAATACATTGCAAATGTTTTAACTCCATTCCATGCTTTTGAAATCAGATCTGTAGTGAACAGGGATTCACTGAATTAATCTGATTATGATCAACCACTTTTGTTTGTCTTTTGTTTGTTTTTGCATGTAAATAGTTCCTTAGCTTAGCTTCTTTTTATCTTCATTTAGCTTAATAGTTTAGTTAAGTTTCACTAGCCTAGTAGAGAGGATTTATTAATCGAAATATTGTGTTAATTCAGGTAAACAGCATTACATAGTGATGTTCTCTGGATGTTCATTTTATTTCTGTTATTAAATTCTTGGACTTGAAAAGAAGTTGTCACTCTTTATTCTATGTGTGTGCAGGTTTTGCTGTTAAAAGATCGCTAGTGCTCGAATCCATCCCTTTCAACCGTTGTCTTGATATCAGCTTAAGAGCTGATCATCACCAGACAATACTTAACAGACAGAGCTTTATTTATGAAACATTAAATAACTTTAAACAGTGTATAATTGCACAACAATGGTAACAGAAAATGGCGTGATGAGAAAACAATAAAAGATATCCACATTCCGTTTGCACTGCTGAATAGATCAAAGATATATCTACAAACTGGAAGTTAAACGATGTTCGTAGGTGAAAGCATGAGGACACAGTAGAGCGTTGAAAATGGCAATTTTTCGGTGTTTTTTTGCAAAATTTTGTTCCAACCGTAACTGGAAATGACGTCAAGTACAAAAAGCCTGCAGCGCGTCGTCGAGACGAACGTTTCGATATATAGTAAGTGGGGGTACACCCTACGGTTCGGCCTGTAAAAATTTGGGGGCCCCCCCATTGCACCGGTGGGCCCGAGCGGCCCCTTAGTACGCCTATGGCTTTGACCGGCTCTGGCTGGCTGGCTGTCTGCAGCACAAAAAAACCCCAAACAACTCGCTGAATTTGGGGAGGGTTTGGGGTTGTTGCCGGTCTGAGGTGATTTGCGAAAAATCTATAAGTCCTACACCAATGAGGGTTACATTTTCTGAATCCAGACAAAAATACCTACGTTCTGATGTATAATTTGTCTACGTAGAGTGAAAATTGAGCGAGTAGGCTAAATTTGTTTGGTGTTTTTCGCATAAGTTTCACTTTGGGGTTGTTGCCGGTCTGAGGTGATTTGCAAGAAATCTAAAAGACCTACACCAATGAGGGTTACATTTCCTGAATCCAGACAGAAATACCTACGTGTTGATGTATAATTTGTCTACGTAGAGTGAAAATTGAGCGACTAGGCTCAAGTTGTTTGGTGTTTTTTGGAGAATTTTGTCACCATGGTAACTGAAAATGGCGTGATGAGAAAACGATAAAAGATATCCACATTCCGTTTGCACTTCTGAATAGATCAAAGATATATCTACAAACTGGAAGTTAAACGATGTTCGTAGGTGAAAGCATGAGGACACAGTAGAGCGTTGAAAATGGCAATTGTTCGGTGTTTTTTTGCAAATTTTGTTCCAACCGTAACTGGAAATGACGTCAAGTACAAAAAGCCTGCAGCGCGTCGTCGAGACGAACGTTTCGATATACAGTAAGTGGGGGTACACCCTACGGTTCGGCCTGTAAAAATTTGGGGGCCCCCCCATTGCACCGGTGGGCCCAAGCGGCCCCTTAGTACGCCTATGGCTTTGACCGGCTCTGGCTGGCTGGCTGTCTGCAGCACAAAAAAACCCCAAACAACTCGCTGAATTTGGGGAGGGTTTGGGGTTGTTGCCGGTCTGAGGTGATTTGCGAAAAATCTATAAGTCCTACACCAATTAGGGTTACATTTCCTGAATCCAGACAAGACGACCTACGTTTTGATGTATAATTTGTGCATGTAGAGTGAAAATTGAGCGAGTAGGCTCAAGTTGTTCGTTGTTTTTTGCATAATTTTATTTTTGGGGTTGCTGCCGGTCTGAGGTGATTTGCGAAAAATCTATAAGACCTACACCAATAAGGGTTACATTTCCTGAATCCAGACAAAAAGACCTACCTTTTGATGTATAATTTGTGCATGTAGAGTGAAAATTGAGCAAGTAGGCTAAAGTTGTTTGTTGGTTTCTGGATAATTTTGTCACCAGGGTAGGTGAAAATGGCGTGATGAAAAAAATCGATAAGTCCTACACCAATGAGGGTTACATTTTCTGAATCCAGACAAAAAGACCTACGTTTTGATGTATAATTTGTCTACGTAGAGTGTAAATTGAGCGAGTAGGCTAAAGTTGTTTGGTGTTTTTCGCATAAGTTTCACTTTGGGGTTGTTGCCGGTCTGAGGTGATTTGCAAGAAATCTAAAAGACCTACACCAATGAGGGTTACATTTCCTGAATCCAGACAGAAATACCTACGTGTGGATGTATAATTTGTGCACGTAGAGTGAAAATTGAGCGAGTAGGCTAAAGTTGTTCTGTGTTTTTTGGAGAATTTTGTCACCATGGTAACTGAAAATGGCGTGATGAGAAAACGATAAAATATATGCACGTTCTGTTTTCACTTCTGAATAGTTCAAAGATATATCTACAAACTGGAAGTTAAACATTGCTCGTAGGTGAAAGCATGACGACACAGTAGAGTGTTGAAAATGACAATTTTTCGGTGGTTTTTTGCGAATTTTGTTCCAAGTACAAAAAGCCCTGATCGCGGCGTCGAGACGAACGTTTCGATATATAGTATGTGGGGGTAGACCCTACGGTTCGGGCTGTATTAACGGAAGATTAATAAACAATAATAATAATAAAGAAATCCTTATTAGGTGCATAACATAAGGCCTCCGCCATGCATTTTCAATGCATAGGCGGGCGCCTAATAAAGAAATCCTTATTAGGTGCATAACATAAGGCCTCCGCCATGCATTTTCAATGCATAGGCGGGCGCCTAATAAAGAAATCCTTATTAGGTGCATAACATAAGGCCTCCGCCATGCATTTTCAATGCATAGGCGGGCGCCTAATAATAATAATAAAGAAATCCTTATTAGGTGCATAACATAAGGCCTCCGCCATGCATTTTCAATGCATAGGCGGGCGCCTAATAATAATAATAATAATAATAATAATAATAAAGAAACCCTTATTAGGTGCATAACATAAGGCCTCTGCCATGCATTTTCAATGCATAGGCGGGCGCCTAATTAAAGAAACCCTTATTAGGTGCATAACATAAGGCCTCCGCCATGCATTTTCAATGCATAGGCGGGCGCCTAATGAGTTTAAATTAACGCCATTAAAAGGTAGTAAAAGGTAACAAACTCAACCTGACTTGGTAGTAGATTTTTCATTACCCCTTCAATATATTCTGACTACAGATCACTAATAGAGCGAGGTTTTAATGAATGTGTAGCAATTTCTTTCACAGATGAGACTAAGAAATCCTAGAGTGTCTTCATCGGTCCACATGTACCTGCTGTTGCTTCCAGCTCTATTTTCCCAGCATTATGGAAACAGCTGATCAGTCATGTGAAGTAAATATTCGCCACATCAGAACTGTGTTTCCATCTGCTCTTTAGTGCATTTACTGGTTTTCGAAAAAGTCAAAAACCACCTCAAGCGTGCATAAAAACATTTTTACGCGTTCGGGAGGCCTTAGTCCTCGACACGGTCGACCCAGGATCGAATCCGACCCACGGTCCTTTGCCGCATGTCTCTCCCCCTCTTCCACCGCCCTTCCTGTTAGCCTACTTTCATTAAAAGCGGGCCACTAGAGCCGCGAAAAATCCCAGAAAAAAAACCCTGCATTTTTACGAAATTTTGCCTTTCGATCAACCTATTCTAAGGCGATATTTCAAAATACACATTAAAAAGATTGATGGAAACACGGCTTGAGTGTGTCTTTTTGTGCGAGACGGAGTGTGTTTCTCTGTCCACATTTTCCCTCTTCTACTTCCTCTAGCTCTCTCTCTCTCTTCTCTTAGGACTGTCTCCATCCTTTCCTCTGCCATCTCACTTCCCACAGCACGCTCTCTCTCTTACTCTTTCTAAATGTGACAGTAATAAGAAATGGTATTGGCGGATTACAGTTTTAGCCCTTTTCTGTTATTTAATGTTAGTTGCTTGATTTTCTTCGAGCTGATTATTTAGTTTCAGCATTTGCCATGTCATCAATATTCTGTTGGGAACATTGACTTGTGAAAATTGAATGTCATTGCATTTTGTTTATATTCTTAAAACAGATTTCCTACATGCTGAAATGCGTTTGGAATATCTCTGTGTGTGGGGTCTTAGTCAAGACAAAGTCAGTTATACCTTCAGCTAAGTGGGATAAGGTTTTGTGGAATCCACCACTCCCCCCAAAAAAGGCTTCTCAGTTTTGTGTTGGTAGTAAAAATATTGTAGAGGTAGTAAAGAAAGGTAGTAAATTCAACTCTGGGATTCCTGTACCAATTCAAATCTTAATTATTTCTGAAGAAATAATCACATTGTTTAAAAATCAAGTGTTCTAGGGGTTACTGATTTTTTTAGAAAATCATTCTTTAAAATGCTTTTTTTTCAAATAATGTTTTATCTATGTCATGATTTGTCTTCATGAACCCGGACAGAGCACACACACACACAGCTGGTCTTGAGAGTTTATTGCAAAGAGGGAGTAGTGGAAGGTGAAAACCAGAGTCAGTTACCGGGCTGGAGTTGATGAGTTGCAGGAGCAGGCTGACTGGAGAAAACAAAAGTAGTGAAGCACTGGGGTGACAGGAGTTCCAGCAGCAAGGCAGTAAACAGGCGTGGAGTGAGTGGAGGTTGCAGGTGGAGATTGCAGACGACCCGGCAGCGAAGAGCAAACTGAGCTGAGTATTTAAAGAGGGGTGAGCAGGTGGAGCCAGTCACAGGTCATTGCAGCCTGACAGGTGATCCTGATCAGGCTGTGCTGGGAAGGAGGAGGCAGGAACTGCTAAAAATGCAGCCACTAGGCTGCATCATGACACTACCCCCCCTCAAGGTCGGCTCCCAGACGACCCAGAACCTCCTACCCAGGGTGAGTGGAGGGGGGTCTCTGGATGGCGGGCAAGAGTCAAAAAACAGAACACAGGGGAACCAAAGAACCTAGAGAATACTGGGGAACCAAAGAGGCTAGAGAATACAGGGGAACCAAAGAGGCTAGAGAACACAGGGGAACCAAAGAACCTAGAGAATACAGGGGAACCAAAGAGGCTAGAGAACACTGGGGAACTAAAGAGGCTAGAAAACACTGGGGAACTAAAGCGTACGGAAACGCTGGGGACTAGGAAAGCGTACGGAAACGCCAGGGGAACGGGCGTACGGAAACGCCAGGGGAACGGGCGTACGGAAACGCCAGGGGAACAGGCGTACGGAAACGCCAGGGGAACGGGCGTACGGAAACGCCAGGGGAACGGGCGTACGGAAACGCCAGGGGAACGGGCTTACGGAAACGCCAGGGGAACGGGTGTACGGAAACGCCAGAGGGAAGGAACGGGCGTACGGAAACGCCAGAGGGAAGGAACGGGCGTACGGAAACGCCAGAGGGAAGGAACGGGCGTACGGAAACGCCAGAGGAACGGGCGTACGGAAACGCCAGAGGAACGGGCATACGGAAACGCCAGAGGGAAGGAACGGGCGTACGGAAACGCCAGAGGGAAGGAACGGGCGTACGGAAACGCCAGAGGGAAGGAACGGGCGTACGGAAACGCCAGGGGAAAGAACAGGCGTACGGAAACGCCAGGGGAAAGAACAGGCGTACGGAAACGCCAGGGGAAAGAACAGGCGTACGGAAACGCCAGGGGAAAGAACAGGCGTACGGAAACGCCAGGGGAAAGAGCAGGCGTACGGAAACGCCAGGGGAAGACCGCCGGGGCGTGAGGGAAACGTCAGGGCGTGAGGGAAGAGAACACCGGGGCGTGAGAGAAACGCCAGGGCGTGAGGCAAGAGAACGCCAGGGCGTGAGGGAAGAGAACGCCGGGGCGTGAGGGAAACGCCAGGGCGTGAGGGAAACGCCAGGGCGTGAGGGAAGAGAACGCCGGGGCGTGAGGGAAACGCCAGGGCGTGAGGGAAGAGAACGCCGGGGCGTACGGGAAAATCCAAAAACTCTAGGAACAAGAGCAGAAGGCATCCAAACACGCCAGGGAGCAAGAACGGAGGGCGTCCTAACACGCCAGGGAGCAAGAACGGAGGGCGTCCTAACATGCCAGGAAACAAGAAAACCAAACACTAGGAGTCAGAGGGCGTCCTAACACGCCAGGGAACACGAACAGAGGGCGTCCTAACACGCCAGGGAACACGAACGGAGGGCGTCCCAACACGCCAGGGAACACGAACGGAGGGCATCCTCACACGCCAGGGAACACGAACGGAGGGCGTCCTCACACGCCAGGGAACAGGGAGTGCGCCGGGCAGCAACAGGCCGGGCGCGCCAGAGGGCTCAGCCGGCGACATGGGAGCGCCGGAGGGCTCTGGCGGTGGCCTACGTGTGCTGGGCAGCGACAGGCTGGCGCACCAGAGGGCTCAGCCAGCGACATGGAAGCGGCGGAGGGCTCTGGCGGCGGCTTGCATGTGCTGAGCGCATTAGAGGGCACAGCCGGTGACTAGGATCACCGGAGGGCTCTGGCGGACCTCGACACCGGGGAAAAACAAGAACTCGGAGGACTCAGAAAAACAACTAAAACAGAGAGACCAAGGAAAGCCAGAACAGAACGAAACTAGAGAACTACAGGTCTCAGACGAGAACTACAGGGCTTAGACGAGAACTACAGGGCAAAGCAAACCGAGAAACTAAAGCAAGAGCTAAGAGATTAAAGCAAAACTAGAAAACTCAAGAAAGACTAGAAAACTAAGGTAGAACTAGAAGCCTAGAGAACTAAAGTGAAACTAGAAAATTAAGGCTAAACTAGAACATAGAGCAGGACTAAAAAAACAAAGCAAGACCAAAACTAAAGAACTCTAAGAAATCTAAGAAGCACTGAAATACTCTAAAACTAAGGAATGCTAAGTAACTCAAAACTAAGACTAAAACTAAGGAATGCTAAGTAACTCAAAACTAAGACTAAAACTAAGGAATGCTAAGTAACTCAAAACTAAGACAGAAACTAGGGAACTTGGACAAAAACTAGAAGACTAACTAGAAAACAAGAGAACCAGAAAACTAAAGCTGAACTAGAAAGCTAAAGCAAATCTAGAAAATAAAAGCTAAACTAGGAAACTAAAGATCTAAGGCAGGAACTTGAGAACGCAGGGAACGCAGGAACTTGATAACGTAGATGGAACTCGAGAACGTGGAACAGCTGCTGGAACTCGAGAACGTGGAACAGCTGCTGGAACTCGAGAACGTGGAACAGCTGCTGGAACTCGAGAACGTGGAACAGCTGCTGGAACTCGAGAACGTGGAACAGCACAGGAACTTGAGAACTTGGAACAGCACAGGAACTTGAGAACTTGGAACAGCACAGGAACTTGAGAACTTGGAACAGCACAGGAACTTGAGAACGTGGAGAATGGCAGCAGGTGGAGAACGTGGAAACAGAAGCAGCTAAATCCAGCCCGCTCCTGCACAAAGCTGTGTGTGGTGTCCGGGTTCATCTTTGGCCGGGTCGTACTGTCATGATTTGTCTTCATGAACCCGGACAGAGCACACACACAGAGCTGGTCTTGAGAGTTTATTGCAAAGAGGGAGTAGTGGAAGGTGAAAACCAGAGTCAGTTACCGGGCTGGAGTTGATGAGTTGCAGGAGCAGGCTGACTGGAGAAAACAAAAGTAGTGAAGCACTGGGGTGACAGGAGTTCCAGCAGCAAGGCAGTAAACAGGCGTAGAGTGAGTGGAGGTTGCAGGTGGAGATTGCAGACGACCCGGCAGCGAAGAGCAAACTAAGCTGAGTATTTAAAGAGGGGTGAGCAGGTGGAGCCAGTCACAGGTGATTGCGGCCTGACAGGTGATCCTGATCAGGCTGCGCTGGGAAGGAAGGCAGGAACTGCTAAAAATGCAGCCACCAGGCTGCATCATGACAATCTAACTCGGAGTTATATCAAATTTAGTTAAAATTAGTTAGTAGTTGTGAATAGATTGCTAAAAGTTGTTCTAAATTACTTAAGCTAATTTAACTTCATTACAAATTCATTAATATAAACTTCACTTCTCTAAGTTGGATCTTCAGTGAACTCTAAATTCACTGAATCATTTTATGGTGATGGTTTAACTATTTTTACTTGTGTTTACATAGTTCCTTAGTTTCTTTAATTTTAATTTTGCTTAATAGTTTTAGTTAGGTTTCACCAGCCTAATGGAGAAGATTAGCTTATTTAATATTGTTTACCTGGATTAACAATATTTTCAATCATGTGTTCCCTGGATGAGCATTTATTTCTGTTAATAAATTCATGTACTTCAAGAGAAATTGTCACTCATTCATTCCATATGTGTGCAGAGTTTTCTCTTAGAAGAATGCCATTGTTCCAACCACTCCTTCATCAATTGTCCTAATATCAAAACCAATTGGCCTGATATTCACCGAACAATATCTAGCAGACCGAGAGTCAAATAAATAACTTAAAAACATGTGTAATTGCACAGCTGCAGCCTGTGACATCCACACCTCCACAGCTGGAGTTAGTGCTTCTGAGTGCTGCTGAGTCAGTCAAAGTTATGTTTTCTGATGAAAGTCAATTTTGCATTTGGAAATCAAGGTCCTGGTCTGAAAGAAGAGAGGAGAGGTGCAAAATCCACACTGCATGAGGTCCAATGTAACGTTTCCAGTGATAGTTTGGGTGCCATGTTATCTGCTGGTTGTGGTCCACTGTGTTTTCTTAGGTCCAAGGTCAATGCAGCCGTCTACCAGGACGTTTTAGAGCACTTCATACTCCCTGCTGCTGACCACCTTCATGGCGGTGCAGATTTAATTTTTCCGACAGGACTTGGCACCTGCACACAGTGCCAAACATACGGCAGATCTAACAACACAGAAGAGCTGAAGGCTACTATCAGACTATCTCTTAACACCTGAGCAGTGCCACAGACTAACTGACTCCATGCCACGCCGCATTGCTGCAGTAATCCAGAGAAAAGGAGCCCCAAATAAGTATTGAGTGCTGCACATGATCATAATTTTCATGTTCATACTTTTCAGTTGGCCAACATTTCTGGAAATCCTTTTTTTTGTATTGGTGTTAAGTAATGTTCAAATGTTCTGCAATACTGAATTTGGGGTTTCATTAGTTGTCAGTTATAATAATCAACATTAAAATAAATAAAAGCTTGAAAGATATAAGTCTGTGTATAATGAATTGATATAACATAAGTTTCACTTTTGAATGGAATTACTGAAAAAAAAATCAACTTTTTTTATGATATTTTAATTATTAGACCAGAACCTCTACATGGCATAATAGAATGCACCTTCTCTGTGGGGACTCTTCTATGCCCATTATAAAAGTTAAGCGCTTTTTAGTGTCAGCACCGCTTCACAAATTATGCATAAATAGTTTATGTTGCCCATAGCATTAGTGATTGACAGGTAATGCTCCACCGGAGGAATAACATGACAACCTAGAGTCAAAGCACCACACTGCACATCTCCCTGTTAAAAGTGATGAGCAAACTGGGAGGGAAGAGGGTTTTTGATTTGTCACTGCTGAGTTAAAAGCAGCACTGAGGAATTTTTTTCTGGCCGAGCATTATGGGACAAGTTTTTCTGATCTCCACAGCTCAGTCTGCTGGTGGGCTTTGTAGGGCTCATTCATAAGTTACCAGGTCCACTCCGCGGCCGGGTGCTGAGCAGAGCCTGGCTACAGAGGAGGAGAAATACAGAAGAGATGGAATTTGAAGTGCCGCAGAGCGTGTTGAGACTACGGGGCAGAGTGCAACAGGACCTCCACGGCAGGGAACCGCCGGTGCCCTGGGGAAATCCTTGTAGTCCCAGTCCATCACTGTATTAAAGCGGCAGTAAAATCATTTACTTTGTATACATGCACACTGTGCCGCCTGCTCAATGAGAATCACTCAAAACTGTCGCTCATAAACCCAGTGGCCAGGGTAACTAATCCAATTAGAGGATTTTCTGAATCGATATTGAATTGGAAAAAATGTATTGCAATGATTAATCGATATTTTTACCCACCCCTTGCTGGCACCGTTTCTGTTCCCCCTCTACACTGCAGACTTCTCCATCACCGTATCAGACTGCCACCTTCAGAAGATATCAGATGACTCTTGTCAAGTTACCATAGGCTGTGATGTGGTGAGCTTGTCCATATTCCATGTTGTTCACAAAGTAATTTGGACATTACATATATTAGAGAGGAACAAATAACAAAAAAGCTCAGAAATTGTATAGTTGATTAATTGTTTTTCTTTTTATTAAAGGCTCACACACTTATGTATTAAACTACTAAAACTTTTAAATATGATTGTTTTAATGAAGTAAATGCGTTAGAAATTTGATGACAGACTGAAAGGAAAGACAAGTCTGAACATGTTCAGTAAAGCCGTGAGGCAAGTCAGTACTTGTCCGGAAAAAGCGGTTGAAAGAGGGGTCATAGATGACTCAAGCAGGAACTGATTGAAGAAGAAGCCTGATGTTACTGGTATTGGCCCTGAAGGAGGAAGAACCTATTGTAACATCAACTCAAACCAATGGTTTTCAAACACATAAAAAGAGATGGTTTGGGCACTTAGCACTCAGTTGTCCGACAGAAGAAAGAAGATCAACTGGCCAAGGAAGAACTACAGAATCTCCTTGTCTCTGAGAACCAGCAAGGCGGAGAGCCTGATGCCCCTTCTCCGTGTCTCCTACAATTTGGGGCCAGTGATCCACAGATTCTGCTGGAAGTGCTGCCGTGGCTTTGAACTGGTCGACGAAAGCAACCTGAACGTTCCAGAGATGGGAGTCTCACTCACCGGATGTCAGAGCTGAAGCTGAAACAACTTGTTGAGCCAAAGAGATGAACCTCAGCCTAAGCTGTCAGGACGGAGACTCAAGCTGTGAGCCTTTGTGAGGGTCATCATCCGGACATCATAGCCTTGCCATTAAGAGGAGGAAAGTTCTTCATTTGATAAATTCCTTCACCCTTAAAACAGAGTCACCTTGGGATTCCATCTGCAGTGTGGGTCAGTCTGCTCCCCTACATTCAAAAGCCTCCTGAACATTTTAGTAATCAGTCTTAGATAGAGTTAAGAGGTTAGTTAAATTTCTATTTGTGGTTCCTGTATTTGCTTGATTATGCTGTTACTAATTCCCTGCTATAGCATACTAATTTAAAAGCATAAAAATTCTATTAGAAGTTGTGGACAATCGATTTATTTTTTATTGAGTATTTTAATGGTTGTAAAACAGATGTAGTACATGGTTTTAGAAAAACCTAGGAGGTCTTTGAAGGTTGCCTGTAGCCAAAGACCTAATGAACAACATCCTTGGGACTTTTGAAGTCACTAAAACGTAAATCCAATAACAGGTGCCGTTGTATGAGTAAGTACCACTGTTAACTAAGGCGGTGGACAGGAAATAGGTGGCCTCAGGCTACTACGTTGCCTAACTTGTCTACTGGAAAAGGGTGGGGCCTTAGGAGGGACGTGGTTAGTAGATCGGACGTGTCCTACTTATTTAGCTGCAAATGTCTCATTGAAAAAATAAGCAGGGTAATACTCATTAGGTTCAGAGGTTATTTGAACCTGATGTAGTTTGAAATTTAACCCAAAATACAGAAGAAGGAGGGTTAAGTTCAAGTCCGACAAACACACTCTGAGTCATCCTCATCTCTGATGAGACTGACTATTGCAGAGTACATAAAGTGGATAGAGAATTTTAGAGATTGGTGCCGGCAGAACCATCTCATGTGTAACGCAGGGGGGAAAAAGGAACCAGTTGTCGACTTCCACAGGCGCAAACCCACCTCACTTGAGGGAACTGATGTTGCAATAGTGGACTCATAAGTATCTGGGTGTTCACCTGAACAATAAAGTACACTGGAGTCTGAACACAGATGCAAAGAAACGAAATGTGGTTTGCATCTATCCAGAAGTGCTATACAGGATATAAATATTATTTATAAGTGTATGTATAAGTAAAAAGTAATAGTAGGGGACTATAAAATGTTGTGTATAAATATAAATATGGGAGCTATATGCACAGATTATACAGAATATACAGGAATGTTAGGAGAAGGATTATATATGTATTAGCGGGTTTATAATACAGATAAATAATGGCAGATAAGATTTACAGAATCTATACAGATTGTATACAAATTGTGTATGTGTGTGAGGGGAACAGTCCATGGTACGTATTAGGAGGGGCCAGCTCAGTCCTGGGATGCCCCCTGCCCCTGGGGCAGGGAATGAATTAATGCCAGAGAAAAAGGTACTGTGTTAAATCACAGCTGGTTGTCTTCTGAGTGGACCTTTGCATGTTGTCCCCCTGCATACATGGAATTATCCCCACGTACGATGATTTCCTTCCACTGTCTGAAAACATTTTAGCAGTGTCTGCCTAATATAAAATTATAGAAATTAGAAATAAATTCTAGAAGTCTAATTTCTGGACTTCTGGTTATGGCGGCCATGTGAGAGGACGTGTTTTCACCGCTCTGCTGTTCCAGTCAAAGAATGTACCTAAAACTCCTTCCTTTCAAAATGAACTAAATGACAAATGAGTGTGAGTTCGGAATGCCTAAAGCAGTAAAAACATCCCAAGAAGTAAATGAAAAGGCGAAACAGCATAAGCTAACGAATATCACCTTCGAGGTGAAATGCAGAAAGCTAATGCTAGCTCATGCTCGGTTCCCATGGCTGCCGTGGACAGAGAAGAGAACCCCAAGTCTCAAAGCAGCAAGGTGGACGAAATACTTTCTGTTGTTAATTCGATCCAGAAGGATTTCTCCTCTAGATTTGACGAAGATCTGGGCTCCATCGACAGTGTAAGAAAAGAGATAAATGACTGTACCCAACGAATCACAGAAACACGTATTTTGATGCGGAGAGTGAGATAGAAATGCTACGAACTAAGGTGGATATGCTAGAGTCCAAGAAGAAAGACTTGGAAGATAAAGTTATGGATCTGGAGGCTAGGTCGAGGCAAAGCAACCTAAGGCTTATCGGACTGCCGGAGGGAGCTGAAGGGCAGAATCCATGTGAGTTCCTAGAGAAGTGGTTGCTGGAAACCCTCGGTGTTGGAGCGGTGGCCGTGGAAAGAGCGCATCGAATTGGACCCCGGAGAGACAGCACCGCAGCGCCTCGCACTTTAATAATGAGATTTCTCAGCTACAAGGATAAGCAGCTTATTGCTCTAAGCATCAAGAGCTAATACTGAAATTCAATACCAGAATCATCAAATCCGGTTCTACCCAGATACTGTGGCAGATCTTTTCCAGCTTTGGAAGCAGTTTGACCCGAAACGCACGGAACTATGCAAACTGGGATTGCGCCACGGGGTGGCTCACCCAGCCAAGCTACGGGTGACTTATCAAGACCGAACTCATGCTTTCAAAACAGCGGTGGCTGCATGTGAGTTTCTACAGAGAATCCAGAAGAAAACCAACAGGGAGGTAGCAATGGGTTAAACGTCCATACGGTTTCTTAAGTTAACAGTTTGTGGCTTCCTATAACTTTGTAGTTGCCTTCATGGGTTAGTTGTATTGGTGGTGGAACAACACGGATCTATTACAAATACATTTACTTCTGCTTAGGTATGGCAAGGGGAAGCGTGGACATACCGGTTGGTGTGCATACTAATAAGTTTGAACCCGTGAGCAAATATATGGAAGATTAAAAATTACTGGTATATATAGTGAACAGCATCGGTAATAAAACTTTTGTTTTGGTTATTGGGTGGTTAGACTGCTCCTCACTGCGTGTGGGTCGGTCACACGCGATAACGGGAGGTGTACGGGGGGTGAGGGAGTCCCTCGGAAGTCGGACTTGGTGTGGGAACCTAGGTTTAGGGGATATGTTGTGAGTTCTGTTGTTTAAGCTTCTCAAATGTTCATGTTCGTATGGGGTAAACTTTGTTTTTCATTTCTTCTCCATTTCTGGTAATTTGGTGGATCTTACATGTCGCAAGCCTTAAATCTTAAAATGGTTACATGGAACTGCAGGGGCCTACAACGTCTAAAGAAGGTCAATCAAGTCATTAATAAACTTCAATATTTGAATTCCAGAATAGAATTTCTACAGGAGACGCATCTTATGGAAGAAGATGAGGGGCGGGTCAGGAGGAGGTGGCGAGGCAATGCATACACTTCAACATTTTCTTCTTGAGCAAGAGGTGTTATGACTCTCAGGGTTACCCTGGCGAGGAGGCCGCCTCGCCAAACTCACGCTACCGCCTCGCCAACATTCCCAAAAAAAAAAAAAAAAAAAAGTGACGTTAACACGCGGTTTGTTGTTGTTGCTTTCGCGCGTGTGTGAATGGCAGGGAAAAAACACATGGATACCCCCCGCTCCGCGGACAACGTGTCGTCGTCTCCCCCCGCTCCGCGATTCGGTCCGCGGGCAACGTGTCGTCCAACAACCCCCCCCCGCTCCGGTCCGCGGGCAACGTGTCGTCCAACAACCCCCCCCCCCCGCTCCGCGAGTCGGTCCGCGGACAACGTGTCGTCGTCCCCCCCCCCCCCCCCCCCACTCCGCGAGTCGGTCCGCGGGCCGCGGACAACGTGTCGTCGTTGCCCTCCACCCCCCCCCCCCCGCCCCCCCCCTCCGCGAGTCGGTCCGTGGGCAACGTGTCGTCCAACAACCCCCCGCCTCGCATAACCAAATTCCTGCGGGAAACACTGACTCTTATCCACAAATCTGTCCCATTTTTTGTAAACAATGTCATCAAGGATGGGAGGGGTAGATATTTGATAGTTCAGGGCTCTTTACTATCGGAAAAAAATTTACCTAGTTAATGTCTATGGTCCTAACACAAATGATTCTGGGTTCTTTCAGAACTTGTTCCTCTCACTTTCATTGTTGCAAGGGCGCTTTGTGATCGCAAGGGATTTTAATTGTACTCTTATTCCAGAAATAGATTGATCCACTGGGTCAAATCTGACACATAACACCTGTAGAACAACTATACAGATGTTTATGAAAACTCTTAGACTGGTAGACATCTTCATTCATGTTACTCAGCAACATTTCAGACTTACTCGCGAATAGATTATTTTTTAATTTCATCAGAACTAATATCCAAAATCTAAAACTGTATGTATGGGAACATAGTGATTTCAGATCACGCTCCATGCTATTTAACCTACTGTGATAATAATCTTACCAGGGATCCCCCTAGGTGGCAATTTCAGCATAAATGGTTGCAGGATGAGGATTTTGTTAAATATATAGGAATACAAATTGATGAGTTCTTTCAGTTGAACACAGATCAAACAACAGCATGCATCAGATGGGAGGCCTTTAAAGCATTTATTAGAGGTCATATTATTAGCTTCACAGGCAATAAGTCCAAGGAAGCCCAGACTAAAAGGCAGCACCTAGAAAATAAAATAAAGAACATTCAGGAGAGGGTCTTTCAAACAAATGATACCGAGTTGAAAATACAGCTGTTGATCCTCAGAGCAGAATATAACATAATGTCCAGTCTCAGAGCTGTATCCAGTCTCTTAAGATTGAAACAAAACTTTTACGAACAGGGGGACAAGGCTGGAAAACTTCTAGCCTAGCAGATTAAACAGCTTGAAACAACAACTTCGATTACATCAATTGAAACACAGGATAAAACTCTAATAGATCCAAGGGATATTAATGCTTTTAAAGATTACTATCAGAAATTATATGACTCTTAAGGAAAGTTAGACCAAGAGGAATTAGACAAGTTTTGGGTAGACTACATATCCCTGTCATTGCAGAGGAGTGTAGAGTAGACTTAAACATAGAAATAAATAAAGAGGAATTAGCACAGGCCATTAATGGCATGAACTCTGGTAAGCAACCAGGACCTGATGGTATCCCCATCGACTTTTACAAAAAATTTAAGGACAAATTGCTCTCTCCCCTTCTAGACATGTTCATGGAGTCATTTAAAAATGGCACATTGACTCCCTCTTTAAATCAGGCTCTAATTATTCAGCTGCCAAAACCGGGTAAACCTCCTAATAAATGTGAAAACCTGAGACCCATCAGTCTACTTAACTCTGATCTCAAAATCATCTGTAAACTATTGGCATTACGACTGCAAAGAATCTTACCAGATATTATAAATAAAGATAAAAATGGGTTTGTAGTTGGGAGGCAAGGATACCACAATATTAGAAGGGTCCTGAATATTATTTGGTATTATTTGCTAATGACACAGCTCTTCTTTCAGTGAACGCGGAGAAGGCTTTTGATAGGATCGAATGGCCCTATCTTTTTAGCATATTGGAAAGGTTGAATTGTGGTAGCAACTTTATTAAATGGGTTAAAATATTATATAATAATCCACTGCAGAAATATTATCAAACAAAATATTTTCAAGGGCGATTCAAATCAGGAAGGGTTGTCGTCAGGGATGCCCTCTGTCTCCCTTACTATTCACACTAGCAATCAAGCCTTTGGCATCAGCTATTCATCTCCATCCACGAATCTCTGGAATCACGGTGGGTAAGAAGCTTTGTTAAAGCAAATTACAACAATCTTAACAAGCCCCCTCTTATGCTACTTAAAAAAATAATGATTCGGAATAAATCAAGGAAGGGCATCATTTCAGACTTTTATAATGTGCTGATCTCTAACTCACTAGAGAACTCAAATAATAAGCTTATAAATTGGAACATGGACCTATCAGCAAACATCAGTGAACAGGATTGGGAAAGGGCTTGCATTAAAGCTCACACAATGTCCATAAAACAGCCGTCTTAGAATTCTACAATTTAAATGGCTAATGCGTCTCTATGTTATGCCTGTGCATTTAAATAAATACAATAAAAACACCCCAGATCTTTGTGTAAAATGTAATTCTAAAGGGACTCTAATACACTGCATGTGGGAATGCAAACAAATCAAAGCATTTTGGACAGAGGTGAAAGATATAATTGAAAAAATTATCTTAAAGCAAGTTTCACTGGATCCTAAATTGTTCCTGTTAGCTTTATACCCTGGGGAGAATAACTTTAGTAAATCAGAACGTACTTTTATAGATATAAGCTCGTTAGCTGCAAAAAAATGTATTGCTTTGGCTTGGAAAAATATCAGTAGACCTAGTGCCACGCAGTGGTTAAAACAGATGTTGTCTAATTTGCCGCTACAAAGAATAACATATATTAGGAAATCCAAACGGTATCTTTTCGAGAGGATTTGGGGGCCTTTCATTCATTTTATTAAGGACTTAGACTTGATAGAGGGTTTGTTTGAGTTCTGATTTACCGGAACCTGTGGTGTGCCATGTTGTACAGAAGTGTACATTCATATCTGACCAATTTGTAATCTGCTTGAATATCCCCGTTTTTGAGAAGCTGTGTGTGTTGTTTTTTTTTCCTTTTTGTTTTCCCTTTATTTCCTTGTTTTTTATTTCTCCAAGTTCAGTAAAAATAATTACTGTCATGTAATAACTACAAAGAGAACTTGTTCAGATAATTACATGTTTGTATTTCCAAAATGAAAAATCTCAATAAAAAAATATATTGGTAAAAAAAGAAGTGTAATTTCTAGAAAAAAAAGTTAAAATAAGAGTTATATGTGTACTATACTATTTTAAATAATATTATATTTTCAACAGTGCGATGCTACCTGGTAGGAGAAGAAAGCCAGATCTGTCGGTTGGGCGTCTGTTTGTTTATAACGTAGGTTCCATGGCCTCCACCCACTTTCACTGTCAATACACCACTCTGTGGACAAATTCAGAAACACAGTTTAATTTTTTCATTTAAATCTTTTAGTTCCAAAACAAAGAAAGTGAATAATTACCATTTAAATCTAAACCCTGCACAAATTCAGTCAATAATCAAAAAGCATTGGCTTCAATAATTGGGCCAAAAAAATTATGGCCCCACATATCGGGTATCGATTTGCCTGATGTCAAAACAATCGGTATCTGTCTTAAAAAAACTGTATCCGTCAATCTCTCAGTCATATATTTTGTTTTTCTGATATTTTTTTATCCAATGCTCATTTTTCTTATGGCCATTGATTAACTGTATGTACAGAATGTTATTACGTATGCATTGATGTTTCCGAGTAAAAAGCAATCCAAACTCTGCACATTTAGTCTTTTACTTGTAAACTCGACTGAATCCACTTTGCTTTTCATCAACTGACTTCCTGCCTGAAAAATCCGCTCTGCTCCAAATTAACATGGAGTAGGAGCAGCGAGCAGCACAAATAAACCAGCTGCGTATTTTAGAGAAGCAGCAAGTGGCGGTGCATTTGAGACA